>CM059876.1:20660355-21331253 GCA_030490815.1 Acer saccharum | reverse complement strand
CTTATTCTCAAGTTGTTGTCTTCTAAGTTCTAAGTCCCAACATTCAATGACATCTTTTTAACGATTTGATAAAACAAAGTCAACAAATCAAGTTGCTTTTGAGCAATAGAATATATTTCTTTTAATTTATTTTATAAAAACCAAACCAGCCTACTTAAATTGGGTTAGGTAGGAGGTGTTGATGGGTTTAATGGGTTGGTTGGCCACCCCTGCCCGGCTGCCCGGCTGCCTCTACCAAATTAGAAATGGAGAAAGTAATAAATAGTTTATATAAGACCTTAAACGACATCATTATACTATTAGCAATATAACCTTTGGTTGTTAAATGTAACAATTGTGAACAAAATGTGATTGAAAATAAGGGATGCCTTTGCTTAATTTTGAAAATTCTGGTACTTGAATGTATTTACGCATAACTTTAAGGGTAACAATAATAATATCCCTTGATAATTTTTTATTTTTATTTTTAAAAGAAATTGAATTAAGGAAGGTGATTGATATGGATATCACTTTGGTGAAACTAATATTTCAAACTTGATGTGTCAATGTTTTGAAATTTATACTTGTGGTTAATGTCATTCATTTAGTAAGTAGTAACCCCCAACCTAACCAAATAATGCATTAAATAAATTATATTTGCTGATGGGACAAGGATCCTCTCCTCACCTCACCTCACCTCACCTCATCCTCACCTCACTTAATCTTATGACACATAAGCATTGCAATGAATGGATGGTTAAGATGTGATTGATGTTTTATTAACAACCAATCACATGCTTTAAAAAGGTATCACAAATTAACAACCATCATCAGCAATATAACCTTGCTGATGATGGTTGTTAATTTGTCTCATAAATTATTAATATTTGATACCGTGTAATGTTAATCTTTGTCAAAAGATGTTCACCTAACATTATCCTTTAAAACATATATGAATGAGGAGGAGTGTGAGCATATTGCTTTATCCAAACATCTACCGAATAATAATGGTGTATTATTGAAAAAGTAGCGTATTTATATAAAGTGTATGAAATACAGGAATATAATAGTAAAGGCTATTCTTTCAAAAAAGAATATGTAAAGACAAATTAAAAAAAAAAAAAACTGTGTACAATGATCACACAAAGTCTAGAGAATTCTACAACTCATCATGAAGACGATGGAAGAGTAGATAAAATCTAGTTTATTAAAAAAAAAAAGAAAAAATGAAGAGCTAGCATGCATGTTCCTCAAGTCTTGATCATAATGGAGTCAATCCTTAGAAGCAAGCATCTAGCACACAGCAACAGCATAGGGCAGCACAACTGCACAAAACAATCAAAAAATCAATTAATCACAGAATTCAACAAAAAAAATTAATCAAAAGAATTTTAATTATGAGACAGTAAGAGAGAGAGGGATAATTACCATCCCTTCCAGAATCCATCGCCTCTGGACTTGGTCTCGACTGGAGGGGCGTTTTGAGAGTAAGCAAAGCCATGTCCATGACCTTCTTTTGTTGGATAACCCACCGGCGGCGGTGGTGCCACGAACGGACCTCCTCCGGTTGATGGTGGTGGGTATGCTACTTGAGGCTGATTGTGATCGTATGAACTCATGATCTTATTAGAATTTGAAATCAAAGAGAGAGAGAGAGTTTTGAGTAGTTTTTTAGAGGAAGCTTTGATGGGGTTGAAGAGGAGATATGAAATTATAGAGGATTGTGATTGTGTTGGTTGAAGATATATAGGTAAGACTTAAGAGGATTGGTTGTTTTTCTTACGAGGTGATACAACCGAGGGCGGTCGTAGTCGCACACTCGCACCGCGTGAAACATGATTTTTAAGATCTCCGCAGTCTGCACGGCTTTTCGAATATTCATATTAAGCAACGCAGGCAGGTCCTACTCTTTATTTATTATTTTATTAATATTTTATTTTATTCTTGATCCCCGCCTGTCAATATTACACGCGTCAATGAGGTGGCCTGATATTGTCCTATCATCACACGTGTTCCACTATTATTTGAGGAGGGGGGTTTCAACTTTCAATACAAATTTTCTTTTTTCTACCTTTGTTTTTCACTTTCAGGGTTGTGCATAAACCAATCCAATATGATCCATTTGATAGTTCAGATTCAACGACAGGGTTGGATTGGATTGAATTGAATCATAAATTCTAAATTCTAAAATCCATTGAATTGGATCGGATTTTACAATCGAATAGGATCTAATTGGATTGGATTCGATCAGATGTTGGATTATAAAAAATCCAATAGATTCTATCCGCCATACATCCCTAATTCACACTCATATGTTAATATATGTAGATAAAAAGTTTTGTCAAATTAACTACATAGACATAAGAGTAAGACAATATAATAGCCCCTAAGGGCGTAGTTAAGCAGGTAGATGAACGAGCTGGTGGTTTGGATAAATGATTTCCAAGTCCTAAGTTAGCGGCTCGAATCCTACCAATGGCATATGATTGGTTGTTGATAAAGTGGTTATGGAAACTAATCACATATTGCTTATATGTCATTAGATTAGGTGAGGTCAGAAAAAAGATCAGATCAGCAGATATTATATAGATAACAACAACTCATTTGTTATATCACACGATTTGTATCGATTTTGGATCATATAGAATTTACTCTTATCAATGTCATTGTACTGAAGAGGTCCCAAAATCTATCCGGTTGCTTGCTTGTCATGGATGATATCCAGCACTTTCGTAACTCGTTTTCTCTCGATAATAATTTTCTCACTATAAAACAAACAAACAAAAAAAAGAAAAAAAAAAAACTATTTATGATAGTGATATCTCATCTTTAATATTCCTTTTCTTATCTTTTTTATTTATTTATTTATTTTATTTTATTTTATTTAAAATTTCGTGTTTGAATGTTAGTTTGCATTTGCCGGTCGCATCATAAAAAATAGGAAAATTCTTAGATACTGACCGATCAGTACCCAAGCATTAATAAATCACCCAATGAGGTGTTACCATGTGGTCAAAGCTCTTTCGCTTTTATATTTTTTCCTTATTTTGGATTACATGGCAACCGACCATTGATTGGTTAGTATGCCTAGGTGCTGACCGGTCAGCAACCAAGCAGTGTTCTAAAAAATATCCTAGAGATATTTTGAAAGACTATTTTATTGTTTCTAAAATTAATAATAGAGATATTTTGAAAGACTATTTTATTGTTTCTAAAATTAATATATAATTGGTTTCTTTTATGTCTCTTAAAAATTAAAAACTTCTTGTCAACAGAAGTCTCCTGAACATTTCATTAGTTTTATGACCCATGATTTGGTGTTAGTTTATTCAACAAACAATTTTCTTTGACTTGTTCCAATGGGGCTACGGCTACCCATCTCATTGTTTTGTCTTCTGTGTTAGAAACTAATGTGTGGAAATTAGTTATGTTTGAAGAAATCAAGAAAATGAAAAGCAGACTGCAATATGATTCTGTTCAAGAAAAACTAGGCCGCATTGATTTTGTGATTCAAAAGTATTCAAATTGATACAGCAGTATTATATATTCTATAATTCAAAATTTATATTGTATCTTTAGTATTATTAAAACCTTTTTGATCGGTTGGAAAATGAGGGCGGAGGTTGAAATAAGAGGTCTCTAGAGCAGAATTTCTTGGAAATTGATAGGGATGCGATACTATCTACAAAGGCGAAGGCAAAGGGGCTCATTGGGGCCATGACCCCCAATCAATGAAAAATCAACCAAATTTACATTACATGCACATTATGATAATGTTGTATGAATATGATAACTGCAACCTGGCCCCTTCTTTTATAAATAATATAAATTTCTCACATATATATTTTTTCCAAGATAAATCAATCCCTTTTAGTATTTTAATTTATTATGATTTCATACATTATTTTATAAGCTAGTCTATATATGAGTTTAATTATTACACGGTTACTGTAGATTAATTTTCAATAATTGGATTTTAATCCAAAAGTCTACAACAATCAAAGATTTGAAAATTTATAAGAAAATAACTTCTTCTCGTAATTACCTCCGCAACTATACATGAACTGTATAGTATAGCTAAATCCATCTATATATGTATGTATTTTGTTAACTAAAAAAATTGACAACCTCTCTAAAGAAGCATTTTCCCCGCTGGAAAGGACTCGGTTTGTTACAGACCTAACCCCGACAGGGCTCGACCCCGATCCCATCAAACGGCGAACCCGGTACCACCAGGACCCCATGAGGGATTCGGTCTATCAAGGACCCGACAGGAAGAAGGGACCCGGTCCACCAAGGACCCGACCCCAAGAGGGACTCGGTCCACCAAGGACCCAACCCCAGGAAGGACCCGGTTATGATCAACCTTGATTGCCACACCATCGGGACCCGATGGTAAGCCGTGTCCAAACTAATACCCGGTCGCTAGATCTACCGGCCTACCACCGTCAGACCCGGTCCGACGTTCGGAAATTCGTTATTAGCAAGTAGGATTGAGCAACCCAAACCTTCAAGCACCTCAGGAATCTTCTAGAACAAATTAAACATTTCCACCAACTACCCAACCACGGTTAGGGCTAATGTTAGCCCTAGAACAAAGTCTCATGTAGGGGTGGGCACGGTTTGGTTCGATTCGATTTTGGCCAAAACTGTATTGAACCGTTATATTTTCGATTTTTGAAAACTTGAATCGGTTTAAACCGTATTGGATCATAAACCGAATTGAACCGAACACCTTTATCTCGGTTCGATTCGGTTCGGTTTAATTCGGTTTTGGGCCTATTGGGCCTATTGGGCTTTGAGGTTTTTTTTATATAATTTTTCATTTTTTGTATCCTTTAACAGCTATTTTGGGTTGTTTTTTTAACAATCACTTACATTCAAAACACATCTAAATAGACCACATTACTGTTTAACTAGTCAAATTTAATCCAAATCAATCACAAGTATCTGCTCAATAGTCATAGCTACCAATACCATTCTACCAAATTCAGTCTATATAACTTCAATTACACAGAATGATAGAAGTCTAAAATAAAATAAGATCACACATAAATAATCCAACATACAATCCAATCCATAATATATTTAAACTTCAAATCATGTCTTTCTTCCACTTCAAATCTTCACTTGTATAAAAGGAAAATAAATAAACTAATAGAAACAAACACATAATTATAAATAGGGAAAATACAAAACTAAACAAGCAAAAGTGTTGCTTCTGATCTTTATGCAAGAGAACTGACCTCAATCAAAAGTGGAACCAGAATTTAATTAACAAGTATAGTTTTCACATTGGTTAAGTGACTAACATAATATTTTTGAAGATAAAGAAATACAATTTGCAAAAACAAACAAACAAAATAAAATAAAATAAAATGAATGTCATTGTAAAGCTTAGGAACAGGTTGTGCAGTTTAGCCAATTGTTGTCATCAACAAAGAACCATGATATCGAAGATGATGGCAACAACAATCCATGGCAGTGCTGCCTTTTTGAGACAATAAATCAGTGATAAATAAGTGATTATATAATCAATGTTGACTATCGATGATGTAGACTATAGAAATAAAATCAGATTATAAATTATAATTATATGAACCTCTCAAAATTATAGAGTAACATCTGTAACAATATGACAATCTGACTATATAATCACTTAAAATTATACAAACCTTTAACCTCTCATATATTCAGTGTTGATTATAGAGTAACAATCATATAATCAGTGATGCAGATCAAACATCAGATTAAACATATATAAAGAAAATTAAACATGAGTGAGGCAAAAATGCAAAATATAACATCGATATTAAAAATAACATCAGTGATGCAAATCCATCAAATTAAACATATTAAAAATCAAATAAAATACCTCAAACACCCATAAAAGAAAGAAACATCAAACACCCATGACCCATGTGAGCAAAATAGAATACCAGGAAGAAGAGGAAGAAGAAGAAAAAAAAACCTTGACAATGACGACTGACGGCGGATGTGCAGCGGAGCCGGAGACCGTGTGAGAGATGCTACGGCGGAAGAGAGATGGAGCTGATACTCTAATTGTCTGGTATGAGAGAAAATAGAGAGATGGAGCTGTGGCAGAACAAGAGTCACGAGAGATGAAGAGAGATAGGGTCTGATACTCTAATGAGAAAAGTGAAATTAGGCTTTTTTTTTTTTTTTTTTTTTTTTTAAATGTCAGTTTTTCGGGTCAGTTTCGGTTTTTGGTTCGAACCGAATTGAACTGAACTGATCAAGTGAATCGAACCAGACACCATATTTCGACTCGGTTCGGGTCGATTCTGTTCGGTTCAATGAACCGCGCCTACCCCTAGTCTCATGGGAGGAAAGAAACCAGGGCAACCTGCGGTGAGTGGTTGAGCAATTAATGTTGAGACAACATACATGGAAATGGAAAGATGAGAAACCAACGGGTGGGATTCCCTCGTAGCAGCGCCTTGCCAACGGTCAGATCTTACCCCACCTAAACCTTAACCAATGTCAACTATCTTATTCATGAAGAGGGTAGTTGTGTTTTTCCAGCAAAAGGGATGCATAAGGTCTTTAAGCTGAGGAAGGAAAACCCGGTGAAGAGCACCTGATAGGCACAGCGTGACAAGCGCTGATGCTGTCCCCCTCTGGACAAAACGGTGAAAGTGATAGGTCTCGCCAGCTAGGAACATCTCTAGCCAACCCAAGCGATGCGAATCGCCATCGAAGCACCATGTCAACCCCATTAAAGCGCCTGGAACATTGTATGGCATAGGTGAAGCAATCACAACCCTCCAAGGCATGTGTCAAACATTGGCCCAATTCAAAGCATCGGTAAGGATCATCTGGCTATCCTTCGACCTAGAAACCAGGACTTTCACCTACCTAGACAAGCGCCAGATCAGTAGGAAAGCCTAGTTGGCACCATCCTGGCTCTCTCAGCCATGCCACCTCGACACCTAACCCAAAATGGATAGTGAGAATCAAGCTTGACCTTTTCTGCCTAAAGGGATACCCCTCACCTAACGCCACATGGTCACCCTATAAATACCCCAACTCAAAAAGAGAACGGGGCTGGAACTTCTTATTTTCATAAACTAGAAAGAAAGAGAGGGAATTCTACTTGGCTACCACCCTCCTACGGAAATCTCCATATTGGTCATCCTACTTGGATACTACCCTCCTGTGCAAATCTCCATATTGATCATCCTACTTGGCTAATACACCCCTACAAGCATCTCCATATTCGTCATCCTACTTGGAAACTATCGCCTTGTAAACATCTCCATATAGGTCATTATTTAGAAATTTTGTATGCCAAAGGGCGATGTATGATGTGTCCTTGCCTGATTTACTAATAAAAGTACCTCATTATACTTGATTGTATCTCCCTAATCCTTACTCCCAAGTCACTTTCAGGACCGGTCCTGGATTCCAATGTCGGTCCCTAGTAGCCGGACTTGGTGAACCCCGGTACCAGCCTCGGTTGAATTGGGTTGACCCCCTACTCGGTCCAGATCAACCGTGGTGCACCAATACTCTACGGTCAACTGGTGTCTCGAAAGTCCCCACCGGATTTTCAGGATAACATATTTTATTTTTATTAGGTACTTACTATAACAATTAAATATATTAATGGTAAAATGATATTTTAAATATTTTATATGAATTAAATAATTACAAATTAGGAACTATTGAAAGAGATATTTCATCTATGTAACAAGATGAAAGATCATTTTTTCACAAATTCTTTGATTATGTATATTAAAATGGAAATCGTAAAGAAATTTAAATAAATTTGATTATAGATGGTTTTTGAGATACAAAATGGAGTCAAGTTCCATTTTGATTCTCAAATTTAGTGTCAATATTATTATTATTATTATTTTGTATTATTATATTAAAGACTAAACGACATTACATTTTGATATATTAATAGATTTTTCCTTGTGTGACCTTTAATATTAGTTTCTATCTTGGCCCCCCAAAACCAAAATCTTGGCTCCGCCCCTGACTATCTATTCCTTAGGGGCTGCGGAAATCGCCTGATAAGTTAATATGGCACTATGACAAGAGAGGGACATATGAGGTTAAAATCGGGTACATAATGGCTATGAAGGAGAAGATTCTAGAGGCATTTTCGGATCCTACAATCGACCAAAGATGGTGGTCCAGAATGTGGAACTTAAACATCCCACCAAAGGTAAAAAAATTTATTTGGAGTATTTGTAACAATGCTATCCCTTCTCTTTCTAATTTGAGTAAAAGGGAGGTCGTTAGAAATGTTTTGTAAAAGCAATTAATGAGCAGTTAAGTTACAATAACCTTTTCAGACTCTTGCTTAAATAGAAAAACAAATCAGAATCTTCTACGATTCATGGCTCCTAACTTGACTGAAAAACAAAGATCAAAATCTTACCTAAAAGGTAAGTTTGATTTATTTCCCAAAACCTAAACTCAATTTCCTAAACCAACTAAGACAAGCTACTTGCTAATCAAGAAAATAAAACAAAATTAGAAAATAAAGAAAACGATCAAATCCCGTTGGATTCGCTGGAGTCAGGGCGCGTTCTGTGCTGCTGGACACTAGCCGTGGCTCGGACCGCGGTTGATTCCAGAAAGTTTCTGGAATTTGTCACGGCTTGGATCACTACTGACTTGCCGCGGTTTGACTGCGATTCCTCGCTGCTACTTCTTTTCCTATATCAGTCCCCTCTACTTGGAAGAGAACTCGTCCCCGAGTCTTCTGGATAAAAAGGCACATCTTCATGAAACTTCGACATATCAGACACGTATGATTCCAGAAAGTTTTTGGAATTTGTTTCGGCTTGGGTCTCGGCTGACTTGTTGTGGTTGGATCACGGTTCCTCATTGTTACTTATTTTCCTACATCATGTTGTATATCTCTCTCATGGCCCACCATTTACACAACATCCTTTGGATTTTTATCCAAAAGTTGAAAAGTTGGTTTGTACATAGTGTTATGGTGTTATGTCATGGGTTTTTTAGGTGAGAAGCTTTGTGTGTGTATATATATATATATATATATATATATAGTGAGTCTCTCATGAGGGATTTTTTTTTTTTTTTTTTTTTTAATTTCGGTAAGGACTATGATAAAAACACATCAATTTTAATGAATTTTAATCTGATTTTTTTTTTTATTTTTTATTTTTATGGATGATAAGTTCAATAAAATCTACATATGAATAAAATCTGAGAATTTTCTAAGCACTAAAACTATTTATCCAAATTTTGTTAAATATGAAGGCATCAGAAAATAGGCGAAATATAGGAAAATTCAAGAAAAATAGTTCTAGTATAAAAAAATTCTCAAATTTTGTTCATAGGTAAATTTCAATGAACTAATCATCCACAAAAAAAAAAAAATCAGATCAAAATTAATTAAAATCGATGTATTTTCATTAATGTCTTTACTGAAATTAAAATAAGGGATCTTTTATGAAAGACTCACTCCATATATATAGTCCTTCTCCTGTCAGTTCGTCCTGACATAAATATATCAGTTTCTTGAATGTGGACCATAGATGATAAGCACTGACAAGTGCATACACACTAGGTCAAAGCAATTGAATCTAATGACCCACATGTAAGGAACTGATGTATTTTATTCAAGTTGAACTGATAGCAGAAAGATTGTGTGTGTGTGTGTGTGTATTCATAGCATCTTTTAAATCCAATAACCTACATGTAAGGAACTGATATATTTTATATTAGTTCGAGCTAACAATAGAAAACTGAACTAACAATAGAAAGATTATATATATATATATATATATATATATATATTCATGCACACAGGGTAGCTATCAAGTAAATGATCCCACACGATTTTTTCATGTGACATCACTAATTCCAATTAGGGATGTCATCAAATATCTTCATCTTGATTATACCAATCCCAATTAGTGATGTCAATGGGCCGGGGTTAGAAGTTCACGACCTCAGGTCCCTAACCCGAAAAAATTATTTCGGTAACCCCACTTTGTATGAGTGAGCCGAGGTCGGGTTTTTTGTTTTCGAAATAAAGAATCAATGTATTCGCAGCATAACTAGTCGAAACCGCCAAGACTTCACCATTATATTTGTTTGAAATATTAGCCGTATAGCTTGTCTCGGTTATGTTGTCTTTTTTGATCTATGCTTTAAGTTTCCTACACTCTCGAAACTAACACAAACCCTTCAAAAATCTTGTTTGAATGAACTTACAAGCACAACAAGTGATAATAAACAAAACAAAAACACAATCAAGCTAAGTGCAAACAAACCACAACCAAGCAATTTTCGTGGTTCGTCAATATGAGTAACCACATCCATGGACTTTAGTGATTTCAATAGATATGAAAATAACAATATACAAAATAGTATTTCTATTCCACAAGTTTTTTCTCCCCTTTAGATCTTGATCTTTCTACCTCACAATGTCTCTTTGTTAGGGTTTTTTCTCTCATTGTTGGTCACCAGTCTCTACACACTTGTAACCACACTTAGTAACAACACATTTATATACTAAGAGACTTTTCACTAATTACAACAAAGACCACTAAAAAACTAGAAATTATTTTATAACCCAAAAAAACAAATATATGTTTTCTTTGAGACATATATCAGCAATCAATAATACTACTTTACCCAATTTTGATACTCAAATGATGTGGCATTACTATAATCCATTCATTTAAATTATATTATAATTGCATGATTTAAATGAATGGATTATAATGATGCCACATCATTTGGGCTTCAGATTTGGGCACCAAATTTGAGCAAAGTAGCATTACTCATCAGCAATTACACGATAAGTTTATTTAGTTGTGTTTGCATTGATAAAAATTAAACGATCGTATTTGGGTTTATACAAATATGACATGATAATCCGAATTGCCACCCTTGGTCGCAACCGCTGCATAAGGCAACACAACTGGAAAAACAATCAAAAAGAAAATTAATCACTAATTCAATGAATATATAGTTTCCTTGAATATAAAAAACATGTTTTTATTAATATTGAACAACCCTTTTAGTGTCAACCCTAAATAAAATATGAGAGAAAGCAATTACCAGGCCTTCCAGAAGCCATGATCAGATTTGGAGTTGGTTTGGATGGGATGGTGATGTCCGCCATGACCATCTTTGGTTGGATAAGCAACTGGCGGTGGTGGAGCCTGTTAGAATTATTGTCAGCATTATAAATATGCTGATATAGTTTGTTTTTTGGTATCAGAACAAAAATACAATTCTCTGCAGTTTTCTAAATCTTCTTCTCTTCTTCTATTCTTTTAGGCATCATCAAGAATTTAATTAAAGTGTTCTAAGTGGTTGATTCTTGTCGTACATAACTTGAAATCAACAATTAGATTATTAGGCTTCATTGAATCCTGATGGCAAAATTCTCATACCTATTGTGTACTCGCCGTATTACGGGAAAGGGGAGAATTATTGTTTGAAAGAATCGAATTCCGAGCCTTGAAGTCTTGATAATCTATTTCATTTACTTAACATATATTATTTTTTTTCAGCGATTCTCTCTTTCAGACCCCATATTTCCAACAGCGCCAGGTACGGAGCTCCTCCTGTTGACAGTGGTGGGCATGCTGTATAAAAAATTAATTAGAGCAGAATATTAATTTTCATTTAAGAAATAATTAATTACATATAAAATGAAAGAGTAGTGTATGGAGCACCTGGAGGTTGATTTTGATCGAAGGAAGTCATCCTATAATTTTCAACAAATGAATGAGAATATGAGAATTGAGACAGGTCTGAGTCTGAGAAAATTGTTAGTGAAGAAGATACATGAATTTGCGTGAATTGTTAATAAATATATATAAAAAAGATTATATTATGGTCCAGGAAGGGTTGTTTCTTACAAGGCAAGGCAACCAATTAGGTTGGTCCTGGTCGTACCGCGTGAGGTCATGAGATTTGAAGATTCAAACCAAACACAAAAATGATTATTACAAAGCACGACACGACAGTTAGACATTTTTACGTTTGGATTTTTTTTATTTTTTTTTATTTTTTATTTTTAATATCACAATAATTTAGGGTTTTTACAGGGGAATGGGAGAGACTTAAACCAATAACTTTGTGGTGTGGGTGTGAGAGGTTTTACCACCGAACCAACTTCATTTTATCTTTTACATATTGGATTTTTGTTTTCTAGTTTATTGATTTACTCATTATATAATGAGGTTCAGCTACTATACAAGTATTAACGTACTGTATAGTTGCTATGTTAGTTTCTAGTCATTGGATTTCAATCTAAGGGTTTATAAAATTGAAAGATTTAAAAAAAAAAAAAAAAAAAAAAAAAGCTAACCCTCTCTCATGGCGGCGCCGAAAATTTGAAGGGTCCTGTTAAATTCATGGTTTGTCTCGCAAGTGCACAAATTGCTTGGATTTGTATAATGGCAAATACGAGTTCATTCCACGGGAAAATGTAAATCTTTCAACTGCTTCTAACTTAAAGAATGAAAAGCAAGTAAAAGAGAGTTGTGCTTGAAATCGTAAGAGTGCCGGAAATAATAAACCAAAACAAGTTTAAGATCTAGGGGATGGTAACACTAGCTAGCTGACTCTACCGTAAGGTCCGTAACATTCACACTAATTATAATAATCGATCGCACCGGCAACTCAAGATCTACTTAATTACTCAATCTTACAAATCATAAATGACTTTATATATATATTATATATTTTCTAATTGTAAATACAAACTAATTTGGCCTGCCATGCTTGCTACTTACTCCTTGATCGCTGCACCTGACTTGCTCCGAAGTCCGGACTGATACAGGTAAATTATTATAACTAAGAACTAAGAAGGCACATATGACGTGCCATTTTTTTTTATGTCATCAGCATTTAGCAAATTTGTTGGGTCAACAAGTGATCATGGGAATTATTGTCATATTGTTACACGTGTGTGGCTTTTACACCATATGAATTCTTTGGCTTCTTGAATAATCCATGCCATATGGCAAGCTCCTATAATTTGCTTCATGTTTAAGAGTGGAATATTACATCAATTACCCCTCTCTTTGCCTATATATATGGCTTTCATTGTAATTACTAAAAGTTGTTGTAAAAACTAACACTCTCACTCAAATCAATAAAAGGCAATATACTCTCTTTCTCTCGCCTATCTCTCTTTGTTTCTTATTTTATTTTATTTCTCTCCTATTAATTATAACTTTATCATATTATTACTCTCTCATCTTGTTTCTATTATATTATCTAGTGTTTCAATTTAATTTACAACACGTTATCAGCATGATACTGTTATTTCCAGAGCCTGAAGCCTCTGAATTTATTATCACTAGAACCTGAAGTTCCTAGATTTATTTCTAGAACCTGAAGTTCTGAATTTATTATTACTAAAGCCTGGAGCTTATGAATTTATTACCACTGGAACCTGAAGTTCCTAGATCTATTACCAGAACCTGAAGTTCTGAATTTATTATTACTAGAACCTGAAGTTTCTAGACCTTTATTTATTAATACCAGGACCTGCAGTTCTGAATTTACTTTCCTGTATTTTATTTTTATGCAATTTACTTTCTCGTATTTTATTTACTTTTACGTGATTTATTTTCTCGCATTATTTATTTATACGCTGTTATGAGATTGGCTAGGCCAACTTATCAGAACCTGTAGTTCTGGATTTATTTATTATGCACTTTATTTATCTGTATTTATTTATTTATCCGTAATTTATGAGATTGTCTAGATTTACTTTTTTCGCATTTATTATTACGCATTTTATTTTGTAATTTTTATTTAAACAGTTTGGTCACCCATCCAGAACCTGAAGTTTATGGATTTATTTATCATTATCGAAACCTGAAGCTTCTGGATTTATTTACTTACAAATATTCCTTTATATATCTGAAGGTTTAAATTCCTTGGATTTCTGTCGGACCAGAAGTTCTGACTCCAATTGTGATTCTCGGATAACCAGAAGTTATAATAATGTCAAAGCTTGCAAATTTGAAATTTACTGCACTAGAAGTGTCCAGGGACAACTACGATCTGAAAGCCCAAATACCTAACAGTCACAGAACCAGAAGTTCTATGGCAATAACTAAAAGATCGATTTAATAACCAACCTGATGTTGCATTACCAAATGCCAAGTGTCAGTGGCAACATTTACGCTTTCAAAACTATAGATCAGTCTTTGAGTACAATTCTGCTTTATTCAAAATCACTACACAGCTGAAATTGTGTGGTCATAATGTAATCTGAAATCATCAATAAAGTAAATAATAAATTTTCTCCCCTTTTTCACTTTATCTCATACTGTTATTCTCTCGTTCTTCTTCATCTTATTTCTATCATATTATCTGTTATTTTAATTTTACGCATCTATTTAATTTTATGCAATTTATGTATCTAAGTATGCCAACTAACCAGAACCTGAAGTTTCTGGATTTGTATAAATTATGTGTTAAGCCTAACTAGGTCAATCGTTAAATTTCTAGAATTTAAACCAAGCTTGGCTTGACCGACTAACCAGAGTCTGAAGTTTCTGGATTTATCATTATAATATTTAAGTTGGCGCCGTTTTACAAACGATCAGAATCTGAAGTTCTAAATTTTTAATTTTAGTAAAAATATAGAGTTCTGGATTCATTACTATATACATGAATGTCATACTTGGGACCTGAAATTACAAAATTTGAATTCTATATAGAACCCGAAGTTCTAATTTTGAATGCGAAATATTGAATCTAACTTGAAGTTCTAATCAGACTTGAAGCTCTGAATTCAATTTAAATTGTGATATTAAAACTTTTATATCAAAGTTTATCAGAACCAGAAATTTGAATTGGATCAAGTTATGATTCTTTCATCTAGAAAGTCAATTTGTAATTTCTATTTAGAACCTGAAGTTTTTTGAATTTTATGAACCTGCAGTTCATGGTCGAACCGGAAGTTCAAAAAATCAATATGATTCATGATTTTGTTTTATGAAATGATATATTTTCATATCTATATGTTTACACTTTTAATCACTTTGTCTAATATGCACTTTATTTTTCATTGTGAGTATATATGTCTTTAAACGATAAATTGAGTGATATTGAAAAGCAAGGTACATGAGATATATGTCTAGCCGATAGTGCGACGACATATACGATTCTACGAAATCAGAAATACTTTATGAATTTAACCTTGCTTAAAGCAAATGTTAATACAATATCAGGTCCAGCAGATCTGATAGAAGGCTCCAGTAGAGTCATGATATTGTTACCAAATAATACTAAAATATGTATCAATGATGCTTTATATTCAAGTAGATCCAGAAGAAATCTGCCCAGTTTCAAAGATATACGGTGTAATGGATATCACCTAGAAAGTATAAATGATGAGAATATTGAGTATCTGTGCATTACTTCTCATGACTCAGGCCAGAAACTCGTTGTGGAAAAGCTACGTGCTTTATCATCTGGATTATATTATACTCTTATAGAGGTGTAGAAGTTTATGCATTTATGAACCAGAAGTTCTCAGATCCAAAAATATTTATGCTTTGGCATAACCATCTTGGTCACCCGAGATCTACAATGATGAGTAGAATCATTGAAAATTCTCATGGACATCCATTAAAGAACCAGAAGATTCTTTTATCCCATGAAAATTTATGTACTGCATGTTCACAAGAAAATTAGTAATAAAACCATCCCACTCTAAGGTTGGCTTTGAATCCCCATCATTCCTACAAAGGATTCAAGGGGACATATGTGGACCTATCCATCCACCAAGTGGACTGTTCTGCTATTTTATGGTCCTAGTTGATGAATATTGCAAATCAGTTGGGATTGATGTTGAACATCCCATTCCACATGTTCATACTCATAATGGATTAGCAGAGTCACTTATCAAGCATCTCTAGGTAATTGCGAGAACTTTATTATTTCGATACAATTACCAATTTCTATATAGAGACATTCTATTCATCTCTGACCCACTGCTTATCATTTCTCTACCATTCTAAGATTTATGATGATTTTGATTAATCTTTCATCAGATCATCTATGCTTCTGATAGTTTATCTTTTTGCGCACGACCTGCATATTATTATATTGATTAATTTTCATATCATTATAAGAAAGGGAATTTTCTCTAGAAGAAAGGTAAATGAAAAGTTACTCTTACACAAAATAGAGGATACCAATTTCAATTCTCTATATATGAAATAAAAGTGTCTCATTTTCAGTCTTCGTATCACTCAAATACGAATGATAATTGATCATCAGATAATTATTAATTGGTTACTTGATATATTAAAAGTGACAAAATTTTATAAGTTGCTATCTCATAAACCCGGCCAGGTGATTGTTCCTGAAAAACGATCTAAGAAAAATGCAACAAATAAATCATCTGATGTATATCATAAGCTTATGAACCTTTGAAAGGTATTGTTATCAGGATCCCAATGTAAACAAAGCTCGAGTTATAAATAAATCCACTTTCTCTAAATTAACTCAATAAGAGTTTGATATATATAAAGAGACACGAGTCTATGAAATGACTAAATCCATTGAAATAGAAGAAATCTCTACAGAGATACAAGAATATAAGAATTAATAATTTTCTATAAATCATACATGAGAAATGTGGAATAGTGAAGAAACAATCATCAATGATACATTTTCAAATACAGTAGCTACTGAAATGATGATTATAAAACTCATAGTATCGATGATTGTATATAAAAGGCATGATTGGCCTAAATGAAAAGACGCAATTCTAGAAGAATTGACTTCATAAGCCAAACATAAAGTATTTAGACCAATAGTTCTCCAGACACTTGAAGATGTCAAACTAGTTGGATACTAAAAGGTCTTTATACGGAAACGTAATGAGAAAAACGAGATCGTAAGATATGAGGTACGACCCGTAGTACAAGGTTTCTTATAGAAACTCGGTATTCACTACAGATGAATACGATTATGTTCTGAATTTTTGATAAATTTGGCTGTTTGAAATACGTCTTCTAAACGTAGTAATCATTTATCAATGTGGTTCACTCAGTGCAGATATTTATAATTCCAGAAGGATTTAAAATGTTAGAAGCATGTAAACCGAGATCTCGTAATCTGTATTTGATGAATCTACAAAAATCCTTATATGGATTGAAAACAATCTGGACGGATGTGGTGTAACTGTCTCAGTAAATATCTGATAAAATAAGGGTATAATAATTATATTATACACCCATGTGTTCTTCATAAAGAAATCTGAATCTAGATTTGCTATTATAGCAGTTTATGTTGATGATATGAATTTAATTGGAACTCCTGAAGAGCTCCTGAAAACTGCTGAATATTTGAAGAGGGAATTTGAAATGAAAGACTTAGGGAAGACAAAATATTGTCTCGGCCTGGAGATCAAGTGTAAATCAGATGGAATACTTATCCATCAATCAGCATATATTGAAAAAATCCTGAAAAGATTTAATATGGATAATGCTCATATATTAAGTACCCCATGGTTGTTAGAAATCTTGATCCTAAGAAAGATCCATTCCGGCCACTTGAAGATGGTGAAAAGATACTTGGTCCTGAAGTACCATATCTTAATGCAATTAGTGCTTTATTATATCTGGCTCAATGTACTAGACCAGATATCGCATTTTCAGTAAATTTGCTTGCTAGATTCAGTTCAGCACCAACTCGGAGACATTGGAATGGGATTAAACATCTTTTTCGTTATCTTCGTGGAACGAAAGATTTGAGATTATATTATTCAAAATCCAACAACTTTTCAGGTTTAATTGGTTATGCTGATGCTGGGTATTTATCTTATCCCCATAAAGCCCGTTCACAAACGGGATATGTTTTTACATATAATGGTACATCAATCTCCTGGCACTCCACAAAGCAAACTCTTGTTGCTACATCCTCTAATCATTCTGAGATCCGTGCACTTCATGAAACAAGCCGAGAATGTGTGTGGCTAAGGTCAGTTATTTATCATATTCAAAATACTTGTGGATTTCCATTATCTACAGATATGCCAACACCAATATTCGAAGATAATACGGCTTGTATTGCTCAAGTTAGAGGAGGATATATCAAGAGAGATAGAACCAAACATATTTCTCCTAAATTCTTCTATACTCATGAACTTCAACAGAGTCGACAAATTGATGTTAAACAAATACGGTCTACAGATAATCTTACAGATCTGTTTACCAAAACATTGCCTACATCAACTTTTGAGAAACTGGTATACGGAATTGGTATGCGTTGGCTTTGTAAATTACATGATTGATATTGAAGTTTCATTCAGGGGGAGCATTCAATCAGGGGGAGAAAAATTTTAAATATAAATATGGGTACTGTACTCTTTTTCCTTTTACCGGATTTTGTCCTATTGGGTTTTACCGGAAAGGTTTTAATGAGGCAGTTCTGAACCCGTTCACATCACTTGATCCAGAAGATCATTGTATATATATATATATTATATTATATTTATTTATTTATTTATTTGCTAAGGTTTTTGTCCCACTGGGTTTTTCCTAGCAAATTAAAATACAAGTGGTGAAAAATCTAAGGGGGAGTGTTACACGTGTGTGGCTTTTACACTACATGAATTCTTTGGCTTCTTGAATAATCCATGCCACATGGCAAGCTCCTATTATTTGCTTCATGTTTAAGAGTGGAATATTACATCAATTACCCCTCTCTTCTTGCCTATATATATGGCTTTCATTGTAATTACTAAAAGTTGTTGTAAAACTAACACTCTCACTCAAATCAATAAAAGGCAATATACTCTCTTTCTCTCGCCTATCTTTCTTTGTTTCTTATTTTATTTTATTTCTCTCCTATTAATTATAACTTTATCATATATTACTCTCTCATCTTGTTTCTATTATATTATCTAGTGTTTCAATTTAATTTACAACACATATCTTTTTCCTTGATTTTATTTTTTATTTTTTATAAATAATTATATGATAATTATAGAATTCAAGTAATAGATCAATTGAAATATATAAGGGAAAATATCATTTTACCCCTGACCTTTACCTTATTAGAAAGGTGAGGACAATGTTTGCCCATATTGGCTGGTCTTCCCCCTGAAATTGAAATATTGTATAATATTCCCCTTATGTTATATTTTCCATCCAAAAATGAGTTGACTGTCAATCCTCATGGTCAAATGACCGTTTTATCCTTTAATTTGCTCTAGTATTTATTAAATAAATATATATTAAAAAAAAAGAAAAAAAAAAGAATTTTTAAAAAAGATGAATCTCCACTGTCCATCTTTGAGATGGACGGTGGAGATATCTATTTTTATTTTTTCGTTAATTTAAATTATTATAAAACAGGAATTAAAAGTAAAAAGAATTTTAAAACAACAAAAAATTAATTTAAATTTTTACAAAACAAGAATTAAAGTAAGAAAAGAATTTTAAAACATAGTAAAAATTATTATTTTTTGTAGATATGATGGAGATCCAATCTCTTTGATCTGGTGATGTGGAAAATTGTAGATCTCCACCAACACACCACCACCATCATCACTAACACACCACTACCAAACCTCCATCGCCGCCAAACACCCTAAAACCACAACCAAACACAATTTGTGAATCTGGAAACTCAGTCCATCAACCATCATCACGAAACCTAGAAACGCATCGCCCTCGTAGATCGACTACCATTGACCCAGAAATGAACCCAGAACCATCCACCATCGATCGACCCAGAAACGCATCACCCTCAATCCCCAAACGCAGAAAATCAGAACCCTAAAGCAAACCCAAAACCCAACTCAACCCCATCAACCACACACACACACACAACAAACCGAATCGAAGAAGAAGAAATGGTGACAAGACCCATGATTCCACAACAAGCCAGAGGTATTGTGGTGTTCTTCTCTTCTTTCTTGTTGGTTTTGTATTTGTGTGGTTGGTTTCCTTTCTTGTTGGTGGTTTTGAGATTGTGATGATGATACCTATCTGTCAGATATAAACGATCTGATGATATTATTAGTAAAAACGATTGAATCTTTTGTTTTCTTGATATTTGTATTATTTGTATTTTTTTTATTTTATGAATCTCTGTTTTTAATATATATGATGGATGTTTTGTTGTTGTTGTAGACTTATAGGTGATGGAGTGGTGGTAGGAGAAGGAGTTAAGCAGCAGAAGAAAGTAGGAGGAGATGGGAGGAATAGGCGAGCACTTGGGGGGGATATTGGTGGGTTAGGGTGGTGGAGGACTGGAGGCTGGTGTTGGTGTGAGTTGTTGTTGATTAGGTTAGGGTTTAGGTGTTGGGAATGATTTGGAAGATGATGAGATGATTATGGTTTTTAATTTTTAATTATTAATTATTAATTTGTTAATTATAGTCATTTACCATTTTGCCCTCTTAATTTTAACAGTCAACACAAATTTGGATGGGAAAGGTAACAGAAGGGGTGCATGTTACATTATTTCGATTTCGGGGGAATAACGACCAATATGGGTAAACCCGGTCCTCACCTTTCTAATAGAGCAAAGGTCAGGGGGTAAAACGATCTTTTCCCTATATATAAGTTATACTATTACATGTAGGAGAACATGTTGTGCATGATTTTAAAACCTGAATATTATTTTTAATGATTTATATTAGCGTGTGATTCTAACTAATGACACCACTCTATTTTAATAAAAAATAAATAAATTTAGGATATATGGACTTATATAGTTATATAGGATCCACTCATGAGTGAAATTATATGTATGGACAAGTCACAAGTTGGCTGAAAATTAAAATAAAAGGAAAACCTAGCTGTATATTAGGAATTAATAAGGACCACACTATTTAAATAAAAAATAACAAATTAAAGACCACACTAGGCAATATGACATATAACATGTGTTTACTTAATGAAAGCTTCTCCTTACGATCCACAAATTATTTATTTACACATTAATTTACCTTTTTTTTTTTTTATTAATGATAATTTTAATCTGAATTAAAATTACTAATAAAGATAAAAATTTTCTAAAAACACTCCAAACTAATTAAATTATTAAAAAAAGAATTCTCTCTCCTAAATCATTAGATTAAATATTATGTATTAAACTTTCTCTCCTAAATATATTATTACCAAATTAAACACTCTCTCCTAATTACTCTCTCTCTCCATTTTTCAAAAAAAAAAAAAAAAAAAAAAAAAAAAAAAAAAAAAAAAAACCTCCTATCTCCATACTTTTTCGATCAATATCTGATTTATAGTTAAAGAAAAAAAACTTATGAATATTTTGGTTTTTTTTTTTTTTTTTTTTTTACCTAAAGTAATACATATACATATACATATATATATATTAAAAAGTCCAAATACCTTATTTTTCAAAAAAAAAAAAAAAAAAATATATGAAAACGTGATCTGTTGCAACTAGATTCGATTAAATTCAGAATTTCTAAGACTAATGAAAGAATTACAGTTCTCTAGGCAATTACATAACTACAAAAGTAACAAAATCATATATATATATATATATATGTATATATATTAATATATACATATACGGTTCCTAAAAATCAAGCTTATTTGTAAGTTTTTTTTCTTAACGGTTAGTCTTGTTTGAGAAAGATGGAGATAGAAAATTAGAGATATGTATTGGAGAAGAGAGAGTTTAATATGGTAATTAAAAATTCAGGGGAAGGTGTTTAATATGTAATATTTAATCTAATGATTTAGGAGAGATAATTTTTTTTTAATAATTTAATTCAAAAAAGAATATTTCTGGGATAAATCCAAAGGCTATGATGGTTTGTCCTAACTTTTATTAAAATAAAATGAAGTGTCTTTATAAATTTATTTTTAAAATGGAGTGTCTTTAGAATAAGTGTGCCAAAAGATAAAAAAAGATAATCTAGGAATATGAGAATCTCTTGGCTTTCTGTTTTACTTGTTCCTTCATTGGTCATTTCCCAATACTTGTTGTTGGAACTAGTCCAGTAAGGGCATTCCTGTTAGTTCTAGTAAGTCTGATTTGGCTAGAGATGATCCAGCCACGGTTGTTGCTGATGAGGGGTTTTAGGTTCCCCGCAACCGTGCTCATAAACTATTTTTTCTTCAAGCGGAAGTTCCAGTTTCTAATGTCTTTGCCGCTATTCAGTAGGATTTAAGGTCTTTGGATTTAGTTGTGGTTTATTCTTCGGTAGGTTCAGATCCGATTTTGGGTATGGTTTCTTCTGCTAGTCTAGTTGATTCGCTAGGTTTAACTTCTTTGGTGGCTCCTACTACTTCGGTGGTTTGCTCAGGTCTATTGGTCCCAGCAGGTGGGGCGAAGTGAGGATTCTCTTATTGATGTCCTTGTTCATTCCTCTAGAGTGGGAGCAGGGTTTGTTTCTTCAGAGGGCCCTTCTTTGATTCTTAATGTTTTAGCTGGTGCCGTTGTCTCGATCTCATCAGCTATTTTAATGGTCGGGTCAAAGGTTGGTAGGGATTCTGTTCCATTGGTTTCTTCTACTCAATCAGTGGTTTCGATTTATGAGTTGGACGATAGAGTGGATATAGTTTCTCCTTTGGTTGAGAGGGTTGATCGGGTTGTTTTAAGGAATGGATCTAGATCTTCATGTTCCCTTATTTTGGCTACGGACTCTAATGTTCAAGTTCAGGGGCCTAAGTGTCTACTATCTGATTCCCAAGCTGATTGTCGCCTCATTACTGATTATTCCTAGGTTGACCAGGTTGAGGAAGAAGAGTTAGATGATACTATTATTACTCGAAAGTCCACTAGGATTACACGTAGAGTGGCTTCTTATAAGTCCATGTCTCGGGCTTTTTCAAGGGTTTCTGATGATTAGTGTCCTATATTAGAATTGTTGTGGGATTGAGAATGGTTCTACGAGACGGGTTCTTAGAGATCTGTGTTGACTGCATGGACGGGAGTCTTTTCGTTTTACTTGATGTTGTTGTTTTCTTATGCGGCCTGTGTGCCACTTTTCTGGTTGGGGATTTGCTCCCGGTGTTTTTATGGCTGGTTTGGTCTATGCTACTCTTTGTTCTCTTCTTTTTTATTTATACAGTTTTCATTTTGCCTAAAAAAAAAAGAGATGAGGAAAAAAAAAGTTAGGAAGAGAAAAATAGTAAACTTAGGAAAGAGAATCTTTAAGAGAGAAAAGGGGTGATAAAAAATATTACTATGGAGAGAGGAAAAATAAATAAATTCAATGGATCCTAGCCATCCATATATATCTCAATAATCTAATGGTTATAATATCGTGTCAATTTTTGAAGTCCTCCAATCCCTCATTAATTTTTGAAGTCCTCCAATCCCTCTCGTGTGTGTGTATATATATATATATATATATATATATATGGACTTCTCTTGTGTAAACCACCATATCAATCATGAATCGTTTTGCATAGATAATAAGATAAATAAGACGAGAGCTATTTTTCTATCCATTTTCCCAATGTTATTCCTTCTTTTATTTATTTTATTTTATTTTATTTATTTATTATAATATTTTACCTTCAAAAGTTTAGAAAAAATAGTCTCCAAACTTGAAATTTATTTTAGGGCCAAAATCATAAATAGCCAAAAAATTAAGGGAGTGTTCAAAAATATCATATCTTAATAACAATATTTTTTTTATCCAAGAGAAATAATTTTTGGATAAAAATGCCCTTATTGCAAATATCACATGTAAGAGAAACAATTTTTTTTAAATCATCTCTATCACTTCCATCAATGAAGGTTTGTTCGTTCAACCTCCATTGATGAAGGTCTATTAGGTATGCGAATAGACTTCCATCAATGAAGATCTACTTTTTTTTTTTATTCATCTTCATCATATCTCCATTGAAGGAGGTCTATTCGACCTCCATCAATGGAGGTTTGAAAAAAAAAAGTTTTTATTTATTTATTTATTTAAGAAAACTGAAAGTTTGAATAGAAATTGAAAATTTGAAAATTAGAGGTTTCTAGGAATATTACATGCTGAAATGTAATTTTAGCTTGTAATCATTTTGTAATTTTAGTGTGTAAAGATCCATTTTAGCATGTAAAGATGTATTTCACAGTGTAAAGATGCATTTCAACGTGTAAACATATTGATATTTCATTGTGTAATCATGTTGATGTTTCAGCATGTAAACATATTGTTATTTCATCGTATAATCATGCTGATATTTCAGCATGTAAAGATTTCAGCGTGAAGACGTGAAATTGAATATTTTTAAAGGACTTTTGAAAGGGTAAATGATATCCAATTTTCGCTCGTAATATATTGTTGGACTCGTTTCGACGATAAGAACATTATTTTAAAGAGAGAGAGAGAAAACTTTTAGAGAGAGCAACACAACAAGAAGAACTTATGAAGAGAGAGAAAAAGTAAAGAAAAAGTTGTTTGTGAGAGAATAAAGTGAAAATGTAGATAAGGGCAATCTTGTCCAAAAACATTTCTTTTGGATTAAAAAAGAGAAGTTATTGGGATGTGATAGTTTTGAATACTCTATTAATTTTCAGGCCAAAATTTGAAATTTTGCCCCTTTTTTTTTTTTTTAATTTTTTTTGTTAATGTAACTTTCATTTTTCTTATCATGTCTGTAAAAAATCTCATCAAAATTCATTAAATTACATCATAGTGTGGATGGTTTGTATATATAAATATTGCGTTATATGTGTAAGTCACAACTTAATTCATTACTTATTCCCCCATAACAGTTGTTACCTTTTCTTCTCTTTTAACTATGAATTAATACTGCACATCACCTTTTAACAGAGATGGTAGTGCACATTCCTTACATACTTGTGGTGAGGGGTTCAAGTTCCACAATTCGCATTTTACAAGTATGTGTGAGGAGTTTTTCTCTCGATTTATGAGAGTAGTTATCCAGGCCGTATATGTACTGTTTGATCTTGGCAGGTCTGATGGTAGTAGTTGTAATACTTAAAAAAAATAAATAATAAATAAATAAATAAATAAATAAAACTATGAATTAATACTATGTGAAATAAAAATGTTTTAACTGAAATCCTTTGTTAATCTAAATTTCTTTGAGTTTTTGAATGTTTTAATTACTATATGTAGTTTTACCTTAACATTATCTATTTTTTTTTTTTTTTTAAAGATTTTATAACCTTATCATTAATTAATTTAAGATTGGGAGTGTACATCTTTTATTGTATTTTTTCAACCTTTTATTGTCGATTACTCAAATAAAAACTTAGATCAATAAAGATCTTAATCTATCCAAATTTATATAAACACAGTCATCAATTAGCTTTGCATGGGTTTTCTCTGAACCCTAGAGTAAAAGTAGTAGGTTGTCTCTTCGTGGTTTTTGGGATCTAGATATCAGTGTGTGACAGCATAATCTGATCACAATGAGTACAAGGGAGATAGCGAGGATGTGCACATCTTTGTCACTTGAGGAGAAGGAGGGACCGGTAAGGAGGCTAAAGGAGGATCCAAGCAGGTGGGGATCTAGCTAATGTCTTCTAGCCTAGTGGGGAAGATTCTAGCTAATAAACAAATTAACGGGGAGGTCTTTAAGGCAGTCATCACTAAGATCTAGAGGGTTAGAAAGGAAATGGAGATTGAGGTACTCTGTAATGACATTTTTGCCTTTCATTTTTCATGCTGGGAGGACAAAATCAAAGTGTTGAAGGGGGGCCCATGGAGCTTTGATGATGCTCTCATGGTCTTGGAAGAATCGGAAGGGAAAGGTGACCATAAGAGTATGAAGTTTAATAAGGCAAATTTTGGGTGCAGATTTAAAAAGTAAAAGAAGTTGATGGTGGAGAGTCTGGTATTTGCATGGGGAATTTTCTGTGGGTGAGGGTTGAAGTAGAGATCAATAAACCTCTCTGCAGATGTCTTTGTATTAATGTGTTAGGGGATGGGGAGGAAATGATTATGCCCTTCCAATATGAGAGATTATCGGATTTTTGCTTCCGGTGTGGGCTGTTAGGTCATGTTTCTACAAACTGCCCAGACAAGATAGCGGGTCATAGGGAAAAGCTTCTATTTGGAACCCAGCGAGGAAACTTTTAGCATGAGGGCAACCAATGGAGCGTAGGGAAGATCTAGGTAATTGGTTACACACCAGGGTATTCCAAGATAGATGCTCTGGGAGTATCTGGCGACCAATCGTGAATGGAGGATCTTTGGGGCCCCGGGCTACAAAAAGAAAGCAATATCAGTCAGCCCTCTAAGGGAGTGATTGACAATGCTGGAAAAGGTAAAGGGATTGAGCAAATTAACGAGAATACGGAAGTTGCTGATCGAGAGATAATCTCGCGAGATTTGGAGTCCTTAGATAAAGGGAAAGATTCTGCGAAAGATATGGATGGATTTGTATTTAATAGTAGGCGGAAGAATGACCTGCAATAAGTTGAGGAGAAAGGGATTTGGGCTGAGAAGGATGGTTGGTTAGGCCGAGGTGCCATGATCTTAGATCAGGGGTCCATAAAGGTGGTTGGGGGGACCTTCCGATATGAGCTTTCAAATGAATAAGCAGCCTCTAAGCCATGCCGGTCTTAATAATGCTTTTATGCTCGACCCAATCTCTAGTCAATTGGAAGCTAACTGTGTAACACCAAATGAACTTATCATATACAAAAAAATTCAGATCAAAATTCATTCAAATCGATGTGATTTCATGGTGGTCCTTATCGAAATTAAAATAATGGATCCATTATAAGAGACTCACTATATATATATATATATATCACAATATGTATGCAACCCTAATTTTATTAACTAGGAAACTAATGAATCCTCTTTATTACAAGTCAACTCTTTTTATATGCTTCTTATTGACTTTAATATTTCCATAAACATTTTATTCTTTTTTTTTCTTCCAAGGCAATTTCGGGTATTACAAAATATATATGATGATCTTATGGATCTAATTTTGTTGATGTGTTCAATATTGCCTCATTAAAACCTTGCTGGTGAAATTCAGAGAGACAAAATCTAGCCAAATGAAAAAGAGTGCAATGAACATATATATGTCTAGACTTGATTTTTTTTTTTTTTTCAAAACTTTGCTCCCCCAACAAAAATACCAATATTAATCTTATAATGTATAGAGCCGACACATGCCAATTCCATATACCAATTTCTCAAATGTTGATTTAGGCAATGTTTTAATAAACAAATTTGTTAGATTAATTATTTGTAGACCGTATTTTCTTGATATCTATTTCTCGATTTTGTTGAAGTTCATAAGTATAGAAGAATTTTGGAAAAAATATGTTCGATTCCATCTCCTTTGATTAATCTACCCTTGATCTGAGGAATTAAGCCGCGTTAGCTTAAAATATTAGTGTGACATTTTTGTGAATGATGGAAATATGCATATATTTCATATATGATAAATAACACATTTTAGCTAGACACATTCTCAAATTGTTTCATAAAATGTAAGGATCTCAGAATGATTCAAGGATGTAGCACCAAAATTTTGTTTTGTGGAGCGTCATGAGATTGTTGTGCCGTTATAGGTAAAAAATATTACATTTGTGAACGAACTCACTACTACAAAAATGTTCAAAGACATCGGTTTTTCAAATTTTGTAACCGATGTAGAAAAAAACGCATTAACGACATCGGTTTTTAACTGATGTAAATGATTTTAAAACACATTGGTTATATAAAACCGATGTATTACGAAAATTAATCTCATTGTTTGACCACCCACTGGTCAACCCTACCTCTGATAATAATGACAATTAATTGTCCTTATGAGGAATTGAACTTGAAACCTAAAGTCAAAGTGATAAGCCTTTACCACTTAACTACAAGATTTGATTTGTTAACAATTGCACAATATTTATATATACCCTATATGAGTTGTTAGAAATAAAAAATAAAAATTGTTTGATAAATTTAAATTTACTCAACTAATCAAAATTCTAATTTCTACCACAAACATATATTAAAAAATATTTATTGGAACATTTAATAAAATTATATTTCTTAAAACATATATAGTGGAGTTATGGGTCTATACTCTATAGGAGACTAGTGACATCAATTGTAATAAGTATAATTTGAAATACAACTCTCACTACATGGGAGATTGTTAGGATTTTGGTTTGTATTGGCATGAATTTCATATCAAAACGTTGTTTCTCTTGTATTGTTTAGTTGTCTTAGTTTGATGATGATTCAAGTTTCAAGGAAGACTTGGCAACTTGCCTTGCAAGATGGTGTCTTCAAAGAGGAATAAGCTACATTGCTTATCAAAAGTATATTAGACCTCATTCCTATTACAAGGCATAGGCACACACACACATAGAATTCATATGTGTCCCTGCATAGTTGTACACCATTGGTATAAAACATTCACACACTTGTTGAAGTATGCACATGCATTAGATTTAATTTGATAAACATTGTGAAATTGCATGTTCTAGGACTATCTCTAGGAAATAGCATACTTGTGTGACTTTGTGTTTTTTTTATTGTTTTGGACTTGAACATGATCTCATATGATTTCTTATTGAGTCTCGGTCATTTCGGTTACTCACTGTTTAGGTTTTGAGTCCAAACTAGGAAGTTACGCTACTTTGGGTTCTCATACGTTGTATTGTCTTCGTCGTTGTGTACCGGGTCGAATTCTCAACCTTTTGTCAAAGTTTCATAGTCTTCCTTGTGCGTGAGGGAGTCATGGTTTGTAATCCGAAGACGCATTCGAATTCAAAGTTTGAAGGCCTGAATACTGCTGCTGAAGAACGTGAAAGGAGCGCAAGGGAGTCAAGAATGGCCAAAGGCCATTTAGAGGTGAGCCCGTGAGGGGCGTGTGAGGCTCACGGCCCACACACCCCTCTGCCCTGTGAGGCTCACGTGCCTCTCACGGGGTGGTGACGTGGCCTCCTCCCATTGGCCATGAAAATCTTCCCCCCTTCTCTCTCTCTCTCTCTCTCTCTCTCTCTCTCTCTCTCTACTCTTTTAAATATTCCTTTTCCCTCCCATTTCATTTTAAAGAAGAAAAGTTGAAAACATATGTGCAGAATTTCTCTTCAAACTTTCTCACCTTCCAAACACCATAACTTTCTCATTCAGACTCCGAATTGAGTGATTCAAGTTGGAGAATCTTTATAATCATGTCCTCTACCTTTTCTAAGAGAGTTTGCAGCTGTTTGATCACGTTTTTTGGTGGCTGTACCCACAAAACCGAACCAGCTTGTGATTCTTAGGTATTTGACTAATCTTTGTGTTTTCTTCTTTTTAAACCTTCAATTACCTTGGGTTTTCTTCTTCTATATGTATGTGTATGTATGATGAATGTTATTGAGAAAGACAGCTTCATAATCAAACCTAATTAAGTCTAATTAGAGACAAATGTGAACTAGTTTTCTATTATTAGTTTCTTATATGTTTGAGTGTTGTATTGTGATTAGTTTGATATCTAGGGTTATTTATGATTTGATTGATTCATTTTATGATCAATAACCTTGGCATGTGTTTGGATCCTTTAATTGAACAAATCTAGAATTAGCACTTGTGATTTTGTATTTAGAGCCTACTAGGATTTAATTGACTATTCATTATATCCTTGCTCTAAATGTTGGCTAAAATATTCATTGAACATATTTTGTGATTCTAGCATTTTTGTATATGTTTCTAATATCTTGAATATGTGCTTCATGTATATGATTTATTCAAGTGCTGGATTTGTGAATGAAACTAGGAGCCATATGTGTTAGGTGTTTTCACATGTTCTAGGTTCTAATTCAAGTTTTATAACTAGACAATTTTGACTTGTGTTCTCACATGTGTTAAGTCTAGTTTCCATGGAATGTATTGATCATATGTTCTATGTTGAATTGCTTGTTTGTATCATTTGCATTCATTGATCACACTAGGAAGTCCTTGTAAAAAACATGAAATCTTGGTTAGGACATGTGGTCCGGATAACCAAGCAAGAAGTCTTGACTAGGACAAGAGGTCCGGATAGTCAAGCGGTCCGGATAGTCAAGCAAGGAAGTCTTGGTTAAGACAAGAAGTCCGGATAACTAAGCAAGAAGTCATGCTAGGATCGGGAAGGTCTGGATAGCTATGCATGGGAGGCTCTCTAGAGGCATGAGTGCCTTGGATAGGGAGTTGACTACAATATTGGGAGGCCCAGGTGTTTGGATAGACATAGACTCCAATAGAGGATGGTACATAGGATGTGTATGCACTCTTGAGGAATTTCTAATCTTCCAACGATGTTGTGTAGACATAAAATCCAATATAGTGGTTCCACACTTTTGAGGAATTTCTAATCTACCAATAGGGATTGGGTAGACATAGACTCCAATAGAGAGTAGATCATAGCTTGGTCACTTTTAAGGAATTTCTAATCTATTATCCAATATATATAGTACCCAATGGTTGTAGTTTAACCTATGGATGTTTCCTCTGGAGGTTTTACCACGTTAAAAAATCTCTTGTGTCAATTCTTTCTATCTCTCTCTCTCTTTCATATTTGTATATGTGTATGTTTTAATCATGTTGCATAATATTCACCTGTGATGTATTTTGAAACAAGATTTTGTTAAGTGTGATATGTAAGCAAATCATTTTGACCATAGTTGTATATAAATTATTTATTCATTGATTCTTTTGTATAGTTCTATTTTTATTGATACTTGTAACACATTGAACATTATTAGAAATACAAGTATTCTTTGTTATTGAGTTTTAATGTTATTCTCCTCTTACTACTTGTTGATATATAGACAATGTTTTAATGATCACATGCTTATCTTGTCTATACATGTATGTATGGTTTATGTGTTGTAATGTAAGCTATCTTGAGGGACAAACTTGCGTTTGTTTCAAGGGATTGAAAAAGATGTAAAAACCTATTCACACCCATCCCCTCCCCTCCCCCCTAGGTATGCTTTAGGCAATTTAAATACGTTTGTATATTTCAGATATATTTCTCTATATGCATCTTGCAATTTAATGAACAAATTTAAGACTCGGATTCCTAATTTATATGGGTAATTGAATTATTAACGTGTCTCTTAGTTTGAAACAAGAGGGTGTAAAATAAATAAATTTTTAATTTTTTTTTTTGAATTTTTTGAAAAATAAAAGATTTAAAAGTAAATTTATTAAATTTAAAATTTTACTTATCCAATTTTTTTTTTAAAATTTATTTAAGAGATCAGTTTTAAGGGAAACTAATATCTTATTGTAAAATAAATCCATATCGATTTGCCCAAAAATCGTTGTCTTTTCAAACCGTAATATTTAAGACATCATTTTTATATGAATCGATGTCTAAACGTTTTTTTTTAATATCGGTTTTCCCAAAAACCATTGTCTTTTCAAACCGCAATATTTAAGACATTAGTTTTTTATGAACTAATGTCTAAAAGTTTTTTTTAAATCAGTTACCTAAAAACCAATGTAAATCACTGATGTCTTTTAATATTTTTGTAGTAGTGACTTTATGAGGATAAGATACATATCCATCTTCATAACTAAGTAAACCTAAAAAAATTGTTAGATTTTATACAAACTAGTATCAAAAAAGATTTTTACTCTCATTCCAATGTCTTCAAGTTGGTGTTATCTAAATCAGTAATTAAATTCACTGAGGGGGTGTATTTAATTTAGATAAAAAACTTTTAAAGACTTTTATAGAATTTAAAAGTTTATGTGTATTCAATGTAGACTTTTATAGAGTCTAAAAGTCATAGTACACTCAATACATACTTTTTATAGACTTTAAAATAAGTCTATAAAAGTTATGAGGTATTCAATCAAGACTTTTTAAAAGTCTATAAAAGTTATGAGGTATTCAAAATGTAAATGATTTTTAATGACTTTAAAATGTGACTTTTAGTTATATCTAATATCACAATTTGTCTTTCATTTCTCTTAAAGATTTTTTTTTTAATTTTTAATTTTTTTTTTTAAGAAAGACTTTCACTTTCAAAGAAAAGCATAAACTACTACTTGAAAAACATCAACCACCAAACATATGTTATATTTTCTAAATAAAAAACAAGATCACGCTCATTCTTAATAGATTTCACAAATAAAAAAATGAACAAATCGAACAAACATTATCATAAAAAAAAAGCATACAAACATTAGCGGTCTATAACAAAAAATAAAAATAAAAATATAAAATATAAAATAAAACAATTGTCAACTAGCTATGCAATTAAGGGCGAAAGATTTCATTTTTTTACATCTATTTTCAAAGCAACTAAACAACATTGAAATAAATTAAACGAGCTTCATTTATGTTAATTAAAAATAATAAAAGGTAAAAACCACTACTCAACCAAGCCATAATCGAAGCCGCGTATGAGAGTGTCTCCATGTAAATATGGTCAATATTTAACTACCCACTTATGAACATGAGTCTTGTTCAACAACTATATGCAGTTTTTAGGTTTTGTCTTGGTAACTTGAATTAATTTTGGGTAGATTTTTTGTACCTATTGTCATACTTTTATAGAAACATGTAAACGTTAATATTATTTTCGGTTTGCTATCTTTATTCTAAAAGAAATTTATAATCTTTTGACTAATTATAAGAAAAAAAAAAACAAATTGACTAATTATATTTTGCACATGTATTTTGACTAATTATAAAAAATTTTAGGTGCATAATTGTCTTTATAATGCAAAATATAATATATAAAAAAACAAATAAAAATTTAAAATCACGTATATAGGTATGAATAGGTATGAATGATTTCGTCAAGTTTCATAGACATTAACGATGGTTTTGTTTTTTATTCTTTTGAGATAATATTTTTATTTACATGAAAAATTTAAATGAAAGTCTATAAATTTCTATGAAAGTCTTTTAAATTGAATGTTTATTAAAGGTTATAAAAGTTTTTCATAATTGTGTAAAGTTCATAAAAGTCTATGAACTCTACATATTTGGATCCTCTCCTAGCCTAAGTGATGCGAAAGTTGAAGTTCGCGAGTTTATCCCGCAATTGCATGGATCGTTTGAACAATCGCATAACAGCAAGTACGGGTTCAATTCGTTCCTCATTGTTGACTGTCTCTAGTTAAAGAATCTAAAGCAATGTAAAAGAGAGCATGTGAAAGGGTAAGAATGGTGTGTGTGAAGTGTAAACATAATGCGGTTGTTGAGAAAGAATTGAAATGAAAGCAAAAAGTATATGTAGGGGTGAGAATGGTGAGTATGTGAGGTAACTGGGTGCATGCCTTTCTAAATTATACTACTCCTAAGCTAAATTAAACTACTCCTAAAGGCAATGCACCCAAATTACTACACACCAAGATTGGCTAGGGCAGATTGGAGAGATGCAAAGAAATGGTACAATAATTAATTGAGCTCACCAAACATTCATACTAATCATGATAACCAACCGCATTAACAATCCAAGTTTGGGTTCAATCTTCTCTTTAGTGTGACTCAACCATATGATGCCGAATTGAGTCACTTATCTTCAAATACTACTCATCTAGGGTGTATAGCATAAGCAATAGCCAAAGATGCATTAAGCATGAAAATTTAAAGAACCAAAATCCACTTAAGCATGATATGTACTTTCATGAATTTCATCCATCCAATTAAGTGCAATAATCAAAGCTAAGCATGATATGTACTCAACTCTAATTCTCAAATTAACCTAATCATATAACTAGCATCAAGAGTGATATTCAATCAACACAAATCAAGATCAAGCTATGAAGAAATTGAATTAAAACAAGACTTGAATAGATTAAATGCAAATCAATCATATAAAAAGCACTAGTGTTAGGTTTACAAAAATTCCCTAGAGAGGATAGCACACATCTAAAAGAAATAATCAAAGAGAGAGTAAATACAGAAAACCCAAGTGATGTACAAGAGTCTTCAAGCTTCCATTGATGTGCATCTTACTTACAGAAAAGCAAGATGTTTTTTTTCTCTCTTGAATCTTCCTCTAAGATGGATGATTGAAGGTTTGATGAAGGTGGAATGGTGAGCCACCAAGGAGGAAAACCTCAATGGTGGCTTTGGAAGCTCCTCTCTCTTTGATTGATGTTGGTGGCTTCAAAGAATGGTGGATATCTGGTTGTTGTTGGAAAGAGGGCTCACAATGGGGTTTAAATAGTGTTTTACAAAATTGGAAAATTGTAAAAATACCCTTGGTGGAAAATTATAAAAATACCCTCAGTGATGCTGGGTAAATTTCACGGTCTTGGATTTCACTGAGCTGGACAGCAAAATCAGATCTGAGAGAATCACTGGTCCAATTTCGCTATCTAGGCCCATGAATTGGCTTGTTGCTAATTGAGGGGTGCACTTAGCAGTTTGATGGGGTGTATTTAGAAGCTCCATTTGATCTAGCTATTTGATTGGCGAATTACATATATGCCCTGTATTCTTTCATAATCACACAAACTTCAATCTTGGTCCAATTTTTACTTTTTTCCCTTGAATTACCAAAATTACACAAGTGCCCATGAATTCCCAAAATCACATGAAACACTTGTTTAAACCTATTAAATTGACGAAAAAAAATGCCTGGAAAACAAGCACAAACAATAGGAAATGGGGGCTATATATATATATATATATATATATATATATAATTGTGTGATCACTAAGCTTTTCCTAGGTTTTGAAGGATCTATATTGACAAGTGGCAATTACAGATTTCAATGGGCAAGATTTATTTTGTGTTTTTGTCTATCATAGCGTGACAAGTGAAAGCATTTTATTGGTTGCGAATCAGGATTAGGGATTTTTGGCCACTCAAATATTCACTAATTTTTGAATACCCTATTGTATTACAATCACCAATGAACTCCTTTTTTTTTTTTCTTTTCAACTGCTCATCCAATCTCTCAATTCATTTGCCATCAAAATATTGAAACTTTGATAAATTCCAAGATTTGGCAATTTTAACATTGTTCATATTTGTTTAATTTTTGTTTTCTCCATGAATGACAATAACCATCACTGTCAAGCTCTTTCCATATCATTTTTTTTCTTTCTAGATTTCTTTATCTGTGTGCTTGGAGTTTGGAGTCATTCACGCCTTCTCTTTAGCAAGGTTTGAGAAAGTATTTTCTTCTTCTTGAATAAAAATAAATATTGCTTCCTAAATATAAATATATCGCTGGAGTATGAGAAAGTATTTTTTTTCTTCGTTTTTTTATTTTATTTTTTATTTTTAAAGATGTTAATGGATGAATAAAGAAAAGACATGGGCTTCCTGAATTTAAAGGTGAGAAATCAAATGGTATTGGATGATAAATGAATTGAAATAAACTAAAGTAAATAAATCATAATTAACCATAACCATTGATCCATGTAATTGCCATATGTCAGTAGATCCTAACCATTGATGATAAATGAGATGGTTGTGCCGTTGTAGGTAAAAACATATCTCATTTGTGAACGAGCTTTATAATGATCAAATAGATATCCATCTTCTTAACTAAGTAAATGTGAAAAATTCTTAGATTTTGTTTATAATATTCTCATATCTTTCTTTCCACAAAGTTAATGAAAAACATGCAATGTTTACTCTCATTCCAATGTTTTAGAGTTGGTCCTGATCTAAATATAGTAAGTAAATTAATTGAAACTATAATATCTGGTCTAGTACATCGAGTCAAATATACAAAACACTATTTTCATTAAGATATGATACTTTAGAACTATGTATCTTTTCACTTTCTTGTTTTGTCCCGTGTGTATCTTTCTTTGGATCAAGAGATTTAACTATCAATGAAAGTCAAGCCAACTTCAACAACAATCTCGAACTGTTAGAAACTAAGATCGTGATATGTTTGGCCATGTCCAAGTTTAACACAACTTAAAATGAGGATTTAAAAGTGTCTCTCTAATTCCTTTATATATCTCACACCCTGTATTAATGGGCAGATACCTGATGTAAATGATGCAACCTTACACCATGAGCGACTGTCCGAACGGTTTGGTTTTATTATGAGCTTTTATACGATTTCTTGTTGATTATTTTATTAAATATTTATCACATTCACAATTTATATTGGCTTAGTTTTGAATTTGGTTAACGGTTATACTTAAAGCTTAAGCTTGCAAGTAATAGCCCAAACGATAGTGTTAAGTGTTAACCTCAGACAACATCTCACGTGTAAGACTAACAAGATTTTCATGTGGACAAAACTCTAATACGTATAGGGCGCGTTTGTTGAGCCATATAAGCTTGGAAGTGGACTATAATAGTCCGAAGCCCACGTTTGGCTCAACAAAAGGATTGGGATACCTTTCCCCAACAGTGCAAAAATAATCCTACCAACTCTGGACTAAATAAATCCACCTCTCCTCATGGTTTTAGTTGTCCTAGGACTAATCATTGTAATTGATTTTGTTTTTTTTTTTTTCACATTAAAACTGATATTTTATTATATTATTCTCTTTCATTATCGATCAAATATTTTCTTCTTTTCTCTCTCTCTCCAACCAATAAGCCTTCATGTCCTCATTCTTGGAACAATTTTTTTTCCAATAATATGGTTTGTGACTAATTGTAATTAGAAACCAGTTCTTTGAATATTTCCTTGATATTTTTGATTTGTTTCCTTTTCCATAATCTATTTTGTGACTAATGTGTTTGAATAGAAAGACACAAATCCATCCAAAACTCCCAATCAAAGAAGGACGATGAATAGTTTTTTTTTTTTTTTTTTTTTTTTTGTATGTGTTTGGTTACCAAAAAAAAAATGAAAGAAAGTACAAAAGAAATTGAAGGAGATCAATTGCAATCCATTGGAGATGGAGCCATGAGCTTCGGCGCTAGCCCAGGAGTGCCATCGGAGATAGACTACATCTCTGGAGCGAGCTAGCGAGCTTCACCTCATCGAGGATGGAGCTCTCTCCTCTATCGATCTAGATCTGGAGATGGGACTTTTATTTTTATTTAAAAAAAAAAAAATCTCAGTCTGGAGAGGAACTTCTATGACTTAAAAGAAAAAAGAAAAAAAAAAAAAAAAAACTTTTTTTAGATCTCCACCAGTCACTTTTACTAATTCATTTTTATATTTTCTTAATTTTTTTAAAAAATTCTGCATCTGGAGAGTCTCACACAATTTCAAAATATTATCAAATTAAAAATATTATTATTTTTCCTCTCAATTTTTATTTATTATTAAATTTAGTCCAAACCCATCTTTCACCAAACAAAACATGATATTAATTCAATCCAGTCTCATATTTCTCTAAACACAGCATATTATTAATTTAGTTCAATCCAATCCAATCCAATCTCATCTAATCCCAGTCCCATCTCAATCCAATATAATCCTAGGAAATAATCCAATCCAATCCCGTGCAGCAAACAGGGCCATATAGCATCTATATTACTTCGTTTGTTCCTCATATACTTCTTTCTTAGGATTCTGATTTCAATTGGAGTTTTCATCTCAATATAATATATTTTGTTTAAACATCATTCTTATGCATCCTGCTGTTTTGAAATGGTAAAGAAGCAGTTCGTTACATTAGTTATCTTGCAATAGATACAATTATGAAGAACCGTACGTTATTTTAAATATACAAAAATAAAACAAAATTTTACTTTTAAAAACTCTAAATTTATAAATGTTTCTATAATTAATTGCATGTTTCTTCTCTCCTGTGTTGCTTACCAAGTTCACTAATATGTGATAGGTAGACACAAAAAGGATATTTTCGTTACTTTTTTACTTTGCAACTAGGAGACTTATATCTGGCTTTGTAAGTACTAATTGGTTCTTTATGTTGGCAGCACACACCCGCATTAATGGGCAGATACATGATGTAAATGATGCAACCTTAGATCATGAGAGCGACTGTCTGAAATGTTTGATTTCATTATAAGCTTTTATACGATTTCTTGATGATTATTTTATTAAATATTTTTATTACATTCATAATATATCTTTCGTTTAATTTTGAACTAGGCTCACGACTGTACTTAAAAGCTTAATCTTGCAAGTGGTAGCCCAAGCGATAGCGTTAAGCCCAACACCCTCTCAAGAGCTTTTCATTTAGACAAAGCACTGATACATATAAAGATTCAAATGCTGAAATTTAATCATGTGATGGTACTCGAACTCGAGACTTCTTATGATATGACTTTGATACCATGTTAGATAATCACTAAAACGTTAACTTATAAGTAAGAGCCCAAATATTAGTAATTAAGCATTTAAAGACATTTCCTCACGGGTAAAATCGATAGACTTACCACATAATCAAGCCCAAATACAGATACAAATGCAAGTATGAAATAAATTCAAATGAAAAATACAAATACAATCATTTGGAGGAACTTGAACTGAGGACCTCTTGGTAGAACTGGCTCTAATATTATGTTAAGTAACTCTTCAATCTAAAAGCTTAAACTTACAGATAAGGGCCCAAAAAATAGCATTAAACTCTTTACACTAATGACATTTCGTTTGTCTTAATTTATTTATGATTATATCATCATATTTTATCAGAACTACATTTTTTTTAACTCAACTTTTTTTTTTTTTTCCTTTGCCTGTTATCATCAGGTTTCTTGAGTTTCATCTTGCTTGGTGGCATGGCATACTGTTTGCTATATTCATTTGAGCATGTTATGTTATAAAATGATTGAACATGGAGCGCATAGAGAAAATCTTCTACATCTATCGTTTGATTTGTGAAGGTTGAATGGAAATAGTGTAATTTTCTGCACAAAGACAAGACCGGCTGGGATGATAGTTGGGAATTTAATACATTTACAGTTTGGATTCTTACATGTGATTTGTTCTCATTTATTCATAATGGTTTTATTTCAGGTTGGCCACATATGGTTTAGCTGAGCTGCAAATTGAAGGAGATGGAAATTGCAAGGTTTCCTACATAGATTAGTCCTTGGTGGTGTCAATGTTTAATGACACTTGTAGATAATGTCATTAACTGTTGATAATTAAAAAAAAAAAACAATAAAAAATTGTTGACATGTAAAAACCATCAGCTTCAACAAAATATATGAATTTTAACAAGGGAAATTATTATTCTTCCCTGTAGTTTGCCATATTCTCCAATTTCTCCCCTCTAGTTTTAAAATTCTCTAATTTCCCCCTCCCATGTACAAATACAACCAATCTCACCATATAAAAATAGGTATGGGAGGAGGGAAATTGGAGAATTTTAAAACTAGAGGGGGGAAATTAGAGAATACGGCAAACTATATAGGGAGAATGATAATTTCCCTTAAAAAATTACCAAACTGCTTAAAAAAAAAAAAAAAAAAAAAATACAATTACCAAACTGTCATTCCTCGTAATTCGTAAACCTCCCAGATGCCCTAATTCCCAACTTCTAATTATGCCTCTTCAACCAGTCTTCAATTTGAAGACCAAAAATGGAATATTCCTAGAATATTCCATCTTCATAATTTTAGTTACTCCAATCATTCTTCATTTTATAATCTCTAAACAATAAAATATTATTATTTTACTTTATAAATAATATTTCAAACTTTCTTTAATAAAATTATTTTTTCTACGTTATCTTATTAGATAATAATTTGCTCACTTTTATTACATCTAAAATTTTCTAATCTTTTTTATAATTTTTCACACCTAACTATTTTTACATGTAATGATTTAATAAACAAAAATCATCAACTAACATTATCCATGGCAATTTTAATAGTTACGGGCAATTTCAAGATGGGTCGTCTGGTAATTTTAGTAGTTTTGATCGGTTTCCAAATTACTATGATTGGAGTTGAGATGACTTATCGTAATAGTGTTAACTTTTAAGTTTCAATGTTATTTTTATTGGTTTTATTTTCATTTTCAATGTACCTTTTTTTTTTTTTTTCCATTGTAATATTTTAATTTAAGAATGTTAATGTTATTATTTGGTTTTACTGAATTATTTTGAGTTAATATGTTAATTACATATTGATGATTTGAAAACATTTGTTTTGAATTAAAATACATATTAGTTCATTAATAAAAAAATTTAAATTAAAAAATAATTAAAATATAGTCAATATTATACTCGGTTGAAAGATCTCAACAAAATATTTCTAATGGTCTAATTTTTATACTGATTACATTTATAAATTAAAAATTATATAATTAATTGAATTTAATTAAAAATGTGAAAAAAGAGATTTGAAGAAAAATAATATTATTTTAATGGAATAGTGAAATGAAGATCCAAAATTGGATCTTTAATTTTGAAGAACCAAAACCAATCCTTATTTTGAAGATTGGTTAGAGCCAATCTAGTCTTCATTTTGAAGAAATGAAGATTGGTTGGAGATAGCCGTGGTGAAAAAAAAAATCTGCACATCCTTCATTCTTCACATCAGGTTGGCATTTCTTTCCAATCTTTTTAAGACTTTCGAATTCCAAAAATATTTGACCATATCAATTTATTTATTTATTTTTGCGGTTCTCTGTTTTTTATTGTCGGTGGGCTTATAATTTGAGTTTTTGATGTACTTTTTCTCTAAGGTTTTTGTATTTTATGTGTGTGCATGGTTCTTCTATAGATGCATGTGGGTGTGTGGGGCTTAGGTTTATATAGATATTTTTTATTTTATTGTTGATTTATTGGTGGGTGCTGATTTATATGAATATTTTATGATTTTGGATATTAATATATATATATATATATCATATATATAAAAGAAATTTTTCAATGCACACTTTAAGCACCTTTGATGAAATTTAATAAAATTTACTGAATCTTAATGTGATTTTTTTTTTTTTTTTTTTTTTTTTTTTTTTGTATGGATGATAAAAATAATGAAATACATTTGTGAAAAAATAATTGAAAACTTTTCGGATACAAGAACTAGTTTTTTCTGACTTTTTTGAAAATAAACCATTTAAAAATAGGGAAATACCATAAAAAATAGTTATCGAATCCAAAAAAAATTTCAAATTTTTACCAAATGTGTATCTTAATTTTCCTAGGATGTATATAAAAAATCTCATTGAAACACATTCAATTGCATATACAATTTCATCAAAGGTGCTTATTGTATTAAGATGAGGGGGTGATAATAGGAAAAGTTTTATATATATATATATATATATATATACAGTCTTTCTATTATCAGTTTGAACTGATAAAAGTTATATCAGTTCATTGTATATGGGCCACTGGATTTAAATACTTTGACTGACAAGTGCATACAGCTAAGTCAAAGTATTTAAATCCAATGGTCCACATGCAAGGAACTGATATAACTTTTGTCAGTTCGAACTGATAATAGAATTTCTGTATATATATTATATATATATATATATATATATATATTATGAGTTTATTTGCATAATTAATCTATGAGTATAAAGTGTTTTGAGTTTATTTGCATAATTAATCTAGAGTAATGCTAGACGTCCTAAATTCTGTCCCAAATGATGTGGCACGTGAAGTGTCAGCATCTTATAAATCATGAGATTATGTAGTGACTGATGTGATGTTGACACCTCACGTGCCACCTCATTTGGGACAGAATTTGGAAAAAAAAAATTGGGATGTCTAGCATTACTCATTAATTTATGAGTGTAGTCGTTGAAAAATCAATTAATTAGGAAAGATTAAAGGAAAAGAAGATGTTTGGGAGCTGAGAAAATCTCTCCGAATATTTTCTCTGTAATTCAGCTTTTATTGTTATTCTGTATCTTATACAAGGACTCATATATATAGACAATTCAGATAGAGTCATGCCAAAAGTGTTTCCCGTAATCTAAGGAAGCACCAGCCAATCAGAATCACTGATTGTGCAACATCACCTAAATCTGTTACTAACAGTAACTAACAATTATTTTAACTGAAATTGACTTTCTACACTTGACTCACTACAAGATGACAAACGGTAGTCATCTTCCTCTGTTAGCTCCTTCTATCATACAATCAGCAACTGGTTGATAAAGATGACTTCCTTACTTCCTTATAGAGACGTCAAGGTTGTGTTGCTCGTTCTTGAGCTCTGACCAGTAGTGTCTGTGACTTTGATACTTAACATACTTGTTGGTATGTTATTTGGGTTGCTAGAACACTTCACCTTATCATGCCCCCGCAAACTGAACTGGGGAGATGTCACCAGCTTTACTTTGGAGCAGAGAAAGTAGAATTGATCCTTTGTGAATCTCTTAGTAAAAATATTAGCAACTTGATGTATGGTGGGGATGTGCCAAGTATCAATTTCACCTGAAGCAACCTTTTCCTTAATGAAATGAGTGTCGATATCTGTGTGTTTGGTTCGCTGATGAAACATAGGATTTTGGGAGAGGGAATTTGCACCAATGTTATCACACCACACCACAAAACTCTACTGGACAGGAATGCGCAACTCTGTCAGAAGGGAACGAAGCCAAAGAACATCAGTGGTGACATGAGCTAATGCCCGATATTCCACTTCAGTGCTAGATCTCACAACCACACGCTGTTTCTTAGAGCTCCAGGAAACTAGATTACCACCAAGCAACACACAAGTACTACTTATTGATCTTCGATCATCAACACAACTCGCCCAATCCACATCAGCGAAGGCTTCCAGAGTTAAAGATGGCGCAGGCTGAAAGCACAAACCAAGATGAGGAGTTCCCTTTAGGTAACGAAGAACTCGTTTCCAGGCCTGCCAGTGAACTGTGGTTGGAGAGGCCAAAAACTGACTAAGTTTGTTGACAATGAATGAAATGTCGGGCCTAGTGTTTGTAAGATATTGAAGAGCACCAATTGTGCTTTGCTAAAGAATGGGATCCTCAAAAGGAATACCTATGACCGAGAAAGTTTAGTGCCACTAGCAATAGGAGTGTCACAAGGATTTGAATAGACACAGCAGTTCTTGCCAGCAGATCACCTATGTATTTAGTTTGAGTAAGAAAAAGGCCAGACCTGTCACGAAAAGCTTCAAAGCCAAGGAAGTAGTTGACAAGTCCTAGAGTCTTCAAGGCAAAAGCTCGGTTGAGAGTGACGATGAGTTTATGAATAAGTTTCTGACTGTCACCAGTGATGAGTATATCATCAACATATACAAGAAGAAACAAAGAATGAGAGCTAACGAATTTGGTGAACAAAGATGTTTTGATGTGGAGTTAGTGAATCCTCAAGATAAGAGTGCAGTTTTCAGCTTATGAAACCAACTACGTGAAGCTTGCTTCAATCCATACAAGGACTTGTTCAGCTTGCAAACGTGATTGGGTCTGGAAGAATCAACAAAGCCTTCAAGCTAAGTCATGTATACCAATTCGTTGAGATCCCCATTCAAGAATGCATTGTTTATGTCTACTTGTTTAATTTGCTAGACATAGGTAACAGCTATTGTAAAGATCACTTTGATTGTAGAGGCTTTGACAACAAGGCTGTATGTGTCCAAGAAATCCAAGTCTGGAGTTTGGTGAAAACCCTTTTGCAACCAATCTAGCTTTATGTCTCAGTAGACTACCATCTTCCTTAAACTTCGTTCGAAAAACCCATTTACACCTTACAACATTCATATCTGATGAGAATGGAACCAAATACCACGTGTTGTTCAATTGTAAGGCATTGTATTCCTCTTGCATTGCCTTGGACCACCTGGGATCCTTAATTGCCACTTTAGTAAAAGTCAGGTCTTGTTCAGTAAGATAGCAAGAAGTGGAAGCAGTGGTGAAGACTTTAGGCTTAAAAATTCCATTTTTTAACCTGGTAGTCATTGGATGTGATGAGACAACATGAGCTGATGGGAACAAATCAGCTGATGTATTTGAGGAAGTAGTAGGTTGATTGTTTGACACAACTGGTTGTGAACCTGTGTTTAAGGAATTATGAGAAGAGTGGCTTGGACCAGATGACAAAGGAGACACATGTGCTGGAGAAATCCCATTTCTTGGTTGAAACAAATACTTGGTGTGTATAAAACTATCTAAGGGGGGGTGGGGTGTGAATAGATTTTAACTAATTTTACCTAATTTTCGTGTATAATCAAGTTTACGAAAATACCCTTAATAGTCAATATAATATAGCAAGTGTAATATGGTGCGGAAGTTAAATAACACTTGATATATACGTGGAAACCCAACCACTGGGAAAAACCATGGGCTGTTTAGTGCGCCACACTCGAACCTCAAAATTCACTAATTGAAATGGAGTTTACAACCTATGTAGACCTCGTCTAACACTCCGGTCAATAACCCCCCACTTCTACCACGCGGGCCTTTAAAAGTGGCTCTAGTCCAATTGCTTGAGGCCTAAGTAATTTTAGCCCCAAGTCTTAATTCTCAATGAAGAGATAATGCAATCTATGTGAATATGTAAAATACTCAAAATGCACAAAGAGCTAGGTAAACCCTATATGCTTATCTAGGATTATGATATATCAATAAAAGCAATCCTAGATATCAATAACTAGATGACATGTCAAATAGCTTAGCTAATCAAGATTAAGCAAAACCTAATAGCTATCACAATACAACACTCAATCAAATGTCTCACAAATAATCTCTAACTTGTATTTAGCATATGATCTAAAAACATACAAGTAATTAAAGAGATGTCTTAATATGAAAATCATTTAAAATAGATGAAGTTAGTGAAGAACATACCAAGTAAGATGTGATGATCCAAAACCATGCATGGATGCATTCTATATAGACATAGAAGATGCAATATGAAATTTGATGCACAAAGGATTTGATTTGAGTTGAGTGGTTAAAGGTGAGTTCTTTGAGAATTTTTCACTTGAAAAATATTTTAAGGAAAATATATGATATTTTGAACTCAGCAAACTGACCTAAAGGCATAGAAGCATATATATAGAGTGTCAAAACTAAAGTGGTACGTTTTGATAAGTGACACAAAAAATGCCTTAGGCGCTGTACGTACAGCGTCTTCCTGGGAAAATGAAGACTGTTCTTCATTGGCGTTGTTCGAACAGCGCCACAATTTTGAACCTCTTGGGTTTCAGATAGGCGCTGTACGTAAAGCGCTTTTGAACAGCGCTCGTACATCGCCTTTACTAAATGCATTAGACCTGATGCATTAAAAGACCTACTTTCAACCAGGTCAATATGGGCGTTATTCGTACAGCGCTTTGTAGAGTGTTTTTGACAGCGCCCATTGCAAGAAATGCAATCCTAAGCCTATGCATGACATGGCATCAGACATACAAAATGCAATCATATAAACATGCAAAGAGAGATTAATTAACATTAATGCACATATATAAGACACACAACATACACGAATTAAACCTATGCATAAGTTGTGAGTGTGTGCAACTATCTCTTCAAAGCAATTAAGCACATAGAAATTACCTTTGGTGCTTATCAAGATAAGGTCTTCAAAGGGCATTGAACATGAACACCAATACCTAAGCTACCCTTACAATGAACCCCAATTATGGTTTGTCCACGAAATGAGCCAATCAATAAATGGGAATCCTTACACTTGGTGAAAGAGATTGGCCATGTGACTGAAAAGACTGATGACCAGCTGCTGTATTGCCATTTTTGGCTTCCAAACCTGACACATGAGAGATAACTCTGTGTACAGCATTTAAAGGCATGCTTTGAGAGAAAAAGTTCACATGACAAGAGTCATGAGCTAGAAATAGAGATGTATAGGGAAATTCCAGCTCATTGAACTCAACATGTCTTGACAAATACATTCTTCCGGATGGGTGCAAGCACTTGTATCCTTTGTGCACTTGACTATATCCAATAAAGAGGAACTTAGAGGTATAAAAATTGAACTTGGTTTTAGTGTAGTCTCTAAGATAAGGGTAGCAACTACATCCAAAGGTTCTAAAGAAATTATAATTCGGTTTCTTTTGGTAAAGCTTTTCAAAGGGAGATGTGAAACGAAAAATTGCTATAAGCATGTTATTAATAAGAAAGGCTGCTATGCAAAATGCTTCATACCAAAACTTTAGAGGCATCTTGGCATAAGCTAGGAGAGTTAAACCGGTCTCTACAACATGCCTATGCTTTCATTCAGCCACCCCATTCTGTTGATGAGTATGAGGGCAAGACATCCTAGTTTGGATTCCCTGTTGTCTAAGATAAGAAGCAAATGTTATGTATTCTCCTCCCATATCACTGTGAAGACTCTTCAATTTTCTGTCAAACTAAAGTTCCACATTCCTATGATACCTCTTAAAAACCTCAAGAGCATCAGATTTGAGTTTCAATGGGAATATCCAAGTAAATCTCATGAAAGCATCAATAAAGGAGATGTAGTAACGAAATCCTTTAGTGGAAAGTATTGGAGCCAGCCCCCAAATGTCAGAGTAAATGAGCTCCAAAGGAGCCTTAGCTGTTATTTCTATTCTTGTAAAAGGTAACCTATTGAGTTTACCAAGTTTGCAAGCATCACAAAATTGAGGTGCATGAAACTTATTAGCAAAGTGTATCTTTTGTAACATTTTTTGAAGAATCAAATGGGTTGGATGTCCTAACTTGGCATGCCAAACATTGGCATTCACAATGGCCAAATTAGCATGTTGTGACTTGGAAGACAACATATGTCCAAGCCCAGTTTTATTCTCTGCAGAAAAACAAGTTGAAACTGCTGGTGATCCAGCAAGCTCTAAGCACTATAGTTCACCTCTAAGTGCACCTTGAAGCAAAATCCTCTTCGTTTTGAGGTCCTTAATCACGCATTTATCATCATAAAATTCAACAAAAGCTTTGTTGTCAAATGTGAGTTTAGAGATGCTAAGTAAGTTTTTTATAATTTTAGGGACATGTAGTACGTTCTTTAGATGCAGTTTCTGAAGTGGATAAGTGTGTGATTTGACTACAGCTTCACCAATATGAGCAATTCTAAGCTGATCACCATTACCAACTATGAGTTTGTCATTACCTCGATAGTTTGATCGTAGAGAAAGGTTGTTGAGATCATAGGTGATGTGATTAGTAGCTCCACTATCAATGTACCATGCTGGATCGATTACTGATTCAGGGGTAGCTATGTAAGCTGAGTTCTGATGAAAATTAGCTTGTGGTTCGGTTGCTACAGTGTTCATGTTAACTTGAGGAGAATAGGAATCAATGAGCAATTGTCCATTGAGGCCTTACTGCTGATAACCTTGTTGTTGACTGAAATGTGCTTGATTGGTAGGATATTGGTGATGTTGAGGTTGCAGAAAGTTCTGGTGGTTTTGTTGAAAATTCTGGTGTGGTTGCTGAAAGTGTTGGTCAAACCGATGGTAACACTTGAATGCCCCATGACCAGGTTTGTTGCAAACTTGACAATGTATTCTACCTCTTCCACCAGTTCTTCCATACCTGCCACCTCTTCCACGGTTACCATATCCTCCTCTGTTGTTTGAATATCCACCATCTCGCTGTCCTCTTTTATCCTACTAATTGTTTGTGACAAAGTTAGCTGAGACTTGTCTAACAGCAAGTTGTGAAGGTGAGTCTAGGTGATCAAGTCTTTGCTTATGTGTTATTAGGAGAAATGAGCATCATCAAAGCTAATAAACCTCTGTTGATCTGTGATGACTGACACAATTGAGTCAAAATCATGTCCAACACCATTAATCAAGGTCATAACCAGGTCACGATCTCTCACTTCTTCTCCAACAGTTAACAGCTTATCTCCAATTTTCTTGATCTTGAAAACAAAATCACTCAATGTATCTGATCCCTTTTTCACAGACTGTAAACTGATTCCTAAGTTGAAGAATTTTTGCCATTGATTGCTATGAATAGACTTTCTCAAGTCTGTTCCATACTTCAAAAGAAGATTTGCAACCAACTAATTGACCAATTACACTTTCACTAACAGTAGAGAAAATCCAACTCATAAGAATCTTATCTACTTTTCTCCAAATGTTGAATTCTTTGCTCACACGATTTTCTGTCAACCTTTCACCAGATTCCTTTACTACTTCGACACTAACAAACTTTAGCAGGTAGATTCAGACCAAGTAAATGTTCCTCAAGATCCAATGCTTGAATTACAGGGAATACTTGAGTTTTCCACAGGAGGTAGTTTGATTTGCACAGTTTGATCGGCAAACTGAAATTCAAACTCTTTGCGAGTGTGGAGAACTCCATCGCAGAAGCTAGAACTTGAGAGCTATGATCTGAACTCGAAGGAGGTTGTGAATTAAAAGTTGTACCTTAAAACCCTTGGTTTTGGTTTTGAATCGATGAATGAGTTTGAAATCCTTGACTTTGATTCGTGACTGGAGAATGAGTGATTGGAGATTGTGTGTGACTCAGGATTGGTGATTGAGCTTGATTCGCCATTGACGTTAGTCAACAAAGCTCTGATACCATGAAAAATCAATTGATAAGGGAAGATTAAAGGAAAAGAAGATGTTTGGGAGCTGAGAAAATCTCTCCAAATATTTCTCTGTAATTCACCTTTTATTGTTATTCTGTATCTTATACAAGGACTCATATATTAGACAATTCAGAGAGAGTCATGCCAAAAGTGTTTCCCGTAATCTAAGGAAGCACTAGCCAATTAGAATCACTGATTGTGCCACATCACCTAAATCTGTTACTAACAGTAACTAACAATTATATTTAATTGAAATTGACTTTCTACACTTGACTCACTACAAGATGACAAACGGTAGTCATCTTCCTCTGTTAGCTCCTTCTATCATACAATCAGCAGTTGGTTGATGAAGATGACTTCCTTACTTCCTTGTAGAGACGTCAAGGTTGTGTTGCTCTGTTCTTGAGCTCTGACCAGCAGTGTTTGTGACTTTGATACTTAACATACTTGTTGGTATGTTATTTGGGCTGCTAGAACACTTCACCTTATCAGTCGTGACTCGTGAGAACCATGTTACTGTATGGTTCCATATTAGTGCATATTGAAACGGCAGATACTAGTCGGAGAAGGGATTTGTTGTAAACATTTTCTTTCTTTTCTAGGGTAAGGAGTATGTCCTTGTGGTTAACTCAGATAATCCATTGTCATGGTGACATGGTTTCTCCTAATTACCTTAGTTTATCCTTGTGTATTACTGTATTCTTCGTTATTTTGGATGATTTCGTTGATCATGAGTAGTGTGTTTGATACTAAAAGTAGGACCCACCTTTTCATTGGCCTTCTCTCTCACACCCGAAATTGTTGTTTGGTGGCGTGAAGAACCTCTTATTCAGGTAATTTTCAGGTTATATTTTTTGGTTATACTTTCAAGTTTAATCTTCCATAAATTAGCTAGGTAAGCTTGTACATAGTGAATTTAATTTATGTTATTTTAAATTCTTCGTGAGTTTTTTGTGGATGGGATCAATCCCGGCCAGTTGATGCATTCATTGAGTTCATTATATTTCAATAGTCTACTGTATTTCTAGATTTTCTGATTTCTCAATCATTCTTCATTGAAGCATTTCGATTTGTTTATTGATCATATTTATACTTCTTAATACGATCGAGTTGCCCATTTGTTGAAATTTTTTAAATATATCTTGTAACTATAATTTTGTTTGTTTATATATATATATATATACAGTCTTTCTATTATTAGTTCGAACTGACAAAAGATATATCAGTTCCTTACATGCGGGCCATTGGATTTAAAAGATGCTTTGACAATTGCATGCAGTTAAGTCAAAGTATTTAAATCAAATGGCTCATATATAAGGAACTGATATATCTTTTATCAGTTCGAACTGATAATAGAACAATTATATATATATATATATATATATATTCTATATGAGATTTTTGTTCAATAAAATTTAAGGATGACATTTATTTTTAATGATTTATTGAATTTAAAAATTAATTAAATTTTAAATATGTATTAACATCCAAGGATCTAATAAAAATAACAGTGACAATTATTTTTTGATTTCACAAGAAGTATATTGGGCTAAGTTTGAGCCTCCTTGTTACATTCACTCTTGAAAGAGTATTTTCTAGTCATCTTTAATAAAAAATATTTCTGATGAGATAAAGTTAGTTTGGTGGTAAACCCTTCATACCTGCACTGCTGCACAACGAGGTGCTGGGTTCAAGTCATCCCCCTCACCCAAAAAAAAACTCCAAATTTATGTAAATGTGTAATACTTTAAAAAAAATATATTAAAAAATAAAAAACTTTATTACCTTTTCTTGTATTTGAGTGTTAGAGAAACACCCGTAAAAGTTTATAAATTTAATACCGGGGTTAAGTCAATTACAAGAATTTTCATTCTTACAATATAACAAATGAAAGAGTAAAAGCAAAACATTTCAACATTTCTTTGTATTCATCAAATATATAATACCGTTGATTCAACTACTTTTACTTAATCAACATTCACTTATACTTAATTAATGACCACACAGTCATATGATTGCACTAACATTAATACATCAGTGCCTACTCCTGAGGAGAATACTATTGTGTGTGCAGGGGTGGAGGGAGAGTAAAAATTTTTAAAAATTATTATTATATTTTAACCATTTTTGACTTTGGTATCCACATTTTTTTTTCCTGTAAAATGGCCCCGATCTTGAATTCCAATCTCTACCTATATATATAGAGAGAGAGATTCTCGCATGCAAAGTGCAAACCATCCACACCATTATGAAATTTTATGATTTGTTTTGTTTTAATATTAAGAAAATTGAGTTATGCTTAGGGAAAAAAATTCAAAAACAAAATAATAATAATACATAACTATTTTTTTCAATTTTTTCTATGTTCCCCCATTTTGTTTTAAATATTTTAACTTAAAATTTTTAGAAAAAATAGTTCTGAAATTCGAACAATTTTGATTTTTTTTTTTCCACAAACATATATCATTTTTCTTAACTTTCATATATAAAACATCATTAAATTCATTAGGAGTGTGAATGATCTAATCCAATCCAGTATGATCCATTAGATTGGATTGGAATTGAGAACATGATTGGATCAGACCAGATCCTAAATTATGAAACCCCATATTGGATCAAATTGGATCTTCAATTTGCATATGGAATCCGTCAAAGTATAAAGCATAATTTATATTGAGCCAATTATTTTCTCTTATATAGATGAATATTAAGAGATTTTTGGGAGCTATTATATTTTGTTATGACAAATGATTGTATTTTATTTCAAACCCGTGTTTTTATTTATGTTTTAGTTTGGAAGTTATGTTTAATGTTTATAATTTGTTAGACTTTTAAACTTTAAATGGTACAATTATGTATTGCTTTTATGTTGGTTAATAATTTGTTAATTTTATGTGAAGTATTGTATAAATTAATAATTTGATTTTGTTAATTTTAGGAATGGTTTAACTTTTATTTATTAAAAATTGCTTTATATGAATCTAATCAATTGGATTCGATCGAATCGAATTTATTATAATTTTTTTGATCCAATCAGATTGGATCATGAATCATGACAATTGACAAATTCAATGGATACGATTCTCTGCACACCTTTAAATTTTATCTATGGTGTGATGGCATGGAACTTTGGATACTTGGATATGAAACTGTTTGCATGTGAGAAGACCATATTGTGAGAGTAGTGGGTCGGCTACATGTGGACTAAGACATCAAGTGACCGACTCAAAAGTTACAAATGAGAGGCGTGATATTTAATACACGTTCTACTTATGCTCCACACGCCACACCACTTGCATCTATCTCAATCAACCTCTCTCTTTAGTCTCTTCTCATCAATCTATCCCCTCTGTCACTTTGTATAAAGACATCATCTACCTCTCTTGTATTTCTCCGACATCATCTTAAAATATGAAAAAGAAACATCAAAGTGAAAAAGAGAAACATGCATGAATGTATAGCAATTTGCAGAAAATATCAAGCAGGTTTTAGGGAGTAAAGTTGTTTTTATTGATGAACACGTGACGTGTTGCTATTGCAAACACTCCTGCATTATGCCTCTCGCCTAACTCGTTGCATCACCACCTCACTCGTTGCATCACCACCTCCATATATATATAATATATATATATATATATATAGAGGAAATATATTTCTTCGATCTTTACAACTTTTTTTACTTTACTAAAAGTTGTTGCAACTTGTATCGTATCACTATCACGATTCACAAATACATACTTGAAATTAATTAAAAACTAATTTTTATATTATAGGGAATTCAAACATTCTTATTCAATCTTTGAAATATTTGGCATTTATAAGAATAAGATGTTTATAGTATTATTCAATCTTTGAAATATTTGGCATTTATAAGAATAAGATGTTTATAGTATTATTCAATCTTTGAAATATTTGGCATTTATAAGAATAAGATGTTTATAGTACTTAATTAAGAAAAATAAAAAACAAACTAATTTGTTAAGTGATACTACTTAATTACTCAATCTTACAAAATCATTACTTTTTAATTTATTCAATTGTGGTGTGGAGTCATAATACTTGATATATACTTGTCTTTGTGTATAATAAAAGAAAGTTACCATTAATTTAAGAAAATTAAGGAGTGACCACCTCTTAATTATGTGGTTGGGTGGTTAACGGCCTCATTTAATCTGTCAATGTTTTACCTTCCAGTTATTGTATTGCATGTGATAGAAATAAAATTAAAAAAAAATTAAGGAGTGGGCAAGAAGTTAGGGGATATCAATATATATATATATAGACATGTCCACACATGCTTAGTTGACTCTTTGTCCCATTCTTCCCTCTATAAATTAAAACCCCAAAGGAAGACCTTGAAAACATAACAAAATCTTACCATTAGATTTGTTGTTGTTGTTGGTGGTGCTCAAAAGAATATCAGAGAAGCTAACATGAAGTATTACAGCAAAAAGAAGGTGATGATGAAAATCATAATGGTTCCATATCCAGCGCTGGGTCATGTCACACCCATGCTTAAGCTAGCCTCAGCCTTCCTTAACCTTGGTTTACATCCCGTTTTGGTCATTCCAGAATTCATTTACATCCGCATCCAAACAAGTCTTGATCCCAACACTCAGATTACATGCATCCCTATTCCAGATGGGTTGGAATTGGATTGTCCTCGGGATTTCTTCTCCATAGAATATGGTATGGAGAACCACATGCCTCTTCATTTGGAGAGTATCATTCGTAATCTTAGTCAAGATGGTGGTGTTATTGCATGTATGGTTGTAGATTTGTTAGCATCATGGGCCATCCAAGTGGCTCATCGATTTCGGATTCCGGTTGCCGGGTTTGGCCTGCCATGCTTGCTACTTACTCCTTGATCGCTGCCATTCCTGACTTGCTCCGGACCGGCTATATTTCTGATACAGGTAAATTATTATTACTTGTTTAAATTTCCAATAACACATTACCATCAACTAAGGCACATGCCATTTTTTTTTTTTTTTTTTTTTTTTTTTGATTTTTTTTTTATATCATTAGCATTTAGCAGATTTGTTGGGTCAACTAGCGATCATGGGAATTATTGTCATATCTTTTACTTTGATTTTTTTTTTTTTTTTTTTAAAAATTATATGATAATTAGAATTCAAGTAATAAAATAGAGATCAATATTTGATATATATATATATATATATACAGATTTTCTATTATCAGTTCGAACTGACAATAAATATATCAGGATGAAGAATATAGACCACTAGATTTACATACTTTGACTCAAAGTGTATGCACTTGTCAAAACTTCTCCATAATCTGTGGTCTACATTCTTCGTCCTGATATATTTATTGTCAGTTCGAACTGATAATAGAAAGACTAATATATATATATATATATATAGGGGTTATACTTTTACATTACATATGTAGGAGACATGTTGTTCATGATTTAAAAACCTGAATATTTTTTAATGATTTATATTAGCGTGTGGTTATAACTAATGACACCACTCTATTTTAATAAAATTAATAAATTAATAACTTAATTAATTAGGATATATGGACTTATACAGGATCCACTCATGAGTGAAATTATAAGTATTGACAAGTTGGCTGAAAATTAAAATAAAAGGAAAATCTAGCCGTATATATAGGAATTAATAACAAGGACCGCACTATTTCAGAAAATGAATCCGATCAGGACCACACTAGGCAATATGACATACTGCATGTGTTTACTTAATTATTATTCAATTGAAATATCTGTTCTTTTTTTATTATTATTATTCTTGAATCTTGATGATGATGAGGATTATCATATAAGACAACCTTATATGTCACCTTCTAATGAGACCAAAAGTTAAGAATTTTTTTTTTTTATAAAAAAAGCAAGTCTCCAAAACACACATACCTACGCGTGCATACATATATACATACATACATATACATAGGACTTCTTTGGTGCAAATGAGATATGGAAATTTAATGAATTTTTTCGTAGGGATATTAATCAGATAAATGAGATGTGGCCGAGGAAAGTTTTTGAAATTTTGTTTGGGTACAAGAACTATTTTCTATCCATTTTCCCAATGTTTTCCTATTTTAAAAATGTTTTAGTTTAAATTTTTTAGAAAAAGTAGTTCCCAAACTTGAAATTTTTTGAATTTTTTTATATAAATATCTTTCATTTTTCTTATCATGTATGCAAAAAAAAATTCATCAAAATCCATTGAATTTCATTATGCTATGGATGGTTTTGACATTAAATAGTTTGCACTTGAGAATTTTTATATAAAATCGATGTGATTTCATCAAGGTTTTTGCCGAAATTAAAATAAGGGTACTCTTATGAGAGACTCAATATATATATTTTGTTTGCACACTATACATACATACATATATATATATATATATATTAAGAGAGAGAGAGAGAGAGAGAGAGAGAGAGAGAGAGAGAGAGAGAGATTTTCCAATGAGAAATTTTTACAATGCACATTTTAAGCACCTTTAATGAAATTTAATGGAACATATTGAATCTTGATGTAATTTTTGTATGGAATGATAAAAACATTGAAATACATTTGTGAAAAGAAATTGAAAAAATTTCGGGTATAAGAACTAATTTTTTCCAACTTTCTTGATGATAAAACATTTAAATATAGGAAAATATAAGAAAAAAGTTCTCAAATCCAAAAATTTCTAAATTTTTATGTGCATATTTTAATTATCTTAGGATGCAATCAAAAAATCTCATCGAAAAACATTTAATTGCATACAATTTCATCAAAGGTGCTCATTATATTAAAATAAAGGGTGCTAATAAGAAAAGTTCCATATATATATATATATATATATATATATATATATATCCATCTGAGCAGTATAGGTCAGACGAGTGTTGAATATAGCTCGAGAGCCTCTAACTCTTTTGCTGATACGCTATCGAAAAAAAGCTCTGGGAATGAAGGGGATATTCTTAGTCGGAGTGATTTCTGAAGATTACTGTTTATTCTCCCTGTTTTCCGTTTGTGTTCTTTGGGTGCTTGTTTCGGTTTTTTTGAGCCTTGGGGTTATGTGTAGCTCTGTTTTCTTTAAGTTGATGTTGCTGTCTGCTTTCCTGCCTGTTTGTTTGTGTTTTCTGTTTGTTTTTTGGGCCTGTCCTGTGTTTCTTGGCGCCAGGTCTGTTGGCTGCCTTTCTTTGCTCTGTTGAAGTGTTTTTCCCGTTCGTTGTTTGTTTTCCCCTGTTTGGTGGTGAATAATTTTGCTTCTCAAAAAAAAAAAAAAATGGCATTCATGTGTAAATCACAACTTAATTCACTAATTATCCTTCCCATAACAATTTTGAGATTTTCTTCTCTTTTAACTATGAATTAATGCTATGTGAAATAAAAATGTTGTAACTGAAATCTTAGTTTGTTTTTTTTTTTTTTGTTTTTTTGTTTTTAAATAACTGAAATCCTTTGTTGATCTAAGTTTCTTTGAGTTTTTGAATGATTTTACTGTATGTAGTTTTACCTTATCATTAACTATTGTATTTTTAAAAAAGAGTTTTAACTAATTATCATTAATGTAATACTTCAAAAAAAAAAAAAAAAAAAAACTAATTATCATTAATTAATTTAAGATTGAGAGTGTACATCTTTTGCTGTATTTCAGTCTTTTATTATCAATTACTCAAATAAAAACTTAAATCAATAAAGTTCTTAATCTATCCAAATTTCTATAAACACAGCAATCAATTAGCTTTTCATATAAATGATAATTAAATCAATAATGCAATTACCCAAAAGTTTTCCAAAATAACATGGCGAGTTGATTTGTTGTTACTTTATAGTCTTGAGATGACGAATGTGGTTAATTAAGTGGTAAGGGCAGCCATTCAACCTAACAATATCTCAGGTTTGAGTCGATGCCACTTGCTATTTCAAAATATATATATATAGAGAGAGAGTCGGTCATTTATTTTAATTTCGATAAAGACTTTGGTGAAATCATATGAGAAGCTTTTATATTTTTCTTTATTTAATATGTATTTTTGTTGTTGGCATCATGCAGGATATCCCCAACATATAGAAAATCATGCATTCTTCCTAATCAACCAATGTTGTCTACTGAAGATCTTCCATGGTTAATTGGATCTCCATCTGCAAGAAAATCGAGATTCAAATTCTGGACAAGAACATTAGAGCGATCGACAACTCTCAAATGGCTTTTAGTCAACTCCTTCCCTGAAGAACAACATTACATTGATATTAATATTAAGCAACAATATTCTTGTCAGTTAATAGAGAGCTCTCTTGTACAACAACCACTTGTTTACCCAATTGGACCTTTGAGTAAGCATGCAATAACTAACCCTAGCTTTTGCGAAGAAGAAGATACAAACTGTTTAGAATGGCTAGATGATCAAAACCCTAATTCCGTCATATATTTCATTTGGGAGTTGGGTTAGTCCTATTGGAGAAGCAAAGGTGAGAAATCTAGCACTGAGTCTTGAAGCATTAAATCTAAAGTTCATTTGGGTTCTAGGGTTTGGTTGGAGAGAAGGGTTGCCAACTGGGTTTTTAGAGAGAGTTTCAACTATTTCAAAGCAAGGAAAAGTAGTTTCATGGGCACCACAAATGGAAGTGCTTCAACACAAAGCTGTTGGGTGTTATCTAACACATTGTGGGTGGAATTCTACAATGGAAGCTATAGAAAGTCAAAAGCGGCTTTTTGTTATCCAGTTGCTGGGGATCAATCTGTGAATTGTGCACATATTGTTAAGGTATGGAAAATTGGAGTACAATTGAATGGTTTTGGAGAGAAAGATATTGAACAAGGAATGAAAAAGGTGATGGAGGATAGTGAGATGAAGAATAGGTTAATGAGGATGCATACGAGGATCATGGGAGATGAGGCCAAATCAAGAGTAATGTCTAATCTCACAGCCTTTGTTGATGATCTCAATAACCTAATAAATGATGATCATGACTACTATATACTCAAAGATGTTCATAACAAATTAGAAATGGACATGCATGTTACACATATATAGAGTATCACATGAGAATTTGGATCATCTATTTGTATTTATATATGGTAAACATTTTTTTTTTTTTTTGTTCTTAATTTCTAATTACAAACAGCGGCGAAAATAACATTCTTTATAACCCTCCCTATTGATATCCACCATAATATCATACTTGTACTCTACCATGAAAAACTAAATGGAATATAAAAAAAATTGAGCAAAAGATGTTATTGATCTTCTGGATCAAGGTAAATATACATTGTTATACTAGAAATTTTGGCTTAATGTTGCCACCTCAGAGGCGTTGAAAAGTCAAAAGGGAGCCCACTTATTGCCACATCAGAAACAGTTGTCAACTGTTTCATTATTGGGCCCAAAGCCCAAGGAATATCAGACTATGTTTTGCCCAAGAGGAATGATTAGTAAACATGGAATCATGGAATGTCCAAAACTCTCCATCATACTAGGACCCTCCATCGGTCCAATATAAAGGTATCGGGTATTCATGTCCCTTGGGTCTATAAGGGGTCCTTACTCCTCAAGACGATTAAACCAAATACCTCCTAAACATAAGCAAGTAGGGGTTTATATAATACTTAAAGTAAAAACAAATAAAATTAAGATTTCAAAGTGCTACTCTAATTCCTTTTATTTATCTTGTTACCGTTGCCCGTCTTGTATAGAAAGACGACATAAAGAATACTTGTTGAATTGAACAAGTTTATATTCACTATGTTTGGTCATGTCCAAGTTTAATACAACTTAAAATTAGGATTTCACCAATCATGTGTTGGTGTGAGTGGTTCGACACTCTTATCCCTTAAGTAAGGTCGTGGTTTCAACTCCCCTTGTGAACGGAGCTACACATATTGGGAGCACTTTACCCCTTAGTGGGCCGACCCGGTGCGAGTTCGGATTAGTCGGGGTTTGGTCTGGGCTGATTGCACCGTATGGTGGATCCGTCCCACCCGGAAACCGGATGGTGTAAACCAAAAAAAAATTAGGATTTCAAAAACGAGATGAGGTTGGTGCGGTGGAATACTTCTCACACTACATAATAAAGTTGTGAGTTCGAATCCTCCATCTAAAAATTATGTAATACTTAAACAAATAAAATTAAGATTTCAAAGTGTCAATCTAAGAGCATCTCCAATGTCTCCTTTGGATACCCTTTTAAATAAGGGTGGATGGTGTTATAAGGGGCCATTAAGGCAGTATTTGTTCCAACAATACTCCCTTAAATGACTCCCTTAATAATTTATTATTATTATTTTGATGTTTTACTTTGTAGTTATTATTGTAAAACAAATCATTCAATGGATAATAAATGCCTTTGGGATTTAAAAGTTAAATATCTTGTGCTTTTTAAAAAATAAAATAAATTTAATTATATGGAGCCCACTTAAGGGGGGCTGAAGCCACCCCTTAATTAAGGGAGTGAACTTTACCAAAACACATTTAAGGGGGCCTCTAAGGGAACTGTTGGAGCTGTAAAATACAACTTCTCCCTTAATTAAGCTAGGGAGGTCTTCAAGGGAGATTATTGGAAATACTCTAATTCCTTTATATATCTTATTACTGTTTCCGGACTTGTATAGAAATTAGAAAGACGAGATAAAGAGTACTTGTTGAATTGAACAAGTTTCTATTCGCTATGACCATACTAGATAGAATAAAATTCAAAGAAAACAAAAATGTGTATTGACTTTTGAGTTGATTTACATAGTCAATGCACAAGGGTTGAAATCGTCCTTTCCTTAAAGTTATTGTTAGGGGTGGGTACGGCTCGATTTGTTTCGGTTTTAGGTAAATTCGGTTCGGTTCAATTTGATTTTGGACTTAATGGGCTTGATGGGCTTAATGAGTCTTTTTAATATGTTTTTAAATTTAATGGGTTGTTGGATAATAATTTTGGTCATTTAAATAGCCCAAATCCAGTTTTGTTGAAGCTTTGGCTGGAGAAGAGCTGGAAACGAGAAAATTAGGGTGCGTCCTGTAACGTTTTTCAAAGCTGTTTTTGTTTTTGTTTTTCGAAAATAAAAATGAAAATGAAAACAGTGTTTTTGGTTTCAATTTCGAAATCCAAAAACGCGTCTGGTAGCATATCCTGGAAGTTGTATTTCGAATATGAAAACGTAAAAAACGCGTCCGGTTGGTTATCAAAAATATATCAAAATTAAAGGGATATAATCATTTTACCCTTCAGAATATAAATGGGTATTAAAAAATTAAAATATTCAAACCTAGATTCTTACCACCATCACCATCACCACCACCACAAGACATGCAAACCCAGATTTTGATAATTCATATCCTACATCCATCATAGCCTTCAAATACAAGAACTGGAAACATCAAACAATCATTAAAATAATATCCACATAACACAAAAGAGTCAAGTTTCTGTTGTGAAATTCGACTTCTTTACAATCTATACTTCAATCTTTTCTTCATCTGCATAGCAACCACCTAAGTGAAGTTATCAAGAGGGAACAAGAACAAAATGGCAAACCACATGTACATGAGAGCACTAGGATACCTGATGCCTCATCAATTAAATTAATTCCGCATATTTTGTTGACCAATCACCTCAATCAGTTCTTATTATCTTTATAAACAATAAAGATGATACAAAAAAAATTGACTTTGTTTTTTGATTGAACAAAGTTAACTGGAAAACACCAGCAGAACAAACAAGACAGCAACAAAGCAACAAAACAAACAACCTGAATCAAAATTTGCAGCTCGGAAAAATAACTCAAATCACCTAAACCCAGATCACCACCAAATCGAACCACCTAAACCCAGAAAACCACCAAATCGAACCACCTGAACTTCAATCAAAAAACAAATCCAGAAATCAGTTAAAACAAAACCATCCACATGGCCAAAACCCTAGCCCCCAAATCCACAACCACCACCACCAGTAATCACCCCCACCAACAACGACCACCACTAGCGTCGATCGCTTCTCATTAGAGGAGATCGGCGCTCGAACGAGAAGAAGATGAAGATTCCGACGATTGGAAAAGAAGAAGAAACTGAGAGAAGCATGGAAAGAAAAGAAGAAGAAGAAGAAGAAGAAGAGGGAAGCGGAGGAAGAAGAAGAATAGTGATGGAGTCATGGAGACCAGAGATCGAGCAAGAAGAAAAAAAGAAAAAAAAAATGTGTGTTTTTTATTTAGAGTGAAAAACAAAATGAAAAACAAAATGAAAAACATCAAAAAGTTGTTTTGAAAATTTTTCACTTTTAACACTGATGTTGTTTTTGTTTTTGTTTTTGTTTGCAAATAAAATGAAAAACAAAATGGAAAACGATAACGAACGCGTATTCGAAATTGGATTTGGAAAATGAAAACAAAAACAGGCATTGTAAAACGATACAGGACAGGGCCTTAATTACTCAATCTAAAAGCTTAAACTTGCATATAATAGTCCAAAAAAAAAAAAAAATGCATTAAACTCTTTACTCTTATGACATTTAATTTGTCTTAATTTATTTATGATTATCTTATCATTGTTATTTTTATCGGAACTACATTTTTTTAATTTAAAACCTTTTTTTCTTTGCTTGTTATCATAAAGTTCTTGAGTTTCATCTTGCTTGGTGGTATGGCATATTGTTTGCTATATTCATTTTGGGCATGTTATGCTATAAACTGATTGAACAAGGAGCACACAGAGAATTTCTTCTACATCTATAGTTTGATTTGTGATGGTTATTAAATGAAAATAGTGTACATTTCTACACAAAATAGTCACTACAAGAAAATTGATATTTTGTGATTAACTTTTTATGACAATATAATAAATGGTCACTAAATGTCACTTTCGGCAACCATAATAAGATAGTAGTCGCAAAAATGCACTTCATGGATTCAATTTATTCTACTACCAGAATTTTAGGATTTATGACTAAGAATTTAGTCTCTGAATAACTCATTTGTCGACTATGTCTAATTCAGTCGTAAAAATATATGTTCAGTAACTAACTTTCGATGAGTATATTATAAATGGTTGCAAAATATTATTTTCTACAACCATTATAGCATGCTAGTGACAAGAAGGATAAATCACAGATCCAATTCATTTCTCAACTATTTTTTTTTGTGATTTGTGACTAAAGATATAGTCGAGGAAAATTGTGTTTGGTGACTATGTCCAATTTAGTCACGAAATGGTGATTAATTTTTTGGTGCCTACATTTCCCTCCAAATGCATATTTTTTGAGACTAGTGTTTTTTTTAGTAACTATAATGTTAGTTGAGCAATAATTCTTTGTGTGACTATTATTTTTAGTTAACAAAAACAAAAACAATTTCTGATGTTATTATTTTCCTCCAAGGTATACCTTGCGAGACCAACTATTAGGAATTAATAACTACACGTTTATTCTTACAAGGAGTAGCACTATATATAAAAAAAAAAATGTCTATTACCGACGAACTATTTTCGATAGTGACAATTGATGTCGATAGAGTAATTTAAATTTTACTGAAATGAGTTTAAATTATTAATTGATAAAACTTATTATTTTTCAGTAAAATATTGATTATAAAAAATAATCAATAGGCTTTTCAAAAAAAAAAATCAATATATTAATATGCAGTTTCTATTGAAGATGAAATTGAAGCAGAATTGTGAAAAAAAAAAAAAAAAAAAAAAAAGTCTTGCTTTCTAATAAGATAAAAGTTGTATGTATATATATATATATATGAATAAAATATTAATTTCAAAAACAATATCTCAATAGTATGCAAATTATAGATTCAATTAAAATAGTACATATTATCATTAGTTTTTATATAAAAGTATGCAAAATATATCATATATAAAATTGTAACAGAATGGTAAAAATAACATTATTATCTATCTTCAAGGTCCATGGTTCAACACTTGTAAAATGTAAAATTTTAATTTATATTTAATTAAGTAATGGATGGGTCCGACAGATGTGGGGATGTATCCATACAATTTTTTCTACTTAATAGTCGCAAAAGCCTTCTGCAATTTGTCTAGTGCTACAAATTTTACGATTAAAAAAAAATACATTTTTTCTTGTAGTGAGTACAAGACTGTCTGGAATGATAGTTGAGAATTTAGCATTTACAGTTTGGATTCTTATACGTGACATCTCGTGCATGCATATAATGTGATTTGTTCTCGTTTATTCATAATGGTTTTATTTCAGGCTGGTCACATATGGTTTAGCTGAATTGCAAATTGAAAGAGATGGAAATTGCCAAGTTTCCTACATTGATTAGCCACTTGTCATCTTTTCTTTCTTTCTTTATTTTATTTTATATGTTCCATTTGCATTTGTACATGTTTGAATTTATGGCATATATTTGTGAGGAACAACACAGTAAACTATATCTCTACGTAAACTTATGCTTACCTCTCTCTTTAGTTAAAAATCCTTTTTTCTTGACATATCTTCTAAAATAGGTTTCTAATTTGTGAAACAGCTTCGAGCATTAGCAGATCAGTTGGTTTCGCTATCCTGATTACCTCAAGCATGTAAGAAAGGAAATCATCAAGCAGGTATGGGATATTTAACTCGCTGATGAAAAGGGGTTCCTTCACTGCCAGAAGTTTTACAATAAAGTGAAAAACTGTTCGATCAAGAATTAGATAATGCATTTAGATTTCTTTTTTAAAAATTGTTTTTGTAGTTGTAGAGGTTCCCTTGCTCTGGTGCCAAAATCTTAAACTGAAACAACATCGACTGTGATAGTGTGTTACTGCCTTTAACAACTCACCTTCTAAACACAGTACAATCCAGAACAAGGCTCTTTATAACATAACGCACAACTCATTCTTGATTTTCCTTTCGAACACCTTACCCTCTTCTGGATGTTCATCAATCGTACTAAAGAAGCATGACTTCTTTCTATACAACTCCAAATGCACCAAAACTAGCAATAAAGTTTTACTTTTAATCGTTCTTTATCCTTATTGAACTTAGTTAAGTTTTGGAATTGAATGTTCTCTGTATTCTTCCCATTTGAGAGGCAGGAGGGAAAGATACAAGTATATATATACTTGGGCAATCTGGATGCCCTACAAGGAATCAACAAGATAAAGCCATGTGGCAATACATATGACAATAAACAAATAAGATAGAAAACACAACAGTAAACAAATATAAACAAATAAACAATATTATTAACAGCCTCCCTCAAATTGGAGATGGTGAAGCTCTGCAGACCGCTCAAAGTTTGTCCCTTAGAAAATTAAAGCGAGAGTGAGATAGTGGTTTAGTTAGACAGTCAGCAATCTGATCATGTGAGGGCACATATCGAACCTAAAGGAGTCTTGACAAAACTCGATCTCTAACAAAGTGAGTATCTATTTTGTTATGTTTGGTTCTTGCATGATATACTGGATTGGCAGCAAGAGCACTTGCACTTAGATTATCACACCAATTTACTGGAATGTCTGGTAAAGGAAAGGAAAATTCATGCAGCAATGATTGAATCCAAGCCATTTCACATGCAACATTGGCTAAGGCTCGGTACTCAGACTTTGTGCTTGACCTTGCCACCACGTTTTGCTTCTTTGAGGACCAAGAGACAAGAGTATCTCCAAAGAATACACAGTAATCTGCCACTGATCTTCTGTCTTCTGGACTACAAGCCCAATTGGCGTCTGAAAAACCAAACAAAGCTAGCCTTTCACAATGTTTGACATGAAGCCCCATGTCTTTGGTCTTTTTTAAGTACCTCAGAACTCGTTTAAACCCCCTGCTAGTGAGTGATTGTAGGATGTTGTAGAAATTGACTCAAGTTGTTAACAATATAAGAGATATCTGGTCAAGTGTTTGTCAAATATTGTAAAGCTCCCAGGGTGCTTCGATATACAGTAGGATTAGCCAAGATCTCTCCATCATTTGAAGTGAAATGCTTCCTAATAGTGGCTGATGTAGAGCATGGTTTGGTGTTTTCCAAACCTGTCTTCTTCAATAGCTCATCTATATACCTGGTTTGAGTTAGGTACATTCCTGTGTCATCTCTTTTAACTTCAATAATAAGAAGGTGATGAAGTGATCCCATGTCCTTCAAGACAAATAGGCTATTCAGTTTCGTGATGAATATTTGTAGTGAGTGGGGGTTATTGCCTATCACAATCATATCATCCACATAGATTAACACCAAAATCACTTGGTCATTTCTTTTGAAGAAGAAAAGGGAAGGATCACATTTCAAATTTCTGAAATCCCAGCTTACTAATGTCATTATGAGTTTCTCATACCAAGCTCTAGGAGCTTGTTTGAGTCCATATAGTGCCTTGTGTAATTTGCATGCATAATGAGGTCTATGTGGATCGACAAAGCCTTCTGGTTGCTCCATGTAAACTGCTTCTTGTAAGCTCCCGTTCAGAAAAGCATTGTTTACATCTAGTTGTCTAACAACCCAGTTCTTGGAAACAGCAATGGTCAAGACTATCCTGATGGTTGAAGCTTTTACTACATGGTTGAACATTTCAGTGTAATCAATCCCAGGATTCTGATGAAAGCCTTTGGTTACAAGCCTGGCTTTGCACCTCTGAAAACTACCATCTGCATTGACTTTGGTCTTAAATACCCACGTTTTGCCTACAATATTATATGTTTGTGAGTAAGGAACAAGACTCCAAGTTTTGTTTCTCTTGAGGGCTTTGTATTCATCAAGCATAGCTGTCTTCCACAAATTTGAACTGAGAGCTTCCTGTACATGTTTTGGTTCAGCAGGACCCTTTAAGGAGTTTACATTGTACATGTGATACTCTGATGGGAATTTACATGGCTTGTGAATACCTGCCTTGGCTCTAGTTTGCATATGATGTTTTTCAGCAATTTGTTTATCATTGCTTTGAGTTTGTCTGTTCAGAAGGTAGATTCTGATCAGATTCAGGTTGTCTTGAATCTTGGCTGTCACTTGAGTCTGAAGCTTCAATAGCATATCTGATTGGGGTGTGATATGAGTAATTCTCCTCAATTTGGTGCATTGTTTCAGAAGTGACAGCAGTTGGTGAAGCTTCAACAGTGACTTGTTGATGGTCTGTAAGATAAATTTTGACTAGAGAGAATAATGTTAGATGGTGACAAAAGTAAGAAGGAAGGTAGCCAATTTTGTGTTGAGATTACTGTTTCAGATTGATGTTGCTTGGTGTTGAGAAAGCCAGTTTTGAAAGGAAATTCAATTTCATTAAACACTACATGCCTTGACACATATATTCTACATGTTGAGCTCAAGCATTTGAACCCCTTATGTGACTCACTATACCCTAGAAACATTTGGTGGAGTGGAATTGAAACTTATGTGTTTGGTAGGGTCTTAGATATGGGAAACAAGCACAACCGAAAGCTTTAAGGTATTTGTAATTAGGGTTTTGACCAGTGAGTTTGAATAAAGGTGTTTGACCTTTAAGAATTGGTGTAGGCAATCTATTTATGAGGTAAGTGGCAGTTTGAAATGCATCCCACCAGAATTTCATTGGCATATGGGCTTGAGCTAACAAGGTAAATCCTGTTTTAGTGATGTTTCTATGCTTTCTTTCAGCTCTACCGTTTTGAGCAGAGATGTTTGGATAAGGGTGTCTAAATTCTACTCCATGTTTGACAACAAACTCACTAAAAGCTCTATATTCTCCTCCCATGTCTGTTTGTAAGCATTTTATTTTCCTTTCAAACTGGTTCTCAACAAGATTTTTAAACTGGACAAAGACACCAAAAGCTTTATATTTGAGTTTTAATGGAAATATCCAAGTATATCTGCTATGGTCATCAACAAAATGCATGTAGTATCTAAAGCCTGGAGTTGATTGAATTGGGGCATGTCCCCATAGATCAGTATAGACAAGATCAAGAATATTTGCAGCATGAGAACTAGATAACTAAAATGGAAGTAAATGGGATTTTCCATATTGGCATGCATCACAAAACAACAAGTTAGAATTAACTTTAATTTTTTCATTGCAATTGTTTAGAACTTGAGACAACACTTTACTAGAGGGATAGCCAAGACGTCTATGCCAAACCTCTTTGGAGAATGGAAGACTACTAGAATTCATAGACTCAACATTTGTGGAATTTAAAGACTCAACATTACAGCTAAATACTTGAGGCGAGGAAGACAATAAACTTGTGACATTGTACGTTTTCTAAGAATTGTCAGCAGGTGGTTCAAGTTGGTAGAGACCATCTCTAAGCCTCCCTCGGAGCAGTACCATTCCCATTTGTTTGTCCTTAACAAAACAGCCAAAAGAGTTAAATTCATTGCAGCAGGTTAACTGTGAAATGCTAATCAAATTCTTCTTAATATTAGGAACATGTAGTATGTTTTTAAGCATTAAATTTTTTGCAGTAGCAGTAGGTAAAAGGGTGCTGCCAGCATAAGCAATATTGAGTTTCTCTCCATTACCAACCATGAGAGTGTCTTTACCATGATATTCATTCTTCTGAGTAAGATTGTTGGAGTCCCCTGTGACATGGAAGCTTGCTCCACGATTTGCATACCAAGTAGGGTCCAACACTATCTCTGGTGAGGCAACAAAGACTAAATGTTGGTTGCTGTTCTTATTCTGATATGGAGGAGTTCTCATGTAATTGTTGTCAAATCGGTAGTAGCAATAGGCTACAGTATGTCCTATCTTTCCACATACTTGACAAGCAAGCCGTGAACCTTCTGACCTGCATCCTTTACTACCTGATCGTCCACTTTTTCCCCTAAAGTTATTTCCTCTTGAGTATCTATTATGATTCTGGTTGGGAGTGAAGTTGAATCCTAATGACTGGTTTTGTCCCTTGTTCTGTTGACTGTTGTTGGTCTTGTTGGCAGCAAAGTTGGCACTTACTTGTCCAATATTCAAGCTAGAAATCCCTCCATTGATCTGCTTTAATCGTCTTTCATAGCTTAGTAAAGTTGATTGAAGCTCCATCCAGCTAACATGTTCTTTCTCATTGAGTTGGCAGAGCACTGGGTCGTATTCCAATGAGTCAAGTCCAGCTAACACCTGAGATACTAAGTCGTCTGTGTCAACGGGTTGTCCTGCCAGGGCTAGGTTGTCAGCAAGTTTCTTCATGGTTTTTAGGTATTCACCCATCTTTAAGCCTCCCTTATGTATTCTTCTAAATTCTTTCTTATAAAAAAACCACATTCGATCTTGTTTGTACACCAAATAGTGTTTTCAAAGCATCTCATAAGTCCGTGGATGTCTCATTTCCGATGACATTTGAAGCAACTTCCACATCAATGGAGTTGTAAAGCCAGCCTAGGAGATTTTGGTCTTAAGTTACCCAGTACTCATAATCTGGGTTGAGGTGGACTTCAACATCTATTGAGTTTTCTATAACATAAGATAAAAACTCAAGTGGGCATGTCTTGGTTCTTGTTATGAAACCTTCCAATTTGTTTCCTATAATTACAGGGAGGACCATGCTCTTCCAAAAAAAGATAATTCTCATGGTTAAGTTTTACTGAACAAAACGAGCCCAGGGCATTACCTGGGTTGGTCTGATTCTTATTTCTGCTTTGGCCTTCGAGTTGGCTGTGAGATGTGGTTATACTTTCTCCAAGTCTTGATTCATGAGCAGCAGCATTCTTTTCAGATGGTTCTGGTGTTGTCGGGGTGTCGTTGGTCAAGCCAGTAGTCCTTTCTCCGCTGCTAGCCATTATAGCTCTGATACCAAGTTAAGTTTTGGAATTGAATGTTCTCTATATTCTTCGCACTTGAGCTGGCATGAGGGAAAGATATAAGTATATATATACTTGGGCAATCTGGATGCCCTACAAGGAACCAACAAGATAAAGCCATGTGGCAATACATATGACAATAAACAAATAAGATAGAAAACACAACAGTAAACAAATATAAACAAATAAACTAATATTCTTAACAAACTTTATAGTTACCTCCTCTACTTGAGAAAATAAAGTTCTTGAAGGAAGCTCTAGATGTTCAACAGCTTTATGATCAAAGTAGGAATCTTCATATATAGTCAGAGATCAATAAGTTTTTCTTTACAAAAAATGTTATTAAGAAGGTTTCTAGTAGAGTGGAGGGCCATAAAGGTTTTTACGCTTCAGTAATTTGGGACCAAGTGTACTACCTCAAGTAATTTAAGTAATATTCTATCTAGTAAAGCATATTTTCTTAATTATCACGAGACAAAAGAGATCAAAGATGTTCTATAATCATAAAATTTTGTCGAAGTGGCATGATGTCGGATCGATAAAATCAAACATGTTACTACTGTGCCCATATAGTCAAATACTATACGTTAAAAGATTATTGATGCAAGTCTCAACTTATTTTAGTTCATAGTAGCATGAAAATCAAATTTTCTTACAGATATTATGTATAAAATGCAACCTCTAATTTTCTTAGGAAGTGAAAGATGGTTTTGAACTTTTTTTTTTTTTTTTTTGAACAACAAATTTTATAGATGAAGCGCAAAAACCCCAACAGGAAGCCAAGGCAGGAGGCACAAACAACCACAAAGAAAAACCAGGTCAGGGGGCACAAACACAGGCCAGACCCACACAAAGCAGCAGCAAAACCAAAACCAAAAGCAAGGGAAAGCCAAAACAAAGCAAAGGCCACCGGCCTAAAGCACAAACAACATCAAGAAATTATATGAAGGCTATGTCCCAATGAAGTATAAAAGCTTGTTTTAGTGTCTATGATTTCTTCTTCTTTTAATTTTATTTATTTTTATTGATATACATTTTTTTTTTCTTTTCCAGCTGAAGCATTTCAAGAAATTATATGAAGGTTATGTCCCAATGAAGTATAAAAGCTACATGAAGCATGTTATTTTACAAGCAGCTGCAGAGCGAGTAAGTAGAAATTTTTTAATCTTTTCATCTACTTAGGCCATGTTGATAACAGGAGTTTTCAACTCTAATTCGAAGTGATAATGATAATTTAGGAGGTGAAAATTCTATGGACACAAGTTATTCAATGGAAAATTCCATTGAATAGATAAGAAACGTTGGTGCAAGTTACTTGCCTTGAGCAGCATTATAATCGAGTAATAATCCCAAATGGAGTATAATATTTATCAAAAAGTGAAAACTGTATACACAGTTCTAAAAGATTCATGAGTAAAATCATACAAAAAGTGTTAATTGATTATCGCCATATGCCCTTTTATATGTTATAATTAAGTTTATGCTATCCCTCTTTCTTACTTACAACAATAAAGTACATAATTTATCAGAAATTGCAACTGATATGCACTTCACGGGACACAATTTCCTTTGTTCTTTTTCTTAGGATCTGTATTCTATTTGCAGTAACCTTTTTCGCTATCTTGTATACTTGTTCTAATATGGTGTAGCCAGTTAAACAACTTGGAAACTTGAAATGGCAGATTTCATGCCAAATATGGTGTTTGATCTTTACTTCTTCAACTCCAAACCACCCATAAAAATGGATAATTAGGCTGGCTTAGGGGACATAAATAAGATATGTTGATGAGTAATTAATATCCAATTTTGCTAAGGATCTCAAATTGTGGCGTGGCAGTTTATAATTGAATATCGATACACAGTAGTTATGACATTATATCATAACTAATGAGAACAATTTTCATAATTGTCTGATGTATGAATCCAATTTAGAGTTCTTAGTTTATCGATTTCCATTAAAACCAGTGACAAGCATTTACACTGCACAAAAAGGAGCACAAAAAAGATTTTAACATAAAAAAATAAATAAAATAAAGTTAAAAAGAAAAAAAATCTTTGTGAGTGTGAAGAAAAAAGCTCTTTTAGGGTTTTAGAGTGGCATTGTTCACAAAGTAATGTAACGGCACTGTTCACAGGTGATGTGGTGGCACTGTTCATGAGGGGTACTGTAAAGGCATTGTTTATGTACTGTGTCACAGAGTAATGTAGTGAAGGGTACTATTCATAGCACTATTCACACTATAGTGCAATGTTCACAATTGTAGCGGCATTGTTCATAGGTGATATGTGGCGCTGTTCGCAGGGCTACTGTAACGACATTGTTCACGGCATTGTAGGGGGTACTGTTCACTGCACTATTCATGGGTGACATGGTGGCACTATTCACGGTATTGTGGCGGTACTGTTTACGAATTTTTTTTTTCGTCTTTTGCATATGCATGGTAATTAGAGTGTAGGTTTTCCAGTTGTGGTTTAAATGGTTTCTAACTCCATAGATCCGATGAGCATAGAGGCTTCTTTGTATGTTTCTTCTTCAGCATGGTCACGTGCTGTTTCTTCAAGGCCACATTCTTTGGTCTCTTTGCAACCCCATGGCGGCAAGGCGGTTGATGGCTGGGCCGATCCGTTGGTGGGAAGTTCCTCGCTGTCTGTTACGGGTTCTTTGCATAGAGGTAAGGCTATTGTTGGCGAGGTGGATCCGCTTGTGGGTAGTTCCTTGCCTTTGTTATCTATTAAGGGCTCTTCTCATACTAATATTTTTAAGACTACCCTGATTCAGGTGGATAATATTTTCAATCCTTCGATTCTTTCAAAAAAGGGTGGTTATGTGGCTGCTCGGGTGGATCCCTCTGCTTATAAGTCTAGATATTTTTCTCTTATTGGTCGGGTTGTCCTTTCTAGTGGTGAGAAGCCTTGGAAATTGATTGATCTTAAAGCCAAGCTGAAATCTATTTGGAAGTTGAACTCTGTTTGGAGGCTGATTTCTTTAGGTGAGGGGTACTTTCAGATTATGTTGAATTTAGATGTTGACAAGAATATGGTTTGGAGTTTGGGGTCTCTTAATCTTAAACCAGGTGTTTTACGGCTTCAGCCTTGGATTTCAGATTTTAACCCGGTATTACAAAAGTCTTCAAATGTTTAGGTTTGGGTTCGTTTTTATGATCCATCATGGGAATACTAGCATCCGAAGATTATTTTTGATTTAGCTAGATGGATTGGAGTGCCTTTACGGTTGGACCAAGCTACCGTGAAGGGTGATTTTGGACATTTACGCCTGTTTTGGTGGATATTGATGTGTCTACTGTGCCTCCGTCTTCTTTGCTTCTTGAGAGGGATGATTCTCATAGTTCTTTCATTTTGATGGAATAGGAGAATCTCCCGACTTTCTGTTCAACTTATTCCTCCATCGGTCATTTCCCAATACTTGTCATTGGAACAAGTCCAGCAAGAGCATTCCTGTTAGTTTCGGTAAGTCCGATTCGGCTAGAGATTGTCCGGCCTTGGTTGTTGCTGATGAAGGGGTTTCAAGTTCCCCGCAACCATGCTCCTAAATTGGTTTTTCATCCTAATTTTGGGCCTCGGGTGGAAGTTCCAGTTTCTAATGTCTTTGCCGCTATTTAGCAGGATTTAGGGTCTCTGGATTCAGTTGTGATTCATTCTTCGGTAGGTTCAGATTCAATTTTGGGTATGGTTTCTTCTGCTAGTCTAGTTGATTCACCAAGTTTATCTTCTTTGGTGGCTCCTATTACTTCGGTGGTGGCTGTTTATGTTTGTCAGTCCCAGCAGATGGGGTGGAGTAATGATTCTTTTATTAATGTTATTGCCAAAGTGGGAGCATGGCCTGTTTCTTTAGAGGGCCCCTATTCGATTCTTGATATTTTAGCCGGTGCCGTTGTCTCGATCTCTTTAGTTGTTTCAATGGTAAGGCAAGGGTTGAAGGTTGGTAGGGATTATGTTTCTCCATTGGTTTCTTTTGCTCAACCCATTGTTTCTTCAGTGGTTTCGGTTGATGAGTTGGACGATAGGGTGGGTACAGTTTCTCCTTCGATTGATCGGGTTGATCGGGTTGTTTTGAGGAATGGATTAGGATCTTCATGTTCCCCTATTTTGGCTGCGGACTCTGATGTTCAGGTCTAGGGTCTTGAGTGTCCGCTGTCTGATTCCCAAGCTGAACTTCACCTCATTGCTGATTCTTCCTAGACTTGCCAAGTTGAGGAAGAAGAGTTAGATGATACTACTTTTACTTGAAAGTCCATTAGGATTGCATGCAGACTGGCTTCTTATAAGTCTGGGTCTCGAGCTTTTTCAAGGGTTTCTGATGATTAGTGTCCTATATTGGAATTGTCGTGAGATTGGGAATGGTTCTACGAGGCGGGTTCTCAAAGATCTGTGTTGTTGGCATCATCCCCTTTTGCTATGCATTGATGAGCCTATGGTGACTTTTTCTTCTTTTACTTCTGGGTTTTGGTCTTCTCTTGGTCTGCACTTTGTTGGGCAAAATGACAAGGAGGGGTTATTGCCTTCCATTTAGGTCTTTGCTTGTGATTCCATTTCGGATGCTCAGGTTGTCCTCTTTCATGAGCAACAGCTTACTGCCTCACTCTCGATTAACTCTCGGTTGCATTGGTATGCCTTTGTTTATGCAAGTACTTTTGTATTGGCTCGTCGTTTGCTTTGGCAGTCTCTTAGGAATTTGGTAGATCTTGTTTCTTCCTCTTGGCTGGTTGTGGGAGATTTTAATGTGGTTTTGGGAGCTCATGAGTCTTTGGGTTCTCAACTGCTTTCTTCTCATTCCGAGCATGTTCCTTGGCGAGTGCGACAGGCATGACAAAGATCTATCTTCCAAATCTCTCAGATGGAGTTTCAAATGTCCCATATTTTTAGGGAAGGCAATCAGGTTGCAGATGCTCTTTCCAAGCATGCTTTGAAGCTGGAGGTTGATTCTTGGTGGTTTTCCGTTCGTTCTTTCTGTTTTTCACTGGTGGGTAATGGGTTGAGAGTCTTTTCATTTTTCTTGATGTTTTTGTTTTATTGTGTGGCCTGCGTGCCACTTTTCTAGTTGGGGATTTGTTCCCAATATTTTTATGGCTGGTCTGGCCTATGTTACTCTTCTTTTATTATTTATATAGTTCTGGATATTGCCTAGGGGTTTTTCAGTAAATGATCGCTTGTGATGTTTTTTCTCCTTAGGTTAGTCCAATTTAATATATATATATATATATATATATATATATATATATATATATATCATAATTAAAGGATCAAACACCATTGTACGTATGAAGTTTTAGAGACGCCTACCTTTTGTGTCGTATCTATTACTTTATTCTGTCACTCGCTCCTTTGAATGTTGATAGGCTACTTTTAAGATCGCATTTTAAGTTTATTGAATTATGGATTGTCATTTTCCTTATTCTTTTTTATTTATAACTTTTTTAATTCCTTTTACTTCAATTATTGGTTTCTGACTCCGTCTAACAACATTTTTGTAGTTTGGAGCAAAAATTTGTTTAGTCACCTCATTTCGAGACACTTCCTTTATCGAGATCATGCCTAAAGACAAGAATCCTACCAGAGGTAGATATCATACCCATATCATATATGTTCCTTTGCTCCTCGATTTCTCAAATATGAGCTAGCCATTAGATTCATCTATCTTTGAATAGTCAATATCTTCTTCCACTTAGAATGGAAATAAACATAGGATTTTATCACTTTGGCCCCGTTTAGTACACGGGATAGGATAGGATTATTTTTATGGGATAGGATTGGATTGGATAAGATAGGATTAATTTTAATGTTATCATGTGTTTGGTGCAATATAGGATAGGACTAAAAATAGAGTAATCATATGTTTGGTGCAACATAGGATTGAATTAAAAATATGCGAAGATATTACACACACCTCCCTTGTATTTAGTCAAATTTGATAAAAATTAACTAAATGAAAGGTTTTTTTCGTTATTTTCATCAAGTTTTTAATATTTTCTTTAATATTAAAAAAGAGAAATGGATGAGATCTGTTGACTTAAAAAAAAAAAAAAAAGATGGATCTATTGAGATCCAGATCTCCTCATCACCAGAATCGTCTCCATGCACCTCTCTCTCTCTCTCTCTCTCTCTCTCAACTTCTTCTTCGAATTTCATAAGAGCTTTGATCATTATTTTCTCTCAAAATTCGACAACCCATTTTCTTCTTCTCCCAATTGCCTGCTTTGTCCACAATCCCTAAATCCACCGTCATTTCAAAGCTCCAAACAAATGTCTTCATGATAGGAAAAGCAAAGCCGAAGAAGCACACAGTGAAGGTGGACGCATCGTTGACTAACCGCGGCGGAGGGAAGGCGGGTCTGGCTACCTAAGCCAGGCATCAGAGGCAGCCTCAAGAAGTGATGATGATAATAATTATTTAGTGATAAATTCCGATGATGGATATGCTATTTTTTTTCCAGGTTTCTTTGTTATTATCGTTGATGGTGATGATTCAAATATTGTTTGATATATGATATATGTTGGGTTTTGAATTGAAGGATCTAGGTTTATGAAGAGTGAAGATGTGTTCTTGAAGATTGATTATCTAAGTTAGTTAGAGGGGTGATTGTGTTATAAAGAAGATGGGAAAGAAATGAATCCCATGTATTTAGTTGGTATTAATTTATCCCATTGCAGTGGGATAAAATGTGTAGATGGGATTATTTTGTCCAATCCTGACGGTGAGCCAAACATGGGAAAAGGTTTAAAAATAAGCCCTTTCCTATCCAATCCCATCAAACAAACGGAGCCTTTATGTGTAAATTCGTGGATATATATATTCTTTATTTTTTTTTGTATGAAAATGAGAAATTTTGTGAATAGAGAATCGGGAACAAATACAAAATGTGGGGCTTAAAGAAGAAATTGCAAATAGGAGATGTACTTAGTTGCTTCATTTTGTCAATTTTATTTTTTTTTATTTTTTATTTATTTATTTATTATTATTATTATTATTTTCAATAATGGATGGATATATGATATCACACCCTACTCTTTGGCGACATTTATTATTTGTATAGACAAAAAAAAGTTGAAGAAGTTCTACCAAAACAAGAAGAGAGAGAATCAGAGAAATGTGAAAAGAAATGATCATATAAAAAATAAAAGTAAAAAAGAATAACGTTGATCTTGATTCTTCATCTTGTAACCAGTGAAAAGGGTTTGGCTAATGTTGCTACATGTGTTAATAATCATTAGATGTATATTTAATGTAATCCAACTATTAATAACAGACACAATCTTTCTAAAGTTAATTAAAACGAGTATAAGTAACTAGTTGTTAGGTTGAATAAACTTTATTACTACCGTGTCATATTCGACAGTGGTTCGTATTATATTGTATTAGAATAGTGCATATGTTTGGTTTGTCTTGTGTGTATTGTATCGGCTAATACCTTTCAACAATATTGTAATTTAATCGAATTAAAATTTAATAAATTTAATATAAATAGTAAAATAATCATAAAACAAATTAATTAAGAATTGTGAATTTCATAACTAAATATTACATTAAAATCTATAATAATAATAATAACCTTAACTAATTATTTAATAAAACAATAAATATAATTGTTAATGACAAAAATTGTCGCTACGCTATTGTCGATCAACATTTGGGTAATCTAGGTCCCTCTGCTAGGTAACTTCAAAGTCGAAATAGATTGTGATTGAGCCTAGTGGTAGAACCTCCACGAGGCAAGGCAATTGTTAGATTTTATGAAATAGACCTAAGAACACCTAGGATATATTTATACAAACTTGGGAGATCTGGAACACAATCACAATCACCTATTGTTGCATCTCCTACATAGAATGTTTTGTTTGTTGCTCATGACTATAGATCGGACAAGGTATGCCAGCTAGACGATCCTCGTTTGATGCCCCTTTTAAAAAAATGGTTGACACCTTTTTCTCTCTTTAGAAATCGTTTCTACCATTTTTTGAGTTGTTTGAATAGTGAGGGAAAAAGAGGGAGGGCAATTAAATGAGGGGTACTTTGGTACTTTCAAAACCCATTTGATCAGTAACAATCAAATTAGTTTGTGTGGCTAAAATCTTTTTTACATAATATAAGGTTTATTTATGAAATTTTCCCTTTTTAATTTGGATTAAAATTTTGGCTTTCCTAGTTGTTTTGTTCAATGTCATGTACAACCAATTGGGTATGGTAAGAAATTGAGTGGGAAGTATTTAATAACACTCTTTTCCATTATCGTTTACACTGTTGAACTATTGGACCTCTTGAAAACGGCCACAATCAATAAAACTGCATGTGTTCTTTAACAACTGAAATACTGATACACTCAAAAAATTAAAAGAAAATTAATAGTTTTTTAAATGAAAATAAACATAACAACTACTGGATGTAGCTAATTACAAAAAGAGGTGGCATCACTAAAACCCAATAATTTCAATCATTAAATTATAATATAGATAAATCAAAGATCTACATCATTTGGGCATAATAGCATTATTAGTTACAAAATGCATTCGAAGGTGACAAAATGTTCAACTACATTTTGTAGAGAATAATATTCTTCTTATTATTTCTCATAGACTATGTAAAGTATATATACATTGTTGGGCGTGCAACTAAAGTCCCACATTGGCTAGACATGAGGATGATCTTGGATATATAAGTGTGGAAACAACCTCCATTGGTATGAGGCCTTTTGGGAAGTGTCCCATGAGCAAATCCGTGCGGGCTTAGGCCCAAAGCGGACAATATCATACCAATGTGAAGAATGTGGGTTCCGTACTTATAACATACATGACTAACAGTTGGTATCTTAGTGTAAGACTAACAACTGATAGTTTGCTGGATTGATCTGATGGACCTGTTACGGTGTCTAGTTGGGTTTTGTTGGGTTGAGAAGGAGTGGGTGCCGCGGCTTGAGCTCCGGAGCTAGGTGGTGGCGCCGAACGGTTGATCCCATGCAAGAGAAAATCTGGTGACGTGTGTGCATGTGTAATAGGGACCGGGACTGATGATGTGAGTTGGGGTAACCAGGATGTGTGTGTATCAGTGTTAGAGCGAGGGACGTGACAGTGGAGACTCGTGTAGGGAAATACGGACTCAACGAACGTAACATGTTGGGAGACAAAAATACTATCATTTTCTAAGTCTAGACAGTGATATGCACTCTGAGATAGAGAATACCCAATAAAGAGACAGACTCTAGACCAAGGCTCTAATTTGTGAGAGTTGTATGGTCTAATCCAAGGGTAACACAGACACCCAAACACATGTAATTTTTCATATGAGGGATGCATAGAAAATATTTTTTTAAAAGGTGTCGACATGTTGAGCACCGGTGTAGGCATCCTATTTGTCAAGTATACGGCTGTGGTGAAAGCATATGACCAGAAAGTGAGTGGCATTGATGCGTGAGTGAGATGTGACAAACCTGTTTCTACAATGTGACGATGACGTCGTTTAGAGATGCCATTGTGTTTAGGTGTGTGTGGTGGTGTGGTGAAGTGTGATATGACATGACTGGCAAGTGTTTGTTTTAAAGCAATAAATTCACCACCATTGTCGCTGTCAAAAGAGACAATAGAGTGACCAAAAAAAAATTCAACCAACAATTTAAAACATTTGAACACATCATGGACATTAGATTTATTTTTCAAAGGATAAAGCCATATATAATTAATAAAATGATCAACAAAAATCACATAATATTTATAGCCACTTTGGAAATAACTGGAGATCTGAATAAATTACCTCAAGCGGTTTTGAACTACAAATAGTTAAAACCGAAAAAGGCAGTTTATGAGTTTTATTACATTTGCAAGCATCACATGGGACATTAGACTTATTAGATGATAAAATAGACAATGCTTGGGAAGACACTAACTGACTTATTATTTTGGACGAAGGATGACCTAAACGATGATGTCAATCAGGAATGGTGGCTTTGACACTTGAGAGGGCAATGATGGGCGGAAATTCTCGCTGAGCATGAGACAGCCATTCGTAGACACTGTTCCTAGTCCGTCCTTGCAGAAGCTGCGCCCCCGTACGGAGATCCTTCACAGTAAACAAAAAAGGTGAGAATTCAATTGAAACATGATTAGTAATGCAAAATTGTGATACAGAGATTAGGTTTTGTTTCATATTGAGAACACATAGAACATTAGATAATAAAAAAGATGAAGTCTTAGAGGGTAGATTAATAAAGCCAATGTGTGTGATGTTTAAACCTGAACCATCATAAATCATAATATCATCAGAGCCACCATATGGAGAATGTAGTGACAGATTGTTAAGGTCGACGGTGACATGATGTGAGGCACTTGAATCAAGTAGACACTCATGGGACGAAGCAAGGTTTGGAGCGGCATAATTTGCACGTGGCTACCGTTATCTGGTAGATTGATTTGGTGGAGCCCGGGATTGAACTGGACTCAGTGTGAACATTGAGCATTATTTTGCTGTGTGACCCTGTTCACCCTATCACAATTTGTTTGGATTATTCGGAGAGGACCTATTGAAGCCTGAAGCAGAGTTGGTGGTACGGTTGTGAGGGCTGCTGGATTGGCTGCTGGAGTTGTTGTTGCTGTTGTAATATTGCAGCCTGTTGCCATCGGGTTGGCCATGATGGATGTTGTGATTATGTGACCTGCTGAAGTTGCCGGATTGGCTGCTGGACAGTGGCTTAGCTGCATAGTTTGCGATGATAGGCAGTCGTTGGCTCTTCGTAGCTTCTTGCTTCAGTACTGCTTCGAAGTTGATGAGTTTCTCATGGAGTTTCTCGAAGGATATCGCTGAATCACGAGCACGGTCAGTGGAGGAGATGTCTTTGAATTCGTCACCTAGACCATTCAAAAATTTAAAATCTTTAGAGTTTTCAGGTGCGTCAAGCATTGCTAGCTCATCTGCAATGCTTTTAACGTGCTTCATGTATTCGGTTACGGTTTGAGTTCCTTTGATGACATTGGTGAGGACACCTTTAAGGTGCATAAAATGGTCTTTATAAGGTTTTGCATAGGTATTGGCTGCCAGCGGGCATGGTTTTTGACCGTCAACGAAGCCTATAAGGTCGAATCTAATAAGGAGAGTGTGAAACTGAAGTTTCCATGAACGATAATTTGTTGTTGTTAGTTTCAGTGGGGCTTGAGCAACCATGTTTATGGAGACAATGATGTTTGAGGAAGGGCGATTTCATGGGAGGAGGAAGAGGAGGAAATTACGGTCACTGTTTGTGAGGAAGAAGATGAAGTGGTGTTGGTCATGGTGGATCAAGGACTCATTTGAGTTAATGTTGCTCTAATACCATGTAGAGAATAATATTCTTCTTATTATTTCTCATAGACTATGTAAAGTATATATACATGACTAACAGTTGGTATCCTAGTGCAAGACTAACAACTGATAGTTTGATAGTATTCCCAACTCTAACTACCGGATAGATAATTACAGATAATTAATTACATGATTAAATATATACAGGATATAATCAGATAATTATGAATCTGGATTAGTATCAATACATTTATCACTTTGTTTCATTTTCCTGCTTTCACCATTTTTTTTATGTATGAACATACTACCTATTTAAATACACTCATTTGAAACACATTTAGATGTATAATAAATATAGGACGCCTGCAAAGTGCCTTCTATTTTATCTAAACTCGACATGTCTGGGCAAGATAATCACATCCTTCGTAGACTTCCAGCCCTGGCCGATTGAGCTCATCTTCTTTGAAGCAAGCACATCGCTTATTTATCTTTCCAGTCAAAGCAATTTCTTGAGGTCTCTGAACTAACCTAGGGCAGCTATCATCACACCAAACCTAGCAAAAGCAGTCAAAGAATCAACTAACATTACAGATGCTTTTAAAATGCAACAGAAATAGAGTTTAGTTTAAAAGGTGTTCCACTGCTATCATAAATAATGTCTTTCATAAATTTTGTGCCAACATGGACATGAAATGGCAGACAATCTATTTATACAAGCTTCAAAAACATCAAATTCTTAAGAACTACAAAGAGGGACGAGAAATGATATTGCAACTAAATGAAGCTCGGATTAAGATATTATTTATAAGTTTTGAAAACTCCATACCTCTCCACCCTCTTCCTGACTCCACTTTGAATTGCAACTTGGTTGTTTAGCTTCTTCAGTCTTCTGTTTCTCCATAAGCTGTGCCCCTCTAGCAGCCTTTGCTTCAGCTCCTTTCAAATATTTAGTAGGATTTCCCTGGTTATCATAGTAACGACCCACCAGCTTACCAACAAATCTGCAGTAGTACAACTTTGTAAATATCAAGCAGCATGCATATTTATTGACAGTTCAAATCATGTATTTCTATTTCACTATTACCCTATAGCTAAAATTTAAATGAATGGAAAACCAAAGCATATGAAATTCACATGTCTAATGATTCTGAAAAAATAAAGGTTAAAAGTTAGAATTAAATTTAAATATAGCCAATACTAAATTGTCTGTAGCCATAATTACTCACACCAACAGTCATTTACACAGCAACTATGAATTCAAAACAATACAAGTGACTCAATTATAGATTTATAGGCCATAAGGCAATCTTTTAATATAGAAACTAAAAAAGGGTGATTTATCTTCAACTTCAATAATGACATTTCTACAGCTAGATATCTCTTAATTTATTTTCCTCATGTTCGGAATGAAATGGAGGAAAACCATGTATATCTTAAACAGAGCTGATGTTTCACATTTGTATAGCTGTTGCTAACCTATCCTCAATGTATCGTAATTTATTTCTGTACAGACAAGTAATTAACAATGGAAATATGGAACATGAATATGTATACAAACAAGTCCTTAACAGTGAAAATAAGTGAACATGTCCCATAAGGCCATAATTTTATAATAGGCAAGTTTATAACTAAGTACCTCAATATTATTACACTTCCTGGCATTTTAGTGTCTAAAATGGAAAACATGGTGGTCAATCAGACCATCCCACTTTACACAACTGTAGCAAGTGGCACCAACATTCCAATAAAGAAGGTGACTCTAGAATTGCTTCTTCAATGCTGCTCAATTGTTTTGTCCATGGAATCATAAAATAAAAACATTCCTATATGTTCTGAAACCAGGGAATCGGAATAAAAACATTCCAGCTTCCCTTACTAACTTTATTATCCTTTTGCTTCAAAATAATCTACAAATTATATGCCTACTCGAACTATGGCTAAAAGTAAACTATGCATCTCCTCCACCTACACAACTACTGTTCATATTCTAATACACAACTAATGCCCAGAATCCAACAGGGAATATCATTTCTTTCTAGTAGGAAGTACTGCACACACCAATGTATTTCAGCATATATGGATTTGAACCTTGACACTGGGATCAAATCATGGACAAAGTTTGGTCTCAATTTCGACAGCCTCCATATAAGGCCAGAAACTTGGAAGGACTAAGGAGGCTTTGGTTAGTGAATAACAAAAAAGGTGTAGTTAATTTAATTAATTAAAAAGGTTAAATGACTTTGGTTTTATACAAGAAAAGGTCTTAGCCTCTTAGGTTTTATACATACACCATATCACAATTGGGGTCTTTATGTTTGGCTTAGGGAAAAAACATGTATCACTTCCTATAAGGAAAATAATGATCTACATACTGGTTCCAAATAATTTGTATAACTAACTATATACTTAAGAAGTGTTCAATAAAAGTTGTGATTAACATTAAAATTTTACTACATGAACTGTGACATTAATGTAAAATTATGTATTACATGAAGCTTTCTCAGCAGTGAAACTTCCTCAGTAGTCATGAACACAGCAAAGAAGGAAGCAACATCCTCAATAAGGGTAAATTTCCAAAAACCATGATGGACTTGATAGTTGATACAAGTGATTACTCCAGTTCATTGGGCATGGTAGATAATTTCCCATAATTGTCTTTATTCGATTTCCAATTTATAAAGGAGAATTCATGAAAGATGATTAATTTAAAACTCACTTGTAGCTTCTGAAGTAAAAGTCCCGCCATTCAACTACACTCTTTACCTACAAACATGAAGTATATCAAACAATGTAATTCAACAGTTTCAATGACGTAAAGCATAGTTGATTAAACAAAAGATTTATGAAGCCAGCTTTGGTGGTGAGTACTTAAACATTTGTCTGCACACACTGGCGCATGTATGAGAGAAAGAGAGAGAATCATGCAATGACAAATTCTCTGTTTGCTTAGAAATCTGAATCGATACGAATTCACATAAATTTTGTACATATTGTCAGAATTCAATTTCCCAATCTTCCATAGCTACAGTTTTTAGATGTTAGATTTAATCTTAATCTGTTTTTGATGAAAAAAAAAAAAAAAAACAAATATAATTCATACATGTATTTAAACATTAGGAAAGAAGAAAAATCATTAAAACATTTTGATCTCCAATAAAATCTCAAGAATTTGACTTTTTGATTCAGATTAAAACTCTTAAATAGACCATTAAATTAGAAAAATAAAAAATAGAAAGATTACGTTTGAGCTAGATAAGCCATGCAATGAGTCTGTGAGTCCATCACCTGTACAAAAATAAAAAATAAAACAGAGAAATGAAAAAGAGAATATAAATTAAAATTATTAGATAAAGAACTTCAAATTTGGGATTTGATTAGAGTTTCTACAGAAACTTGTTTGCTGGCAAACTTAAGAATTGGGAAGCAATTCATTTTTCTGAATAGATCAGCATCACTGAATAGTAACACAAAGCAATACCAGCAAATGGCAACTTCAACTTTTGGGTTATAAGAAGAAAGATTATATAAGAAGTTGAAAAGGGAAAAAAGTGGAAAATAAGAACATAGAAAGAGAAAAAAGTACAAAGCATCGATGCATTTATAATAAACAAATAACTTGATAATCCATTAACCAGTTCTAACAATTCAATAAGTACAAAAAGCATATTAATAGACTTGACTACCACTTATCCTAACATGACTACAACTTCCAAAATCAAGAGACTTCAGGAATCACAATTCTCAAAATCTAACCTAACTCAACTTGCACTCAATTAGATTACCGAATTATCCCTAATTTTCTGGACTCGTAGAAACAAATAGCTCTGTCCTAAATGCAAAAAGATCCACATCTCCCAAACTAACACTCTTCAATTTATTTTTTTAGCTCAGAAACAAAGAATTGAGAAACCAATTTAACCCTAAACAAATGCAACTCAACCTTTAAAATTGTGCAATCTTATGTACATTAAAATGTCATAGGAGAACCCACAAAACAAATACCTTAGTAATTATTACAAAAATACAATAAAATAACATCCTTTTTCCCATGGACCGTAATTACCATGGCAAGACAAATGCAATCACTAAAACGTTATTCTCACTTTTCCACTTCCACGGATCGTCTAATCTTGTAAAACTGGAGTCAGATTGTGAAAGGAGATACTGATCTAGTATTTTAGAAAATAAAAGAGACAAAAAAGAGGCCAAACAAGGAGAACACCAGGCGAGAAAACAAAACAGAGCGGAATAGCAAAGCAGAGCAAGCAAGAGCCAGAAGCAAAGCCCCAACAAACCAAAACAAAACAACCTGCTAAAACCACATTATATTACATAATGTTAATACTTAAGAGTATGTAACAATACTTACAATTGACTATTATTTCTTAATCTTTTGATCTAATGAAAACTTTATATTGCTGTAAAAGGTAGCTTTGGCTATTTAGACCCGGATATTGGATGAGAAATTGGTTGACTTCGGGTTGTCAAAAACATTGGATCACATTGATCATGTCACCACTGATGTCAAAGCTAGCATTGGCAATGTTTTTGACAACCCAAAGTCAACCTATTTCTCATCCAGAAGAATATTGATGGTCTTAACATCTCGTGGATGAACCGGTGTGGTGTGGAGGTAGTGTACACTATCTCCACACCGGTGCAAAACACGGTATTGTCCATCGAGATGTTAAAACAACAGTATTTGTGTGGATGTTTTTATGAAAGAGGAGGTATTTGGGCGAGAAGCTCTGAAGAAGAAGATTATTTATAGTGGTGCCTTAACTCTGAAAAAAGTGGAAAATAAGAACATAGAAAGAGAAAAAAGTACAAAGCATCCAATAAAGTTAAAGTTTAGTTGCTTTGCATGTGATTGTGTTCGATCAGCCTTTTGTTCAACTTGTAGATCTGCTAACTTTGCATGTGATTGTGTTCAATCATCCTTTTGTTCAACTTGACATGTGTAAACTTTTAAATTAAATATAATATTTTCTCTCTCCTTTTAATATTTTTTTAAATAAAAATTACCATATATCTCGTTATGAATGGCTCGATGCACCTGGTGCATCCAAGTTTTTCTCTCCTGCTATAGTCAGTTTCATTTTTGATCGTGGGTTACTTCTTGTTTCTTCTATCCCTTACTTCTTTTTTATTATTTTTTTACTCCTTATAAAACGAAATGCCTTAAACACCCGTTCCTTTTTATTTGATTTTAATTTTTATATAATACTATAACTTTCCTATCAAAAAGATATAATATTTAGAAAGGATAATTACCCCCGTGGCAATCGAATTGATGACACACTATCAAAATGGCCATTGGATTAGAAATTTATTCCAAAATGGCCATTATTGGCAAACTTTGTGACACTAATGGCCATTCTATCCAATTCTATCTAATGAGTGGCATTTTGGTAAATAAAGGGATGTCATTAATTTATTTTAGATTTTTTTTTGGAAATCAATTTTTTCTTTTTTTTGAAAAGAATAATTATATTTAGTGTGTATAAATATATATATTTATATATTTACACACGCTAAATATAATTATTATTTTCAAAAAACAAAAGAATTGTTTAGATCAATATACGTGTCTCTTATTTGTTTTTTAAATTTTTATATTTTATAACCTTAATCTTCTTAAAATATATATATATATATATATACACACTAAATATAAAGAGATATTACGAAGTTCGAGAAAGCAAGTTTGTTTAATAGATAGAGAGGCTAAACTATTATTATTGAGATTATTTTTTTTTAATTTTTTTTTTTTTTTTTTTTTTTTTTTTTTTTGCAACGGTTATAATTATTTTTAATATATAGCAATATATATATATATATATTACACACTAAATATAATTAATCTTTTCAAAAAATAAAAGAAATAATTTCCCAAAAACATCTAAAATAAATTAATGGTATCCATTTATTTACCAAAATGCCACTCATTGGATGAAATTATATAGAATTAGATGGAATGGTCATTAGTGTCACAAAGTTTGCCAATAGTGGCCATTTTGGAACAACTTTCCAATCCAGTGACCATTTTGATAGTGTGTCATCAATTCGATGGCCACCGGGGTAATTATCCATATTTAGAATTAGAACTTTACCAACAAAAGGTAGCATAAATTTGGGGAAGAACTGAAGCTCAGGATTGGAAAAAGGACAACTTAGTTTTTTTGTTTTCTTATCTAATAATATATTTCTCGCTTACAATCGGCACTTTATGATTTCAATATCATGACTATTCAGGATTTTGATTTTGTTTGAAAATGAGAACTTTAGATCTTCTCTCATGTAAATATGAATTTGGAGTAAATTGACTGCCATATAGGATAGATAGTTAAAGAAAAACTCTCTCTAATACAATTATCTAACTTCAATATGGAGATGATGTAGCAAAAAAAAAAAAAAGTTAGAGAATATGGAGTTGAGTTTCTAATTCTAGAAATTCTCCTAGAAATTCTGACTAGGATTTCTAATTCTTTCCACCAATAATATTAAAACTCATTTAATTGTAAAATAAAAGAGGAGAAAGAGTGTAATAATTGTTTTATTATTATTGGTCATAAAACAAATGCATATTTGATTTTAGATAATTGTATTGGGGATGTGAATATGCATTTCTCTAAAAAAAAAATTCAAAAATGGGTCCACAATAAATATAAATGCTAATGTGTCACTATTTAGAAACTCAAAAATACATATTTACATTGGAGATGTTAGTAAAAGGAAATTATACCTCCTTCTTGAAACTGCACACCATCATTAACAACAATTGTCATGTTGTTAATTGTCATGTTGTGCTGATTAGTTTGTCATTTTTTAACTATATTGTTGCAATTATTATTGATTGTTATGACATATCAATATATTTGTAATTGTTTGATGTCATTGGAAGACAAATTTTAATTATGAAAAATTATGATATAATAATATATAGATGATAATATTAGTTTGATTCATCCTATTATTTTAATAATATTAATTAATTAATAAATATCTTTCCTATTTTATTGCCCATGATTAATTTTAATTTACAATCAAATGATAATAATAATAATAAATAATTTTCTATTATTTCATACATTATTGTCTAGTCTAGTATACATTATTATCTAATATATTTTCAGTTTTTAACAATAAAAAGCTAAATATTTGAGGCTTACTATCTTATTCTACGGTACTCATTGTATCTTGATACAATTCTTTAAGTTTTACTCTACATTGTTTGTTAATTACAAGAAAAAAAATTAATGTTTGGTTCTATGTGACTTTCGAGATATAAAAGGACGATAAGTTACATTTTAATTCTCAAAATTATATATATATATATATAATGACACTACCTTTAAGATTAAAGGGTAACACATTTTTTTAACAACTTATTTCTTAAATGACACTACCTTTAAGATTAAAGGGTAACACATTTTTTTAACAACTTATTTCTTAAATATCAATATATTTGTCATACATGACATTGAATATTAATTTTTGTGTTGGCCCCCTCAAAACCAAATTCCTGGCTTAATTTGCCCTTGATTAGAAACTAATGCATTTGAATGTACTGCTGCTGACGGAAAACCACTCTAATGTGTGCAAACGTATGTGCATGCTCTATGAATTTTAATGTAACATTGTGCATCTCTCTATCATAAATGGAAGGGGATGGGAAGGGAGACAAAAAAGAAAAGAAAAGAAAAGTGTCATTGATTCTTCTTCTTGCACTTTCTGGAAAGCAATAATATATAACAGAGGGAGGGCAGTTTTTCTCATTGCATGCATGTCCTTTCATTCTTCATAAATAAACCACGTGAAATTTAATTGTCTTGATAATTATTCTATTATATAGCATTTAAAATTTAACATATCAGTGGAATACTATTATGCCTCTCACGTTAAGCCATTACATTGTAGATTTGAGCCATATTATTTTCTCTCTAATATTCTAAAATTATTATAATAATTCAGTTTTTTTTAAAAAAAAATTAAATTTTATAAAGACTTCATTGAAAAGAAGGAAAGAAAAATAGAAAAAAATGGCAAGTAAAATATATAAACCATGATTTATACGATTTCACCAAAATTTATGTATCTTCATGTGAAAGATACCCTTCTAAGAGAGAGAGAGAATCAAAGCAAAGCTAGCTAGTAGCTATACCTATATATCAATTTCTAAATTGTTTTGGTAGATTATGTATTAGAATTTCCCATACCCGTGTTCATATTTAGAGATTAAATTGTATTCTTGTGATATATTTGGTAAAAGAGGAACATTTGGCATAATGGAGTACGAATATGATAGAAAGTAAAAGGTTCATCACATCTACTTGTTTTTATGAAAATTCATGACCGTAAAGAGAATTCATACTAAATTTTGACATGAAATATAAACTTTAATTGTAAGTTAAGATAGAATATTAAAAACGATTCAATACACTAATTCATTTTTTTTATATATACCAATTACTAACCGTTGGTAAATTTTTAATTATAACATGGATCAAGATGCTTTAAACTTGAGGTGAAGCTTAATTAAGTAAAAACAAGTGAACAACTATTACATACTAGCTCGTTTCCTACTTTTCAAATATTATGCAACCACAAAACACATCACTTTGTACTGTTTGCATTGGCATCCAGTGACCAACCCAACCCTTCACGGGCAGTAATACTCACCAGCCTCGATCAATAATCAAGAGTACTTCATGCTTATAATATGGGTTGGTAACTTCCAGAAGCTAACAAGGAAAAAAAAAAAAAAAAGAGAGAGAGAAAGAGTTATTGTCTTGTTTCAATTTATAAGCTCATCATGACCCACCAGTATCATTTACTCCTACCTTTGTTTTAGGATAATTGCTTCGGTACCTCAGGCTTAAAACATGCGGTGGCACGTCAACCCAATAAAATTGCAACTCATCCTTCTATTTTAAAAATTATACCCCATCAATGCCACCTCAAAACAAAAATCTACCATGTCACAAAAAACACAAACCTTAAATCTAACTTTTAACACTAAAATCCATCTTTGCACGCTCTCTTTTCTTCCCACTTCTCCTCTGCAACTAAAACCATCTCTCTTAATTCTTTGCTTCTTTCCTCATCCGGAGATTCAAGAGATTTTTGCAAAGGTAAATTAATTCAACATTTTACTCTAATTCAAACATCACAAAATCCACTTCAATCTTTTTTTACCCATTTAACAGCCATTGAACAAACATGCAACTCCTTCTCCCAACTCCCATGAACAACACATATCATGAATATTTCGAAAATTATATGTTTTCATTCTTTTCATCCTTGTTTTTCCTTTGATAAAAAAAAAAAAAAAAAAAATTTATTTCGATTTTCATACCAAATTTATGGAGGTAAAAATCCAATTGAAAATATTGTATTGTCATGATGAGTAATAAAAATAAATTGGAAATCAAGAGAAAAACACTAGATGAAGAGGCTGAAATGAAAACACGAATGTGAGGGATCGTGATTTTTGAGAGTGAGAGTGGCTCAAAGAGACCAGGCAAAAGGAAATTTTAGGGTTAAATATTATATTTAGGTTTATGTTATTTGTGACATGGCAGATTTTTGTTTTGAGGTGGCAGTGATAGGGGCATGATTTTTAAATTTCAAGGATGTGTTACAATTCTTTCGGGTTGGCATGCCAACTCATGCTTTAAGCCCGAGGTACTGAAGCACTTCTCTTGTTTTAGTCGTAATTCAATTCATCTGATGAAATTACTAGCTACTTGAACCTAATTATAAACGATATGTATTAAAATTCTTAATTTAATCCTTCCATAATTAATTATAAACAATATGTATTAAAAATATATATATTATTGGAAAGATCTCGTTAAAATCTTTAAAATGACACCAATATTGAAATACATATTTAATTTATTTAATTTACTTATTAATTATACTTTTAACCAATTTAAAATTTTATAATAATTTAAAGATTTATTGAGAGAATATTCTTTAAAAATGTTCTTTTGGTGTAAAATTTAGTGTGGAACATTGGAGTGGAATTTTTTTTTAGTGTAAACATATTCTCTCAAGATGCTCTTTAAACACCAAATTAATATAAAATTTGGTGTTATACTTCGAAGATGTTCTTAATAATGGAACTTCATTAATTTGAAAGTCTTCGACCACCAAATCAAAATACCCTAGTAATTAATTAGCTTATTTAAAATATTTGGTTGTTAGGTCTCCGGTTAATTATATGTTTAGGTGTCCTTTAATTAATTACCTGACAGCCTATTAAAGATTCCAGTCGATAGAAAGCATGGTGGTTGAAGAATGTGACTTGGATGTACATCCCAATTATTTTAAGTGATGTAGCAAAGAATTGGGACAGCCCCAAACTTATTTGTAACACAGTAGATAGTACTCGCAATTATCAAAATGTTCACATGCACATACATGGGTTTATACTTTGTAGCAGCCGGCCCCATAAATGCATCATTTATTCTTCTTCTTACACTTTTTGAAAAGCAAGAATATTCAATATATAATGGAAGGGAGGTCAGCTTTTCTCATTGCATTATTGCATGTCCTTTGGTTCTTCACAAATAAACCACTTAATATTTAAGTGACTTGTGAATTATTCTAATATATAGCATCTAGAATTTAACACCTTAGTGAAATACTATTATGTCCCTCATGTTAAGCCATTTGGCTGTAGATTGGAATCGTATTATTTTCTCTCTAATATTATAAAATTATTATAAATATTCAGTTATATATATATATATATATATATATATATATATATAAAACAATTAAATTTTATGAAGACTTCAATTGAAAAGAAGGAAAGAAAAAGAAAAAAAGAAAAAAAGAAAAAAATAAAATGGCAAGTAAAATATATAAACCAAGATTTATATGATTTCATCAAAATTTATGTATCTTTGTGTCAAAGTAACCATCCTAAAAAAAGATGTTTTAATTTTGATTGTTTAGTAAGAGAGAGAATCGAATCGAATCAAATCAAAGCTAGCTATAGTAGCTATATATCAATTTCTAAATTGTTTAGGTAGAATATGTATTAGAATTTCTCATACAGGGGTGTTCATATTTAGAGATTAAATTGTACTATCATGATATATTTGGTAAAAGAGGAACATCTGGTATAATGGAGTACGAATATGATATAAAGTAAAAGGTTCACAACATCTAATTGTTTTTATGAAAATTCATGACCATAAAGAGAGTTCATACTAAATTTTGACATGAACTATAAACTTTGTAGTTTGTACATGTAGCCACAAAACACATCACTTTGTACTGTTTGCATTGGCATCGCGTGTGTAGACTTGTAGTGAAATCTATGTGCAAACGTTTTCCATTTTATTGTTTGAATTGGCATGAGTAAGTTGGTGGAATAAAGAATTAAAAAAAAAAAAGGCAGAGCTACTGCTACTTTGGTAAAGGATGACAATAGGTGATTCATGGGTGGTATTGTGAGGAAAATAATACTTATAAATAAGACCCTACCGGCCTACCATGTTCCATTTTATTTTGGCATTTCATGTTGTCCAATAGCCTCCAACACCTTCCTTCTGAAGTTGAAAAGAATGTCTGTCCCCTTCTTCCACAAGTTGTTTTCAAGTCTTAAAAAATGTCCTGGGGAAATGGGTCAATTAATTTGTATACTTTAGATTAATATTTCACATTTTTGTTTTGAATGCAACTTTCTTCGAAGAATAATTATGAGACTTTACCGACCAAATTAAACTTTAGATGGTAAATTAAATTAGGAGCAACATTTTTTAAAGGTTAATTGATAAATTAAAGTAGGAATTGATAAGTTTCCGGTTCGGCCAAAAATCGGACCGAATTGGTTTTAGTCCAGGCCATATAATTTGCTTGACTTGTAGGCAAAGATGTCATGTATGCTTATCTTTCTTGACTTGAATGTGACAAACAGGGTCACTGTCAATTTGCTATTTTGGCTTCTGGAGGTGGAGATGTGAATTTTCTAGGGTTAAGAGTGTGTGAGAATTGGAAAAATGGTGAGGCAAGCAAGATGGGCATTTACTTGTGTCCATGATGCTTAGGCAAAATGGGTTATGTTATGGTCCTGGAGAAAATTAAAGTAGACTTATCTGTTCCGATATCAGCATCAATTGTAATCAAGGCATGATTTTTCTAAGTCATGTAAAAAAGTTCACATGAAGCTGACTAGCTAGGTATAAGGTATAATGGACCCATGTATATGTTGCTATCACATGATGCAGAAAGGTCATCGGTTTGTTAATCCACTTTAATATTTGGTTATTCACGAGTGCTCCACTCTGTTTGGCTACAAGATATAACCCATATTCTATTTGTGGCCTCTAGTGGATTCAATTTATTGAGATTGAATTTAATAATTAAGGCAAAATAACTTCTTCTTTTTTTGGGTGCTGATTTTGTGATTTGAGTTTAAAACAGCATAAAAAATGTGTTTTAAACGAAAATACTCTTACTTAAGTCTCGACCAAAGACTCGAAAAAAAAAATTGAGTTTGTGTTAGATGGATATTTTTATCATAAACATACATATTTTAGATGTTATTCAAACTCAAGTTATTCAAAATTTGCTGGTCTCATAGAATCAGCACTAAAATGTGCTAAATATTTACCAAGTTAAGATTTGATAGGCATGTTGTGGTCTCAATATATATGAAATCTTGAAATAGGGAATAAATAAGTGCATGATATTGGTGAGTTTGTCTGCATTTGTTAACTCATGATAGTATTGAAAATGAGGTATCCAGTGTGTGTATATAGTAAATGTTTGCAAATAATTTTTGTGTATAAGATCCATGCACATTGGGTTCATATGATAGATACCCTCCTGAAAAAAGCTGTTTTAATTTTGATTGTTTAGTAAGAAAACAGAGCTTGCTAGTAGCTATATATCAATTTCTTAATTGTTTTGGTAGAATATGTATTATAATTTCCCATACAGGAGTGTTCATATTTAGAGATTAAATTGCATTATTGTGATATATTTGGTAAAAGAGGGACATTTGGTATAATGAGGTATGAATAGGATAGAAAGTATAAGGTTCACCACATCTAATTGTTTTTATGAAAATTCATGACCATAAACAGAGTTCATACTAAATTTTGATATGAAATATAAACTTTAATTGTGAGTTAAGATAGAATATTAAAAACGATTCAATGCACTAATTCATTTTTATTTTTATTTTATATATATATATATATACACCAAATGCTAACCGTTGGTAAATTTTTAATTGTAACATGGACCAAGATGCTTTAAAGTTGAGGTAAAGCTTGCTAGCTAGTTTTCTACTTTTCTTTTTACAATTCTTCCTTAATATGCATTTAGCAGAGTGAGTCATTGGGATGTCTGTGTTTGGGATCTAAAATAACCTCTCCCTTTTACCTAAGAGCACTATTGACTTTCCATACCCCAAGCACATTCCAATTGGAATGTTTGTGTTTGAATATGGTATTTGTTTAAAAATTTACTTTATTAGATAAATAGATGGTATGTTTATGCAATTAACCCACAAATAAACCACGTAAAATTTAAGTGACTTGTGAATTATTCTAATATATAGCATCTAAAATTTAACACCTTAGTTAAATACTATTATGTCCCTCATGTTAAGCCATTTGGTTGTAGATTTGAATCGTATTATTTTCTCTCTAATATTATAAAATTATTATAAATATTCAGGTTTTTTTTTTTAAAAAAAAAAAACAATTAAATTTTATGAAGACTTCAATTGAAAAGAAGGAAAGAAAAAGAAAAAAAAAAAAAAAAAAAAGAATAAAAGGGCAAGTAAAATATATAAACCAAGATTTATATGATTTCACCCAAATTTATGTATTTTCGTGTGAAAGATACCCTCCTAAAAAAAGATGTTTTAATTTTGATTGTTTAGTAAGAGAGAGAATCGAATCAAATCAAATCAAAGCTAGCTTTAGTAGCTATATATCAATTTCTAAATTGTTTTGGTAGAATATGTATTAGAATTTCTTATACAGGGGTGTTCATATTTAGAGATTAAATTGCACTATCATGATATATTTGGTAAAAGAGGAACATTTGGCATAATGGAGTACAAATATGATAGAAAGTAAAAGGTCCACCACATCTAATTGTTTTTATGAAAATTCATGACCATAAAGAGAGTTCATACTAAATTTTGACATGAACTATAAACTTTAATGGAGATATATTTTTTAGGATTCAAGTTATGATTTTTATTTGTTTCATTTTCTGTAGTTTTTCGATCTACTCATATATATTGGAGCATTATAGCCATTTGATGGCAGGTTGAGTTGATTAATAAAATTTCAGTATCAGCTGTTTGGAAACTTGCAACAAGTATCAAGTTCAACAGTACTGCAACCGCAACCTTCACAAACACCAATAGAGCGACACGTTTCCTTACAATTCTTCATATAGATAGAAGGCAGAGTTGATGTATGGGATCAAAACTGCAGTTGCCTCCATCCTCAACTTTCACACGTACGCAAGGCCCCACCTACAAAGTGACTACACCACCATATGCCGTATGCTCATGTTCAGATGTTCTTGGCTACAACGTTAGTGTCGTTCATCAAAGTTGAAATACACTTATCTTTTTCCAGATTTTTTTTTTTAAAAAAAAAGGTCAAAAGTTCATATTGCCATTGTAGTTACTAAGATCATAGAGAAGCAAACATGAGACATAAAGAGAGAAAACTAGTGTTTTTACAGCTATATGTAATATGAAAAGCAAGTTTAATTTCTAACATATTATAATAATCTCTATAATATTACAATTTAAAAAAAAAAAATTGTCTATTTATTAATAATCTCTATAAGTATACATATTAACATGATTTTTTTAAAAAAAAAAAATCATAAGAAAGTTGTTTCTTCTCTAACATTATTAATTCAATACTTTTTTTGTACATTAATTCTTTTCTAAAAATAATTTATTAGAAAACCATTATTTATTTATTTTATTCATCAAACTGAACATAATAATCTGTCTATATTACAGTATTAACTATTCTGTAATAGCATATTTAGAGGTAACATAGATACAAGTAGCAAGATCTGTACGTGTCTTTTATCTTCTTTTCTTTTTTCGCACTTTGTTTTGATCTCATCTCAAGCAAGCATAGCAAGCGGTCCCAAATCTCTAGCTCCTTAGTATTTTCAATCTGCATTACAACTAATGTGATGCAGCTGTTACAATCTCATCCCACTGTAAATTAATGCACTTTTACTATAAATGTAATATCACACTTTCTGCTCCTGAGAAAATGCTGTTTGTTTGTGACTTTTATTGAGGGAAAATTTTGTAATACAACTATGCAAAGGTTTTGTTTTTGAGTACATGTTTTCTTATTGACTAATAGCACAATCCTCCCCTGAGTTTAGATCTAATTATAGCTAGATGGACCTTTTACTTGAAATTACACAAACCTCCCCTACCATAAGTTGACTTCTGTTAAACTTAACCATTGACCAAACTTTTAGGGTTAAATAGCGTGAATGCTGTCATTTGTATTATTTTATTACCTAAAATACATAATTAAACAAATATTTTCTAATATATAATAAAATTTTAAAATTTTAATAAAAATAATGAGGATAATGTTGTTATTTTTTTCAATATTTATCACCCATTTTTCAAAAAAAAAAAATCCTTCATGGACCTTTTTTTTTTTTTTTTTTTTGAATGGGTTATGAATCTTCGAAAAAAAAAAAAGTTCAACTGTGAACGATTTTTTTTTTTTCTTTTGTTTAAAATGGGTGTTGAACCTAGAAAAAAAAAAAAACTCGGATGTTTGAACTTCATTAATATGAGCATGACTCGGCATTGAAATAATGGTGTTTGAAATATTTGTTATATTAGTAGTGTGATAGTTTTGATGGTATATAATTGGGTTAATAAGAATTTGTGTTGTTGAACCATAGGATATTATTATTTTTCCCATGTTGTTTTCCATATTAGTAATTTTGCCCCCTCTAGTTTCAAAAATGGTCAGTCTTCCCCTTGAAAACCAAATTAATCGAAGTTTTGCCCCCTGCTGTTAGGATTTCCGTTAAATAGCGGTTTGACCGAATAGAAGGGTAATATGTAAAAGGTAAATTAAACAATTAATAATAATTTATTTAATAAAAAAACTAATATTAAATAATAAATTAGTAAATATTATCAAATTAAATAATAAATATTTATTAGCTAACACAAATTGTTCATTTCAACTTCTTCAACTTAAAAAAAAACAATTGAAAACAACAAACAAAAATCCAGATCTCAGCCAAATCTAACTGGAAAAAATTGAAATCTAGTCACAACCCTAAATCCAAATCCAGTCACCCAAACACACATCCTCCACCCCTAAAAATCTAGATCTCACCCAAACACATCCTCCACCTCCAAAATCTAGTCACAACCCTAAATCGAAATCCAGTCACCTCCCAACACCTAACACTGAAAACCTAAAACCATAAAACAAACATCCAAACCCATTAATCAAGCCACCCCACCTCTGAACACCCACCAAACAAAACCCCAATCGAAATCAAACCTCCCAATACCCAAGCCAGAAACCACCGAAACCGTTCAGGAGAGAGAGAGAGAGAGAGAGAGAGAGAGAGAGATTTAGGAGAGAGAGAGTGAGGGATTCTGAAGAGATGATGAGCGAAACACCACTGAAACCCAAACCACCGAAACACCTACCACCCCCAAACCAAACCCAGATCTATCGCAAACATGACCGTCGTGAAGCCTCGCCATTTTTGCTTCTTAACAGTCCAGATCTGGTTTGAACCTAGATCTAGTTTGATTCTAGTTATGGGTCGAACCCAGATCCGGTGTGTGTGCTAGAAAGAGAGAGAGAGAGAGAGAGATGGTGGTGGTGTGTGCGTGAGAGTGAGAGAGATTGGTTTGGTGATGGTGGTTTGATGTTTTTGGGTTTTGTGGTGTTATTTTTTTTTTTCTCTTGATTTTTTTGTTTGTGAATCTGCTGGTTGAGTGTGTTATGATTATCAAGAGTGTTTGTAGGGGTAAAGTTGTCTTTTCATTTTTAATTTTAACGGTCAATGTGATTTTGGACGGAAAAGCTGACGGAAGGGGCAAAACTTCGAATAATTTGGTTTTTAGGGGAAGACTGACCATTTTTAAAACTAGAGGGGGCAAAGGTACTAAGATGGAAAACTATAGGGGGGAAATAATAATATCCCTTTTTCATATGATTGAGATTGTGTTGATTACAATAGAAAAAATGCACCCTCTAATAATAATAAACATATTGATTCACTATTTATTCAAATTAACAAAATTACAATAGAAAAATTATAATTTTTGATATTCTCCGGTTAATCTACCAGATGTGTTTTCCGTTTTCATTTTCAGAATCTAGCTTTCATTATATGCTACCAGACACGTTTTTAGTAAGGATGGCAATGGATCGATTGGGTATGGATACCCCAAATCTATCCCTATATCCGTTTGAGATATATATATATATATATTCATCCCCACATCCATCATTCTAAGTGAGCGGGGCGGATTCGGATAATCCGCTAATTAAGATAGAGATATCTATCCCCACTCCGTTTATATCCGTATCCGATGAAAAAACTTTAAATTTATATAGTTTACAAAAAAATATATATAACTAACATATATAACAGTACATTTTATCCTATTTAAAGAGAAACAAATACATCCAATAAAGTTTAAATATAAAAATTAATAATAACTTATATAATTAGAATTAATAATTACATAATATATTTTTATATATTTAAAATATTAAAATCTATAATGGATCTGGATAGGGATGGATATCCATAGACGATATCTATCCGCATCCCCGAAAATAAAATGGATATTAGGATAACATCCATCCCCGCTCCGTCCCTGAAATAATAGTATCCATACATATTTTAAATAGAGCAGATTCTTACGGATATCCATATCTGTGGATAATTTTACCATCCCTAGTTTTTAGATTTCGAAAATTGAAACTAAAAGCACTGTTTTTATTTTCATTTTTCTTTTCGAAAATAGCAAATGAAAAACGATTACATGACGCACCCTTAGTTTTTTTTTGTTTTCTTATCTAATAATAAAATAAAATAAAATAAAATAAGTGGACTAGTAGTCCACTATAAGGGTAGTATATATTCAGGTCAGATCACTTGAATCGGAGAGTATGTGTATTATCTTGAAAGTGAGAATCATGATGATGATAATATAACGTATAGGCACCGTTTGGCACATCGGATAAGCTTTGGATTGGACTATTTTAATCCCTCTCTTGCGTTTGGTGGCACACTTCACTTTGGAATTACAAATCCCAACCACAAAAATAATCCCACAATTGCCGGACATAATAAACCTACCCCATCCCCCACCTTTAGTTGTCCTGGGATTATTTTTAAAGTTGACCTGACATCCATTAAATGCTACTTTTACCCATCCAACCACTTTCCTCTCTCCTCAACATGTTTTAATGTATTATTTTATCTAAATTAATTAAAACAATTAATTTATTTCTATTATATATATTAATGGAACAATTGAAATATTAAAAAAAAAAAAAGATAAATTAAAACTGTTTTAATTTATGTTATTACTAAATAAATTTATTTATAAAATAATATAAAACTATAATTTTAATAAAGTGAATTTAATTTATTTACCAATGAATTCCTATTTTTTATATTTTATATAACTTAATTATTTTTTAGATAATCATTTTTATTAATATTTTATTTTATTTTTTATCTCTACTTTGGAAATATATTTTTATCAAATTAAAAATATTATTATATTTAGTCCAATCTTATGTTTCACCAAACAAAACATATTAATTCAGTCAAGTCCTATATTTCTATAAACACGGTATCATATTAATTTAGTCCAGTCCAATTCAATCCAATCCTATGTAATCCTAGTCCCATCTCAATCCAATCCAATCCCGCACTCTAAACGGGACCACCTAGTGTTCAACCCTTGGAGAGTTTATGCATATGAATTCTCTTCAATTTCAAGGCCAAGGGTTAAGATCCTCATCCTTAATCCTACTCAACAACATTTGATCAATACAATCCATTTATGATATCATTGCTACCTACTCTTTCTTTGTTTATACAAGTAATTATTTATGTGTCTTGTTTAGACTTTTGGTTAGAGAGTATGAGGATGACTTGTTATAAGTTTGGGATTTGGTTTGGGCTATGTCAAAATCACTTTGAATTTGAATTTTATGATGTAAACCATTTTTATATCCACGCTATTTACATATCGATAAAATTTAACAAATTTTTAATAATATTTTTTTATATGAATGCTAAGAAAATTGATATATACTTGGGAAAGAAATTTGAAATTTGTTTGGATATATTTATAATTTTTCTTATGTTTTTCCAAATTTTTTTAAATATGTTTTAGTTTAAAATATTTAGAGACAATAGTTCCTAAACTACCGGTTTTTTGAAATTTGTTTACAAAGTATATTTCAAGTGTATGGAACCGTCTAAACACTAAACCATATATATTTTGGCAGTGTCCAATTTCAGCGTAGGAATTGAGGTTTCAAAATGGTAACCAGCTCTAACCTAGGATTAATGGTGGCAAAACAAGCCTCTCAACCCGGGCTCATTGAACCAAGTTCTTGAGAAAGAAGTAGTGTGACTTAATCATTTCACAAGAAGTTCAGCTTTGTTAAGTTATGCATATTTTAATATATATATATATATATATATATTATTTACTAAGTTTTTTATATTTTTATTTTTGATATGTTTTTAATATTATTTTTTTTAGTATTCAAACCGGTAACAACAAAAATACAAAAATTCAAATAATTATGGGTGCGGATATTGCCACCCATAAAACTAATTAGTATACCCATCTTTATAAGTACACCCATGTCTAGAATTTTAAAAATAAATATTACTATAAGCACAAATCATAATGCCAATTGTACCCTTATTGAAATGAATATATTCATATTAATACATTTTATTTATAAACCCTCTTAAATCATTAACACACCAAATTTTTTTTAAAAAAAAAAATCATATTATTTTCGAAATCAAATCCTCTTATTATGATGGTCCAATTTACTTTTGGGAATGTTTTGAATGTAGGAGCCTTATAAAAGGGGAGATGTAGAACTTGATTGTATATGAGATCAACATATTTTCAATTTGGAATTCTATTATATATACAACTATCTTAAAAATAAAAAATAAAAAAATTATTTTGTTTATTGATAGAGTTCATAACTAGATATTAAAAAAAAAGACAAAAAAATAATAATAATACCTACCACTGTATGATCAGAGTACTGTTTGATACTTGAAATAAAATTAGAGTTTATCATAGGTGTTTTTTTTTTTTTTTTTTTAAAGAGATATAGTTGAAGATATAAGTGTATATAGTATTTGGTTTATTTTAATTAAAGTAATTTGTCATTGTTGGTAAATTTATGTTGGGATATTTTTGTAATTAATTTTTTTAATAAAATATGGGTGTAGTAATTAGTTTTGTGGGTGGCAATATCGGCACCCATAATATATATTCATTTTTTTTTTTTTCACCTTTTGAATACTAAAAAAAATCACCTTTTGAATACTAAAAAAATATTAAAAATTTATTAAATAATATATATATATATATATATATATATATATATATATATATATTCATAAATTAACAAAGCTGAACTTGTAGTGAAATGGTTAATCTACTCAATTTCCTTAACCAGATCGTTGGTTCGATTCCAACCACTGCCAACATAAAATTTTTATGGTCAATTTATACATACAATTAAAGCTTAAATAGGGAAATTTAAAAAAAAATTATCTGTCAACACGAACATAATGCTAAAGGTGAGGGTGCCTTTGTATCATTTTATTAATTTATTTAATAAAAGTATGAGGATATAATGGTAAATTCATACAATTGAAGCTTAAATAATACATTTTAGACTTTTAAACAGTCAATACAAACAGAATGCTAACAGTGTTAGTCCATAGGGGAGGTTTCTAAAATAAAAGCATTTATAACTATACATCCAATAATAATTCAAATGTGAGGGAAGGTTTTTAATATCAACCCTAATTTAAAAAAATAATAATAATAATAATAAAGGCCGCATGCCTTACAGACTGGGCCTGACCGGCCTATGGGCCTCATACTTGAGGCTTGGCCTAGCCTACGGCCTTATGCAAGCCTCAGCCTAGCTTGTTTATGGGCCAGGCCGTGCCGGATGGGCTTGGCTTGCCAAGCACGGCCCATTTTTCCTCCACTATCTAGGATCCTCAAAACGACCTACCAGACGTCGTTTTAGAGTTACTTATATATAGGTCAAGTAAATTCCTTGTTAGCACCAGTTTTTTTTATCACCACAACTGCAAAGAACGAAACACAGCCATCACTCCAGAATGTCTAAAAGATTACGCTCCGATTGCCGCTCTATTTCTAGGTACAAAGAAGCTCAAGATCCTGCCTCCAAACAACCATTAATAGGGCTAGGCAAAAAAGCCCATAAACCGCGAACTGAACTAAACCACCTAGTTTGGTTCGGTGTTTTGCTTTTAAAAAAATCGTATGGACAAATTAAAGTTTGGACCCAACATCTGGAGTCCTCCGAGTATCGGTATCATTGAGTATTGATGATTCTCCACAATTCAAGAGGATTTGTTCACTCAAGACATAATTAGCAGCAAAATTCACATGAATTGCAAAAGCTAAGGAAACAAAAAATAGAAGCAGAAAAACTCCTATTTGTGTTCTTCATGGACTCACAACAATCAACAAACGTAAGCAAAGTTTTGTGTTTGGGATTTTTTTAGGGTGGTGGTGATAGATTTTGTGATTGTGTAACTCTGCTGCTCTGTTGAGTGAGTGTTTTGGCATATAAAACAAACAAAGTGAATGTGGAGGCCACTCACCACTGACAAGATTAGTGGAGACTTAATTGAAGGTGAAGAGTGAGGAAGACACTCATTATACTTTAGATTTTGGTAAAAAAAAAAAAAAAAAAAGGTATGGTTTTATGGTGATTGTGTAACTCTACTGCTCTGCTGAGTGAGTGTTTTGACATAAAACAAACAAAGTGAATGCGGAGGCCACTCACCACTGCCGAGATTAGTGGAGACTTGATTGAAGGTGAAGAGTGAGGAAGAAGCTCGTTCTACTTTAGATTATGGTAAAAAAATTTATGGTTTTATGGCATATTTTCATCATTAAATAAATAATTCATCATTTTATATTTTCATCTATTTTTTATTTTCTTACATCTTTAATCTTTAATCTGTATTTATTCTTTGAATTATTTTATTAAATAAATCTACCTATTTTTTATATTTTATTTTATTAGACTAAAATAATAAATAGGATAAACAAATTAGAATTAAAAATACATAAGTTAAATTGTTAAAATAATATTATAACAGATAAATTTAATACTTTAAAATTTAAATCTTAAATAAATAAAAAAACTTAAAACTTCAAAAAAAAAAAAAAAAAAAAATTTGAATTGGGGCCGGCCCGTTAAAGCCCCCCTGACCGGCATGTTAGACAGCATGGCACGACCCATTGGGGCCGTGCCGTGCCCCCATTTCCCTTAACGTGTCGTGCCTGGCACGGCACGACACCTTAATGTGCCAACATGACATAGCCCGTTTAGGCGGTCGAGCCCTAAGGGGCCGTGCCGGCACGTTTTGATAGCTTTACCACATTTAGTTTTTTTTTTCCTTCTGTTTCGGGTCTTGTTAATTGTAACTTTGATTATGTGTTTTTTTTTTTTTTTTCTCTCTCTTGTTGCATCTTGTAATTCATTACAATAATACAATGTCGAAGAAAATTTCAATCACAAACCAAGTATATTGTTAAGATCTTATTATGTATGTATAATTTTGTTTTTGGTTCCAAATCTCTTTTTTGAGTGACTTTTGAATCTAGTTTCCATTATTGCTCTCGAGAATTAATTGCCCTTGGGTTTCTTGGTATATTTCGCTAGTTGCATTACATTTTTTTTTTTTTTGGGTGTTTTTTTCCAATGATATGAATGCAAGATTGATGGAGTTCAGAGGTACTAGTATTATGTTCACAACAAAAATGAACTTGGCAAATTATTTAGCACCACACTTGGCCTGGTTAATTACCCCACATAATCTCTACTTCAACTTCACTTTGGGAGTTTGGGGTGCTAACTTCTAACCTTTACCGGTACAACACCAACACTTTTTCATCGATGTTCAACATGAGATCTACACTTTTTATGTATATTTTTAATTTTCACTTAGGAAAATGATCCAAAGCCAGCATTTGAAAATTTGTTTTACCGTATAGTGTTTTTAGATGGTGTTATTATTTGCGAAAATCCATTAAGCCAATCTAGCCCATTATAGGCCCAAAACCGAATTGAATCGAACTGAACCAAACCGATCAAAACCAATTCATTTCAGTTTGATTCATTACTCCTAATCAGTTTAAACCGGTTTCAATTTTGGAAACCCAAAATATTTTCGCTTCAATTCAGTTTTACCCAAAACCGAACCAAACCAAACTTTGCCCACCCCTAGTGGGGGGTATTTATATGTTGTGTTTTTGCAGACTTTCTTCACAAATCACAAGCTGGTGTGACCTATTTTATTTTATTTTTATTTTTTTTAATAATTATTTTCTCTCATTCTTTCCTAAATTTACTTAAATTTGGTCCAATTTCTTTATTAACACCAACGATTGATCTTCCAATAAGTTATGTTTTTATGAATATTATGAATTTAAACATTTTATTTTATATTGAAATTTAAGGATTACTATAATTTTTAGTATATAAAATTTTAGGAATAATCTAATTATCAGTTAATCTAATTTTAAATTTACAAACTAACAATATTATTTAATGAATTTCTTGTTGTTTTAATTGAAATTTAGATGCATGCATTTTAAGGGTTTTTTTTTTTTTTTTTTTTTTTTTTTTTTTTTTTTTTTTTAAATTTATTTATTTAGATTTTTAATTAAAGTAATACTATACAACCCAAATAATTAACCCCAAATTCAACGTAAATAACTACCACACAAATCATAGGTTGATGTGGTTAAGAGTAATGCTATACAACCCAAATAATTAACCCAAATTTCAACACAAATGATATGGCAAGTGACTTGTCATCACCACACATAACATGCGATGATGTGGTTAATGAAAAAATCATTTGCCACATCATTTGGGTTGAAATTTGGGCTAAATTTTTGGGTTGTCTAGCATCAGTGTGTGGTTAATGAATAAGAGTGACGATATTGACACCCCTCTAAAACTGTATATGCACCCCAAATCAATATATTTTTAAAATTACAATATTACCCTTATTTAAAATGATTAATATAATTATATGGTGTACGGTGTACCATATTAAAACAATATTTAATATTTTGAATATTTTAACGGTTATTATAATTAATTAAAAAAAAAAGGATAGTGATTATTTAACTATTATTATTATTGTTAAAAAAAATTAAGAAGAGAAAACCATAGATTTAATTGAAAAAAAAAAAAAAAAAAAAACTAAACTAAAATGAAAATGTTAAAAATAAAATAAAAATGGAGGCTGTAGCCTCTTCGGCTCTTCCAAATCCCATGATTCCAAACAGTCAAACACAGGTAGAAAAAAGGAAAGAAAAAAAAAAATGGAGGCCATAGGCTGTAGGGTATAGCCTCTTCTATCCGGAATATTGAATTAAAAAAAAATAAAAATGAAGAACTTCATTCAACAAAACAGGAAAAAGATATATCATCATCTGTGAGCTTATAAAGCCACCCGGTAAAATTAACAATCCAAACAACAATACATCCTGAATCCGAAGGACTTGTACTCTTCCCTTTATTATTATTATTATTATTATTATTATTATTATTATTTGCATTTTAATTATATTTTTCAATAGAAATTAAAAGAAAGGGCATATTTGGTAATATGCGGGTGTGCTTACAAATTATAATATTTTGAAAATTTTTAATAGGGTGTAAATACAAATAGGGGTGCACATACGGTTGTTTAGGGGTGCAAATATCGTTACTCAATGAATAAACCACTTACCACATTATTTGGGTTGGTTTTTGGGCTTCTCTTTTACTTGTATATTTGTTAATAAATAATAATATAAGCGTTTCTTGTTTCTTGACATGTATAGAAGGTAAAAAAAATAAGGATTAATTTAATAACTTACTTGTGTGTGTGTGTGTGTTTATTATTATTATTTTTTTAAATTGTTGAATGCAACTTAATTAGTATTTGATTGTATTTATATTTCATATTTATTTTATAATTTGTTTTACTTTACTTTTTTTTTTATTAATTTTATTAATGTATTTATTTATAATATATATTTGCTAGGTTAGCGTCGCTAATATATCCTTCTAACTAGGTTTATATTTATTTATAATTAATAAAATTTTCTCGTATTGTCGGTTAAAATAAATAAATCATTCTAGTTTTCCCTAATATTTAATTTAGGTTATGTCTTCGGCCGTCTTAGAGGTGTTGAAAAGTCAAAAGGGGGCTCCCTTATTGTCACATCATAAACAGTTGTCAACTATTTCATTATTGGGCCTAAAGCCCAAGGTATATCATACTATGTTTTGGGCCATAAACAATACTAGTCACGGCCCAAGGGAAATGATTAGGAAACATGGAATCATGGAATGTCCAAAACTCTCCCATCATACTAGGCCTACCCACCATTGGCCCAATATATAGATATCGGGTTTTCTGTCCCTTGGGTCTATAAGGGGTTCCCACCCTCGAGACTTGTCCTAGGCAGTGTCAGAATCGCAAGCTATGAAGATACATGTCTAGCATGCATATGGTGATCCATTTCCACACTCAATGTGATATCTGAACCTATAATGCCCCAATGCTTATGTCATGCATGCTTAAACCTATAAGAATAAGTACTAGCACTCAGGGTGCGTTTGGCACGGACAAGGGGTAGGATAAGGTGGGACGGGACAGAATAGGTTGTTCTATATTGTATTTAAAAAGCCTAAGACAGAACTGTGGACTGTACTATTATCCGTTTGGTATGGCTGGAACAAGACATGACAAAAGGTTCAAATGACCAAAGTACCCCTTTTATATATATAACAACATATATTATAATATTATATATTAATATATAATAATATCAAATAATAATAATAATATATATATATAATAATATTAAATAATAAAATATATAATATATAATAATATATGACATATTATTATATATTATATATATTATTATTATTTGATATTATTATATATTAATATAGAATATTACATGTATTATATATATAAGATATATATAGATATACATAATATTAAATATTAGTACATATAGAGAATATAATATATATAATAATATATATATTATATAATGTATAATATATATATATATATATATATTATATTAAATAATATATATTATAAAAATATATATCCTATATTAATATTATTATATATAAGATATATATATATATATAATATATTAAATATTATTACATATACAATAATATATATATATATATTATTGTATGGGTAAAAATATTATTATGTACGTAATAATATTTAATATATTATATATTATTATATATATTAATAAAATATAATATATATATTTTATATTTATATTACATATATATTTTATATAATATATATATTAATAATACATAATTAATATATATATATATATATATATATATATCATATATATTATGTGTTAATATATATATATATATTGAATATTATTATATATATGATATATATATATATATATATATATAATTATATTTAATAATATCTAATATATTAAAGATTATAATATATATATATATACAGAAATTCTATTATCAGTTCGAATTGACAAAAGTTATATCAGTTCCTTACATGTGGGCCACTGGATTTAAATACTTTGACTTGGCTGTATGCACTTGTCAGTCAAAGTATTTAAATCTAGTGGCCCACATACAAGGAACTGATATAACTTTTGTCAGTTCGAACTGATAATAAAAAGACTGTATATATATATATGATATATTGAATATTATTATATATAGGATATATATATATATATATTATTATATATTATTATATATATAATAATATATTATTATATATTATATATTATTATATATAATAATGTAATATAATATAAGATATTATTATATAATATATATAATATTATATATGTAATTATAATATATATATATATATATATATATATATATATATATATATAATATTAGACATGATTGTAATTGTTTGAAAATTTAAAGGGTAAATTGGTCTTTTTGACACTTGTCCCATGTCATCGGATAAGTTGTCCTAGGGTGTTGGATGGGATAATTTTTTGTGATTTTTGTTCCACCTTGTTCCCCCATACTAAGGATGCACCAAATATGGGATAAGAACAAATTGTATCCTGTCCCGTCCCGTGACCAAACGCACCCTCAAAGTACAAATGGTATTTACGCACCTATAAATAGGTGAAGAACCCTCATAAATGAGGTTCGTTGTCTAATAGCTATTATGGTTTCTCCATCTAGAATCGTACATCTCTCTAGATTATAAGTGCTAACCACAGTCGGCTCTCCAAACCTCCAAACTTTTTTTACTTTCCAAAACAAACACTAGTCTCACTCGGGATACTTACATCCTAACACTCATACCATATACACTAACCGTGTATCCAACCATCTTTTTAAACACATTTATATTTGTTTTCATTGACTACTCAATTGACTCTTTGAAAATTTGAAATTTAAAATTTTAAATTGGAAAATTAACAAAATGTCTTTTTCCTTTTTTCTCTCTGAGTCAAAAGGGTAAAAGTAGGAGTGTCTCTCCGGTGTGGGTCCTTCTCACAGGGAAAGTAGTAGGGTTCCAAATCTATTCGAGAGTTTTTCGACTAGTGAAAATGATAGATTCAGAAATAGCAAAGCTGTACGAGAACCTTTCTTTAGCAGACGAAGATGTGGCCATCCACGAACCAGCAGAGGATGCACAAATTGATGGAGTGGCGGAAGTTAACCACTGTTTGGTCGGGAAAGTTCTCTCAGGGAAAAGAGTGAACAGGGAAGCATTCAGAAGTCTAATTGATCAACTATGGGGTCCATTCGGGGCAGTGGAAGCAGAGCTGGTGGGGGAGAACATTTTCATGTTCTACTTCAACAACCAAGTGGACAGAGACCGGATCTGGCAGAGGGGCCCCTGGTACTTTGAAAAAAGCTTAATAGCCCTAGAAAAACCGACTGGAACTGGCGACATTTCACTTTTGGGTTTCAATAAAGTTGAACTTTGGGTCCAGATCCACGAGGTCCCTATAATGTGTATGAATCGCAGGATGGCAAAATGGATGGCAGAGCAAATCGGAGAGGTAATTGAAATCCCATCTGAATCAAAAGAATGTTGGGGTAGATATTTGAGAGTCAAAGTTCAAATAGATATCCTTCGACCTTTGAAACGCTGGCTACGCCTAAAGCTAGATAAATCTGAAAATATAGTGGTGGTGGGTCTGAAATACGAACGTCTCCCAGAGTTTTGTTATGCTTGCGGTAAGATAGGTCACAGAATTAAAGAATGTTTGGATACAGAGGCTAGATCAGAGGCTCTTTCGGGGAAGACTACAAAGTTTGGATCGTGGATGAGAGCAACGGTCCCGGAAAGATCAAGAAGCAGAACTCAGTCCTTCACAAACGGAAGTTCTACAGATAAGGATAGATCGTTGGAAGGGTCGCGTGGGGGAGACGTAGAAAACTCTTTTAGTATAGCTCCCAGACCTTCTATCCCTCAGAAGAAGGTGGAGGCTCTTTCGTCGGCGGTTCAGAAAAGATCGATGGAAGAGACAAGCTCCAAAACCCTAGCCCTTGTCAGTGGGCCTGGGTCAAAGCCCACATGCAAAACCCAGCCAGAGAGCTTTTCAGAAGACTCTGCAATCCTTAAAAAAGGCCTACCCGAAATAGACAAGCTGGCCCAGTCAACGGAAGATCCAGTAGGAAATGTGCTACTTACTACAGCAGCCCAATTTTCTGAATTAGCCAATTCTAACACCATCCTTACTCAACCAGTTCCCACTGATATGGTCATCTCCCCAAAGAAGAAAATAAACAGAAAATGGAAAAGGTCAGCTAGAGAGAGCAGCTCTCAGCAGATTCAGGGAAGAATCTCGAGTCCCATTAAAAAAGCACAAATTCTAGGGAAAATTGTGAAGAAAATGGCCAGAGACAAAGCTACCTCTTCACCAGGACCGACAATTTCAGGAAGAATCTGTAAAAATAAAAGCCCGGTAAAGTCAAACAATCCTTCAAGAAAATCCCCAAATCTGGAATCCCTCCATCTCAAAGTTCCATCAGTTCCTACACCCTCAGCATGTAAAAGGAAAGTGTGTTTCGAATCAGCAGAAGAAATCAAAAATGGGAAGAAACCCAGAATCCCTGCTTCCGTAGAGGAAGGTATGATATCGGCGGAGCCTGAAATCCAGGCCCGCCGGGAGCAATGATAGGCCTCAGCTGGAACGTTCGGGGTCTGGGGAATCCCCGGGCGTTCGCAGCCTTGTCAAGGCTGCTCAAAAATCATTCCCCTGATTTTGTTTTTATTTCTGAAACTAAGGTTTACGGTCATAAGGCAACTAGAATTAAAGAATCTCTTCGGTTTGGTGACGGCTTCATTGTTGATAGTGTGGGTAAGAGTGGCGGTCTGATGCTACTCTGGAAGAAGGAGATTCAGGTCTCTATTCAGTCTTTCTCAGTGGGTCATATCGATGCTTGTCTTCAGATGGACGATGGGTTTTCTTGGCGCTTCTCGGGTTTTTATGGCGACCCGATCCCTAGTAAAAGAGCGAACTCCTGGGCTCTTCTCCGCCGTCTTCGCGACGTTAATTTACTCCCCTGGGTTTGTGGGGGGGATTTCAATGAGATTTTGCGGATGAATGAAAAAGTTGGTGGGTCAGATAAGTCGATTAATGATCTGATTCGTTTTAGGCAAGCCACTGATGACTGTGATTTGATGGATTTAGGGAGTACTGGCCCCTTTCTCACTTGGAACAATAGAAGAGAGGGTAGGGAGAATGTTCAGGAGAGACTTGACAGGTTCCTTGCTGACTCTGCCTGGAGGGATAAGTTTTACAATGCTACTGTCGAACATCTTGGTTTTAACTCCTCTGATCATCGGGCTATTTTGCTTAGGCTCAATCGGGTTCCTTCGTCCTGGAATTTCAGAGGCAGAGAGGTGGCTTTTCGGTTTGAACCGTTCTGGATCAAGGAGGAAGATATAGGTGGGGTTGTGAACCAAGCTTGGACCTCGGCTGGTCCAACTTTTTCAGTGGAAGAGTTGAATAGAAACCTCAGTAGCTGCGCCTTGAGGCTTCAGGGGTGGAGCAACACTCGTTTCAAAAATTTGGGGAAACAAATTGTGATGAAAAATAAAAAGATTGAGTACTTGTATAAGTCTTGTGGGGCTCCGGGGGTTATGCAGAAAATCAAGAATTTAGAAGCTGAGGTGGAGGGTCTTCTTGATCGGGAAGAACTCTATTGGAAGCAGAGATCTCGTGCAAATTGGCTTGAGGCAGGGGACCGCAACTCTAAGTATTTCCATGCTAAAGCTTCTTCTCGAAAAAAAGAAGAATTTCATTGCAAATTTGACTGATGACAATGGCAGCATCCACAGTGGAGATGAAAACTTGGCCAGAATTATCCAGGTTTATTTTTCCACAATTTTAAATCTTCTAATCCCACGCCACAGGAGATTCGGTATGCTGCTGTAGGTGTAACGGCAACAATCAGTGACGAGAAGAGGGAGTTTTTGAGCGGGACTTTCACCCAGGAGGAAGTTAAGAACACGGTTTTTGACTTGAACCCCACCAAGGCTCCAGGCCCTGATGGCTTCCACGCAGTGTTTTTTCAAAAATTCTGGAGTATAATCGGTAACGACTTCACTAGAGTGTGCCTCCAAGTTCTGAACGGCTCAGCTTCTATCAGAGAATTTAACTTCACAAATATCGCCCTCATTCCTAAAATCAAATCCCCCTCTTCCCCCAGAGATTTTCGGCCAATATCTTTATGTAGTGTGGTTTACAAGACAGTAACTAAAGTGCTGGCCTCAAGGCTCAAGTCCATCCTTCCTGAGTTAATCTCCCCTAATCAGTCAGCCTTCGTTCCCGGAAGACAAATTTTCGACAATGTTATAGTGGCTTTCGAAACACTGCACTCTATAGCCCGCCGGAAAAAAGGGAAGAGAGGCCTGATGGCGATTAAACTGGATATGAGTAAGGCTTACGACAGAATTGAATGGGGTTTTCTCAAAGAGGTTATGGTCAGGATGCTTTTCCCTCCCGCTTGGATTGATCTGGTTATGGACTGTGTTTCCACCTCTAGCCTCTCCTTTCTGCTGAATGGCCGTCCTGTGGGACAGATAAATCCCTCCAGAGGTCTGAGACAGGGGTGCCCCCTTTCTCCCTACCTCTTTCTTCTGTGTGCTAAAGCGTTCTCGGGACTCATCTCGAGCTCTGAAAAGAATGGAAGAGGTCTTGGCTTTAAAAGCTGTAGGGGAGCTCCGCACGTCAGCCATATGTTCTTCGCGGATGATAGTATTTTGTTTAGCCGAGCCACTTTGGACAGTTGCCTTTGTATCAAGAAGTTGCTGGCTACTTACGAGCGGGGCTCGGGGCAACAGATTAACCTCCAGAAGTCCTCTATTACCTTTAGCCCGAATGTGGTTGTGGGTAACAGGGCAGCCATTCAACAGAATTTGGATATTGCAGATGCCAACAGTAAAGACAAATACCTTGGGATGCCGACCATGGTGGGAAGGAAAAAGAAGCAGCTGTTCAACGAAATCAAGGAGCGGGTGTGGAAAAAAGTCAGAGGTTGGAATGGAAACTTCTTTTCTTTCGGGGGTAAAGAAGTGCTAATCAAGGCTGTGGCACAAGCTGTCCCAACCTATACGATGAGTCTGTTCCAGATTCCTGTGGGTCTCTGCAACGAGCTCCGCTCTATGATGTCAAAATTCTGGTGGGGTTCCAATGGAGGCAAGAGGAAAATCAGCTGGATAAAATGGGAGCACATTTGTCGCCCAAAAAGCCAAGGTGGGATGGGTTTTAAAGATCTTACAGCTTTCAATCAGGCCCTTTTAGCTAAACAAGTGTGGAGGGTGCTTCAGGAACCCAACTCACTTGCTGCGCAGGTTTTAAAAGCGAAATATTTCAAAGACTCTGATTTTCTGTCTGGCTCTGTCAAAGTGGGCTGCTCCCATATCTGGCGCAGCTTAACTTGGGGCCGCTCCTTGCTTTCGAAGGGTTTAAGATGGGTGGTCGGAGACGGGAAATCGATTAGAACCTTCAAGGACCCCTGGATCCCTCGCCATTCCTTTTTCAGACCTTTTTCGCCAGCCCCTGCAATTGATTTTCCGGTGGCAGATTTAATAGACAATGCTCGCAGGAGATGGGATGTGAACATTCTGAATAGAACGATGCTCCCTATTGATAAGGAAAGTATCCTTTCCATCCCCATCAGCTGGAGAGGGGGAAGTGACTTTCTGTCCTGGCATTTCGACAAAAAAGGCATCTATACGGTAAAAAGCGGCTACATCCTTGCCAGTGATCATTGTCTTTCTGCGTTTGCCTCGAATCCTTCAAGGACGAAAAAATGGTGGAATTCTGTTTGGAGCCTTAACATTCCTCCGAAGATCCGTATCTTTATATGGAGATGTTGCTGGAATGCCCTGCCAACCCTGGAGAATCTCAGGAAGAGAAAGATGGAAGTGTCTCACGGATGTCTATCCTGTTCCCATAGCATTGAGTCAGCTAGCCATGTGCTTTTTGGCTGTAAAGTGGCAAAAAAAGCGTGGAGTTGTGCTAGGTTTGATAGCCTCCTCTGGCCCAAACGCGATCTCCCAGCCTTGGATGTTTTTAGTGCCATCCTTCCTATTATCAATAAGGAGGATCTAGAGAAAGTTTGTATGATCTCCTGGGCTCTTTGGGATAACAGAAACTCCCTTTGCAATTCGGGAAAGTCCAAATCCCCTGAGCTTGTGGTCTCTAGTGCTTTAGCCTTTTTGACAGAATTCCAGGGGTCAAGATTATCCCTTCCTCCTCGTCTCTTCCCTCCTGCTAATTGGTCCAGTCCGGAGTGGATTGCCCCCCCTCCTGGGCGCTTAAAACTCAACTCTGCGGTGGCTTTTCGTAAAGAGGCAAATTCCATCGGGATTGGCGCTGTGATTCGAGATGAGAAAGGTCTGGTCCTGGTTGCTCGTGCCTACACGTTAAGGGGGATTTTCAGTGCTGAGGTGGGTGGTTGTATGGCCTTACGTGAAGGTTTCTCCCTGGCAAATTTTTACAAGCTTCAGATTGATTCCGCTGAATCGTCCTCTCCTTGGATGGACAGTTTTCTCAGTGCCCCTGGTCCGTCATTTGGGGTCACAAAACTCATTATTAATGATATCAAGGCTCTAAAGTCAGCTGCTAGTTGTTGTAAATGTCTTGCAATTTCCAGGTCTGGGAATTCCTTGGCATATAGACTTGCACTTTCTGCCTTCTCCTCTGCGAAGGAGCTTTTCTGGCTGAATCCCAACCCTATTGTTGGTTCGTCTTTGTAGTCTTCTTTTGATTATCAAAAAAAAAAATTGACTCTTTGACTTCAGTGCTAGCAAATTGAGTAATGCTAAATATCACAACCACTATTATAACTTTTCAATCACAACACATGTGATAGCTAAGGTGTTAATTGGTGAGTGGATATATAGGTAAGTGAGGTAAATCATTATTAATGTGTATTCACTCATCAATTAACACCTCAGTTGCCACATGAGTTGTGATTGAAAAGTTATGATAGTGGTTGCGATGTCTAACATTACTCTAGCAAATTTTACTCATTAACATACATGATGATTTTCTGGATCTATTATTTGTTGACATGCTAAAAATTGCCTTATTAAAATCTTGCCGATGAAACCCAATGGGGCAAAATATGGTCGACTAAAAAAGAGTATAATAAACATATGTCGAATTGATGTTTTCTTCAACACTTTGTTCTCTAGACAAAAATTTATCAATCTTGTAATTGATAGAGTTACGCATGCCAATTCCATATATCGGTTTCTCACATGTTGATTTAGGCAATGTTTTGGTAAAATAAATTTGTAAGATTATATGTAGACCGTATTTGTTAACATCTATTTGTTAAAACTATTGAAGTTCACAATAAAGAAGAATTTTGGAGAAATATATTTGGTTATATCTACTTTGATATATCACCCTCTAAAATGAGCAATAAAAAACGTATTATCTTAAAATATTAGTGCGACATTTCTGTGGATGATGGAAATATGCATATATTTCAGATATGATGGATAATAGACTTTAGCCCAATACATTCTCAACTTGTATCATAAAATGCAAGGATCATAAAATGATTGGAGGGTATAGCACCAAAAGTTTGCTTTGTGGAGTGCCATGACATTGTTGCGCCATTGTAGGTAAAAAAAGTAGTTTGCAAATGAGCTTTATGAGAATTAGATAAATATCTGTCTTTACAAAGTGAACTAAAAAATTTGTTAGATTTTATATAAAATAATTTGAAATCTTTTATTCAACGAAGGTAACGAAAAATATGTTTACTCATATTCCAATATATTTGTGTTGATGCTAATCTAAATCTAGTAAGTAAATTCATTGAGAATGTAACATCTGGTCTATTACATTGAGCCAGATATGACAAAATACTAATTGTATTAAGATATAATACTTCAACACCAATGATCTTTTCGCGATCTTTCTTTCGGTAAGCATGGATCTTTCTTGTTAGGATTAAGAGATGTAACAGTTAATGAAAGCCAAGCCAACTTCAACTTCAACTTCGGCCAGCAAGCAATCTCAGACCATTAGAAACCAAGATTGTGATATGTACTTAAAATTAGGATTTCAAAGATAAGATAAGGTTGATTCGATAATATACCCTCACACATACATAATGAGGTTGTGAATTCGAATCCTCTTACTAAAAATACCGAACTACATATCCTCCTATATATCTTATTACCGTTGCCTGTCTTGTATAGAAAGACGAAATAAATAGTACTTGTTGAATTGAACAAGTTTCTATTCACTATGTAATGCAATCTACCAAAATTGACCATACTAGACAGTAGATAGAATAAAATTCAAAGGAAAAAATGTGTATTGACTTTTGAATTGATTTACATAGTCAATGCACAAGGGTTGGAATCGTCCTTTCCTTAAAGTTGTTGTGGTGTTTACGTGCGCAAGTGTTTTGTTTCTTGTCTGAACAGAGAGATAAGATGATGAATTTACATTTAGTCGAAGTTTCTACTCAAAGTTTTCTCAATTAAATCTTCTCATCTCTCGTTCAAACTTTTCTTTACCTTTCAATTTCTGTTTGCTCTACCCAGAAGAAAATTCCAAACATAGCAACTGTTTAATCAGCTACGGAACAGCGAATTCCTTTCAATTTTTTAACTTGTGGGTATTTTTATATCCTTCTCTGTCCATCAATTTCTAATTATTTATTTTTATTCTGTTTTAATTTGATTCATTTATGTTATTTGTATATGATCTGTTGGTTGCTGAAGAAATGAATCCAAGATACAATTTTTCCTTTCCTCTTTAACCGACCAGATAATTATTGAAGAAGAATATATATAGTAATTAATTGTTGAATACTTGTATGTTCTTGCTATATTTTTGTGTTTTAGCTTGTGGGTATTATCTGTTTTTTCCTAAAAGAATCTGGGTGGGCTCTTTTGGTTTGGTTGGCTTTAATTTTCTTCTGAACTCTCATCTTGTATTATGGAAATTTTGTGGTTTGATGCAAGTGTTTTGTATTCACTTATATTTATTTAAATTCGGATTAATATCTTAACTTTTTTATTGGTCTATATATATAAGATTCAGATTCATTCTGAATTATGTTAACTTTTTTTTTTTTTTTTGTTGATATAATATTAGTTTATTTGATTCATCAATTGATTGATGTTTCAAACGACATGTTGCAGGGTATTTCTAAGTATATATATCATTGTTGAGATAGCATGACTGAAAATCATGGCAATGCAAGTGCGAGTTCGAGTTCAAGTTTGAGTAGCAGCTTACCCGATACAGAAGATGATCACACCATTGCAACCCTCTTAGCACAAGAGGAAAATTCAGTACCTGACGGTAGGCTTGGGAAGAGGCTTTCTCACTTGGACTCTATCCCTATAAGAATTTCACCTCGTCTATATTACTTCGTTTGTTCCTCATTCTTAGGATTGTGATTTCAATAGTAGTTTTCATCTCGATATAATATATTTGTTTAAACATCATTCTTATGCATCCTGCTGTTTTGAAATGGTAAAGAAGCAGTTCATTACATTAGTCATCTTGCAATAGATACAATTATGAAGAATCGTTACTTTAAATATACAAAAATAAAACAAAATTTTACTTTTAAAAACTCTAAATTTATAAATGTTTCTATAATTACTTGCCTGTTTCTTCTCTCCTGTGTTGCTTACCAAGTTGACTAATATGTGATAGTTAGACACTAAAAGGATATTTTCGTTACTTTTTTACTCTGCAACTAGGAGACTATATCTGGCTTTGTAAGTACTGATTGGTTCTTTATGTTGGCAGCACACACCCCGCATTAATGGGCAGATACCTGATGTAAATGATGCAACTTTAGATCATGAGCGACTGTCTGAAAGGTTTGATTTTATTATGAGCTTTTTATTGGATTTCTTGTTGATTATTTTATTAAATATTTATTACTTTCATAATTTATCTCGGCTTAGTTTTGAATTTGGTTAAAGGACTATACTTAAAAGCTTAAGCTTGCAAGTAATAACCCAAACGATAGTGTTAAGCCCCAACACCCTCACAAGTGCAAGACTAATGAGCTTTTCGTGTGGACAAAACACTAATACATATATAGATTCAAATTCAGAAATTGAATCACCGATGGTACTCAAACTTGAGACTTCTTAATAATACTGACTATGATACATGTTAGATAACCACTAAACCATTAACTTAAGCTTATAAGTAAGTGCTCGAACATTAGTGCTTAAGCATTTTAAAACACTTCCTCACAGGCATGACCAATAGACTTATCATATATCAAGCCCAAATACAGACACAAATGCAAGTATATAATAAATTCAAATAACAAATACAAATATAATCATTGGGAGGAACTTGAACTGAGGACCTCTTGGTCAAACTGGCTATAATATTATGTTAAGTAACCACTCAATCTAAAAGCTTAAACTTGCATATAATAGCCCAAAAAAATGCATTAAACTCTTTACTCTTATGACTTTTAATTTGTTTTAATTGATTTATGATTATCTTATCATTGTTATTTTTATCGGAACTACATTTTTTTAATTTAAGACTTTTTTTTTTCCTTGCCTGTTATCATCAAGTTCTTGAGTTTCATCTTGCTTGGTGGTATGGCATATTGTTTGCTATATTCATTATGAGCATGTTATGCTATAAACTGATTGAACAAGGAGCGCACAGAGAATTTCTTCTACATCTATAGTTTGATTTGTGTACATTTCTGCACAAAGACAAGACTGTCTGGGATGATAGTTGAGAATTTAGCATTTACAGTTTGGATTTTTATACGTGACATCTCGTGCATGCATATAATGTGATTTGTTCTCAGTTATTCGTAATGGTTTTATCATGCTGGCCACATATGGTTTAGCTGAACTTCGAATTGGAGGAGATGGAAATTGCCAGGTTTCCTACATAGATTAGTCACTTGTCGTCTCTTTCATTTTTTCTTCATTTTATTTTATTTTATTTTTTTCATTCGCATTTGTATATGTGTTTCGCATTTGTATATGTGTGAATGTATGGCATATATTTGTGAGGAAAAACACAGTAAACTAAATCTCAACGTAAACTTATGCTTACCCCTCTCTTTGGTTAAAAATCCTTTTTTCTTGACATCTTCTAAAATAGGTTTCTGATTTGTGAAATGGTTTCGAGCAATAGCAGATCAGTTGGTTTCGCAATCCTGATTACCACAAGCATGTAAGAAAGGAAATCATCAAGCAGGTATGGGATATTTAACTCGCTGATGAAAAGGGTTCCTTTTTTTTTAATTTTTTTTTAATTTTTTTATTTTTTATAAGTTTCTACATTCATATGACAACTGGATAAACCATTAAAAATAAAAACTACATGATAGGCCTTGCAAACTCTGACTGCATGAAATTATCCTGAGTTGATAATACTTCATTCCATCTTTGAGATTGTCTTGATTATTGTTGTTTCTAGAGGTTTGCACGGTGGTTATCTGGAGTTTACATCATTTGTGGGTTGCTTGGAGCAAGTGATTTTGTGCTTCTTGGGTTTTAATGGCGATTTGAGGTGATGAATCGTCATTGTATCTATATTGGAAAAATTAAGGAGATGTAGAAGATTAAAAAAACAAACAGTGCTCTTTTGTGCATTCCTTTACCTGGTTGACATTACCGTTGTATGAACCATAGCTGTGAAGTTCTACTTATAACTGCTATATTTTCTTGTTAAAGAACTAGGGTATCTGGTAAAAGAAATGCTGATAGGGTGGATCATTGATTGCTTCATTTTCCAGTTGCTAGCAAAATTTGGTCCATGCTCTTCTGTCTTTTTGGAGTTGGCTGGATTATGCCTAATACAGTGATAGATATAGAAACCTCGGCAATTAAAATATAATAAAAGCTGATATCAATGGAAGTTTTTTCCAGTGGAAAGTGATTCAATTGTGTCCTCTACATATTATTTGAGGAAGAGAAACAATAGGAGTTTTGAAGGGATGAGACGCTCTATTCTAGGGACACGACTGATTTTTCTGGATTCCCCTTAGATTTGATTTGATCAATATACATTTTAGGCATTAGTTCTTTAGTTTGTAATTTTTTATGTTCAGCTGTATACTCCCATGTATTAAAGTCGCTCCCTCTTTTCTTTTTGGATTTTTCTGTTGCGTTTATTAATTATAAAAGAATAGTAAGATTGCGTTTATTAAAATTTATATTCTCCGAGTCAAACATAGAGGAACTCAGAACTACCCGACATGAAACAGTTATACCATTTCAACTTATAAAAGAAAATTAGGAGGGGAAGGGTTGGGAATGATTCATAAGATGAAAATCCTTCCAACGGATCTTGTTGAAACATGCCGTTTACTTCTATCTGAAGAGGCACCTGGTGCTCTTTGAATTTCTTTTATGTCCCTTCACTGCCAGAAGTTTTACAATAAAGTGAAAAACTGTTCGATCGTTTGCTGCATTATGTGATTGACAAGAATTAGATAATGCATTAAGATTTCTTTTTTATTTATTTTTATTTATTTATTTATTTATTTTTAAATTTTGTTTTTAATTTAATTTTTTGTAGTTGTAGAGGTTCCCTTGCTCTGGTGCCAAAATCTTAAACTGAAACAACATCGACTATGTTACTGCCTTTAACAACTCACCTTCTAAACACAGTACAATCCCTGGTGTTTATAACACAATGCACAGCTCATTCTTGATTTTCCTTTTGAACACCTTACCCTCTTCTGGATGTTTATCAAACGTACTAAAGAAGCATGGCTTCCTTTCTATACTGCGTCTGCCTGCGCTCTACAACTCCAAATGCACCAAAGCTGGCAATAAAGTGTTACTAATTTGTTTGCACCAAAGTTGGTCTAGCATTTATTTTTAATCTTTCTTTTACCTCATTGAACTTTATAGTTACCTCCTCTACTTGAGAAAAAAAAGTTCTTGTAGGAAGCTTTAGATGTTCAACAGCTTTATGATCAAAGTAGGAAGCTCCATTTATAGTTGGAGATCATGCTCTCCTTCGCTTATAGTCGGAGATCAATAAGTTTTTTTTGGTACTACTTTTTCTTCACGAAAATGTTATTAAGAAGGGTTCTGGACCTCTGGTAGAGTGGAGGGCCACAAAGGTTTTTCCGCTTTAGTAATTTAGGACCAAGTGTACTACCACCTCAAGTAATTTAAGTAACATTCTATCTAGTAAAGCTTATTTTCTTAATTATCTTGAGACAAAAGAGATCAAAGATGTTCTATAATCATAAAAGTTTGTCAAAGTGGCATGATGTCTGATAAAATCAAGCATGTTAGTTCTGTGTCCATATAGTCAAATACTGTTAAAAGATGATTGATGGAAGTCTCAACTTATTTTAGTTCTTAGCAGCATGAAAATAAAATTTTCTTATAGATATTCTGTATAAAATGCAACCTTTAATTTTTTTAGGAAGTGAAAGCTGGTTGTGAACTTGTGATACGATCTCGTTTTAGTGTCTTTGATTTCTTCTTCTTTTAATTTTATTTATTTTATTTTTCCTGATATACATATATATAGATATATATATTTTCTTTTCCAGCTGAAGCATTTCAAGTAGTTATATGAAGGCTATGTCCCAATGAAGTATAAAAGCTACGTGAAGCAAATAAAAAAGTTAGATATCTGTGGTTATGCCTATTAATTTTCCGCCTACCAAATTAGGCTGCTTGTTGTCATGACCCTTGTTGTGACTGATTGCTAATTCAATTTTTGTGCAAAAATTTCTATGAAAATAGATAAGAGGAATGGAGAGATCATGTTACTTTACAAGCAGCTGCAGACCGAATAATTAGAAATTTTTTAATCTTTTCAAGTGATAATGATAATTTAGGAGGTGAAAATTCTATGGACACAAGTTATTCCCACACAAAGTGGGACAACACCCATGTTTTTAAATGGGCCAAGGAAAATTTGCATAATTCTATGCACAGACTAGGTCTTGAACCTTGGTGGTGGGGGATTCCCAAAGGAAGGCCCACCACTATGGCAAGGGACCATGTGTGCCTTTTTATATGTTATAAGTAAGTTTATGGAGTATAATGTTCTTTTTTTTAACTTACAACAACAAAGCACAGAATTTATTAGAAATTGCAACTGATATGCATTTCATGGGACACAATTTCCTTTGTTCTTTTTCTTAGCATCTGTATTCTGTTTGTAGTAACCTTTTTCGCTATCTTGTACGTAGGAAGTTTTAGAGACGCCTACCTTGCGTGTCGTATCTATTACTTCATTCTGTCACTCTCTCCTTTGAATGTTGATATGCTAATTTTAAGATCACATTTTAAGTTTATTGAATTCTGAATTGTCATATTACCTTTTTTTATTTATAGCATTTGTACTTCCTTTTACTTCAATTATTGGTTTCTAACTTCGTCTAACAACATTTTTGTAGTTTGGAGCAAATATTTGTTTAGTCACCTCATTTCGAGACACTTGTTTTATCGGGATCATGCCTAAAGACAAGAATCCTACGAGAAGTAGATATCATACCCATGTCCTATATGTTCCTTTTCCTCCTCGATTTCTCAGAAATGAGCCATTAGATTCATCAATTTTTGCATAGTCAACATCTTCTTCCACTTAGAATGAAAATAAAAATAGGATTCTACCACTTTGTGTAAATTCATGGATATATATATATATATATATATATATTTTGGTATGAAACGGAGAAATTTGTAAATTGAGAATCGGGAACAAATACAAATGTGGGGCTTAAAGACGAAATTGCAAATAGGAGATGTACTTAGTTGCTTCATTTTGTCATTTTTTTTTGTTTTGTTTTTGTTTTTGTTTTTGTTTTTGTATTTCAATAATGGATGGATATATGGTATCACCGTAGGGATGACAATTTGACCTACATCCGTCCAAACCCAACCTTGAAGGGTCAAGTTTGGATGGAGATTTTACTACCCACGGTGATGTGTATATTTCCGATCTTGGAAAATACACGGAAGAATTTAGAGGAGAGTAGAAAGAAAAAAGTGATTTTTGTTGTATAATTCATAATGCTTTATTCAATCCTAACTTGGCCAATTTATAGACCACACATTACGATCGAATTATTCCACTTCCTATCTAGAATTCAGGTACATAATACTGAAAATAAGGAAAACATGGCACCATTTTCATGCACACATCATGGACTACTTGCAATAATTGTGGCACCACTAAATATATCTGTCAAAGCATAACAACAAAGCAGCAAGTATTCTGATGATCAAGTCTTCCCCACTAACAGGCATATCTCGTTTGCACCCATAAGCGGTGAGCAGGAAGGGTAGTTTGAACATATCATTCCACCCTCCTTAGATCATCCTTGTCCGTAAGGATGAACTGTGGATATGACTTCGCGAATCGCCATTGATTCTCCCATGTGGCATCCTCAATGGGAGCGCCCACCCATTTGACTAAGATCTCCTGTTTTAGGCGATAGAGTCCTTTCCAAATCACATGTTGATCCAAGATAGACTCCGGTTGTGGTAGGATAACTGAATCGTCGGTAACCATCGGCAATTGAGGAGATGGAGTAAGGTTGGGACCCAAATGTGTTTTTTAAGAGGCTGATGTGGAAAACATCATGGATAAGAGACCTGGTTGGCAAGTCCAACTTGTAGGCCACTGTCCCAATTTTGGCAAGGACTCGGAATGGACCATAAAAACATGGAGAATGTTTCAGAGAGCTACGAAATGCAACAGTCTTTTGGCGGTAAGGCTGTAGTTTTAAATAGACATAATCTCCAACCTCAAAAGACACTTCACGGTGGTGTTGGTCTGCCTGCGTTTTCATTCAATTACGAGCCACCTCAAGGGACCCATAGGGACAGAGATGCATTGGTTACGACTCCTTCCCCATTGCACTCATGTTATGGTTGTTTTTCTTCATAGCAAGAGCAAGTCCAGCTGTGATCACGCTGCCTGCTATTCGGATCCCATTCTTCACTTTCTTATCTTTAATTCTCTCAATCGGAGCTAACAGGAATGGTGAATTAAAGAGAAAGGATTCAAGAAAAATGCCTGTTTTGGCCATGGCTGACCCGAGAGAATGGCCAGCTAACCAGACAATGGAACTACCTACAGAAGCAACCATGTTTCCGACAGCGAGATGTGAATTTATGTTGTGCTGAAATGCTTGTATTGTCACCTTTATTGACTAGGCTGCACAAAATGGGGAATCAATGAATCATATTGCACTATTTCATTGATTTTTTTTACCCTTATAAAAGGAAATACATTAAAGAACACCCATTCCTTTTTATTTGATTTTAATTTTTGATATAATACTACAACTTTCCTATCAAAAAGATATAATCGTCATGTTGTGCTGATTAGTTTGTCATTTTTAACCATATTGTTGCAATTATTATTGATTGTTATGGCATTTCAATATATTTGTAATTGTTTGATGTCATTGGAAACTAATGCATTTGAATGTGCTGCTGCTGATGGAAAACCACTCTAATGTGTGCAAACGCATGTGTATGCTCTATGAATTTTAATGTAACATTGTGCATCTCTCTCTGATAAATGGGATGGGATGGATGGGCAGGGAGACAAAAAAAGAAAGGTGTGGAATAAAGCAAAATTCCATGTTTTTTTTTAGACAATTCCATTTCAGTTATGTCTATTGCAATAGAGCAAAATTGGTATAAGCCTGCGCCTGTTTATAGTGCAGCTTCTAGACATGATTCATGAACATTGACCAACCAAGAACATCCATGTCAGTATTCATAAATGAATAAACGAATTGCTTATTGTTTTGGGGGCATAATTGTCACATTAACATAATTTACCACTGCCCTATATAGTAACACTAAAGGCCCTTCTCGGTTACAATACATACAATTTTCCATATCACCTATTATACAAAACAAGCTAGGTATTAATTACATAAAATGGCAAATGCAACTTTATTTGAAAATCACACATGAATTCCTTGTGCACTTGTAGCCCACACTCTCCAGGTAGCAAAAAGAGTGAAGTTTGTTTTATCCGGTATGATTGTAAGCTCTGAATTATATATGACTAGTTGTCAGCTTTGCAACCAAATATGTACGTCAAACACAAGCTGTATTAATGGATGGATGGTCTTCACCTTGCAATTTCATTGCTTGCTCAGGTAAAATGCAGCAAGTAAAAGCACTCAGTGTGCGCATGCTTATGCTTCCTCAGTTGCAAACCTCGATGTGATCTCATGAACCACAAATTGGAGAGAGGAATGGGATGGAATTAGTTCAGGGCATAGTGGACCTGCTCTAGGAGTTGCACAACCTTATTAGCAGCAATAGGCGAAGAAGCTAACCGTTTTGAACTTGATTTAACTGTATTGGGAGGTCCATAAGGCAATGATAATACTCCTCTTGTTGCATGCTTGTAAGCTCCAAGAATTGTGCCAACATGTCTCCGTCGAGCATTTTTGGTGATCCAACCTGCAAGTTTGCAACCACAAAAAACAAACTAAAATTAAAAAATAACACAAGTATAGACACAGCAAAGCACGTACTTAAAAAAAAAAAAAAAAGATACTTTCCAATACTTTTGTGGTGTCAATTGTTAGTGAAGCTGAGAAGTACATGAAATAATGCATGTTGAAAATTCTTTCAAAGCAATTAAACACAATTGAGATGTGTCTGCTACCTCGTCTAGAAATCTAATACAATATGCATCCCCACTAAAAATATATGGTTGGATGCTCTCTGTTTAGTATGCAAGAATTATATAAAAGCTCTAGATCTACTATAGGTCCTGATACTTTTGACTGACTGCTTTATAGATCCACTCTTTTACCTACCTCTACATTGTTTACATGTTATCATTTCAGAAAAAAGAAATGCAATGCTTTCTTTGCCTTTGCCATTAGGGCTCGTTTGGTGCGCCGCACTGTATTGTATTAGGAGTTTAAAATGTATTAGAATTATACAAAACAATGTTTGGTTTGTTTTGCACTGTACACTGTTTTGTATTAGCTAATACATTTTAATTGGTCTGATACAGTGGATATTGTATTAGGCTATTAGCTAATACAGAGTAGAGAGGTGTTATTAGTTAATACAGCATAATACAATCTAATACAAAATATCACCGAACACAGGATTGTATAAGAATAATACAATCCAATACAATACAATCCAATTCAATACAGTCCAATTCAATACAGTCCAATTCAATACAATACAACGTACCAAATGAGCCCTTAATGGATTCAAAACTATACAGGTATAAACAGAAACATAGGCGAGTGTATGAGTGTTTATAGATATGTATTTGCTAAAACATACCTCGAAATAGGAATGTATATTACTATGCTTCCTAAGGGTGTGCTGGCTATGATAGTACTGTGTGCAGAGTTAACATTTGCACTGAGACTATCACAGCCTCCCAACACATCATCAGCTAGAAGTTTGTATATAAATGACCCCTAAAAATGAAAAAAAAATCACTAGCCATCAAAGATGCAAAATTATCATGACACAAATAGGGCTTCCAGAGCTGCACAAGATGCAACACAAATTCTAAAGCACTCTAGTATCTCACAGCAGAGTAGGCAGCATACAAAATTAGGGTTAAAAAAAGACAATGAGTAAACAAATTATAGCAAGAACAATATTTTTTTCAATGTATTGTTATATCTGTTTCGATTATCATGTGATACATTGACCAACAAATATTCCATGTCTTCTTCAAAGCCATCTTAAGATATAGTTTACCCTGATGAGATTTATTAATAGTTACATGTGAAACAAAGGATAATTTTGAGAAAAACATCCTAAATGAGCCAGAATCACATTATGCATTTCAATTTTCAGATGTATTCATTAGTAATATGACCCCTATATGTTTCTGAAGAACTCCATTGCAAACTGGAAATCAAAAGAAACTGAAGTTGATTGGTTTCAAAAGACTAACAAAAACCTAATTGATTTTTTTTTTCAAAAAAAGACAACAAAAAATAAAAATAAAAAAAATTAAGTGGAGTTTCCACAAACGCTAAACGAACCAAACCAATAGGTTTAAGTTCTCAATTTGGAGATCTAAGCAGTGCAGCTGCACTGCCAGAGAAAATGCAACTCCGAAGAATAGTTTGTTCTGCCACCTGAGATCCTTGATTGTACCATGACCCACATGGCCACATGTATATGTGATTCAGGTAGGTTCAGTTTTTAACCCAAACTAAATCACCAATAACTGATATCTAGAGTAGGAATGTTCATGACAACTTGAGCTTCCGCCATTAATAGTGACCTACAAATTTATTGTTAATGTAATTATAAATTTATTAATTTAGAGTAGGAATATGCTGGTTTGACAGTCTGATTTGGACCTGGTTTCCTATATTTACTCGGTTATCATTTTTGATTCTTCAAACCAAAACAGAACCGACCCATGAAAGAAAAAAGTAAGAAGCACCGAACTAAAACAAATCGACAAGATTGGTTTAATTTGATTTTTAACAATATAATCAGTTTGCTTGAACACCACTGATAGCTAATATTCAGGTTCTGTCAGCAAAACTCCAGCTTTATGTTGTAGACTGATTTCGGTGAACATACCAATTCAGCTAGTAGAACTTATCTTGGATCACATTAATTAATTTAATCTTTAAACCCTATTAAGAGCTCTAGAGAATCAAAACCCAGACCAGCAACACTTCTTTACGAGTGACCATATAGATCAAATCTGACAAAGATTTGTACCATGAGAACAGGAAAGTAACACATCTAACAATTGCAACGACCAATGACAAGCAACAAGCCATATCATGGAGTGATCAGCTTGCCCACAAACTTCATCAAGAGCCGTTATCTAAATCATGAAACTGTGAAGGTAAACCCACTAGATTGTCAGTCATTAGACACTCTCTTGATCCACTACCCATAGTTATTAAAGGCGTTAGGCACACCTAGGCACTAAGGGTCCTTGGAGCCAGAGGCGCAAGGCGAGGCCCGCGCCCGATTGAAGTCAGGCGCATTTTAAAAAAAAACATGGAAAACATTCATAAAACATTTAAAAACCTATATATCCTACAAATTTCTATAACAAGACAAGAATAATAAAATAATGAAAATGAAATCAATCATACTAAGATTCAAACTTGAAAGTTTCAAATGCAAACAACCAAACCAAACACATAAAAATAAAGGATCTTCAAATTAGTTTCTAGTTGTTGGCTAATAATGTCGCTCATGGATTAGCTAAGCTGGCTTTGTCTCATGTGGGTGAGTATGTTTGGCTTGAAGATTGTCCGTTATGTGTGGAGAGTCTGGTTCCGGGTGATATCCCAAACTCTATGTAGTCCTTTCTTTTATTGACTGATCTTTTCATAAAAAATTAAAAAAAATTAGTTTCTAGTTTTCTACTTTCTAGTTTCTACAAATCTAGGCTCAAGCATATAGCTATCAAGGATTCAAATTCAATGCAACATCAATCATCCAAATTAGGACCCAAATCATCATCCCCTTCTATCTCCACTTGATCTTCTCCTTGAAATTCATCTCCCTCTTCTTCCATTTCACACTCTTCCTCACTCATCTTCATCTACAAGTCCAACTGATCTAACTTGTGATTGTGACACCCTTGGCCTTGTTGTAGTTGGAGTCTTGGAGACTTGCTGACTTTGAGTTGGTGAGGAGCCATTGGACTATTGGAGAGAGAGGGTGGTTGGAGAGAAGAGGAGAGAATGAAGAGAGTGAGCTGCTGTCTAACTTCTGATTTCTGAAGAGACTTAGAGTTGAAATTTGGGTTTTTTTGGGCTTTTGTGGGCAAGAGAGTGTTTAGGCTTAAGCTTTTGCAAAAGCCTACATGAATAAGTTGGATTTTAAAAGAAAATACAACATAATGGGGATGTTTTACTCGGGCGCCGCCTGTCACCCGTCGCCTACAACGGCCGGTTGCACGCCTGATGAAAATTGTGTGCCCAGCCAAACTACAGGTGCAAAAGCTGTGCCCGGAGCCTAGGCACGCCTTTAATAACTATGCCACTACCATTGCACCTCTTGTACAGACTTTAGAATTGCAACACCTACTCTATTGAATTAACAAATTTGTTCTTCAATGTGTATTGTGTGTGTGTCGTATGAGCGTATGAGTGAATCTCTCGTTACCGTTTTTCCTGTATCTACAGCACTAAATCTTTATCTTGAGTTTCATGGAGTATTCAACCACTATTACAATTCTTTTTTAGGCTGTGATTTTTAGATCACTAGGAATAATGAATATTCACATATATTTTTGTAACAAAAGGATAATGTACAAGTAGATTAGTTCTGTACACATCCTTGCTTTTTGATGTAATGCTCTGTAGATTAAACACGATATCCATTGCATGCTTTATAATCAAATATCATACTTAGGAAAAGATTCTATCTAGTTCAACTAGATCAATGGATCATGCCCTTTAATTTCAACATTACTATTAGGAGTTATTTGAACGCTTATGAATGAATTACCTTCCTGATGCTCATGGCTATCTCACCATATGATGAGCACAACTCACTGTTAAATTGCATTATCTGGGACAGAAAAACAGTATAATTGAAGAAAATCAGCATTGTTAATTTCCAGCCAATGCAGATAAGAAATAATAGCATGGTAATACAAGTGAGATGAAATACAGATCAACTGTTGAAGTTAACACAAGCTAATTTTTTTTTTCCAGATGTACTTCTTAGCTTTGTCCATAAATAGGTCTCTTGAGGAACTCAATTGTAACCAATACTTAAATCAAATATTTCCTAATTAACCAAATTAAAAATCAAGCAACTAGATGAAACTAAAACCACTGGTATAATTGAAAGCTCCACATGGATATGAATGACAAGTCTTGTCAATCCTTTTGATAGTAAATTGTTTAAATTTCCCAAAGGAACAACTAATGCATCGTTATAATCAGACCATTATGGTTATTTTATGATTAAAATCTGAAAGTTTCAATGCATGCAAGCACCACCTGCCTCATAATTTTTAATATCAGGACACAATTCAGATGTTATATTCCTGAACTCGAAATATTAACCAAGTGCACGTTGATTCTCATCTTCTTCATTCCCAAACCCAATTACATTTCAAAATCTGAAACTGTGTCACATTGAATCAAGAGTGGCAATAGCTACATAAAGAACTTAAAATAGAAATCAAGCGATTCTACAAAGAAATTAATATTTCAAAGTACAAAAGTATAAGCAGTTATATACGATTACAGGGAGGCACAGTACTTACAGATAAAGTTAGAATTTACCTTCCAGAATATTTGAACATGACAGGACAGCAATGCTGCCCTTATGGTCCGAAACAACAGCTGTATCAACGTCCATAAGAATACAATCGGCAACTAACCTCTGTGATAGATTATATTTGCTCTAGTTTCCTGGAATCCTAGCATCAAAAAGAAAACAAACAACACAGAGAAGTCAGAATCAATATCATAAACAGCCAACCACAAACAAAGTTTTAAAACTCGGAAGGCGGTGCGAGGTGGGAAGGCCTCCGTGAGGCAAGGCGGGTGCCTTGAGGCGTTTGAGGCTGCCGCCTCGTCGTAAAATGGAATTTTTTTTTACAAAAAATTAATAAAATGGAAAATATTCCATAATATTCGATAGACAAATCATATTCAACAATACAAACATAAATATCCCAAGCAAATAAACCATTAATAAAAGATTTAGGCCAAGCCCAAACTAATAACCCAATACCATGTTTGATAAACTTAACTCACAAGAATATATATAAAAATAATAAAAATAAATTAAAAAGCAGCCACCGGCTGCCAGCATCCAGACCAGCTGGAAGCTGTAGAGAGAAAGCAGTTGACAGCTGCTATAATTTTTTGTTTTTAAAAAGACTTATAAAAGTAAATAAATAAGAAATAGAGATGAAATAAAGAGAGTGGAAGAACAAAATACAAAATACAAAACAGATGTTGAACAGATGTTACGAAGTGAAGAGAAGAAGTGAAGAACTGATATCGTGTGAAGAAGAGAACTGAAGTAAGAACAAAGTGCACTCAAATATACAACCTTAACATGTTAAAATATTCAAGTTAATCAAGTGAATTAAACAAACAAAAAACTGCAGTTGATCAAAGACAAAAAACTGGCGTGAAGAAGAGAGGAACGTCGGTCGATGTTGAAGAAGAGAAGAACAGGAGATTTTTGCGATGTTGAGGTCGTGAAGAAGAGAAGAGAAAACATAGGTTTTCTGAGTTGGACCAAAACACTGCGTTTAAAATAACCAAAACACAGCGTTTTGGTGTTTTATTTTATTTTTAAAACGCATAACAACTCACTCGGCCGAGCCACGACTATTCGGGCAAGAGGCGGGTTTTTGGCACATAGGCAGTGGGGCGGCCACCCCAGTGCGGTTTTGTGAAGAGCCGGGAGAGGCGGCTGCCTCGAGGCCGCCTCAGACCGAGTTTTAAAACACTGACCACAAAACGTTGCTCCCGTGGGGAAGAAATATGTTAAGTTGGTTCCATTACAATAATGAGAAAAAATCACAGAAATTTTACCAAAAGGAACTGAAAAGAAAGTTAATATGCACAAAACACAGTCGAATATTTTCACATACCTCGTGATACGAATAAAAAAGGATGCCATCACGGCAATCTCCAATAGCAATTCTAGTAAAATGAGCAGTCAACAACATTATCATAAAATGTGTCCTTCCTACAGCAAACCTTCTCACTTTCTTGGGATTATCACTTGGAAATCCACATACGTGAAACTGAAACAAGGAGTATGAATACTTTTATAAGCAATGGCCATGTGATAGACAAAATTCACCCAGGTAACTTGCAAGCATATGTATCAGATTGGTGCAATTTACAGCATTACCAGCAGATGCCGAGAAGTAATGATCGAGATTGCAAGCACCATTCCAGGCCACTTGATTGAGCAAGCCAACCGCCCATGCTTCAGTATCTTCAAGTTTGATTCCATCACAGCTAGCATCATCTGGGCTACAGCAGAGGCTACTGCTAGACAGCTGTTCTGTGGCATATCCAACAATTTCACGGAATGGTGAAGTTCGTTGAGAAGATGAGTCTGGCTTAGAACCAAATGTCATTGAGCCACTATCTGAATTTTGCACGTGTTCAATACAGATGACGATCAGACGACCCTTGGTACTGTTGAGAAAAATGTCCGATTAGATAACATGCCTTTGTAATTTATCATTTCATACACAAAGCCATTTGAGATTGACTTCCACGACTCCTAACTTTGATTTGGAAATGGAAACATAATTTGCTTATCCGTCATGCTTTCCAGCAATGGTGTAAATTTCAGTCATTTCAAAATCATAGAAACCATAAATTGTACAAACAATAGCAAAAGAAAAAGGAATAACACAAAAAACACACCTTTCAGCTTCAACACTGGGCATTAAAGCTGGACCAGAAGACAGACTGGTCCCAACCACCAGAACCTATTCATTTCCAACCCTCACTGGCTCCATGCATTTATCTGTTTCTCCTGGTTCTAGTTTAAAAAATGACACCACTGACCCACTAAGGGGATCCACGCAACATATATCGGAAGAACATGAATCATTATTCAATTCAGTCCTCATCACAACCAATAACCTGCTTTCGTTGTGATACAAGACCTTCTTTGGAGTGCCTCCAAGATGAAATTTCTAACGTCCTTCTGGATTCATGATCTGAGAGAACAATGCACTCGGTGTCGAGCCATCATCAGTCTCCATGATCTGGGAGAACACTGCACTAGGTGCCAAGCCATCATCAAACGATCTTTCCTCTTTGTCCATTTTGCCATCAATACCCTTGCCGCTCTCTTCTGCACTCTCTTGTAGCTGCAAAGCAAACTCTAGGTTGCACAGTACATCACCCATTGATGGCCTCTCTATACACTGATCAGAAACACACTTCAATGCAGTCTCAGTGAACTTTTTGAAGCATTCCGGTGCAATCTTTCCCTCCAGATAAGGATCTATGATCTGATCAAGAGTGCCTTTCTGGTGGCAATGATTGGCCCACTCTGCCAAGTTTATTTGCTTATCTTTGAGTGTTGTGTCCAAGGCTGGTCGGGCACATAAGATTTCAAAGAGAACAACTCCAAAAGAGTAAACATCGGATTTCTTTGTTAGTTGCCGACTCTTGAAGTACTCTGGATCCAAATAGCCAAAGGTACCTTTTACAGCAGTGGTGATATGTTCAGTATCATCCAATTTAGGGCCAGTTTTTGATAACCCGAAGTCTGAAACCTTGGCAACCCATTTCTCATCCAGAAGAATATTGGTAGTCTTAACATCTCTATGGATGATGGAGTGTTTCGAACCTGTATGTAGATAATGTATACCTTGAGCAGCCCCAATGCAAATCTGAAGCCGTTGCTTCCATGGAAGAGGTGGTTTTTGGGCTTTGTAAAGATGCCCCCGCAGGGTTCCGTGAGCCATGTAATCATATACAAGGATCATTTCGCAATTCTCTTCACAGTAACCAATCAATGAAACAAGGTGGTGGTGTCGAAGTTTTGAGAGCATTTCAATCTCAGTCTGGAACTCATGCACACCCTGCCTAGAGAGCGTGTTCCCACGCTTGATTGCAACTTTGTTTCCATCCTCAATCTCTCCACTGTACACTTTGCCAAAACCTCCAACCCCAAGAAGTAGAGCCTCATCAAAGTTTTTAGTGGCAGCTTCGATCTCAGCAAATGAAAAGTGGCAGCAAATGTTTGAAGGAAGGGAAGATGCATTGCTTTTTGTAGTGTTTGTCTTCGGAAGCTGCCCTGATGGCCCATCACTTGAGCTGTGGTCTTTCCCATGCCTGCTTGCAGCAAAAACACAAAAACCAATGGCAATGGCAAGGGCAAGAACAAGTACTCCACCAGCTCCCCCACCGATGATTGATTTCAGCTTGTTTGAAATTAACTGCACGGGTCGATGGAAGAGCCATAGATTGGTCAACTACATCCTGCTTAGGACCAGGGATTGGATTGGGTCCTGCAAGATTATAATCTGTATCACTTAGTTTGAATATCTCAACCCATTTAAGATTGCATCATAATACTGAGGGTGTGTAGACAAGTTTGGATGCAGTGCAAGCCATAGATCTTGCCGTGGTCCCTCACCTGTAACAATCACTGCATAATCCTTATATACTGGAACTCCATTATGTTTCACCCACCTAATGACATCAGCCCCAGACTCTGCAGTTTGATTACTGAGGAAAATGTTAAACGTTTTCTGATTGATTGCGTTTATATATGCTTGAACCTCACAGAAATGAAGCCTAACAAGGTAAAAGAATCCTACATCGACACTAAAGATCCATGTCAAATTGTAATTCTGGTTGATTTGAGGATTCGGCCCCATCGATCTAGCTGTGGAATAAACATTTTCAGGTGCAACATAAGTAGGCATGTCTTTAGGATAAGTAATAATGGTCTTGCTTGGATCAGTAGTCACAGGTACCCCAAATGTTGCCCCATAAAGATATGGCTGGTCATTATACCAAGACCTAAACATACCAGTATCACCGGAAGGCGAGATATCATTTCCACCCACATTTATACGATAAGCAGTCTCCAGTGCAGTATTGTAGTCAACAGAAATCGAATAATCTTGACCCACCAATATCACACTTCCATTAGCATTCTTATAAATATCATTAGGCATAGATATCACCTCAATCCCGTTCACAAATGCGTATGCATTCTTCTTCATGGATGGAGTAAACTTTATAGTCAAAGTCTCACCATCCACGGGAATCAAGTACTTCCTTAACAATATACGCATAATTCAAAGCTTCTGTGGTTTGAGCGGTGCTAAAATTCCTTAGAAGAGTGTAAGACCCGGACGAGACAGAAATATAGCATTGGTAGGATTATGTCCATTGTACGAATTCGAATAAAAATGAAGACGCACGAACTTACGACCAGGAACAATAGGGAAGCTGTATGAAAACTCGGATTGTGAAATCCTAGCGGTCATATAAGGAACTTCTGGGACCAAAGGGTCCTGAGTGGCAGCTTTGGAAGTTGAAGACTTAGTTGACAACAAGAACTTGGACCCGACATCCGGAGTCCAACTACAAGTATCGGTATCATTGAGTATAGAAGATTCTCCACAATTAAGGTGGAATTGTTCACTCGGGACATAATTAACAGCAAAAATCACATGAATTGCAGCAGCTAAGGAAACAAACATGAGAACCGAAGAACTCCTATCTGCGGTCTTCATGACTCAAAATCAATAATTTTCAAACAAAGATGAGTTTGAGTTACTTTACCTTACTTGTAGTCAAATGTTAGACAAGGATTTCAGAGAGGAATTGGGAGTGATATTTTATAGGCTTGACCTTCACAAAAATCACCAAAACACAGAGCGTCCACCTCCAAAATCCAGCCACCACCCCCAATAGTAAAACCTAAATGGGAAATCAACTAGTCACCATCCCCAATCGAAATCAAACCTCCCAACACCCAAACCCAGATACCAAACACCCAAACCCATCAATCAAGCCACCTCACCTCCAAACACCCACCCATGTACATGGCGAACGGCGAACCGTTCAGAAGAGAGAGAGAGAGAGAGAGAGAGAGAGAGAGAATGAGCGATTTAGAAGAGAGAGAGAGTAAGAGGTCGATCTGATGAAGAGCGAGAGTGAGATATTTAGGAGAGAGTGAGAGAGAGAGTGAGGGATTCAGATGAGATGATGAGTGAGAAGATTTTTTTTGGAAGGGTTTCGATCGAATTCTTGATTTTAATTTGATTTTGGTTGTTGGGTTGATTTTGTTTTTTTGTTTTTTTATAAAGATGTGGATATTTATAAAAAAAAACAAAAAGAAAAAATTAAAGGATATGGTGGACAGATCCACAATTTGTTTTAAATATTTGTTATTTTTTTTCTTATAAAGACATGTATTTGGTAAGCTGTTGCTTTAGCTGAGGTCAGCTGGAATTCTCAGAATTGCTTTGGTTTCAATCCTCAAGTTGACATTTTCCATTTAAATATTTCTTATCTTAATTCGTTTTTGACATTGAATAGCTTATAGCTGCTCTGCTCTGCTCAAAGTTGACATTGCAATTTGGAAGACACATGATAGAAGCTACTGTTAAATGTACTCGCAAAATACTTGGTTAAAATTAACGTACAAAGCAACCCATTTACTAGCAGCATACAAATAATCAGAATAACGATGGTGGATGGCGGCGACCTGGAGACAGCGGATGGCAGCTGTGGACGACGATGGATGACAGATCTAGTTCATTTGGTTGAGAGGTTTCAAGTTTGGTCGAAGATGGCGACAGATCTGGTGATCTGGTTCGATGGCGACAAATTTGGTTCGTTGCGTCAACAGATTTGGTTCCGTCTAGACCGCCGTGACTGATTAATCGGCGAATAGCGCCGACTACACGCTGGCCGCCTAATATGGCCGACTTTCGGCTTTTCGCCACAGCAAGAGGCCAGCTAGCTGGCGATTAATCTTTCGATTTGGCCGATATTTTGAACACAGCGTAAAACTAAAAGAAGAGGTGCATGTAGAATAGAAACAGTGAATAATGAAGCAATCAGAGATTCAGACAGAAATTTTGGGTAAATGGAGGCACATAATGATTCCAGCTACTGAGACTGTAAACCATGTTAGCAACTGCAACTAACCAATCATATAACTAAATTCTGATAGTTTTCCGAACCTCAACCTCCTTAGTAATTCTGATAAAATAAAGTCTCATCAGACTTGGAATCTAATATGTACTGGCTCAGACAGTTTAGACTCTAGTGGCTGTTTGTTTCATGGATGGTTTCTTATAATCAACATCCAAGAATAAGCACTTGAAACAACATATTTTCTTCAGTGGTTCTGCATTACCACACCCAACTAGTCTAACAAGGACATAAATTTTGACCAATATTGAACCTAATGCAAATAGAAAAATGTGCTTAAACTTCACCTACCTGAAGTCCCGATCATCATAGAGGGATTCAACTGATATTGGTGCCATTGTATTTGCACTGAGAATTTCTTCCGTATGTTTAACCTGTTTCTTTAATTTAGCCATCGCCTTAGGAGACTTCCTCGCATCAACCCATTCCCAACTTGTTTATTAGACTCATCTGCAAAGTATTCCACCAACCTTAGTTCCATGTTCTGACCCCCAAGTTCTGGATCCCACCTAACATCCTTGAGCTGCAAAATTATCAACTGCTATGCTAAAAGCACTAAGATATGCAAGAACATGCAAGTGGTGCAAAAGGTTGTATACAAAGCCATGATGAAAATTAGAAAATAGTAATACTATTTAAGAGCAATGATACATATTCATATCAGATTGAATAAATACTGATACAAGAAAATTGGCAGATAAATAGAAAATAACTGCAATATGAAATCAAATCAATGGAATAATCTATCTGATCTTCCACGATATATAATTATTAGAATCACACAAATCCCCAACATCACAGATTTCTTGTTTACAAACTACATAAAACAACCTAGAAGCATCGTAAGGCATATTCTACATAACTTGGATGTCTGATTTTTTATTTTTGTTTTTACTAATTATAAATCCATGGATTTGCATTATGTCATCTATTCATACCAGAGTATATCAAGCTCACCTTATAGATTGGTCATGTACTAATAGTTCTAAGACAATGTTCTAACCTAAGACGGCTTCAAATTCATAAATTTAATTTCACATTATGTGTTATACATGTTTCGTAAATCATTATACAGAATACATTAGCATAAATAAAGATATAAATTAATAATTTAGGAAATCACCTGAAACTAATCATAAATCCATGGATTTGCATTATGCCATCTATCCATGACTGAGTATATCAAGCTCACCCTATAGATTGTTCATGTACCTAATAGTTCTAAGAAAATGTTTTTAACCGAAGATAGCTTCAAATTCATACCTATCTGTCACTCTAAACTGGCCAATCAAAACAAACTCCATTAGGGTGCGTTTGGTACGCGGGACAGGACGGGACAACGTGGGACACGTTGTTCTTGTCCCGCGTTTGGCGCGACCATTGCATGGGACTGAATGGGACAAGGTGGGACAAAAATCCCAAAAAACTGTCCCACCCAATACCCTCGGCCAACTTGTCCCATGGCATGGGACAAGTGCCAAAAAGACACTTTTACCCTTTACATTTCTAAAAAATTACAAACTATATATATGTACACCACCTGAATCCCATCTCATTCACTCTATCTCTCCTCTTCGTCCGTTCATCCAACACCACCTGAAGCCATCTCTCTCCTTCGTTCATCATCATCATCTCTCTCGTTCTTCGTTCGTTCAACACACCATCTCAGGAAATCCTTCCTTGTTCGCCTCCCTCCCTTTGTTCGTTCAACACACCATCTCTAATTTTCTTCTTGTGCAAAATCGTCAGCTGCTACTTCTTCTTCTTCTTATTCATCTTGCTCTCTCGATGGGTTTTCGATTTGGAAAAAATATGGAAAGAAAAAATAATTTGGAAAGGAAAAAAAAAAAGTCCAAGAGATGGATTTGGGATTTCGATTTTGGGTTTGGGGATATCGATTTAGGGTTCTTGATTTTGGGTTTGGGGATTTCGATTTAGGTTTCTTGATTTTGGATTTCGATTTGGGGATTTCAATTTTGGGTTTGGGGATTTCGATTTAGGGTTCTTTTGGGATTTCGATTTGGGGATTTCGATTTTGGATTTTGATTTCTTTCAACAATTTTTGATAATTAGTTTAGTTTATTTGTGGAATTACTGTGCTTCTTTTTGTGTATAAGGATTGAAAGAGATTTGGAAGGGGTTTTTTTTTCCAGTTTTGTTTAAGGTGCATTTTTAACAGCCAAGTATAAGACAGACCTCTGCAGAAGCCGTTGGTGATCCATACTGGCATCATTTAAGTTGGGGATATAGGTATTTATCTTTGGGACATGCTGAAATTTCAAAATTGTTCAATAAGGAATTCAGTCAAGAATATTAGATAGTTAGAGCAAATTAGAACTCAGCATATAGTTCAATGAAACCTTTCTGGACAATAAAATTCTTCACATCTCATCAAAGTCCAGAAAGTGAAGAACTTTTTTATTTTTTTCAATAGGAAGATGTTAAAGAAAACAAATGTCAAGGAAAGACTTATTGCTAGGTAAAAAAAAAAAAATCAAAACAAATAAACCTTAACCATCTTGGTTGAGTGGTAATATACTCGACTATTTCATTGATATATATATATATATATATATATATATATATATACAACACAGAAAATGTGAAAGAAAAAGCTTCTCATGTTCTTTCAACAAGGCAACAGAAACTAGCAACCGTGTTTCCTTCTCATGTAGTTTTGTGGGAGTTGCTGTGTTCTGCATATATACAATCCTGCTCCCGATTGCATGTGTCAAGCTTAATTGAAGCTGTTCAGAGGTTTGTAATTCGACTTTTGGTAAATGCGATCTGCAGTTCCACTACTGTTTCTTCTGAGTTCGTATATTGTCAACAATTTTGTAGTATATCATTCTCTTTGTCACACATATCTCTTTTGTTTTTGGCTGATATATTTGAATGCAAGATTAGTTCCAAAAAAAAAAAAAGTAATAAAATTGACCACTAAATTATGATTCCGGTTCTTATAATTTGAAACTATGGTAAAGTTTTTAGTCTAGATCAAAGAAGTTAATCAGCAATTCAATATTCATCTCCAGTATATTTCACTTTGTTAAAAAAAAATATTATGCAACTAAAATTGATTTTAAAACAATAAAAATGATAAATAAGTCTTCTTCACTAAAAAAAAAATAACAATAGGGCAATATGGTCATTTGAACTCTTGTCCCGTCCAGTCCCAACCCTACCAAACGCATAACAGTACAGTTTATATTCTGTCCCAGGTCTTCCAAACACAATATAGAACAACATGTCCTTCCTGTCCTGTCCCGTCCTGTCCCATGTTGTCCTGTCCCATCTGCGTGCCAAACGCACCCTTAAAGATCATATATACGTTTTACAAAAAAATAAAAAAATAAAAAATAAAAAAATAATAATAATTATGCGTTATACATTTTGTTTAGTACATCGTTACACAGAATACATTAGAATAAATAAAGATATAAATTAATAATTTAGGAAATGATCACCTGAAACTGATTGACTGAAACAATTTTGCCAAACTCCTTCGCATTGTAAGCAGAGAAATAAACAAGTGTGGCATAGGCATAAGTAGTACTAGCACCCATATCATAAATATGACATGCCTCGCTAGATCCATCGGAGAAATCCTTATCGATCCCATACTGCAACGCCGCACCAAAATGCTCATCACTAAAAAGTGCACATTTATCCCGTCCAATTGGGCTGCTTGTAACAACCCCTTCCTCTCGGACTGTCCAAAGCAAGGTGGCACACAGATAACAAAGTCCATCACAACAGCCTTGGAATGAAATTCCGCCAGATTGACAGCGTAACCGAAAACCATAGCCAATAACTCCTCCACAGAATAGTAAACCACCCATTGCCATCGTCCTCAACCTTAAAACTCGCAGCGCCTCTAGAATCTTCAACATTATCAAATGGCAAATACAATGAGTCAGTCAAAATTTTAACTTGTTTATAAGGTTTCCCAATCATGTCTCGGAGTTGAGAGTACACTTTGTGAGGATACATGCGATGATTCCAGCAGCTTCTTCACTGAGAAGAGTACCGAACTGGAAAGCGACTAATGCTAGAGATTTACGTTTGGACATCTCGTTGATGGTTATCGAAATGGGGCTCTGTCCTGGTTTTAGGTTTATGACCGCTACTTTGAACCATTCCGATGTTATGGCTGAAATTCAGCCATGCAACAAGCCATGCAGAAGGAAAGGCTTGATCATGAGGACATGGTCAAGTGGTTAAGAGATTGTTAGTCAGTTGTGATTCTAATTGTTAGTGTTGATAGTGTGCAAATAAAAGGGAACCCATGATTACTTCGTGGCCTCATTGTTCCCGTGCATCGGTGCCAATGCTTGCAACTTTTGATGATCAAGGACCTTCAGATCTATGCTGAAACCTATTCCATTCCTCCACCAGACGAGCCATATTTCCTCGACACCATACTGAAATCTCCTTTCATGCAATCTATGGTACAATTCACCCCAGACACTACAAGTGGTAGGAAAATTGAAGAACTACGATGTTACAGTACACAATTTTATTGATCAATCTGCGGTGTCCTAACTCGATTTATCGGTAGTATGTGACAAAAGTCTTCAGGTGATGGTCGCCAATCGCGACAAGATTGATTGTGCCGGTCAATGTTTCACTTCAACTGCTCATTCAAGATTGTCTCGTAAAAGCTGCTTGTCAGGCGGTATTGGGCATACAATGGTTAGAAACGCTTGGTCCGATCGAGACTGACTACCACAATCTCACTATGACCTTATACCACAACGGGCACACTCGTAAATTTCAGGGAGTCAAACGACAACCACTTAAGGCCTTAGGCAATAAAGACTAATGCATTTGGATGGAATGGGATTTTTGTTTCAGAGATTGTTGCAGGTGATCCCCATGTTTCCTCCTCTAAGCCACCCGACGATCTCCATCAACTACTCACAAAGTTTTCGCAAGTCTTCTCCAACCCAGTCGAATTGCCTCCACAACGCAGCGTTATATTAATGAGAAGGAAACTCCTTCATCTAACAAATCTATCTTTGTCAAGCAAGTGTTGAAACAAATGTAGGTACTCTCTCTCAAGGTAAAGCAATGAAAGCTACCGAAGGTGCCTCTACATCAACAAGGAACTCAAATGGAAGATCTCAACAAGATCAATGTCAAAGAGCATCAACCTCAAATGCAAGAGGTGAAGCATCAGGGTTGCACTTCAAGACAAATTGTGAGACCAAATGCTTTGGAAGCAATGCAAATGGTAAATTTCTCAAATTCATACCTATTGTCATCATTGTAATATGGTAGGACATATTCGATCTAGGTGCTTAGAATATTCGAAATGCAAATTTGGCAAAGCTTTACATGATATGTCTTTGAATGGTCCTAGACAATCATCCATGTATGGATTTAGTACTAGACTAAGGAAGGCCTTGGAAAAGCATGTTGTGAAGAAATTTGTTGATGACTTGCTTGCTAAATCTTGTGTTGTGCCTCACTCAACTATGCATAAGAAAATTGATAATGCTTTGTGTTAACCGAAAAAAGTGGTAGCTAAATCAAGGAAGAACTTTTCTACTAAAAGAGCCCAACCAGCCACCCTAACCCGTACTAGGGAATACCCGGTCCTCCTTAAAGCGCATGGTATGGAAGAAACCCGGTCCTTCGGGGGCCCGGTACAGAGGGAGTTGGTCTATCGGGACCCGCCTTCTCGAAAATGCCGGTACAAAGAGGACCTAGTTCAGAAGGGACCCGGTCCCCCCAAGACACCTGATAGATGGAAGAGACCTGGCCCCAGAAGGGACCCAATCCTCACCTAACGCATATTGTTAAGATGAAGTTAGGCGCGAGAAGGATCCCCATCGCCTAGACCAAGACCAAGACCGTTCGAACACACCTGCCGGACCAGAACTGATCCTCGCAGCAACTAGGTTAACGTATAGCATCCCGGAGAGTGTTCTAGAATAGCTAGGAAACACCTAGCAAGTGGCAGCCCCTACCTAGGGCTGACGTTAGCCCTTATGTTGGGACACATAGGAAGGAGAAAGAGTCGAGGCAACTTGCAGAGCCCCAACACCAGACCTTAATGAAAGACGGCAAGCATGGAAGAGGAAAGATAAGCAATCGACGACTATGATCACCCAATGACCACGCTTCATCAACAATTCTCTCCCCTCCACCTACGCTCTAATCGAGGTTAACTACCCCATGCTGAAGAGAAGTTGCATTTCCTCAGCAAAATGCTCGCAGAAGCCCAACAAACACGAATAAGGAAATGGTGGAGAAGGGTGCCTAACAGTGTGCAGCGGGACATCATTGACGTTGTCCCTTGCCAGGCCAACACATTGACAATGACATCCTAGAGCAGCGGAGACCTCCTCCGACCAATCCCAGTGCCCAAAATGCCACACAAGCACCCATTAGCTCTGCTGAAGCACCTAAAGGGACCAAGGGCATAGGTGGGTCAATCGTGGCCTTTGAGGCGCGTGCCAACCACGATCCCAATTCAAAACACGATGGGGATCGGTTTCCGCCCATTTCAGCCTAGGGACTGGGGCTCCCACCTACCTAGGCCAGGGTCCCTGCATGGACACGCGCGTAGGTCATCATCCCAGCCCTCCAGCTCATGCCACCTCGACATTTAACTGAGGGGGACGGTAGGGATTGAGCTGGGAATTCCCCCTAACGATCACTTCTCACCTACCCCTCTCCCCTCTAACATGTACACTATAAATACCCCAACTCGCAAAGAGTAGGGGTTGGGTGACAAAAAACCAAGAGCAGTCTAGAGAGAACCCCGCCTAGTTCAAGCTTCTATGTGTATACCTACTTGGCTACTACCCTGCCTAGTTCAAGCCCCTATGTTATACCCTACTTGGTTACTACCCCCCTAGTTCAAGCCCCTATGTGTTTACCCTACTTGGCTACTACCCTACCTAGTTCAAGCTCCTTGTGTTTACCCCCACTTGGCTACTACCCCGCCTAGTTCAAGCTCCTATGTGTTTTTCCTACTCGGCTACTCTGATAGTGCCCATTTGAACACGACTCGTCGGTGTAGCCCCCATTTCTTATTAATTGTACTCGTTTTCGAGTTGTATTTATATATTTAATGTGTTTGGTGAGCTTTGTGTGAGGTTATTTACCATAAATAAGGCATTTGACTTAATTGATGAGTTTTGGAAGTTAAAAGGGTTGAAATGAGAAAGACTTGTGCAGTACACCTATATTTCGGGGCCATATCTCTCACCTCAGATTTAACTAGGTTTCGTGCTACCAATTTTCGAAAGCCCCGGCTGTCTACTTTCCAACGGTTTTACGGATCGCGATTCCAATGTTTTTGGAGAAGTTATGGCCATTTTCGTAACGGTGAGCGAGGTTGAAAAGTTGAAACTGATGAAGAAATGCATGGCTACTCCAATATGCCCAACCAGCGCAACTCTTCAGCAGATGTCACCGCTGGTCGTGCGCTTGACGACCAGCGCACCCACCAGTGCACAGGTGCTCCAACTCAGCATTTTCTAGATTTTTGTGCCCTAATTTCCACACACTATAAGTCCTCACTTCCCTTCTTTTAACCAACCCCTCTTACACGACCTTCAACTCCAAACACTCCAAGAACACATTTCTACTCTCCAATCCACCAAATCACTACATCCAACCTTCAATCCATCACCCAAACTTCAAATCCACCTCACCAAACACCAAATATCCAACTTTCCCACCATTATCCACCATAAAAACCCAACCTTGGAGCACAAAGGGAAGCATTAAGAAAAGCAGCCAAGCACATTCAACCAACCAAGAGAGTTCTTCACTTAGTTCACCTTATACTTCTCTCTTTACATTTATGTCTCATTTATGGCTTGTACTCATTACATATCTTTTTGTAGCCATATTTTGTAATATGAACTAAAACCATCTGTCTAAGGCCAAGATGAAACCTTTCCCATGAATCTCCAATAAAGACCATCACTTTATCATAAACGCTTGTGTTATGTATGTGTATTTCAATTGCTTAATGCTTATAGTGCCTAGCTAACACTTAGTTGATATTTGGTTGTTGTGTGAAGCATCGAAAGGAGAAGCACACAACGTGCTCGATAAAATGCCCGATACAAGTCTAGTAAGATAGAAATATGCGATGCTAGCTTGTAGGATTCCTTTTGTGCCATTATGCTTAATGAATTTGTGTATAGTTCGGATAACCATTGAGAAATAGGTTTTGGTGCATATGAATGTTGTCTTTATCACTGAGAGAGGTTTGAGACTATTAAGGGTACACGGGTCTACATTCACACTTGCATAATTTATCCAAATGATTGTCTAAAATTGGTGAGAATTGGATAGGTGGATTCAAAGGTCTTAGCCTAATTCACATATTGATAATCAAGTGCTTGAGTTTTATTTGCTGCTTGTTTGTTTTATTAATTGCATTACAATTGTAGCTATTCTAGTTTAAATTTGAGTAGTGCAATTCAATCATTTAAATATTGCTTGTCTAATAGTAGCTAATCAATCAATTGTTTTTCAATTCCTCAATCCTTGTAGAACGAATTCGTAATTATCATTGTGCTATTCCTACGCCCCGTACTATTATGGGTTGCTCATTTAGGAGTGATCATACTCCCCACCTAGGTCAAACCTGTCATGTTAACCAACGCTAGCTACTACTCATTTTCGACACTTTTCATTGTATTCGTGGTTGCCATATTGCCATAAATGAAAGGCCACCCCTAATGTATGACTTTGATAATTAATAAAAGAGCATTCTTCTACTTGTTACTGAAAATTGTCACCGGGGTGCAATTTCTAATTAACAAAATATAAGGGACCCGATTCGGACAGATCGGGGTTGGCGGGATACCTAATAGCTCAAATCCCGCTGATTTTAGCAAATCTACTGGGTAATGATGTGTGTGTAAGATAAGAAGATTCTGATATATATAGAAGGTGGACTGGCTTAGGGGGAAAAAGCATCACGTAAGATCATATGCTGAAAAACCCCTAGGTAGTATCCGGTAGAGAGAGATCTTTTATATATTTATGAATAGAGCGTGCTCCGGAGAGCTTACATAAGTAAGGAGAATAACACAACATAAATGCTCCAGAGAGCTTACAATAAAGGTGGGCTAGGCCCTTTTCTCTCTAATCAGTAGAAAAGAAGAAGAAGCAGAAGATGATCCCGTTGGGAAGAAGCCGTAGTCTTTTTTGGGAGCCGAAGAAAATCCCCTTTCTGTCGAATATCATGTCATTATATAGGTTTTATTTCTTGTTGCCCACTCCATCAATTTAGTCCATCATCCACAATTATAGGAACACTGATTGGCATTGATTGAGTTTGAATATTCTCTCATTATGGCGTTGTGAATGGCCATTAAAGAGTTGACTATTTTCATTAATACGATTGATTATCTCCATTAATAGGTTGACTATCTCCATTAATGGCGTGGTGAATGGCCGGAGAGGTCAACCTTCCTTGTATTCGAATGCTGCGCATACTGTCCTTCTTGTACATGGTTCTGGTCTTCCTTGGTAATCTGACAGACAATGTATTAAGACCTCCCTTGTTGATGCCTTCTATGTTAGGTGGTTGGGAGGTGCTTGAAGGATCGTCTGGGCAGGAAACATGATACGGGTATCGATGCGGGTACTGGTACCAGTGGCGGGATACCGGATACCATGTGCGGGGTACCGGTACCAAGTATGGGGAACGGGGTACCAAGTGCGGGTACTGGGTACCAGGATACCAATGTGGCGTGACATCAATATACTGTGTTCATGGATCATGCGGTAGCGGGGTACCGAGATAGTGTGGTAGCAGGATCCACAGGATCCTTAGGATCCTGGTTCATTCCTTCATCAATCAAATGACTTTGACATCATGGAAAATTCTTCTTGAACCCTTGCCAAAAAAGATGGTTAACACTACTGTTATAGTGTTTCTCCGTCCTACCCGTAAAGGACCCATTTCAACCTCATATTGCATAAGGACCAGCCCAAGGGCCTTGTGTTGGTCCTTAGTAATCGGGGCCAAAGGCCCCTCCCCCACCAGTACCTATCTCGGCGGAAGGAAGTCACACCCTAACTGTAAGGTTTATGATTTGTATTGGCTTGATTCCATTGCAAACACTGTATGATTGTATTAGTTGTTGCTTAGGACATTATTTGAAGAAAGGAAGCTTAAAGTGAAGAGCAACGTCTAGTGCAAAAGTCGTCTTCAGAGGTGAAAATCGTCAAAGGTAAATCTTGACTTCCATCCTCTTGCAAGGCTTAGCGCACCACACCACAATTCATACATGTGTGTCCCTGCATCGTGGTTCAAACATTTGGTATAACACATTCACACACTTCATAGCATGCTCATGCATTGATCTTGTATTGACAAACATTGTGAAATTGCACGCTTTGTGACTATCTCTTTGATATGGCATGTTTTGTGAATATGTATTTATTTGTTTTTGTATTTTGTTTAGGACTTGAACATGTTCTTATTTAATGCCTTATTGAGTTTCGATCGTTTCGGTTACTCATACATAAGGTTCGAGTCCAAACAAGTTGACTATGCTACTTTCGTTCTCATTTGTTGTGTTGACTTCATCGTCGGATTCCGAGATGATTTCTCAACCATTTTTCAAAGTTGAGTAGTCGTAGTCTGCGTGAGGGAGTCATGGTTCGTAATCCAAAAACGGATTCGAAATCAGAGTTCGGATGCCCAAGATACGGCTGAAGAACGTGAGAGTGCGCGAGAGAGGCTAGAGTGGCCATGAGACCCGTGTGCCCCTCCCCGTGGGGGAGGCGTGGGGCCCACGGCCAGGGACCCTCTCTGGTCCCGTGTAGCCCACGCGCCCCCCCGGGAGGGTGACATGGCTCATGGTGATTGTGTAGGAAAAAAATAATAAATAAAAGTTACACGCAGCGGAAGCGATACTAAAAACGATTTAGTGACTTTTAAAATTTTTCCTTTATGAACCTTAAACCCTTTTAATCAATAAAACATGCATATATCAACAAAAGTAAATTACCTCTTGTCGCGTGATCGATTGACTTACGTCGATGGTAATCCGCAAGATCTTCCAATCCAATCACGAACGTGAATCACCTAGGAGCGTGGTCTCCCTTTTCCTTGAATTGCAAACCTGAGAATGGACAAACAAACTTTCCTTTTCTTTTGTTAGTCACAATAAATTCCAAGAGATTACAAAGAATGTTCCGGTCACTTTTGAATTCACAATCGTTAGATCGAAACTCGCGTGAACCTTATTCGAAATTGTGCACAAAACCTTTTGGTGTAAAAGTTACCAGTGCACTATCGAAATAAGAACAATCTCTTCTCACTTTCTCTTGCCCGAAAAAATCACACTAGTCTCAGAGTTGGATTTATTTTATAAGCAAAAGAAATAAATCTCTCAAGCTATATTTTTAGGGTTCACCGAATTCTATACATATATATAATGCGGCACTAACTTTAAGTTGCAAGAAAATATATATATATATTGCCGCACCCACATTTATGTTTGCATATATCTATATTGCACTTATCAATTCTGCATGCATTCTGTACATATATTTTCGGCCTAATAAATTTAATATATATTTATATTGTGGCCAAAATCATCTACCATGTAGGATTTGTCTTTTGACTTAAATCCTAACCCTAGGTAAATTTCCTTAGAATTCCAAACCCTAATCCAACTCTTAGTGTATTTGTGACTATCTCAAAGACTTCCTTATTTGATTAAATAAATAAACCTAATTATTATTTTCTTACCAAATAAGTCTTTTACTTTTAGTATACTACTACCAATAGTTAACTCTAGGAAACATATTTCCTGATCAGAAAAGATTTTGTTTCTTAATTAAATAATTAATTAATAAATTAATTAATTCTATTTAATAAAACAATAAAAAAAATAATATATTAGGTAATAAATTACCTTGCCGCCCACATATATAAATGGGCTAATATTATTTTCTTATTTCATTTAATCCATTGGACTTTAAATAAAAAGCCCACATGTGAACCAGACCCATTCTTACTAAAAGAAACAAGCCCACATTGCCTTTCATTAATATATTAATATAATTGAGCAGCCCATTAAATAAATAATGTGCAAATTATATTCTTAATATATTAAATGCAATTCTAGATGGACCCATAAATTGGTCCGGTAGAATATATCAAGTGATCCATGCAAGTCCGTGTGGATTGGGATCTTGGCGGGCCATCTAAATTTAAGCTTCAATAGACATAACCTAATCACAATCAACAAATGATTCACTTAGGTCCGATCCATTAATTTTAACTCATTCCACTAAAGAGCTAAAACTGAACTCTTAAATAAAGATAGAAAAGGAAGATGCTCCTCATTCATACCCTAGACAATCATATTGGAGATAGTGTATCCTCGTGATTAATATCAGTAATCGCCAAGAGTTCATAGACCGCCTATAACTCTCCAAGTTACCATATTTACTCATATGACCACGTTTTGAACTTGGATATTTTGACTTGTCCAGAAGCCATGTTTTCAATAGACACTATCGAAAACTCAACGTTGAGATTTAATATCCAATTACCTCAAAACATCCATATGATGATATTATACTCTCATTTAATTAAATGGAGCCACGATGTCCATATCTATAAATGAAGTCCTCTATCGATTAACAAATGAATATCACCAAACTATCGAGGATAGACTATGCGATATAATCGTACTCATTGATAACTCAAATGATATCACTTGCAACCATAAGTCCATCATTTATCTCAGGATTAAGATAGACTCTCCGATTGTCCTGATAATGAAAAGACTATTATCTACTGACGGTTCTAGATAAAGCTTTTCATTGTGATCCAGTTCAATGCACCCAGTGCACTAGATCTTTTGCTCGAAGACACTCCGATGATTTTAGACTCATCATATCTCATTTGATCCCACTCAAATGCTAGCAAAAGAATTCTACAACTTTAACAAGATAAAGGTGCCCAACCTTTAACTTAAGTTGTGAACATTATTCAAGACTAACTAAAGAATTGTGTCTACCACATACATATCCAGATGTACGAACAATTCTTCTTTTCCCATAGTCTTTAGACCTTATGATTATTTACTTTGACAATTATAATATAAACTATAAATGCTATACGATTTGTTAAACCAGAAATCACTTTATTAATATGAAAAAGATTGTTAATTACAACATTACACTCTTGCTATTGAGCATAATCCTAACAATCTCCCACTTGCGCTATAGCAAATGTGTCATATCTCTCAAGCCCATATTCTCTAGATGCCCATCGAAACTCTTCTGAGGTAGAGCCTTTGTGAAGGGATCCGCTAGATTTTCTGCTGACGCGATTTTGGTAATCGTCACGTCACCTCTTTGAACAATCTCCCTTAAAAGATGATACTTTCTTTCAATGTGTTTACCTCTCTTGTGACTTCTTGGTTCTTTCGAATTAGCCACTGCTCCACTGTTGTCACAGTAGATAGTGATCTGCTTATTCGCACTAGGAACCACTTCTAAGTCAATCAAGAATTGGCGGAGCCAAACAGCCTCTTTGGCAGCTTCGCATGCAGCAACATACTCAGCTTCCATGGTGGAATCAGCAATACAAGATTGCTTGATACTCCTCCATATAACTGCTCCTCCTCCAATAGTAAACACAGCCCCTGATGTGGATTTTCTGGAGTCAGAATCTGATTGGAAATCAGAATCTGTATACCCAACGGGAACCAAATCCCCTCCAGAGTATACAAGCATATTATCTCTCGTTCTCTTAAGATACTTGAAAATATGCTTGACTGCCGTCCAGTGATCAGGACCAGGTTTCGATTGAAACCTGCTAACTATGCCAACAGCAAAACAAATATCTGGTCTAGTACAGAGCATTGCATACATGAGACTTCCAACTGCCGAGGCATATGGAACTCTACTCATGAATTGCTCTTCATGCTCATTCTTAGGAACTTGTTCCTTAGAAAGCTTGATTCCATGTCTGAAAGGTAACATACCTTTCTTGGAATCCTGCATGGAAAACCTAGACAAGATTTTGTCTATGTATGAAGCTTGGGATAATGCAATCGTTCTATTCTTTCTATCCCTTATTACTTGGATACCTAGAATAAAACTTGCTTCTCCTAAGTCCTTCATATCAAATTGTTTTGCTAACCATTCTTTTACTGATGTCAATACACCTACATCGTTTCCAATGAGTAGTATATCATCAACATAAAGAATCAGGAAAACCAACTTGTCGCCTTTAATCCTTTTGTATACACAAGGTTCGTCAGGATTTGAATAAATCCAAAACCTTTGACAGCTTGATCAAACCTTATGTTCCAGGATCTGGATGCTTGCTTTAATCCATATATGGATTTCTGCAACTTGCATACCTTATCCACTTGGCCTTTTCAATGAATCCCTCTGGTTGCATCATGTAGATGCTTTCGTCAAGACTTCCATTTAGGAAAGCTGTCTTGACGTCCATTTGCCAAATCTCTAGATCTAAAGATGCTGCAATGGATAAGAGTATCCTAATGGATTTAAGCATGGCCACAGGAGAGAAGGTTTCCTCGTAATCGATACCTTCTTTCTGTGTATACCCTTTAGCTACCAATCTAGCTTTAAAGGTTTCCACCTTTCCATCCATACCTCTTTTCCTCTTGTATACCCACTTGCACCCAATGGGTTTTATCCCTTTAGGCAAGTCTACAAGGGACCAGACTTTGTTATCGAACATAGATTCAATCTCGGATTGCATTGCCTTTTGCCAATGGCGACTATCAACATCCTCCATAGCTTCCTTGTACGTATAGGGATCATCGTCGTCCGGGAGATTCTCCACTGATTCTCCCAGACCGATGTATCTTTCGGGTTGTGTTCTAACCCTCCCACTACGACGAGGAATGGTAGGTTGTTGATCTTGTGTTGGATCGGAACTTACAATTGGGTTAGGTTGTGTAACCTCTCGTGGAATTGTATCTCCTGACATCTCATTCAGGACAATTCTACTTCTAGGCACAAAATCATTCATATAGTCCTTTTCCAGAAATTTAGCATTTGTCGAAACAAATACTTTAAGATCTGAAGGACTATAGAAATAATATCCTTTAGTTTCTTTTGGATACCCTACAAATATACATGTTTCTGAACGGGACTCCATCTTTTCTGTCTTTCCTTTTAACACATGCGCAGGACAACCAAATATCCTTAAGTGTTGTAAACTAGGCTTGCGCCCAGTCCACAACTCATGCGGTGTTTTAGGAACAGACTTAGATGGTACATCGTTTAGAATGTATATAGCAGTTTGTAAAGCATATCCCCAAAAAGAAATAGGAAGCGTTGAATAACTCAACATAGACCTAACCATATCCAAAAGAGTTCTATTTCTCCTTTCTGCTACCCCATTTGTTGAGGTGTACCTGGTGCAGAAAACTGAGAAACTATCCCATTATCAATAAGATATTGCTGAAACTCACCAGATAGATATTCTCCACCACGATCAGATCTCAAGATTTTTATGTGTTTCTCAAGCTGATTTTCCACTTCAGCTTTGAATGCTTTGAACATGTCAAAAGCATCCGACTTATGTCTCATGAGATACACATAACCAAATCTCGAGTAATCATCCGTGAAGGTGATGAAGTACTCATATCCACCTCTAGCTTGAATGCTCATAGGTCCACATACATCAGTGTGTATCAATCCTAAACATTCAGTGGCTCTTGCACCTTTGGCAGAGAACGTCCTTTTGGTCATTTTACCTTCCAAACAAGATTCACAAGTTGGTAGATCATCAACCTTTAAGTCACTCAAAGGTCCGTCACATACCAATCTTTTAATCCTATTAAGGTTAATATGACCTAAGCGTAAATGCCAAAGGTAGGTTTCATCTGTTGATAATTTTACTCTTTTATGATTAGGTTCCGTTATTTCTGTGTCTAACGAGTGAGAGATATTTCTATGCAAAAAGTATAGACCGTTTTCCAATGTACCTTGGCAAATAATTTTGTCATTCTTACTAATAATAAAAACTTTATTAAAAGTAACCGAATATCCAAATTTATTCAAACAAGAAACTGAAATTAAATTCCTCTTGAATTGAGGTACATAATAAACGTCTATTAAATCTAAATGCCTTCTAGAATCCAAATAAACTCTAATATCTCCCACTGCACTTGCAGACACTAACGTTCCGTTGCCCAAGCGCAAATTGATTTCATTCTTACTCAGCTTTCTCCTTTCTTGAAACCCCTGCAAGGAATAACAAACATGATTAGTGGCTCCTGAGTCTATGATCCAAGAATCTGTAGAATCAGCCAAAAAACATGTTTCTAGATAATTCAAATTACCTTCTTCCTTCTTGTTCTGGGACTTTGGGCAATTTCTCTTCCAATGTCCCTTTTCACCACAAAGGAAGCATTTCCCTTTGATCTTGGTTACTTTCTTGGTCTCCTTCTTGATAGGCCCAAGTTGCTTTTTCTTCTGTTGTTTCTTGACCTTTTGACGGGCCTTAACAGTAGCAACTTTACCAACCATATGAATCTCTTGACCTTTGCCTTTCACAAGGATCTTTTCAGCACTTTGAACATCTTGCATCAGGCCTTGTAAGGTGTATTCCTTTTTGTTCAAAGTGTAGTCCAATTTGAACTGATCAAAGGAATCTGACAATGAATTGACAACCATATCAATCTTTGTCTCACCATCTATCTCAGCGCCATGCAGTTCAGCAATGTTGAGATGTGCTATGACTTTCATCATGTGATCTTTCACAGCCTGTCCAGGTTTCATCCTAAGATTCATAAAAGCAGTCACTGCTCTCTCTTAGTCGTCCTAGACTTCATAGCAAACATCTCCTCTAGAGACATCATTATATCAGCAGCGGACTCCATTCCTTCATGCTGCTGTTGCAACACGTCGGAGATAGTGGCCATAATGTAACATTTTGCCATATCATCTGAAGTCTTCCACTGCTCATACTCATCTCTACACATTATGCTAGATTCATTATTAGGAGCAGGTGGTTTAGGAGTAGTTAGAACAAACTTATGTTTTTCACTTTGCAGCAACAACCCAATTTTCCTTTTCCATGTGACATAATTATCTCCAGTTAAAGTGTTATCTTTCAGGATGTTCATAAGTGATGGGGTCATGATTTCTGAATAAAACAAAACTATATAAGTAAATAATCATGATAAAGCACTTTTAAATATTTATCTTGAATTAAATAAATAACTCAATCATAAAATTCAACGGTGATCTAACACCCATAAATGTTACGCCTCCTTTGGGAGTTCGCACCATTTACTAGTTAGACTAGGTCCCACCTAATTGTTAACATAACAACCAGCGTTTTCAATTTTAGCCTTGCAATTTTACTGACAAGAACTCTTGGGAGGATATCAATAAAATTACATTGAGTGTGTTACCAAGATATCGACCCTCAATTTTCTCTCACGAAAATCCCTCCTTGGGGAGTAGATCTCGTTTGAGTCCATTGTCTAGTCTATCCTTGTAAGGGAAGTATGTTGCTAAATTCCATTCATGGACGCCCCTTGGGGGGATTACCAATAAATAATAAAGCTCAACTAACCTTGGAGGCCATAGGTGTTACAAAACACCTTCTCCCACTCAATTATTTAAGGCGTGTGATTAAATCCCATAGAATGATTTACCGAGTTATCTAGATGCCAATTTAGATACCTAAATCATTCAATGCATGTTCATACCAAAAGAGATATATGCGTGGCACTCCTATTCTATATGTCATGTTATCATACAATAACAAATATTGTAATATTTAAGCATAAATTAAATAGCAACAACTTTGGCCCATCCTAGAAAAACAAGTAAATTACAATTTGTCAGGAATACAAGATCTTCAGGTGGCCCATCAACCATACGCTCATCCTTCGGCCTTCTCCCATGGGCGTGCGCAGCCCACAACCCCACAAAGGGGCTGCCTTGCGCAGCCCATAAGGCCACACAAGGCTGCCATGCGCAGCCCACCAAAGTTTGGGCTTGTCATGCGCAGCCCAATCCACTCCTAGGGTGCGCACGGTGCTCGTACTTGGTTCCGGTTGCTTCGTTTTGCTTCGTGTCTTCGAATCTCCAAGACCTAAATATATTACGGCAGTATATATATAATAAATACTGCAGTATTAATTTTTTTTTTTTTTTTATTCACTGCAGTATTTTTACAAACCAAAAACTGCACATACTAAAAATAAATAAAAAAAACTGCAGTAACCCAAAAAAATACTGCACATATAAAAAAATAAAACCTAGCAATCTACCAAGAAGGAATTATGGCGATAATAGACCACCCTTCTTGTTACAACTCCGAAACAAAAATTACATTGAAAATCTAGGGCCAAAATCGAGCAATAACAAACCACATAAAATATATATAAATCCATACATCACATGTAATTATTATTTGAATACCTAGAGTGCCATCTCTTTCTAAACATGCATAATCACAATAAAAAGAAATAGATCCACGTATATATATAATTAATTAAAAGGGTTCAACCTAGGCTCTGATACCAATTGTAGGGAAAAATAATAAATAAAAGTGTTACACGCAGCGGAAGCGATACTAAAACGATTTAGTGACTTTTAAAATTTTTCCTTTATGAACCTTAAACCCTTTTAATCAATAAACATGCATATATATCAACAAAGTAAATTACCTCTTGTCGCGTGATCCGATTGACTTACGTCGATGGTAATCCGCAAGATCTTCAATCCGAGCACGAACGTGGATCACCTAGGAGCGTGGTCTCCCTTTTCCTTGAATTGCAAACCTGAGAATGGACAAACAAACTTTCCTTTTCTTTTGTTAGTCACAATAAATTCCAAGAGATTACAAAGAATGTTCCGGTCACTTTTGAATTCACAATCGTTAGATCGAAACTCGCGTGAACCTTATTCGAAATTGTGCACAAAACCTTTGGTGTAAAAGTTACCAGTGCACTATCGAAATAAGAACAATCTCTTCTCACTTTTCTCTTGCCCGAAAATAATCACACTAGTCTCAGAGTTGGATTTATTTTATAAGCAAAAGAAATAAATCTCTCAAGCTATATTTTAGGGTTCACCGAATTCTATACATATATATAATGCGGCACTAACTTTTAAGTTGCAAGAATAATATATATATATATATTGCCGCACCCACATTTATGTTTGCATATATCTATATTGCACTTATCAATTCTGCATGCATTCTGTACATATATATTTTCGGCCTAATAAATTTAATATATATTTATATATTGTGGCCAAAATCACTCATGTAGGATTTGTCTTTTAACTTAAATCCTAACCCTAGGTAAATTTCCTTAGAATTCCAAACCCTAATCCAACTCTTTAGTGTATTTGTGACTATCTCAAAGATTCCTTGATTAAATAAATAAACCTAATTATTTATTTTCTTACCAAATAAGTCTTTTACTTTTAGTATACTACTACCAATAGTATAACTCTAGGAAACATATTTCCTGATCAGAAAAAGATTTGTTTCTTAATTAAATAATTAATTAATAAATTAATTAATTCTCATTTAATCAAACAATAAAATAAAATAATATATTAGACTAATAAATTAGCCTTGCCGCCCACATCATATATATATGGGCTCAATATTATTTTCTTATTTTATTTAATCCATTGGACTTTAAATTAAAAGCCCACATGTGAACTAGACCCATTCTTACTAAAAGAAACAAGCCCACATGCCTTTCATTAATATATTAATATAATTGAGCAGCCCATTAAATAAATAATGTGCAAATTATATTCTTATATATAAATGCAATTCTAGATGGACCCATAAATTGGTCCGGTAGTATATCTATCAAGTGATCCATGCAAGTCCGTGTGGATTGGGGATCTTGGCGGGCCATCTAAATTTAAGCTTCAATAGACATAACCTAATCACAATCAACAAATGATCCACTTAGGTCCGATCCATTAATTTTAACTCATTCCACTAAAGAGCTAAAACTGAACTCTTAAATAAAGATAGAAAAGGAAGATGCTCCTCATTCATACCCTAGACAATCATATTTGAGATAGTGTATCCTCGTGATTAATATCAGTAATCGCCAAGAGTTCATAGACCGCCTATAACTCTCCAAGTTACCATATTTACTCATATGACCACGTTTTGAACTTGGATATTTTGACTTGTCCAGAAGCCATGTTTTCAATAGACACTATCGAAAACTCAACGTTGAGATTTAATATCCAATTACCTCAAAACATCCATATGATGATATTATACTCTCATTTAATTAAATGGAGCCACGATGTCCATATCTATAAATGAAGTCCTCTATCGATTAACAAATGAATATCACCAAACTATCGAGGATAGACTATGCGATATAATCGTACTCATTGATAACTCAAATGATATCACTTGCAACCATAAGTCCATCATTTATCTCAGGATTAAGATAGACTCTCCGATTGTCCTGATAATGAAAAGACTATTATCTACTGACGGTTCTAGATAAAGCTTTTCATTGTGATCCAGTTCAATGCACCCAGTGCACTAGATCCTTTTGCTCGAAGACACTCCGATGATTTTAGACTCATCATATCTCATTTGATCCCACTCAAATGCTAGCAAAAGAATTCTACAACTTTAACAAGATAAAGGTGCCCAACCTTTAACTTAAGTTGTGAACAATATTCAAGACTAACTAAAGAATTGTGTCTACCACATACATATCCAGATGTACGAACAATTCTTCTTTTCCCATAGTCTTTAGACCTTATGATTATTTACTTTGACAACTATAATATAAACTATAAATGCTATACGATTTGTTAAACCAGAAATCACTTATTAATATGAAAAAGATTGTTAATTACAACATACACTCTTGCTATGAGCAAATCCTAACACATGTCACTTATATAGGGTGACTAAAATTCAACCCTAATTCTTTTCAACTTTATAGACTTCAAACCCTAATCCAACTCTGATTTTTATTCTTTATTTGACTAATAAAAAGACTCCTTATTTGATTAAATAAATAAAACTAATTTATTTATTTCCTTGTCAAACAAGTCTTTTACTTTTAGGAAAGATTGTTTCTTTAATTAAACAATTAATCAATAAATTAATTAATTCTTATTTAATTAAAACAAATGAAACAAAATAATATTTTAGGTTAAAATTTTAACCTTGCCGCCCCACTTGTATAAGATTGGGCCTAACATTATTTTCTTATTTCATTTAATCCATTGGACTTTAAATAAAAAGCCCACATGTGAACCAGACCCATTACTAAAAGAAACAAGCCCACATGTCTTTCATTAATATATTAATATAATTGAGCAGCCCATTACTTAAATAATGTGCAAATTATATTCTTAATAATTAAATGCAATTCTAGATGGACCCTTAAATTGGTCCGGTAGAATATATCAAGTGATCCATGCAAGTCCGTGTGGATTGGGGATCTTGGCGGGCCATCTAAATTTAAGCTTCAATAGACAACCTAATCACAATCAACAAATGATTCACTTAGGTCCGATCCATTAATTTTAACTCATTCCACTAAAGAGCTAAAACTGAACTCTTAAATAAAGATAGAAAAGGAAGATGCTCCTCATTCATACCCTAGACAATCATATTGGAGATAGTGTATCCTCGTGATTAATATCAGTAATCGCCAAGAGTTCATAGACCGCCTATAACTCTCCAAGTTACCATATTTACTCATATGACCACGTTTTGAACTTGGATATTTTGACTTGTCCAGAAGCCATGTTTTCAATAGACACTATGAAAACTCAACGTTGAGATTTAATATCCAATTACCTCAAAACATCCATATGATGATATTATACTCTCATTTAATTAAATGGAGCCACGATGTCCATAATAAATGAAGTCCTCTATCGATTAACAAATGAATATCACCAAACTATCGAGGATAGACTATGCGATATAATCGTACTCATTGATAACTCAAATGATATCACTTGCAACCATAAGTCCATCATTTATCTCAGGATTAAGATAGACTCTCCGATTGTCCTGATAATGAAAAGACTATTATCTATTGACGGTTCTAGATAAAGCTTTTCATTGTGATCCAGTTCAATGCACCCAGTGCACTAGATCCTTTTGCTCGAAGACACTCCGATGATTTTAGACTCATATCTCATTTGATCCCACTCAAATGCTAGCAAAAGAATTCTACAACTTTAACAAGATAAAGGTGCCCAACCTTTAACTTAAGTTGTGAACATTATTCAAGACTAACTAAAGAATTGTGTCTACCACATACATATCCAGATGTACGAACAATTCTTCTTTTCCCATAGTCTTTAGACCTTATGATTATTTACTTTGACAATTATAATATAAACTATAAATGCTATACGATTTGTTAAACCAGAAATCACTTTATTAATATGAAAAAGATTGTTAATTACAACATTACACTCTTGCTATTGAGCATAATCCTAACAATCTCCCACTTGCGCTATAGCAAATGTGTCATATCTCTCAAGCCCATATTCTCTAGATGCCCATCGAAACTCTTCTAAGGTAGACCCTTTGTGAAGGGATCCGCTAGATTTTCTGTTGACGCGATTTTGGTAATCGTCACGTCACCTCTTTGAACAATCTCCCTTAAAAGATGATACTTTCTTTCAATGTGTTTACCTCTCTTGTGACTTCTTGGTTCTTTCGAATTAGCCACTGCTCCACTGTTGTCACAGTAGATAGTGATCTGCTTATTCGCACTAGGAACCACTTCTAAGTCAATCAAGAATTGGCGGAGCCAAACAGCCTCTTTGGCAGCTTCGCATGCAGCAACATACTCAGCTTCCATGGTGGAATCAGCAATACAAGATTGCTTGATACTCCTCCATATAACTGTTCCTCCTCCAATAGTAAACACAGCCCCTGATGTGGATTTTCTGGAGTCAGAATCTGATTGGAAATCAGAATCTGTATACCCAACGGGAACCAAATCCCCTCCAGAGTATACAAGCATATTATCTCTCGTTCTCTTAAGATACTTGAAAATATGCTTGACTGCCGTCCAGTGATCAGGACCAGGTTTCGATTGAAACCTGCTAACTATGCCAACAGCAAAACAAATATCTGGTCTAGTACAGAGCATTGCATACATGAGACTTCCAACTGCCGAGGCATATGGAACTCTACTCATGAATTGCTCTTCATGCTCATTCTTAGGAACTTGTTCCTTAGAAAGCTTGATTCCATGTCTGAAAGGTAACATACCTTTCTTGGAATCCTGCATGGAAAACCTAGACAAGATTTTGTCTATGTATGAAGCTTGGGATAATGCAATCGTTCTATTCTTTCTATCCCTTATTACTTGGATACCTAGAATAAAACTTGCTTCTCCTAAGTCCTTCATATCAAATTGTTTTGCTAACCATTCTTTTACTGATGTCAATACACCTACATCATTTCCAATGAGTAGTATATCATCAACATAAAGAATCAGGAAAACCAACTTGTCGCCTTTAATCCTTTTGTATACACAAGGTTCGTCAGGATTCTGAATAAATCCAAAACCTTTGACAGCTTGATCAAACCTTATGTTCCAGGATCTGGATGCTTGCTTTAATCCATATATGGATTTCTGCAACTTGCATACCTTATCCACTTGGCCCTTTTCAATGAATCCCTCTGGTTGCATCATGTAGATGCTTTCGTCAAGACTTCCATTAGGAAAGCTGTCTTGACGTCCATTTGCCAAATCTCTAGATCTAAAGATGCTGCAATGGATAAGAGTATCCTAATGGATTTAAGCATGGCCACAGGAGAGAAGGTTTCCTCGTAATCGATACCTTCTTTCTGTGTATACCCTTTAGCTACCAATCTAGCTTTAAAGGTTTCCACCTTTCCATCCATACCTCTTTTCCTCTTGTATACCCACTTGCACCCAATGGGTTTTATCCCTTTAGGCAAGTCTACAAGGGACCAGACTTTGTTATCGAACATAGATTCAATCTCGGATTGCATTGCCTTTTGCCAATGGCAACTATCAACATCCTCCATAGCTTCCTTGTACGTATAGGGATCATCGTCGTCCGGGAGATTCTCCACTGATTCTCCCAGACCGATGTATCTTTCGGGTTGTGTTCTAACCCTCCCACTACGACGAGGAATGGTAGGTTGTTGATCTTGTGTTGGATCGGAACTTACAATTGGGTTAGGTTGTGTAACCTCTCGTGGAATTGTATCTCCTGACATCTCATTCAGGACAATTCTACTTATAGGCACAAAATCATTCATATAGTCCTTTTCCAGAAATTTAGCATTTGTCGAAACAAATACTTTAAGATCTGAAGGACTATAGAAATAATATCCTTTAGTTTCTTTTGGATACCCTACAAATATACATGTTTCTGAACGGGACTCCATCTTTACTGTCTTTCCTTTTAACACATGCGCAGGACAACCAAATATCCTTAAGTGTTGTAAACTAGGCTTGCGCCCAGTCCACAACTCATGCGGTGTTTTAGGAACAGACTTAGATGGTACATCGTTTAGAATGTATATAGCAGTTTGTAAAGCATATCCCCAAAAAGAAGTAGGAAGCGTTGAATAACTCAACATAGACCTAACCATATCCAAAAGAGTTCTATTTCTCCTTTCTGCTACCCCATTCTGTTGAGGTGTACCTGGTGCAGAAAACTGAGAAACTATCCCATTATCAATAAGATATTTCTGAAACTCACCAGATAGATATTCTCCACCACGATCAGATCTCAAGATTTTATGTGTTTCTCAAGCTGATTTTCCACTTCAGCTTTGAATGCTTTGAACATGTCAAAAGCATCCGACTTATGTCTCATGAGATACACATAACCAAATCTCGAGTAATCATCCGTGAAGGTGATGAAGTACTCATATCCACCTCTAGCTTGAATGCTCATAGGTCCACATACATCAGTGTGTATCAATCCTAAACATTCAGTGGCTCTTGCACCTTTGGCAGAGAACGTCCTTTTGGTCATTTTACCTTCCAAACAAGATTCACAAGTTGGTAGATCATCAACCTTTAAGTCACTCAAAGGTCCGTCACATACCAATCTTTTAATCCTATTAAGGTTAATATGACCTAAGCGTAAATGCCAAAGGTAGGTTTCATCTGTTGATAATTTTACTCTTTTATGATTAGGTTCCGTCATTTCTGTGTCTAACGAGTGAGAGATATTTCTATGCAAAAAGTATAGACCGTTTTCCAATGTACCTTTGCAAATAATTTTGTCATTCTTACTAATAATAAAAACTTTATTAAAAGTAACCGAAAATCCAAATTTATTCAAACAAGAAACTGAAATTAAATTTCTCTTGAATTGAGGTACATAATAAACGTCTATCAAATCTAAATGCCTAAAAGAATCTAGATTAACTCTAATATCTCCCACTGCACTTGCAGACACTAACGTTCCGTTGCCCAAACGCAAGTTGATTTCATTTTTATTCAACTTTCTCCTTTCTTGGAACCCCTGTAAGGAATAGCAAACATGATTTGTGGCTCCAGAGTCTATGATCCAAGAATCTGTAGAATCTGCCAGAAAACATGTTTCAAGATAATTAATATTACCTTGTTCCTTCTTGTTCTAGGACTTTGGGCAATTTCTTTTCCAATGTCCCTTTTCACCACAAAGGAAGCATTTCCCTTTGATCTTGGTTACTTTCATGGTCTCCATCTTGGTAGGCCCAAGTTGCTTTTTCTTCTGTTGTTCCTTAACCTTTTGACGGGTCTTAACAGTAGCAACTTTACCAACCATATAAATCTGAGATTCATAAGTAGGAGCAGGTGGTTTAGGAGCAGACAGAATAAACTTATGTTTTTCAGCTTGCAGCAACAACCCAATTTTCCTTTTCCATGTGACATAATTATTTTCGGTTAAAATATTATCTTTTAAGATGTTCATTAGGGATGGGTTCATGATTTCTGAATATAACAAAACATATATAAGTAAATAATCATGATAAAGCACTTTTAAATATTTATCTTGAATTAAATAAATAACTCAATCATAAAATTCAACGGTGATCCAACACCCATAAATGTTACGCCTCCTTTGGGAGTTCGCACCATTTACTAGTTAGACTAGGTCCCACCTAATTGTTAACATAACAACCAGCGTTTTCAATTTTAGCCTTGCAATTTTACTGACAAGAACTCTTGGGAGGATATCAATAAAATTACATTGAGTGTGTTACCAAGATATCGACCCTCAATTTTCTCTCACGAAAATCCCTCCTTGGGGAGTAGATCTCGTTTGAGTCCATTGTCTAGTCTATCCTTGTAAGGAAGTATATTGCTAAATTCCATTCATGGATGCCCCTTGGGGGGATTACCAATAAATAATAAAGCTCAACTAACCTTGGAGGCCATAGGTGTTACAAAAACACCTTCTCCCACTCAATTATTTAAGGCGTGTGATTAAATCCCATAGAATGATTTACCGAGTTATCTAGATGCCAATTTAGATACCTAAATCATTCAATGCATGTTCATACCAAAAGAGATATATGAGTGGCACTCCTATTCTATATGTCATGTTATCATACAATAACAAATATTGTAATATTTAAGCATAAATTAAATAGCAACAATTTTGGCCCATCCTAGAAAAACAAGTAAATTACAATTGTTTAGGAATACAAGATCTTCAAGTGGCCCATCAACCATACGCTCATCCTTCGGCCCAACCCCATGGGCGTGCACAACCCATAACCCCACAAAGGGGCTGCTGTGCACAGCCCATGAAGACTCCCAAGGCTGCCGTGCGCAGCCCACCAAGCTTGGGCTTGCCATGCGCAGCCCAATCCACTCCTAGGGTGCGCACGGTGCTCGTTCTCGGTCCCGGTTGCTTCGTTTTTCTTCGTGTCTTCGAATCTTCAACACCTAAATATATTACGGCAGTATTTAAACAAATAAAATACTGCAGTATTTTTTTTTTTTTTTTATTCACTGCAGTACTTTTACATATAAAAACTGCACTAAAAAATTAAATAAAAAAACTGCAGTTGTTAAAAAAAAATACTGCACCTATATTAAAAAAAAATATAACACCTAGCAACTACCAAGAAGGAATTATGGCGATGATAGACCACCCTTCTTGTTACAACTCCGAAACAAAAATTACATTGAAAATCTAGGGCCAAAATCGAGCAATAACAAACCACATAAAACATATATAAATCCATACATCACATGTAATTATATATTTGAATACCTAGAGTGCCATCTCTTTCTAAACATGCATAATCACAATAAAAAGAAATAGATCCACGTATATATACGTTAATTAATTAAAAGGGTTCAACCTAGGCTCTGATACCAATTGTAGGGAAAAATAATTAATCAAAAGTGGTAAACGCAGCGGAAGCGATACTAAAAACGATTTAGTGACTTTTAAAAATTTTTCCTTTATGAACCTTAAACCCTTTTAATCAATAAACATGCATATACATTAACAAAAGTAAATTACCTTTTGTCGCGTGATCCGATTGACTTACGTCGATGGTAATCCGCAAGACCTTCAATCCGAGCACGAACGTGGATCACCTAGGAGCGTGGTCTCCCTTTTCTTTGAATTGCAAACCTGTGAATGGACCAAACAAAAACTTTCTTTTCTTTGTTAGTCACAAAACAATCAAAAGAATGTCAAAATTATTCTGAGTTCTCAATCTTATGATCGAAACTCGCGTGAACCTAGATCGATATCGTATACACAAGCTTATTGATGATTAAGCAATAGTATACTATCAAAGAATAATTTCACACTCCTTTTTGTCTTTCTAGAATAAAAAACTCTCTTGGAATTAAGAAGAAGAAGAAAGAAATAAAAACTCAAGCACCAAGCCTTTTGGTGGCCGAACCCTATAAGAACCCTTATATAGGTTGGCCGAATGTTTTCTTCTTTTTCCTTTAGGGTTGCCGAATTCTATGTAGTCTTAGATTAGGGTTGGCCGAATTTCATCATGTCACTTATATAGGGTGACTAAAATTCAACCCTAATTCTTTTCAACTTTATAGACTTCAAACCCTAATCCAACTCCTTGATTTTTATTCTTTTATTTTAACTAAATAAAAAGACTCCTTATTTGATTAAATAAATAAAACTAATTTATTTATTTCCTTGTCAAACAAGTCTTTTACTTTTAGGAAAGATTTGTTTCTTTAATTAAACAATTAATCAATAAATTAATTAATTCTTATTTAATTAAAACAAATGAAACAAAATAATATTTTAGGTTAAAATTTTAACCTTGCCGCCCCACTTGTATAAGATTGGGCCTAACATTATTTTCTTATTTCATTTAATCCATTGGACTTTAAATAAAAAGCTCACATGTGAACCAGACCCATTCTTACTAAAAGAAACAAGCCCACATGTCTTTCATTAATATATTAATATAATTGAGCAGCCCATTACTTAAATAATGTGCAAATTATATTCTTAATATATTAAATGCAATTCTAGATGGACCCTTAAATTGGTCCGGTAGAATATATCAAGTGATCCATGCAAGTCCGTGTGGATTGGGGATCTTGGCGGGCTATCTAAATTTAAGCTTCAATAGACACAACCTAATCACAATCAACAAATGATTCACTTAGGTCCGATCCATTAATTTTAACTCATTCCACTAAAGAGCTAAAATTGAACTCTTAAATAAAGATAGAAAAGGAAGATGTTCCTCATTCATACCCTAGACAATCATGTTGGAGATAGTGTATCCTCGTGATTAATATCAGTAATCGCCAAGAGTTCATAGACCGCCTATAACTCTCCAAGTTACCATATTTACTCATATGACCACGTTTTGAACTTGGATATTTTGACTTGTCCAGAAGCCATGTTTTCAATAGACACTATCGAAAACTCAACGTTGAGATTTAATATCCAATTACCTCAAAACATCCATATGATGATATCATACTCTCATTTAATTAAATGGAGCCACGATGTCCATATCTATAAATGAAGTCCTCTATCGATTAACAAATGAATATCACCAAACTATCGAGGATAGACTATGCGATATAATCGTACTCATTGATAACTCAAATGATATCACTTGCAACCATAAGTCCATCATTTATCTCAGGATTAAGATAGACTCTCCGATTGTCCTGATAATGAAAAGACTATTATCTATTGACGGTTCTAGATAAAGCTTTTCATTGTGATCCAGTTCAATGCACCCAGTGCACTAGATCCTTTTGCTCGAAGACACTCCGATGATTTTAGACTCATCATATCTCATTTGATCCCACTCAAATGATAGCAAAAGAATTCTACAACTTTAACAAGATAAAGGTGCCCAACCTTTAACTTAAGTTGTGAACATTATTCAAGACTAACTAAAGAATTGTGTCTACCACATACATATCCAGATATACGAACAATTCTTCTTTTCCCATAGTCTTTAGACCTTATGATTATTTACTTTGACAGTTATAATATAAACTATAAATGCTATACGATTTGTTAAACCAGAAATCACTTTATTAATATGAAAAAGATTGTTAATTACAACATTACACTCTTGCTATTGAGCATAATCCTAACACATACACTTGATAATATATGCTCATGCATTTATACTATCTTGACAAACTTTGCTTATTGCATGTTCTAGGACTATGTCTAGGAAATAGCATATGTGTGTGTCTTTGTGTTTGTATGTTTCCGTATTTTTGTATTTGGACTTGAATATGCTCAATTATGATTCCTTATTGAGTTCTGGTCATTTCGGTTACTCATTTGTAAGGTTTATGATTTGTATTAGCTTGATTCCATTGCAAAATACTCTATATTTGTATTAGTTATTGCTTAAGATGTTCTTGGAAGAAAAGGAGCTTAAAACGTAAAGAAGCAATGTCTAGTGCAAAAGTCGTCTTCAAGAGGTGAAAAGCGTCAAAGGTATATCTTGACTCTTATCCTCTTGCAAGGCGTTAGCGCACACACACACAATTCATACATTTGTGTCCCTGCATCGTGGTTCAAATATTTGGTATAACACATTCACACACTTCATAGTATGCTCATGCATTGATCTTGTATTGACAAACATTGTAGAATTGCATGCTTTGTGACTATCTCTTTGATATGGCATGCTTGTGTGAATATGTGTTTATTTTTTTTGTGTATTTTGTGTTTAGGACTTGAACATGTTCTTATTTAATACCTTATTGAGTTCCAGTCGTTTCGGTTACTCATTCATAAGGTTTCGAGTCCAAACGATGTAACTACTCTACTTTTCGTTCTCATTCGTTGAGTTGACTTCATCATCATTTTCTGAGATGATTTCTCAACCATTTTTCAAAGTTGTGTAGTCTTCTTCGTGTGTGAGGGAGACACAGTTCGTAATTCAAAAACAGATTCAAAATCGGAGTTCGGATGCCCAAGATATGGGCTGAAGAACCGAAGGAGTGCACGAGAGTGGTCTGGAGCGCGTGAGGGAGGCCGTGGGCCCCATGGCCAAGGGAGCCCTCTGCCCCCGTGAGGCCCACGCGCCCCCCATGGGGAGGTGACATGGCACATGCTGATTTTCCCAAAAATGCTCTCTCTCTCCTCCTTTTAAACTCATCTCCTTCCCTCCACACTTGGTGTTGAATTTTGAAGAACACTTCACGAAATTCTGCAGAATTCTCCAATTTTTGTGTTTTCTTATTTTGATCATATCTCTCTCATACGAACTCGAACTCAATCGATTCAATAACCAAAATTGTTGGTCTTGAAGAGAGCTACAAACCCCAAGCATTTCAAAGGTAGCTGACTTCGCCATTTTTCTCAGTTGATCGATTTTCAATCCGAGGTCAAGGTTGTTTGTTCAACTTCTTCTTTTTCAATTTCATCTTTGATCTTCTTTTGATTCTTACTATTTGATTGATGAAATTTGTTGAGAAGCATGTTAGATCATATGCTAGGGGTGTTTGATCATTTGTTAATTGAGATTTAGCTTTGTGATTTGTTTTGAACATATATGTGCTAAACTTGATTTTGTGTGAAATTGATTCTAGAAAATAAATATATGATATGTCTCATATTATTTTCTAGATTTTATTTCATGATCTAAGAACAAGGTTTTTAGTGTGATAAATTGAATATTCATACCTTTGTTCTTATTGATTTGCATGTCTTGATTTCTAGATAATCTTGTGTTTGTGTATTGAAAGCATATTCTAGTTTATCATTGAACATGTACATTTTGCTTGATTGATCATTTAGCTTAATTTGTTTGTGTTTGCATCACTTGCATCAATTTAGATCATAGCCTTGCATTAGGTTGAAGTCTCTAGCAAAGTGAGTGAAGCTTTGTGGATAGAGCAAGGAAGTCTTGATTAGAGTCGGGAGGACTCGAATAATCAAGCAAGGGAGTCTTGTCTAGGGTCAGGAGGATCTGGATAGGCAAGCAAGAAATCTTCCTAGAGACGTGAGCGTCTTGGATAGGAAGTTGCTTTCTAGAGGTGTAGAATACATCTCGGATAGGAAGTAGGCTTGGTGATTCACTAGCCCGAGGGTAGATTAGGAGTTGATAGCTTGAGCGGATATCATGAGTGATAGCTTGAGTGTGTAAGTCCTTTTTCACATAGTGGATTGCTTTGCCGGTGGTTGTGGTATCAACCCGTGGATATTTCCTCTTTGAGGTTTTACCACGTTAAAACACTTGTGTTCATTTTTGTTTTTACTTTTCTTTATCTTCCCTATCTTTCATTGATTGCATATCTTGTAAATTGATTAACTCTTGTATAAGTGAAATCAATTAATTTGTCAAATATAATCAAGTGTGTATTTTCATTGATATATTCCGCATTATTTTTTAATTGGAAGAATTTGGAGCCTATACCTATTCACCCCCCCCCCCCCCCCCCTCTAGGTATATTTCACTACTACTTAAGGGAAATTTCATCATTCATTTAATTTCGAGTCCAAACGATGTAGCTATGCTACTTTTCGTTCTCATTCGTTGAGTTGAATTCATCGTCGTTTTCCGAGTTGATTTCTCAACCATTTTTCAAAGTTGTGTAGTCGTTGTCATGCGTGAGGGAGTCACGGTTCGTAATTCGAAAATAGATTCAAAATCGGAGTTCGGATGCCTAAGATACGGCTGAAGAACGTGAGGGAGCGCGCAAGAGGAGTGAGTGGCCAAGAGGCCACGTGGCCCAAGCCGTGTGGGAGCCGTGGGCCCCACGGCCAGAGAGGCTATCTGGCCCCATGTGGCCCATGCGCCCCCCACGGGCTGGGGTGATGTGGCCACTTGTGATTGGCCCATTTTTCTCTTCTCTCTCCTCCTTTTTATTTCCCTCAATTCTCTCCATTTCATTTTCAAGAAGAAAAAATTGTGTAATCCCGTCAGATTTTTTCTCCCAAATTTTCTCATCTTCCAAACACCATAACTTCTTCATAGGAAGTCGGATTTGAGTGATTCTAGTTGGAGAACGTTTGCAATCGAGTCCTCTACCTTTTCCAAGTGGTTTGGTGGCTGTTTGATCGATATTTCTGGTGGTTCCACATAGAAATCCGAACCAGCTCGTGAATCCAAGGTATTGGTCTTATCTTTGGGATTTCTTCTTTTATAACCTTCAATTTGCTTGGGGTTTCTTCTTCTATATGTATGCTTATGTTTGGTGAATGCTATTGAGAAAGATAGCTTCATAATCATTCTAATCAGAAGTCTATTTAGAGACAAATGTGGACTAGTTTCTATGATTCTAGGTTTTTCACATGTTTGTGAGTTGTATTGTGATTAGAATGACATCTTAGGTTGTTTGTAACTTGATTGAATCAATTTTGTGATAAATGACCTTGAGATTTGATTTGATCCTTTGATTGATGAAATCTAGGATTATTGTATTTGTATGTGTTTTAAAGCAATCTAGGATTTAATTGATTTATATTTTAATCCTTGCTCTATATTTTTGGCTAGAATATTGATTGATTTAATCTCATGTATCTAGCATTTTATTGTATGTTGATAGCAGCTTGAACTTGTACTTCATGAATATATTTTTGTTCAAGTGTTGTATGTGTGAATGAGACTTTGAGCTTATGTGTTTGGTGTTTACACATGCTTTAGGTTTTATTCTTCTATTTTGCATCTAGACTTTTGTTACTTGTGATATCACATGTTTAGGTCTATTTGTACCATAGAATGTATTGATCATATGTTCTATGTTGAATTGGTTGTTTGCATCATTTGCATTCACATGATCACACTAGGAAGTCCTTGTAAAAGGCATGAAGTCTTGGTTAGAGTCGGGATGACTCGGATAGCCAAGCAAGAAGACTTGCCTAGAGTCGGGATGACTCGGATAGGTAAGCAAGAAGTCATGGCTAGAGTCGGGAGGGCTCGGATAGTCATGCATGGGAGGCTCCCTAAAGGCATGAGTGCCTTGGATAGAGAGTTGGCTATTATATTGGAAGGCCTAGGCGTATGGTTGGACATAGACTCCAAAAGAGTGGGGCACACGGGAGGTGTATGCACTCTTGAGGAATTTCTAATCTTCCATCGATGTTGGTTTTGTGTGTTGTCCAATATATGGTGGTTCCGCATCATTGAGGGATTTCATACTTTCCAATAAGGTTGGGTAGACTTAGACTCCACTAGGTTGGGTGAGCTAAAGATTGGTCACTTTGTGGATTCTCTATTTTTATCATCCAATATATATAGTACCCTAATGGTTGTATTTCAACCCGTGGATGTTTCCTCCTTGGAGGTTTTACCACGTTAAAAAATCTCTTGTGTTAATTCCTCATATCTATATCTTTTATATTTTATTTGTGTATGTTATTATCTTGTTTCATATTAATCACTTGTGATGTATAGTGGAGCAAGTATTTGTAAAGTGTGATTTGTGGATTCATTCTTTTGATCATTTTTGTATATTTGATTCTTTTGTATATTGTAATTTTTGTATAGTGATATTTGATCACTCTTATAGCTCATTGAACATCTATTGAAATACAAGTATTCTTTGTTGTTGTGTTTATTTGTTCTTATACCTCACACAACTAGATGATATACTTAGACCTTGTTCTCATGATTATATTCTTATATTGTCTATGTATGTCTTTCTTGGTTTATTTTGTTGTGTGTAAGGCTACCTTGAGGGATAAACGAAAGTTTGTTCAAGGGATTGAAAAAAAGGTGTAAAAACCTATTCCCACCCCCCCCCCCCCCCCCCCTCTAGGTATGCTTTAAGCAATTTAACTACGTTTGTATACTTTCAAAAGTGACCTATCCCACCACACTCAAAACAACGGACCCCTTTCCTTTCGGTCTTCTCTTTCCTAGGCTCAAACTTATTGTAGGAACCCTTTTTCTTGAAGTTTTGACCTTTGGAACCAAAGTCCTTTTTCCCGAACTTCATGACCCTCTTGAATCTCTTCACAAATAATGCAAGGTCTTCGTCCGAGTCATTCTTCTTTGCCTCATTTTCATCCTTGGAGGTTTTCAAAGCAATTCCTTTTTGCTTTTTATGAGGTGTGGAGATAGGAGCCTTCCTAGACTCATAAGCTAGAAGTCTCCCAATCACCTCACTCGGCTTCATATCCTTATATCCACTATTTTCTTCTAAAACCGTCACCTTTGATTCGAACCTATCGGGGAGAGATCTCATGATTTTCTACTTGACTCTCCTATCCGAATACGGGTCTCCGAGTTGGTGACTTTGATTGACGATATCCATCAATTTGATTTCGAAGTCATTGAAGCATTCATCCTCTCCCAACCTAAGTAACTCGAATTGAGTTTTGAGGACTTGAAGCTTGGATTCCTTCACCACCTCGGTTCCTTCATGTGCAACTTGTAAGACATCCCAAGCCACTTTCGCGATTTGAGTGTTCTGAATTAGCTTATACTGATTTTCATCCATTGCACAAAGGATGGCGTGCATCGCCTTCCTATTCCACTTTGAAGCCTCAAACTCTTGCGGACTCCATTGAGCCTTAGGCTTCAATACTTCTTCTCCTCCACCATCGGGAGTCATCTTGGGTAGATCATATCCATCTTTCACCGCCATCCATGCACGGTCATGAATTTGACATATGTAGGATTCCATCTTCCCTTTCCATTGGGAATAATTCAACCCGGTAAGAAGTGGAGGCTTTGTGCTAGAAGAACCCTTGTTGCCACCACCATTTCCATCGTTTCCACTCATAGTGTTTATGAATGAATGAAATGAATTCAAATGTATGAATGATAAAAAATCACACAAAATGCAAAACACACCAAAATAAGCAAGGATCACCTATGTATATCTAGGAACCCGCTCTGACACCAATTGAAACAAATTATAGCACGGTGTGTATAAAACTATCTAGAGGGGGGGTGAATAGATTTTAAACTTATTACCCAATTTTTCGTGTGAAGTCAATATTACGAAATTACCCATAACTAGATAAAGCAATAAATCAAGTATAAAATACGGAAATTAAATAACACTTGATTTTTACGTGGAAACCCTCACGGGAAAAACCACGGGCTAGTAAGTAAGCCACACTCGAACCTTGAATCCACTAAATGTGTAAAACGATTACAACCTAATCACGAAAGTAATCACACACCTACCTAATCCTGGTATAAGTAAACCTATTCCAATTTGCTTGCGATCTAAGCAACCTAATCCCGAAAGCTACACACAAGGCTTACTTTCTCAAAGAAGAGAATAACACCCTAAGTGAATATATGAATATCCAAATGCAACATAGAGCAAGGGAAACCCTATATGCTTATCTAAGATGATGAATATGCAATTAGAACAATCCTAGATATTAAAACTAAATGACATATCAAATAGTTTAGCTAATTAAGATTAAGCACAAAATCTAATTAGCTATCACAATACAACTTCTCAAACATTCAACAAACTAATCTCAAACTTGTATCCAAAATATATATAAATAACATACAGGTAATAAATTGAGATTGCTTATTAAGAAAAACACAAAATATGTAAGATATTAGTGAAAAGCTTACCAAGCAAAGTATGATGAAGAATCCATGCAAGATGATATCTAGATGATCAAAGATGATGCTAGATGATGATTGATGATCATGGAAAATTTGTTTGAGTAATAAAAGGTGAGTTCTTTGTGTATTTTTCTTGTCTTGAAAAATATCCTAAGTATGAAATCTGAATATGAACTCTCTTAATGGACCTAGAGTCAAAGTGGCATATATATAGGAGCCATAAGTGAAGTGTGGTCGTTTTGAAAAACGCACCAAAAATTGCTCTATGCGCTGGTGAGCTTGCGCTGGACAACAAGCGCACGACTAGCGCATTGGCAAAAAATGCACAAGCGCTTGACGACCAGCGCACATGAAGGGTGCATGACCAACGGTAAACCACTGGGCGATTTACGCTGGTGGACCAGCGCACGACCAGCGACAGACCACTTGGCGATCTGCGCTGGTCTGGTGTATGACGACCAGCGCACAACCCACTCCTTTGAACCCCACAAACAACATGCAAGGGTAAAAAGGTAAAAACAAGATGCATCCTAAAAGCCTAACATGATATGTCCTTTTAGTCATAAGATGCAATCAATACTAATGCATGAAGAGAGATTAAATAAGCACTAATGCACACAAAATACAAACACAACATTCAAGAAAAGAATTATGCAAGTGTTGTGTGTGTGTACAACTACATCTCTTCAAAGCAAAGACAAGCACTAGAGATTATACCTTTGGCGTGCTTGTCCCTTGAGGTCTTCAAAGGGCCTTTGAACTTGAACTTCAATCACCTAAACTACCCTTACACAATTAACTCCAACATGTAGTTTGGTCACGAAATAAGCCAATCAACAAATGGGAACCTTACAGATATTCATCCGGTTTTTGCTTTAAAAGAATAGATATCAACATGTGAGCGTGTGTGTGTGTGCATGTGGCTCGTTTACTCATTTCTATTTGACAACCTGAGGTTTTCACAATTCTCAACTATACACCATTAAGCCTTTTATTTTTTTCATTTCTTTTAGGCTTAGAATCAAAGATTTTTTTTTTAATGATTCTTTTCAACACTTCTTTGATTTTTCTAACATAAACATATACACCTCATGGCGGCTTTCACTCATCACAATGGCGTAGCCCTTTCCTACATTGGGCGGCTACACAACCAAGGTGTGTAGCCCTTTCCATGAGGGTGCTCGTTGAATACTATGTAGTGCCGAAGAAAAATGGATACATATCATAGGTCATCTATCATGTACTAAGCAATAGGCTTCTAGATGCATCCATAATATACATACTTTCAACCACATATACTTAAAAACTAAAACATATAAGAGAAGCATTAGTGCACTTTTCAAAAATAAGATTTTCAAGCTCACATGCATGATCTATAAACAATAAAAGTTATTTGTTTAAGATCATTACTTCTCAAGTGAGTAGCTCTCAAAGTATTGATATTCAAATTAAGTTTTGCTCATCAAGCCATTCAACAATCACACAAGCATTTCAAGTATCATGTATAAGATCATTGTGAACACATCACTAAAAGATCTTTAGAGAGTAAATGTCAATGAGAACCATATGAATGCTATACTAGTTCTCTAATATGACATGCTACATGATGTAATGCAAACATAGAGTCGAAAGATGAAAAGCTAGAAAGCAAGCATTAGGATATAGAAATACCTAAGCAAGCTTTTTCATCAAATGCAAAGCCTTCGCTCTTTTAGTGAGCTCTCTTAACTTGTTTGTCCTCATGACAACAAGTTATTGATGTGTCGATCCAAGAGAATAAAAACTCAAACATTTCAACTCAAACACAAAAATGACTTTCTCTAAAAGTCTTAACAAAAATCATTACCATATAGATTTCATGATATACAACTTCTCAAAAGTTAATAAACGGATTTTGACTATCATAATGATATTTGTGAGATAACTAAGTTCATGTCAAAGCCAGAGAGAAACAAAGCTAGCTAGATAAGTTACTCAAAACTAGACACTAATCTTAAAGCCAATTCACATGTGCAACTTACACTAATGGTAAGAACACTCACCCTTGACCCATTTAGTCTAGGAAGCACAAACACATAAACCATCATGATCATTTCTCATAGCAATATTATATCTAGAAGATAAATAATCAACTATCTTCTCTATAAAAATATTTCTCATGTAAAACATAACATTATTGCCATCAACAAAGATATTATCAAGACTATACATATGATCATGTGAAACACTCATTTTCACCCACATCTTCATGACAATATTCCTTACATGATTATCGTTATCATGCACAAAATTCAAAGAGTTATCATGCAAGAAACATTCATAGAAGATTTTCTCATCTCACTAACATGCATTTCATTCCCTAGTTTGTATTATCTAATATACTCATGGCATCTAGATTTAGTATGCACTACAACATTTCAAAAATGTCAAACCGAAATACATATGGAGATGATACTATTTAAATATATATTATACACACCGATAATTTATTTCAATTGGTATCAGAGCGGGTTCCTAGATATACTTAGGTGATCCTTGCTCATTTTGGTGTGTTTTGCATTTGTGTGATTTTTGTTCATTCATACATCTTGCATACATTTCATTTCATTCATTATACACAATGAGTGGAAACGGTGGCAACAACAAGGGAGCTTCTAGCACGAGACCTCCTCTACTCACCAGGTTAAATTATTCCCAATGGAAAAGAAAGATGGAATCCTACATATGTTAAATTCACAACCGTGCATGGATGGCAGTTGAAGATGGATATGATTTACCTATGATGACTTATATGGGTGGAGAAGAAGAAGTATTGAAGCCTAAGGCGCAATGGAATGCTCAAGAGTTCGAGGCTTCAAGGTGGAATAAGAAGGCTATGCACACCATCCTTTGTGCAATGGATGAAAATCAGTACAAACTGATTCAAAACACTCAGATAGCGAAAGTGGCTTGGGACATCTTACAAGTTGCACATGAAGGAACCGAGGTGGTGAAGGAATCCAAGCTTCAAGTCCTCCAAACTCAATTCGATTTGCTTAAGATGGAGGAGAACGAATGCTTTAATGATTTCGAAATCAAATTGATGGATATCGTAAATCAAAGCCACTAACTCGGAGACCCGTATTCAAATAGGAGAGTTAAGTAGAAAATTATGCGGTCTCTTCCCGATAGGTTTGAATCAAAGGTTATGGCTCTAGAAGAAAACAGTGGGTATAAAGACATGAAGCCGAGCAAGGTAATTAGAAGACTTCTCACCTACGAAGGCTCCTAGCTCTACACCTCCGAAAAAGCATAAAGGAATTGCTTTGAAAGCATCTAAGAATGAAAATGAGGTAAAGAATCACTCGAACGAAGACCTTGCCTTATTTGTGAAAAGGTTCAATAAGGTTTTGAAGTTCGGGAAGAAGGGCTTTGGATCAAAAGGTCAAGACTTGAAGAAAAGGGGTCCCTTCAAGAAGTTTGAGCCTAGGCAAAAAAGGACCGAAAGGAAAGGGGCTTAATGCTTTGAGTGTGGTGGGATAGGTCACTTTGCCCCCGAATGTGCTAATCACAATGACAATAAGAAGGGAAAAGTGATGGCCGCCACTTGGAGTGGAAGTAGTGATGACTCCAATGAGGGAGATGAGTCTTCGGGTGATGAAGATCGCATGGCTAACTTCCTAGCCTTTGCCTCCTCCCACAAGAGCAAAAGTGCTAGTGAAAAAGAGAAAGGGAGTCAAGAGGAAAATGACTCAAGTGAAGAAGAAAGTGATTCCTCATCTAACTCCATAAATGGATATGTGGAGAAAAAGGTGCTTGCTAAATATCATGCTGAGTTTAATGACTTAGTAATCAAGAGCACGAGAAAGATTCAAAGATTGAGAGAAGAGAATCCTAAACTTTCATCCCATAATGACCACTTAAGTGAACAAGTGGAAAGATCCAAGAAAATTGAAGACAAGCTAAGAGATGAGCTAGCTTTGTCTAGGAGGAATGAAGAAGGTCTAAAGAGGGAACTTGAAGAAGCAAAAGGATCTATGACTAGGATGACCTCTAGCACCCAAAAGCTTGATCGTATGCTTAATGTTGGAAAGAATCCTTGTGACAAGAGGGGTCTTGGGTCTGAAGATGGCAAGGAGATCTCGACCTCTAACAAGACCATGTTTATCAAGAGGTTGGGCAATAAAGAAACTTCACCGATGTAAACTCCTAGGAAGAAAATTGATATAGGACAATATTCAAATAGTGCTCAAGTGAAGGTGGCGCCAAGAAGGCAACCTCAAGCTCAACCTATAAGAGCTTTTCAAGCTAACACTCCTCAATATATGGCTAACAAAGGAAAGGGACCAATCGTGCAAGATCAACCTTGGAAGCAAGCTAGACCGGTTTAACAATGAAGATGGATTGAACCTACTCAACCACAAAGACATGAGAAAGCTCCTATGTACGCACAAGGACATGGTATGATTCCTTATTTTATTCCTACATGTCATTTTTGTGGTTTTGATGGTCATATTAGACCAAGATGCTTTTGTTATATCAAAATGTGTAAAACTAGAAGCATGATTGAGAAGAAAAAGAATAGAGTCATGATGCATGTTCTTAGGAATGTTAAGATTAATTTGTATGATCCTAGGACATCTAGAGCCCATGTACCAAAGACCACTAGGAAAGAAAATGCTTTACCTAGGTGGATTAGAAAGAATGAAAATGTTTGTCATGTTGCTCAAATTGCCTTAAAGGCTAATTCTTCTAATTTTTGGTATTTAGATAGTGGGTGCTCTAGGCACATGACGGGAAACAAGAGTTTATTCGAAACTCTTGTCATGGAGGAAGGAGGATGTGTCACCTTTGGTGATGGATCCAAAAAGAGAGTCGTAGGGAAAGGAACCATTTCTGTTCCCGAATTACCCTCCTTGTCCAATGCTTTATTTATTGATGGCTTGAAAGCCAATTTGATTAGCATTTCTCATCTTAGTGATGAAGGATTCTCCATCTTGTTTAGTAAAAATGATTGCTCTATCCTAAAGCCCGATGGACAAACCTTTTTGAAAGGTATAAGATCTAGTGACAATTGTTATTGTCTTGAAGCTAGAATGGTCTCAAACAATGTGTCCATGGATGAGCAAATTAAGTTGTGGCATGAAAGACTTGGCCACATGAACTTTCAGGATTTACGAATCCTAGGTAAGTTCAAGTGTGTGTGTGGCCTTCCCAAGCTTGGGAAGAAAGCCAATGGTGTTTGTGGACCTTGCCAACAAGGAAAACAAACCGAAAGCATACACAAAAGGGCAAGTATCTCTCCACCAAGGAGCCCCTAGAGCTTCTCCACATGGATCTTATGGGTCTCATGCAAACCGAGAGTTTTGGTGGAAAGAGATATATTTTTGTTTGTATTGATGATTTCTCTAGGTTTACATGGACATATTTTCTTAAAGAAAAATCCGAAACTTTTGACAAGTTTAAAATGCTTTGTACTAAAATACAAAATGAAATGAATTCAAACATTAAAAGCATTAAACGGATTAGAAGTGACCGTGGGAGGGAGTTTGAGAATGCCGTCTTTGAAAGCTATTGCAATAGCTTAGGCATCTCCCATGAGTTTTCAGCTCCTAGGACACCTCAACAAAATGGAGTTGTTGAGAGGAAGAATAAGGTCCTTCAAGAGATGGCCTGTGTGATGTTGCTTAGCAACAATGTCCCTAGAGTTTTCCTAGGACCCGGAACTAGGAATACCTCCTATGAGTTATGGAAAGGTAGAAAGCCAAATGTTAGTTACTTCCACTCCTTTGGAAGCAAATGCTACATTTTAAATTACTGTGATCAACTTGGCAAATTTGATGATAAGAGTGATGAGGGTATCTTTATTGGCTACGCCTTGGATAGTAGAGCCTATAGAGTTTTCAATTTGAAGACTAAAAGCGTCATGGAATCATCCAATGTTGTCATTGATGATGAAAGGCTCAAGTCTAGTGTCCATGAGGAGGAGATTATTAGAGTAGTTGACTCTTCTTTGGAGAAGGTTGTGGTGACTCTTAATGTTGGGACATCTAATGTTATTGATGATGACACACAATCTATTTGTAGAGTTTCTCTCTTGAACTCTAAAGAACTCGCTCCATGGGTTAGACAACTCCATGATAAGAATGACATCATTGGAGAAGTTAATAAGGGTGTTATGACTAGGCGTTAAATAGCTAATCTCATTAGCTACACATGCTACACCTCTCAAATAAAACCCAAAAAGGTTGATGAAGCCTTAAGTGATGAATTTTGGGATCTTGCCATGCAAGAAGAGCTAAACCAATTCGAAAGGAATGAGGTTTGGACTCTAGTTCCTAGGCCTAAGACCACTAATGTCATATGCACCAAATGGATATATAGGAACAAATCCGATGAGGATGGCAACATAGTGCGTAACAAGGCTAGACTTGTTGCACAAGGGTACTCTCAAATTGAGGGTATCAACTTTGAGGAGACATTTGCTCTCGTTGCCCGCTTAAAGTCCATTAGGCTTCTCTTGTCCATTGCTTGTGTGCACAAGTTCAAATTGCACCAAATGGATGTCAAGAGTGCCTTCATCAATGGTTTCTTGCAAGAGAAAGTGTTTGGTGAACAACTCAAGGGGTTTGTGGATGCTTACCACCCTAACCATGTCTATCGCCTCAAAAAAGCTCTTTATGGGTTGAAACAAGCATCGAAGGCTTGGTATGAATGCCTCACTCAATTTCTTGTTGACAATGACTACACAAAGGGTAATATTGACAAGACTCTATACATCAAGAAAGACAATGTTGAGCTCTTTATAGCTCAAATATATGTTGATGATATAGTGTTTGGCTCCACCAACAACACCAAGGTCCAACAATTTGTTGATGTCATACCTCATGAATTTGAGATGAGTCTTGTTGGTGAGCTTAGTTACTTCCTAGGTTTGCAAATTAGGCAATTAGATGATGAGATTTTTATAACCCAAGCCAAATATGCCAAAAACCTAGTGAAGAAGTTTGGTCTTGAAAATGCCAAACATTGTGATACACCTATGAGTACCACTTTGAAGCTAAGCAAGGATGCTAGTGGAAAAAGTGTGGAACAAACGTTGTATCGGGGCATGATTGGTAGCTTGCTTTATTTGACCGCAAGTAGGCCTGATATCTCTTTTAGTGTGGGTGTGTGTGCTAGGTACCAATCGGATCCTAAAGAGTCTCATCTCTCTTCCATAAAGAGAATCATTTGCTATGTGAATGGGACTTACAACTATGGGATTTGGTACTCTTTTGACACTAATGCTAGTTTAGTTGGCTTTAGTGATACGGATTGGGCAGGGAATTGCGATGATAGGAAAAGCACATCGGGCGGTTACTTCTTCATTGGGAACAACCTAGTCTCTTGGTTTTGTAAAAGCAAAACTCAATTTCCTTATCTACGGCTGAGGCCAAGTACATAACCGTGGGGAGTGGATGCACACAATTCCTTTGTATGAAGCAAATGCTAGTAGACTACGAATTCAACCAAAGTACACTCACTCTCTTTTGTGATAACATAAGTGCTATTAATATTTCCAAGAATCCGGTTCACCATTCTAGAACTAAGCATATTGACATCCGCCATCATTTCTGAAAATAAATATAAACGGGTCCTAAGTTAATCTAGAGGGGGGGTGAATAGATTTTAAACAATTTACCCAATTTTTCGAGATTAGTCCAAATTACGAAAAAGCCCCAATCTAGTCAATATACAAAGACAAGCATACAAGTGCGGAAATTAAAGGACACACAATTTTTTATGTGGAAACCCACACGGGGAAAAACCACGGGCTATTATGTGTGCCACACGAGAACCTCGAATCCACTATTTGCAAATACGATTACAAATTAGGTTGACCACATCACACCTAAATTTACTAATCCGTCTTTGCTACCCGCGGGCCTTTAATAGTGACTCTAGTCCCTTGCTTGCAAACTACCTAGAAGGTAAATACAAGACTTGTCTCTAAAGTGAAGAGATAACACAACCTAGGTGAATATGTGAAATACTCAAGAAGCTAAAAATGCAAGGTTAGACATTTAAGCTTATCTAGGCATGGATGAACATGTTAGACATTCCTAGATATCATATTACTAGATGACATGCATAAATCAACACCAAATAAACAACCAAAGACCTATATGCATCATCTATCACAAAACAATTCACAAACCACAATAAAACTATCTTGAAGCTAAGTCAAGTCATAAAGATGCAATCTTGAATCAATTCAAGTGATAAAAAAGCTATCTTGTAAAGCAAGAACATGTAGATGTGAGAATGATGTTCTAGATACAAGTCATGTGAGCAAAACTAAAAACCCTAAGTGAAATCAACCTAGAATCATACTAGATGATGAATGAAAGATGCAAGATGAAAGGTTTTGTGATTTTGAAGCTTAAAGATGAAGTCTTGATACCTTGAAGTTGAAGATGCTCAAGAGGCTCTCAAAAGTGTAATTTTTGGTGTAAAAAACGAGCCAAGGCTGTCAAGACATATATAAATGGGATCCAAGTGAAGTGACATCGTTTTGGGAAAGTGGCCTGAAATTGGCTTGGGCGCTGTACAGGTCGCTGTACGTAGGGCAACCTGAACAGCGCCTATAGAAGAAGATGAACGGTCATCTTCATGGGCGCTGTTCAGAAGGGCGCTTTTGAACAGCGCCAAGATTCTGATCTCGCTTGGCCAAGGAAGGGCGCTGTACGTACAGCGCTTTCGTACAGCGCTCGTACAGCGCCTATACAAAAATGCATCAGGTCTGATCAAAAAAATGACCCATTCCATCAGGTCTGAAGGGGGCGCTGTTCATACAGCGCCTTGTAGGGCACTTTGAACAGCGCCCTTTGCAATAATTGTAATCCTAGAACTAATGCATGGCAAGGCTTTGGGAATACAAAATGCAATCATCAAAACATGCAAAATGTGAGTGTGTGCAACTATATCTCTTCAAAATAGAGTAAGTCAAGAAATCTACCTTCCTTGAAGCTCTTGAACACACAATGAGGTTTTCTTCCATTCTAAGCTACCTTTACATATATAACCCCATTGTGATTTTGCCAACGAAATACGTCAATCAAAAGTGAGGCACTTACAATCTCCCCCTTTGGCTATTTCGTGACAAAATCACCACTCACATAGCAACCTCACAAAACAAAAATGGTCAACAAAATTTTCTACATTACACTTAAGCTCCTAATCTAAGTCTTGAACATCTTCAAGTCAATTCCAAGCTTGTAGAAAAAAATCCAACCTACACACAATCAACAAGAAAAATACCTTCCAAGAGCAAGTGTGTGAGAGATGCTAATAGCAAAAGAAATGTCATTTCAAAAGGAATCAAACAAGCAATGTAATGCAATGCAACTCCCCCTCAATGCAATCATCTCCCAACAAGGGTTAATTACTCTCAACTCCCCCTAAATGCAATGCCTAGAAGCACACATTCTCCCCAAACCTTACTCCCCCTTTTTGTCATGAGATAGGCAAAGGGAGTCCCCCATAATGGGTAAGCATTAGCAAGGAGAGCTTGTAGCACGAACACATATGCAATCATAAAGGCAATTTTATGCACCTCAATCAAGTAAGAGAGATTCAAGGAGTTTTATTTTATGAAAAATGTGTGACAATAATGCTTTGCATGCAAGACATGTTGCATCTAAGATCAAAAACAATGGTATTTCGCAAAGCAAACAAGAAAAGTTTCCAATAGAATTCAAACCAATTTCACTCTTTGTCATGGAAAAGGCAAGGATATAGAATTTTTAGCATTTCAAACATAAAGAGCAACTATATCCAACATTATAGGCAAAACAAGACATGAGCGACTTTGCGCCCTATTTGATTTTTTCGGGTGAGATACCCGTATGATAGTAGCCTTGTTCTACAAATAAAGAAAGAGAGACTTATTGATTTAAGTCTCAATATTGCTTTTGCACACATATTTGCATTTAATATTTGCAATCAAACATTTCACATTTTCATCTCATACTTTTCAACTTAAGCATGTCATTTAAAAAGAATCATCATGTCATGGAGATCAATTAAAGGTCATTGAAAAAGTACTTCCAAAGTGCATCTCCTATTCCAAAAAAGCATGTTTGAGCATAAATATCACATGGATTGCAAGCAAGGCAATGTAGCACACTTATTAAGAAAAATACATATAAGTATGTACAGCCAAACATCTCAAGCAATTAACTAAGAGGCATAAAATGTAACAATGTGGCACAATGCATGATCATGCAACTTTGCTCTCTTTGCTTGAGCTCCCCATATGGGGTCAAGACACACCAAATCAACCCAATTGACAAATCCCAATAGACTTGCTAAGGTTCCCAAATCTGATGGTGTCTAAGGGATTTGTAAACAAATTCGCTAGTTGGTCATTTGTTCCCACATGTTCCAATGCAATAGTTTTGCTCTCAACTAGCTCTCTTATGAAATGGTGTCTTATGTCAATGTGCTTTGTCCTAGAATGTTGGACGGGATTCTTAGAAATGTTAATGGCACTCATATTATCACAAAATAAAGTAAGAGTACCTTGCTTCAAGCCATAATCGGCTAGCGTTTGTTTCATCCACATCTATTGAGTACAAGCACTACCGGCGGCAATATATTCCGCCTCCGCCGTGGATAGGGAAATTGAGTTTTGCTTCTTGCAAAACCAAGAGACCAAATTGTTCCCAAGGAAGAAGCAACCGCCCGATGTACTCTTCCTATCATCACAATTTCCCGCCCAATCGGCATCACTAAATCCAACTAGACTTGGATTAGTGTCAAAGGAGTACCATATCCCATGATTTGAGGTACCATTCACAAACCTAATGATCCTCTTCACCGCCACAAGGTGAGACTCTTTGGGATTAGCTTGGTACCTAGCACAAACACCCACACTAAAACAAATATCGGGCCTACTTGCGGTCAAGTAAAGCAAGCTACCTATCATGCCACGATATAGACTTTGTTCCACATCCTTTCCACTAGCGTCTTTGCTAAGTTTCAAGGTGGTGCTCATGGGTGTGTCACAATGTTTGGCATTCTCAAGGCCAAACTTTTTCACTAGGCTCTTAGCATACTTAGCTTGGGATATGAAGATCCCATCATGCATTTGCTTGATTTGCAAGCCTAGGAAATAATTTAGTTCACCAACCATGCTCATTTCAAACTCATGAGACATGACATCAACAAATTGTCTAACTTTGGATTGGTTGGTGGAACCAAATACAATGTCATCAATATAAATTTGAGCTATGAATAGCTCATCTTTAGTGCACTTGATGAACAAGGTCTTGTCAACACTACCTCTAGAGTAGCTATTGTCAACAAGATAAAGAGTGAGGCGCTCATACCAAGCCCTCGGTGCTTGTTTCAACCCATATAGAGCCTTCTTGAGGTGATAGACATGAGAGGGGTGGTGTGGATCCACAAACCCCTTGGGTTGTTCAACAAACACTTCCTCATGCAATAAGCCATTGAGGAAGGCACTCTTGACATCCATTTGGTGTAACTTGAACTTGTACACACAAGAAATGGATAAGAGAAGCCTTATGGACTCAAGGCGGGCAACGGGAGCAAAAGTCTCCTTAAAGTCAATACCCTCAATTTGAGAGTATCCTTGTGCAACAAGCCTTGCCTTGTTTCGCATAATGTTGCCATCCTCATCGGATTTGTTCCTAAACACCCATTTAGTTCCTATGACATTGGTGTTTCTAGGTCTAGGAACAAGAGTCCAAACCTCATTTCTCTCAAATTGGTTTAGCTCTTCTTGCATGGCAAGAACCCAAAACTCATCTTCCAAGGCTTCATCAACCTTTTTGGGTTCTATTTGAGAGGTGTAACAAGTGTAGCTAATTTGATTAGCTATTGGCCGCCTAGTCCTAACACCCTCTCTAACATCTCCAATGATATCATCCTTATCATGGAGCTTTCTAACCCAAGGAGCGGGTTCATTAGAGTCCAAAGGAAGAACTCTATTAAGAGGCAAATCATCCTCTTCATCTTGGTTTGACTTCACACCACTTGAAGTTGTTAGGTTGATAATTAGTGTTGGCATTAATTCCATATCAAAACGTGTTTTACTTGTAATGTTTAGTGGTCAGTAAATGAAGGATTTCGAAGACGAAGGACGTCTCAACCATTATTCGTTCAAGTTGCCGGCTTTTAAGAGTTTCGGACATTATCGGTCTACAAAGGTATACAAAGACCTCTTATCTCTTACAAGGCTAGGTACACACTCACACATATCATTCTTGTGTGTCCCTTCATGATTTTATTTCATTTACATTTCACTTTCACACACTTGGCAAAATATGCTCATGCATTCACATTTAGTTAATAAACTTTGTGTTTTGCATTTTCTAGGACTATGTCCGGAAACTAGCATATGTGTGTGTATTTGTGTTTGTATGTTTCCATATTTTGTGTTTAGGACTTGAACATGTTCTTATTCAATGTCTTATTGAGTTCCGGTCATTTCGGTTACTCATTCATAAGGTTTCGAGTCCAAACGTGTTGACTATGCCACTTTACGTTCTCTTACGTTGTGTTGACTTCATCGATGATTTCCGAGATGATTTCTCAACCGTTTTTCAAAGTTGTATAGTCGTTTTCGTGCATGAGAGAGTCATGGTTTGTAATCCGAAAACAGATTCAAATTTGGAGTTCGGACGCTCAAGATACGGGCCGACGAACTGAGGGAGCGCGAGAGAGGACAGCCCAGGCCGTGGGCCACATGGGCTGGCCGTGGTTGAGGCCGTGGGCCCCACGGCCTGGAGCACCCTCTGCTCCCGTGTGGACCACGCGCCCCCCACAGCCTGGGGGTGACGTGGCACCACATGATTGGCCGGTTCCCTCCTTCTCTCTCCTCCTATTTCTTCCCTCTCTCTCTCATTTTGAATTTCCAAGAAGAAAAAATCAGTTTTCCCGTCAGCCCTCTCCTCTGAATTTTCAGATTTTCGAAACACCATATCTTCCTCATCCGGAGTCGGATTTGAGTGATTCAAGTTGGAGAGTGTTCGTATTTGAGTCCTCTAACATCTCCAAGTGGTTTGGTAGCTGTTTGATTGTGATTTCTAGTGGTTGATCACTGAATTCCGAACCAGCTTCAAAATCCGAGGTAATGGTCTCATCTTAGGGATTTCTTGTTATTTGACCTTCCAAATGCTTGGGGTTTCTTCTTCTATATCTATGTTATTGTTTTATGAAAGCTATTTGAAAAGGTAGCTTGATTATCATTCCAATTGAAACTCAATTTGTGGACTTATGTTGACTAGATTTTATGATTCTAGGTTTTACATTTGTTTGTGAGTTGTATTGTGATTAGAATGGCATCTTAGGTTGTTTGATACTTAATTGAATTAATTTTGTGTTAAAATGACTTTGAGATTTGATTTGGTCCTTTGATTGAAGAAATCAAGGATTTGTGTATTTGTTTGTGATTTAGAGAATATAGGTTTTGATTGATGTAAATCTCAAAACCTTGCTCTATATTTTTGTCTAGTATATTGATTGATTTTAATCTCATATATCTAGCATTTAATTGTATATTGATAGCATCTTGAATCTTGTACTTCATGAACATATTATGATTCAAGTGTTATGTGTGTGAATGAGACTTTGAGTGTATGTGTTAGGTGTTTCACATGCTTAGGTTTCTATTCATGTATTTTTGCATCTAGACTTGATTAATTGTGTTTTCACATGTTTAGGTCTATTTGTGCCATAGAATGTATTGATCACATGTTCTATGTTGAAATGAATGTTTGCATCATTTGCATTCATATGATCACACTAGGAAATCCTTGTAAAAGGCATGAAGTCTTGGTTAGAGTCGGGATGACTCGGATAGCCAAGCAAGAAGACTTGCCTAGAGTCGGGATGACTCGGATAGGTAAGCAAGGAGTCATGGCTAGAGTCGGGAGGACTCGGATAGTCATGCATGGGAGGCTCCCTAGAGGCAAGAGTGCCTTGGATAGGGAGTTGGCTAATATATTGGTAGGCCTAGGCGTATGGTTAGACATAGAGTCTGATAGAGCGGGGTACACGGGAGGTGTATGCACTCTTGAGGAATTTCTAATCTACCATCGATGTTGGTTGAGTGTGTTGTCCAATATATGGTGGTTCCGCATCATTGAGGGATTTCATACTTTCCAATAGGGTTGGGTAGGCTTAGACTTCACTAGGTTGGGTGAGCTAAAGATTGGTCACTTTGTGAATGTTCTATGTTTACTTTCCAATAATATAGTACCCAATGGTTGTAGTTCAACCCGTGGATGTTTCCTCCTTGGAGGTTTTACCACGTTAAAAAATCCCTTGTGTTAATTCTTTCTATCTCTTCTCTTATATTTTAATTGTATATTTTATTGTCTTGATTCATAATATTCACTTGTGATGTATTGTGAACCTAGTCTTTGTATAGTGTGATTAGAGTATTTATTCTATAGATCAATTTGTATCTTTGATTCTTTTGTATATTGTAATATTTGTTTAGTGACATTTTGATCACTCTTGTAACACATTGAACATCTTATGTAATACAAGCTTATTTTGTTGTTATGTTTATTTGATATTTTACCTCACATGACTTGTTGATATACTTAGACATTTCTCTTATGATTGTGTCATCGTATTGTCTATGTATGTCTACCTCGGCTTATTGTGTTGTGTGTAAGGCTACCGTGAGGGACAAACGGATGTTTGTTCAAGGGTTTGAAAAAAGGTGTAAAAACCTATTCACCCCCCCCTCTAGGTATGCTTTAAGCAATTTAACTTCGTTTGTGTACATTCAGAAGTCTCACCACTTTCCTTCAAAGGAAGGTCATTCAACTCACAAACATCCTCCTCACGGTCATCATGTTTGGGCCTACAATCATCAAAGACAACATTTGATGATTCCATAACACTTTGAGTCTTTAGATTAAAAACTCTATAGGCCTTGCTATTAAGTGCATACCCAATGAAAATACCCTCATCACTCTTGGCATCAAACTTGCCAAGTTGATCCCAGTCATTTAGTATATAGCACTTACTCCCAAAGATGTGGAAGTAGCTCACATTGGGTTTTCTACCCTTCCATAACTCATAGGATGTTTGTTTAGTCCCGGGCCTAAGGAAAACTCTATTCCCAATGTAGCAAGCCGTATTGATGGCTTCGGCCCAAAGATTTCTAGGGACTTTGTTGCTAAGCAACATCACACGGGCCATCTCTTGGAGGACTCTATTCTTCCTCTCAACAACACCATTTTGTTGAGGAGTCCTAGGGGCCGAAAATTCATGGGAAATGCCTAGGCTATTGCAATAATTTTCAAACTTAGCATTTTCAAATTCTTTCCCATGATCACTTCTAATTTTCTTAATGCTTTTAATGTGAGAGGTTTTCTCATTTTGAATTTTGACACAAAGCATTTTAAATTTCTCAAAGGCTTCGGACTTTTCTCTAAGGAAGTAAGTCCATGTAAACCTAGAGAAGTCATCAACAACAATAAGAATGTACCTTCTACCACCTAAACTTTCGGTTTGAATGGGACCCATAAGGTCCATATGGATGAGCTTCAATGGCTCTTTGGTGGAGAGGTATTTGCCTTTCTTGTGCACACTTTTAGTTTGCTTTCCTTGTTGACAAGGTCCACAAACTCCCTCAACCTTTTTCCCAAACTTGGGAAGGCCCCTAACAACATTCAACCTATCAAGGACTTTCAAGTCCCTATAGTTCATGTGGCCAAGTCTTTGGTGCCACACCTCAATTTGCTCACTAGTAGACAAGTTACAAGAGATGAGATTAGACTCAAGACAATAACAATTGTCACTTGATCTCTTGCCTTTCAACAAAACTTGCCCATTTTCCTTGAGAATAGAGCAATCAACTTTTCCAAACATAACCGAAAGCCCTTCATCACTTAAGTGTGATATACTAATGAGATTGGCTTGCAAGCCATCAACATAGAGAGCATTGGGCAAGGAGGGTAAACCGGGAATAGATATATTACCTTTCCCTATGACTTTTTTCTTAGATCCATCACCAAAGGTGACATACCCACCATCCTCCATCACAAGAGATTCAAAGAAACTCTTGTTTCCGGTCATGTGCCTAGAACACCCACTATCAAGGTACCAAGTGTTAGAGGCATTTGCTTTTAGGGCAACTTGGGCCACATAGCAATAATAGTCATCATGTCTACTCATCCTAGGTGAAACATGGTCATTCCTAGGAGCCATTGGTCCATTAGCTCTAAAATTCCTAGGTGCATGCATTGTGGCTCTTCTAAGCATATTTTTCTCAATCATACTTTCTCTTCTACACAATTTAATATACTTAAGACAATTAGGCCTAATGTGGCCTTCAATTCCACAAAAATGGCAAGTAGGAGTAAAGTAGGAATTCATACCATAGCCTTGAGCAAATATTTATGGCCTCCTTCTATTTTGAGTTGCCATTGGATGTTGAGGCAACTCTCTCCTTTGTGGTTGAGCTAAGTTGGCATGTCTTCTAGGTTGAGCATGAAAGACCTCATGTTGAGCTTGTGAGACCCTTTGTTGTGGAGGTCTAGGTTGTGGGGGTCTTGGTTGAGGAGGTCTTGGTTGTGGAGCTCTAGGTTGAGGAGGAGCTCTTGTTGGAATCCTTGCTTGTGCTTGCTTGGAGGATTCACCAACTTCAACCCACTTGGTTGATTGTTGAGGGGTTTGAGCATTATCAACCTCCTTGCTCTTGACAAAAGTTGTCTTCTTCAAGGGTGTGGCTTCCATTTCTTCCACATATCCTAACCCCTTCTTGTCACTAGGACTCTTCCCACAAGATAGCATCTTATCAAGCTTCTCGGTTCCGGAAGTCATCTTAGCAATCAACTCTTTTGCTTCCATGAGCTCTTTCCTCAAGCTTTGTTCACTTTTCTTGACCAAGACGAACTCCATCTTCAACTCTTCTTCTATCTCTTTTGCCTTACTCATTTCCTTGCTCAAATGAGTCACTTTGGATGTCAACTCAAGCTTCTCCCCTTTCAACTTTTGTATCTCCTTTTTCTTCTTCAATCTTGAGTTCTCAAAGAATCTCATGAAGTCATCATAGTCCATCTCTTCATCAAACTCAAAATTTGACGTTGAGGAGTTACTCCCACCATTTGAGTCATTTTCATCTACTTCTTCTTGCTTGTCCTCTTCCTCTTCTTTATCACTCATAACTTCATTGCTATTGTGAGAGGATGAGAAAGCAATGAAGTTGGCCACTTGGTCTTCCTCATCATCCGAAGACTTGTCTTCATCTTCTAGGTCATCACTATCACTCCAAGTAACCGCCATGGCTCTTCCTTTCTTCTTTTTCAAATTAGCACACTCCGGAGCAATGTGTCCAAACCCACTACACTCATAGCATTGGACACCTTTCTTGTGGTCCTTCTCTTAAGCTTGCTTCACTTTCTTGAAAAGAGCCTTCTTCTTTGCAAACTTTCCCTTGGAGCCAAACCCTCTCTTCTCAAATCTCATAAATTGCTTGAACTTCTTTGCCATCAAAGCAATTTCTTCATCCGAGTCTTCTTCATCCTTCTCAACCTTGACACTCTTCAAGGTAAGACTATTTTGCTTCTTTAGAGGTGTAGTTGTAGAACCTTTCCTAGATTCATAGGCCAAGAGCCTTCCAATAACTTCACTTGGCTTCATTCTTGAATAGTCACTATTTTCCTCCAATGCCATCACTTTGGATTCAAACCTCTCGGGAAGTGACCTCATGATCTTTTGCTTGATTCTTCTATCCGAGTAGGGATCACGAAGTTGGTGACTTTGGTTTACTATATCCATGAGCTTCACTTGGAAGTCATTGAAGCACTTATCATCCTCCATCCTTAAGGTCTCAAATTGCGTTTGAAGAACTTGGAGCTTGGAATCCTTAACCACATCGGTTCCTTCATGAGCCGTCTCTAATATGTCCCAAGCTTCCTTTGCTATCCTTGTAGTTTGAATGAGCTTGTATTGGTTGTCATCCATGGCACATAGGATTGCATGCATGGCTTTGTTGTTCCATTTTGAAGCCTCAAATTCTTGTGGAGTCCATTGTGCCTTCGGCTTGAGGACTTCCTCTCTACCTCCCGTAGGAGTCATCATAGGTGGAGTGTATCCATCTTCAATCGCCATCCATGCCCGGTCATGAATTTGGCTCACATAAGCTTCCATTTTACCCTTCCATGAGGCATAATTGACCCCGGTGAGCAAGGGGGGTCTTGTGCTAGAGGCACCCTCACCTCCCATTCCATTTCCACTCATTGTGTTTGGGTTTGGATGAAATGAATGCACACAAACAAGCTAAGCACATACAACAATGCAAACAAATGCAAGAGACTCTAACAAGAGCAAGGGATCTCCTAATTATGTTAAGGAACCCGCTCTGATACCAATTGAAAATAAATATAAACGTGTCCTAAGTTAATCTAGAGGGGGGGTGAATAGATTTTAAACAATTTACCCAATTTTTCGAGATTAGTCCAAATTACGAAAAAGCCCCAATCTAGTCAATATATAAAGACAAGCATACAAGTGCGGAAATTAAAGGACACACAATTTTTTACGTGGAAACCCACACAGGGAAAAACCACGGGCTGTTATGTGCGCCACACAAGAACCTCGAATCCACTATTTGCAAATACGATTACAAATTAGGTTGACCACATCACACCTAAATTTACTAATCCGTCTTTGCTACCCGCGGGCCTTTAATAGTGACTCTAGTCCCTTGCTTGCAAACTACCTAGAAGGTAAATACAAGACTTGTCTCTAAAGTGAAGAGATAACACAACCTAGGTGAATATGTGAAATACTCAAGAAGCTAAAAATGCAAGGTTAGACATTTAAGCTTATCTAGGCATGGATGAACATGTTAGACATTCCTAGATATCATATTACTAGATGACATGCATAAATCAACACCAAATAAACAACCAAAGACCTATATGCATCATCTATCACAAAACAACTCACAAACCACAATAAAACTATCTTGAAGCTAAGTCAAGTCATAAAGATGCAATCTTGAATCAATTAAAGTGATAAAAAAGCTATCTTGTAAAGCAAGAACATGTAGATGTGAGAATGATGTTCTAGATACAAGTCATGTGAGCAAAACTAAAAACCCTAAGTGAAATCAACCTAGAATCATACTAGATGATGAATGAAAGATGCAAGATGAAGGGTTTTGTGATTTTGAAGCTTAAAGATGAAGTCTTGATACCTTGAAGTTGAAGATGCTCAAGAGGCTCTCAAAAGTGTAATTTTTGGTGTAAAAAATGGGCCAAGGCTGTCAAGACATATATAAATGGGATCCAAGTGAAGTGACATCGTTTTGGGAAAGTGGCCTGAAATTGGCTTGGGCGCTGTACAGGTCGCTGTACGTAGGGCAACCTGAACAGCGCCTATAGAAGAAGATGAACGGTCATCTTCATGGGCGCTGTTCAGAAGGGCGCTTTTGAACAGCGCCAAGATTCTGATCTCGCTTGGCCAAGGAAGGGCGCTGTACGTACGTACAACGCTTTCGTACAGTGCTCGTACAGCGCCTATACAAAAATGCATCAGGTCTGATCAAAAAAATGACCCATTCCATCAGGTCTGAAGGGGGCGCTGTTCATACAGCGCTTTGTAGGGCGCTTTGAATAGCGCCCTTTGCAATAATTGTAATCCTAGAACTAATGCATGGCAAGGCTTTGGGAATACAAAATGCAATCATCAAAACATGCAAAATGTGAGTGTGTGCAACTATATCTCTTCAAAATAGAGTAAGTCAAGAAATCTACCTTCCTTGAAGCTCTTGAACACATAATGAGGTTTTCTTCCATTCTAAGCTACCTTTACATATATAACCCCATTGTGATTTTGCCAACGAAATACGCCAATCAAAAGTGAGGCACTTACAATTTCATTAGAGAACTAGTTAAGAATAAATGCATAGTACTTGAACATGTAGGTACTAATGATCAACTAACAGACTTATTTACTAAACCCTTAGATGCTACTCATTTTAAAACACTTAGTAGATCTATTAGGATTTGCCTCGTGGAGTGATGAGTTTTGGTTATTGAGCCCATATGGGGAACTCAAGCAAAGAGAGCTATTTTGCGTACTTGTCATATACAAAAATTTGAAATATCTTATGCTTCTTTTTTAATTGCTTGAGTAAGCTTGGTTGCACATATGTATATATGTTTTCAATTTAATAAGTGTGAACCTTGCTTTGACTACAATCCATGTCATATTTATGTTTAACATGCATTTTTAGATTAGGAGATCTACATAGGAAGTACATTTTGAATGACCTATAGTTATCTCCATGACATGATGTTTCTTTAATAACATGCTAATGTTACATGAAAAGCATGAAATTCAAATAACATGCTCAAATGAAAAAGCATGAATTGATGATTGCAATTCTTAAATGCAAAACTTGTGTGAAACACTTATGAGACTCAAAATGAATAAAGGATCTTGTATCCATTCAAAGGATTTTAAAATCCAAATTTCTCTCTTTCTTTATTAGTTGAACATGGTTACTATCTACGGGTATCTTACCCGGAAAAATCGAATAGAGTGCAAAGTCACTCATGCCATGTTTCTCTTATAAAGTTGGATATAGTTACTGTTAGGTTGATAATTAGTGTTGGCATTAATTTCATATCAAAACGTGTTTAACTTGTAATGTTTAGTGGTTAGTAATTGAAGAATTTCGAAGATGAAGGACGTCTCAACCACAATTCGTTCAAGTTGCCGGCTTTTAAGAGATTCGGGCATTATCGGTCTACAAAGGTATTCAAAGACCTCTTATCTCTTACAAGGCTAGGCACACACTCACACATATCATTCTTGTGTGTCCCTTCATGATTTAATTTCATTTACATTTCACTTTCACACACTTGGCAAAATATGCTCATGCATTCATATTTAGTTAATAAACTTTGTGTTTTGCATTTTCTAGGACTATGTTCGAAAACTAGCATATGTGTGTGTCTTTGTGTTTGTATGTTTCTGTATTTTGTGTTTAGGACTTGAACATGTTCTTATTCAATGCCTTATTGAGTTCCGGTCGTTTCGGTTACTCATTCATAAGGTTTCGAGTCCAAACAAGTTGACTATGCCACTTTACGTTCTCTTTCGTTGAGTTGACTTCATCGATGATTTCCGAGATGATTTCTCAATCGGTTTTCAAAGTTGTATAGTCGTCGTCGTGCGTGAGAGAGTCACGGTTTGTAATCCGAAAACAGATTTGAATTCGGAGTTCGGACGCCCGAGATACGGGCCGACGAACCGAGGGAGCACGCGAGAGGACAGCCCAGGCCGTGGGCCACATGGGCTGGCTGTGGTTGAGGCCGTGGGCCCCACGGCCTGGAGCAGCCTCTGCTCCCATGTGGGCCACGCGCCCCCCACGGCCAGGGGGTGACATGGCACCACCTGGTTGGCCGAAATCCTCCCTCTCTCTCTCCTATTTCTTCCCTCTCTCTCTCCATTTTGAAAAATTTAAGAAGAAAAATTCTGATTTCCCGCAATACATTCTCTCCAATTTTTCCAAACTTCAAAACACCATATCGTCCTCATCCGGAGTCGGATTTGAGTGATTCAAGTTGGAGAGTGTTCGTATTTGAGTCCTCTAACATCTCCAAGTGGTTAGGTGGCTGTTTGATCGTGATTTCCAATGGTTGGACACTGATTTCTGAACCAGCTGCAAAATCCGAGGTATGAGATTCAACTTTGGGATTTCTTGTTTTTTGACCTTCCATTTGCTTGGGGTTTCTTCTTCTATATCTATGATAATGTTTGGTAAAAGCTATTTGGAAAGATAGCTTGATTATCATTCTAATTGAAACTCAATTTGTGGACTAATGTTAACTAGATTCTATGATTCTAGGTTTTACATATGTTTGTGAGTTGTATTGTGATTAGAATGGCATCTTAGGTTGTTTGATACTTAATTGAATTAATTTTGTGTTAAAATGACTTTGAGATTTGATTTGATCCTTTGATTGATAAAATCTAGGATTTGTGTATTTGTTTGTGATTTAGAGAATATAGGTTTTGATTGATGTAAATCTCAAAACCTTACTCTATATTTTTGTCTAGTATATTGATTTATTTTAATCTCATATATCTAGCTTTTAATTGTATATTGATAGCATCTTGAATTTGTATTTCATGAACATTTTGTGATTCAAGTGTTATGTGTGTGAATGAGACTTTAAGTATATGTGTTAGGTGTTTCACATGCTTAGGTTTCTATTCATGTATTTTTGCATCTAGACTTGATTATTTGTGATATCACATGTTTAGGTCTATTTGTGCCATAGAATGTATTGATCACATGTTCTATGTTGTACTGAATGTTTGCATCATTTGCATTCACATGATCGCACTAGGAAGTCCTTGTAAAAGGCATGAAGTCTTGGTTAGAGTCGGGATGACTCGGATAGCCAAGCAAGAAGTCTTACCTAGAGTCGGGATGACTCGGATAGGTAAGCAAGGAGTCATGGCTAGAGTCAAGAGGACTCGGATAGTCATGCATGGGAGGCTCCCTAGAGGCAAGAGTGCCTTGGATAGGGAGTTGGCTATTGTATTGGTAGGCCTAGGCGTATGGTTAGACATAAAGTCCGATAGAGCGGGGTACACGGGAGGTGTATGCACTCTTGAGGAATTTCTAATCTACCATCGATGTTGGTTGTGTGTGTTGTCCAATATATGGTGGTTCCGCATCATTGAGGGATTTCACACTTTCCAATAGGGTTGGGTAGGCTTAGACTTCACTAGGTTGGGTGAGCTAAAGATTGGTCACTTTGTGAATGTTCTATGTTTGCTTTCCAATAATATAGTACCCAATGGTTGTAATTCAACCCGTGGATGTTTCCTCCTTGGAGGTTTTACCACGTTAAAAAATCCCTTGTGTTAATTCTTCCTATCTCTTTCTCTTATATTTTAATTGTATATTTTATTGTCTTGATTCATAATATCCACATGTGATGTATTGTGAAGCAAGTCTTTGTATAGTGTGATTAGTGTATTCATTCTATAGATCAATTTGTATCTTTGATTCTTTTGTATATTGTAATTTTTGTATAGTGACATTTTGATCACTCTTGTAACACATTGAACATCTTATGAAATACAAGCTTATTTTGTTGTTATGTTTATTTGCTATTTTACCTCACATAACTTGTTGATATACTTAGACGTTGCTCTTATGATTGTATTATCGTATTGTCTATGTATGTCTTCCTTGGCTTATTGTGTTGTGTGTAAGGCTACCTTGTGGGACAAACGAATGTTTGTTCAAGGGTTTGAAAAAGGTGTAAAAACCTATTCACCCCCCCTCTAGGTATGCTTTAAGCAATTTAACTTCGTTTGTGTACATTCAGTTACTCTTAAATTGAAATCAATAAAATCTCTATTTCCTTGCTTCTCTCATGACAAATGGTGAAATTTATTTGAATTCTATTGGAAACCTTTGTCATTTGTTTTGCCAAATATCATTGTATTTTGGACTTGAATGCAACATGTCATGTATGCAAAGCATGTTTTATTCACACATTTTCTTAAAAATAAATCTCCTTGTTTCTCTCCAATTAATTGAGTAGCATAAAGTGGCTTTTATGATTATGCAAATATCTAGTATGCTACTATCTTTCTTTGCTATAAGTGACCCGGTTGGGGACTACTCCTTTGCCTATATCATGACAAAAAGGGGGAGTAGAATGTGGTAAGGGGAGTTGCTAAATGTACTAGCATATGCACATGTTGGGGAGACTTCATATTGAGGGGGAGTAACCCATTGAGGGGGAGCTTTGCATTCACATACATTGCATGATGTTATGCTTAAATTACTTAAATGCAAATGCTTGTTTTATTTTCACTTGATTATCTCACATACACTTGCTTTGGAAAGTGTAATTTTTGTTTTGAAAGGTTGATAGTTCTACAAGAGATTGAAGACTTGAAGTTTCTTATTTTTTAATATCTCTTTGTAATGTAGAATATCTTTGTTATCCCGTAGCTTTAATTATGTTATGAAGATCAATGTGAGTAGTGGTTTTGTCACGAAATAGCCAAAGGGGGAGATTGTAAGGATCTCATTTATTGGTTGGCTTATTTCGTGGACAAACCACAATTGGGGATTGAATTGTAAGGGTAGTTTAGGTGATTGAGGATCAAGCTCAAAACCCTTTCAAGACCGCAAGGTGACAAGCACTCTAAAGGTATATCTCTAGTGCTTAGTTTTTCTTTGAAGAGATTTAGTTGCACACACACACTTAGCATATTTGCATATGTGTGCATTCTCTTCACATGTCACATGTCACATTTCACACTTACACTTTGTTGTTTGTATATTATTGTGTGTTTATATGTTGTGTAATTGGTTTCCCGAAGATTGTTCAAAAACGTCCGCGCTTGCACATTGGTGTGCTTGTCATGTGCGAAGATCTCCTTCGGAGAATGCCCTTGGCTTCTCTTTTGGATTCACCACTTTGCACACTTGCACATTGTGCACAAAGTGGAAACATGGCATTGTCACCCTTTGTTGGTGTCGCCATGGTGACAGAAAGTTTTATTCCTGAAAATCAATCAAGTATGATGTCGCCAAAAGATGTCACCCTGAGACAAATGGCGACAAAGAAGCATTTTTGTGTTGTGTCAGGTGTCGCCCTGAGATGTCGCCATGGTGACATAGAAGAAAAATTGGTGTCACCCTGAGACAAATGGCGATAGCAAATAGCGACAACTGATTTTGTCCAAAACGACATAGCTTCAATTTGACCTCCTATAAATATGTCTCTTTGTTCTTAGGTTTATCTAATGACTCAAAAATCATATTTTTAATTGAGAGCTTTTTCAAAGAGAGATTTTTAATCAAGAACTCATCTTTGATCACTCAAACACTTTTCCTTTGTGCATTAAAGTTCATCCATGCATGGTTTAGCATCATCACATCTTGCTTGGTAAGATTTTTACTAACTTCATCTAATTTTAGTATCTTTCTTAACAAGTCATCTCTTTATTCACTTGTATGTTTTTAGATCATATGCTAGATACAAGATAGAGATTGTTTGTGATGAATTGATTGAGTGTTGTATTGTGATAGCTATCTAAGTTTTCATAATCTATGTTTAACTAAGCTTTTTGATATGTCATTTAGCTATTGATATCTATGATTATTTTAATTGCAATATTGTCATCCTAGATAAGCATATAGGGTTTCCTAGCTCTAATTGCATTTTGGATATTTCATATATTCACATAGGCATTTTATCTCTTCATTGAGAAAGTAAGTCTTGTGTAACTTCCGGGATTAGGTTGCGTAAATCACAAGCAATTGGACTAGGTTCACTTATACCGGGATTAGGTAGTGGTGGTGAGTTATACCGGGATTAGATTGTATTCATTTTACCATTAGTGGATTCGAGGTTTGAGTGTGGCGCACTTACCAGCCCGTGGTTTTTCCCGTGAGGGTTTTCACATAAATATCAAGTGTTATTTAATATTCCGCACATATTACACTTGCTATATTATATTGACTAGTTAGGGGTATTTTCGTAATCTTGACCATACAAGAAAATTGGGTAAAATCAGTTAAAATCCATTCACCACCCCCCCCTCTAGATATATATTATACACACCGATAATTTGTTTCATAGGATATATTTGAAAATATATCTTCTTTGGGAGGATAGATTTGGAAGTGAATATTTTAATTTTAATTCGATGATTTGGAATAAAATTAAAAGTCATGATTTTTTACTTTTTTTTTTAAGTTGTTTTTTTATATTTTTAAGTTGTTTGACCACTTAAAAAAAAAACATACAAAACAACTTAATGAGTTCAATTCAGATCCATTAAGTTTTAAGTGGAAAAAACAAACAACCCCTAAGTCTAAGAATTTTACAATAAGGAAAGAATTAATGTCTAGATCCTATGTCAATGGTAATTACATATAAAGAGGGAACGAATAGTCAATGGTGTAATCAAAGCAAATAAACTCTTTATGGAAGGTAATCACGATAATAATTCTACAATCAATCTTGGTCAAATTCTTCTTAGAAAGCGACTCCTTAAGAAAGATAATCACGATAATAATTATGCAATCAATCTTTGTCAAAGTCTTCCTTGTATAATGGCTATAATGTTGATTTCTAACAAGAACGTTGAGGGTAGAAATAGTTTTATAGGAGACATATCTTCCTACCTATGGTACCAAAACTTTTGAAACAGAAGAAAACTAACTAGGGTATGGTTAACATGTTAAATTTGCAACCATCAATGTCAAATATTGAACCCCGTCACGTGAGTAAAGGTTGAATAGTCAATAAAAAGAAATGAAAAATGTGTTTGAAAAGTGGTTGGATACGTGGGTAGTTTATAGAAAACGAGTGTCAAGACTAGGTGGCCTCGGATGACACTAGTAACTGTTTGTCTTAAAAGATGTAGGTTAAGAGTGCCGACTGTGATCGATGCTTATATTCGAACACGGTCAAGTCTATATTAGTCTAGAGAGATAAAGAGTAATAAATACATGCGAACATACCCAACTTCATCTATTTATATTTGAGGTTGCATAAATACCAATTAACAATCAAGTGCTAATGCTTGATTTCTAGTGGTTTAGGTTGGTCTGACATCAGCCAAGGTCCAGTATCAGAGGTCGTTTGTTTTTTGTTTTTTTCATAAAACTTAATAAGTCTAAATTTATTTTTTTAAATGGTCAAAGAACTTAAAAACATCAAAAAAAACAACTTAAAATAAAAGTAAAAAAATCATGACTTTTAACTTAATTTCAAATTGCATTTAGGCCAGTTTGGTATTACTGTAACTTTTATAATAATTATTGTTAGCTATGCTGAAAGAATAATCAGCTGTGAAGTTAATCAACAGATGTTTGGTTAATTGTATTTTTAAAACTACTGTATAGCTTAAAAGTAGTATACATATGTTTGGTCATTTTATTTCAAAAATGCTGAAATTAGTTATAATAATTAAAATAGACATGATTTTAGAACTTTATTTCTTTTCTTTTCTTTTTTCATTAATAATATATATTTAATCTATATTTAAGTAGAATGTTTAAATTATAAAAAAAAAAATCCATAATATCAATAAAAATATTTTTAAAATATTTTATAAATCAAGTCAATATTTAATTTTAAGATGAAATAACGTATATAAATGATTTTAATATGATTTCATAAAGATAATAATGATATTTTAAAAGATTCATCAAATGCTAAAATAGATTATTCCATAATCACTTTCAAAAAGTAACCTCTTACCTACTTCTCAAAATCACGGTCAAAACTTATCAGATTATCAATTAATCACTTTTGAAAATTTTATCAAACATAATTTTATGTCAAAATTATAAAATAAACTGATTTTAACTTCTCCAAAGCAATACCAAAGTAGCTCTTAATACATTTTCTTTCAAGATTATCCTCCCTAAGATAATACAATTACAATTTTATCATAATTTTATATTATATAAATTTATTTATTTTAACCTATTACTTATGATAAAAACTTTATAAAAACAAATAAAAAATTAATCATGTTACCACTTTTACCATCATCATTGAACCATATATATATATATATATTATATAAAATCAAAACAATTTCTAAATCATTATTTATCATATATATTTTTTTTAAAAAAAACAATTATTTATCATATCTTAATCATAAATAATATCTTATCATTGTTACATGAAAAATGGTTTAGGATTTGTTAAATTGTTTTTATTTAGTTGTTTGTATCATATAAAATAAAAATATATAATAAGGGTATAAATGTCAAATTATTTGTTTTTAAACCATTTAATCTTTAAAAAAACCAAACAAGTTGACATTCTATTCAGATGCGATAAAAAAAAATGTTCATTTTTCAATAAAATTCAGTACTATTTAGTTTTCAGATAAAAAACAATCGACCCATTAGTATAAGTTTTGGGGAAAAGCTTTAGTACACCAGCTAAGTAGTATACTCGACTACTGATATTCCAACACATCAATGTGTCAGACTCTTTATTTTATTTCTTCAGATCTTCTCCTTCCTACTTTTTCTCTTTCTCTTCCATTGAATTGATTTGTTTAATTTTTAAACAGATTTTATATTATCAGTTCGAACTGACAATAAATATATCAGGACGAAGAATGTGGACCACTAGATTTACATACTTTGACTCAAAGTGTATGCACTTGTCAAAACTTCTCTATAATCCCATTAGTATAAGTTTTGGGGAAAATCTTTAATACACCAGCTAAGTAGTACACTCGACTACTGATATTCCAACACATCAATGTGTCAGACTCTTTATTTTATTTCTTCAGATCTTCTCTTTCCTACTTTTTCTCTTTCTCTTCCATTGAATTGATTTGTTTAATTTTTAAACAGATTTTCTATTATCAGTTCGAACTGACAATAAATATATCAGGACGAAGAATGTGGACCACTAGATTTACATACTTTGACTCAAAGTGTATGCACTTGTCAAAACTTCTCTATAATCTGTGGTCCATATTTTTCGTCCTAATATATTTATTGTCGATTCGAACTGATAATATAAAGACTGAATTTTTAAAAATCTAACATATATTAATGTGTGAGAATATCAATGGCGGTGCACTATTGCACCATAGAAGATTTTCTCGTAAGTTAAGATATTACTTTGAATCATCCTATGCATGAGATACACGTGGCCTTATTGCATGCGGTGCTGAAATGCTGACAACCTATGCGGACACGGTTCTGAAGATAGGACCAACGACTCTACTTAATTCACAATTGCTTAGGCGCTTAGCTGCCAAGTGCCAATCGTCACGAGTTACAGGTTGAAAGCCAGTGATTGGATGACCCATGGCGCTATGGCCCAAATTACAGAGTCCATTTTTGCTCACCCCCTTTAAGGGGGGTAAGCATTACCCCCCTCTTAAATGGATGATACATGTCCATGAAGGGGGTAAATTTGTCTAAACACTATCATCTTTTGGGATAAATTTAACCCTCTCTAGACACGTGTCATCTATTTGAAAGGGGGGTAATGCTCACCCCCTTGAAGGGGGGTGAGCAAAAGTAAACTCCAAATTACAGCCCAGTAGCTTTGTGGTCCACTGGTCCGTAACAGAAAACGATTGACTAGTAAACCATCTTTCTGACATGGCAATCGGTGGGTCCCATTGACTTGGCAACAAAAATTTCCAGTATAACAGGTACTATCACATGTATATGTTCCTGATTCAAAGGCTCGTTGTTGTTGATCAGCTCCAGGATTTCATTAGCAGAATCTAGCTATCATTATTATTAATTACAATAGGTATTGTTGGATTTCATTAGAAATTGGTGAACCTCCCAATCTGCTTTTTCTAGTACTTAAATTACCAAGCTTGGAATATTGAACTGACTGATCTGATGACCCCTCCTTGAGATTTCCAGGCCTGCAGAGTTCTGTCATTGACTTCAACATTCTTCTATCTCGTTCTATACAAACATTACAAATGTATAAAAATCAAATTCCAGCTTTTGGAGGACATAAAAACAATAGAGAATGGTAGACTGGTAGAGGCCTAGAGGGAGATAGGCCTGATCAACTTTCAAGTTCCTATCATGCTTGTTTAGGACATAGATAAGAATATTACCTGAATAATGGAATAATGTAGACGTTATAATTCAACTATAATTCAATTCCAAACATAACCCTTCTTTTTCCTTTGCCAATTTCAAGTTTGCTCAACAATAGAATAGGTATGTCCTTAATTATAAAAGAAGAAAAGACAAATAAATGTAAAGAACACATACAGTGTTAACTTTGCTACTCAAAAAGGAAATATTTTTCAACATTAAGTTTCTTTTTTTTTTTTTACATACAAGTATGATATTTCCGCTCATGAACTCATCATTCAACACCTATTTTAAAAAAGGAGAAAAAGAACTAAGAACTAAGAACTAACTGGTAACAAAATTGGAGAATTTGGTGATATATATTATTGTCACCAAATATCTCTTAATTTCTAAAAATAATAATTGGCTTTCACACCATTTCCCTCAATTATTTTTAGGTGGGTGAGATTTAGGGACATGATAATCAGCATTAAAAGCTGTGAAACCACCCATTTTGACCTTCTTAGAAGGAGAAGTTGTTCTATTTCTGAGTTTGCATTCTACATTCAAAATTCCTTTTCTTCTATATTGGTGGGCTGCACCTGAAATAATTGCTGAATCTTCCTCTTGAATCATCTCCTTAACAATCATTTTCCGTCCTCCAAGCTTACTGTTCTCATCTTCAGCCGCGCTTGGAACTCCATCGAGTTTTTCAACCTTCACCAAGCTCCCTGCTAATCCCATCTGAGCTGCCACAATTTCTACAAAATTCAACAAAACTTTCTGATATAAGCTTAATGAAATATCATTAAAACTAGTGAGAAAAATGATTTTGAAAAGAGCTTAACTTATAATACCTCGGTGGGTATATATATGTGCACTGGCGTCTCTTAAATGTAGAAAAACCAACACAAGTAGAAAGCTTACAAGCCTTATGATCATCACCATTTTTTGTATTCCTTTCTTCTAATTAGGCTATGCTTGTTCAACGACAAGAAGACAGATCGAGAGGAATCAAAGTGAAAGAAAAGAGGGTCTTTAAATTTATAGAGTCCAAACAAACTCAAGTCAAAGCCAACACTTGCTTTTCATAATAAAATAAGATTAATGGCTTGCTTTTCATGATCATCGCGTGGAATGGAAGATACGGGTGTTAGCGCCTGTCTGCCGCCATGCATGCAACAAGGAGGGGTTTGTCTTGCTTTTTTTTTTTTTCATTTTTATATTTTTGCAAGTCCAGTCCCCATACAAACTGCCTGTCTGCCTGTTGTCTGTTTTAAAAGAAATTAATAAACAATTTTACCACCAATATTACTTGTCATTTATATAAGGATTAGACTACATCACTTAATATTATAATTTAAAATTGTATTTAAATAATTATCAATTTAATTTTTGTTGTTATTATTTTTGATCAATAAGGTCTATGTTGTTTCATTGTACTATATAAATATAATTAGGGAATGCTTGGTGCACTGCACTAGAAAGGACTAGCACACCGTATAGTACTAAATTAGTATTGTACAGTATGTTACATTTTATAATCGTACTAAATTATACGTCATATTGATTTTATACAATATGAACCGTATTAATCTATACGGTTGTAAGATGTGTTCCACAATAGTATTGGATTTGAATATATTTTTTAAAAAATAATCAAAAAACAATAACAACATAAACATAAGGCCTCCTCCTTCAAGGGGTCGTCGGACTCCGTTCATGGATATGAATAGCATTTTCCGGTTAAAAATCACTTTTTTACCGCATGTTGTAAGCACAGTCAATGATTGTCTCGGTCATGGATGTGCATTTTATTTTTTTTCTTAATATTTTTTTTAGAGGAGCATTTTTGTAATTTTGTAGGGATTTGTTTGTAATTTCAATGGATGATATGATATAGTCAATTTAATTTTTTAAGTATTATATATACGAATATTATAATAGTATTTCTCAACAAAATTAATTAAGTTAGCGGAAAACATTTGGTCTAAAGGAACTAATTTGATACAAATTAAAACAAAATGAACTATTTTATTTATAAAAGAAACAATAAGGACTTAATTACCTAATTCTCTAAGAGCATCTCCAATGGTCTTCTTTGGAGACTCCCTTATTTAAGGGTATATGTTATTGAAAGGAACCATTAAGGGAGTATGTGCTCCAACAATACTCCCTTAGATAGCCCCTTTAATAATTTTTTATTATTATTTAAATGTTAGATATTGTGTTTAAATATTATATATTGTTTGTCAATTATGAGTTTTAAATATATGGAGTTTTTCAAGAAAATAAAATAATCCTAAATAGGTGGAGCTCATTTTAAAGGGGTGTGAAAACACCTCTTAATTAAGGGAGTAAACTCCACCGGAACACAATTAAGGGAATCGTTTAGGAAGCTGTTGGAGCTGTAAAAATGCACATACTCCCTTAATTAAGCTAAGGGAGGTCTTCAAGGGAGACTGTTGAAGATGCTCTAAGTGCTTATTTGGTTGAATTTTATATGCCTCAAAAGGTATATAAATGTCTATTTGAGTTTTTTAGAGTTGTTTGATTAGGTTTTTGAGATTATCTATTTTAAATTGAGTAGAGGCTAGTAAAGTTTAAACTTCTACTATGTAAAAACTCATGGGGAGGTGCTTCTCTAAATAGACATTTTTTTATTAAAAAAAAAAAATAATTTTAAAAAAAGTCTATCAACCAAACAACTATATTTTTTTTTTTTTCAAAAACTATATTTCTAATAGATTTACTACAAGTAGATCTTTTATCAATAAAAGTTTTTCAAAAGCCCAACCATACAAACTCTAAAACCCTTTGATAAAATTAATAACTCTACAGAACACATGGATGATTATAATATTTTTCCTTTCTGAAGTAAGATGTCCTTACATTGACTACCTACAAATAGTAAAAAGTGATTTACAGCTGCCAGCTGAGAGATGGGCTCTGGCACAGTTTCTTAAGGTAGTGGAGGCTACCCTTAAAGATATCAGATTATTAATTGATTAACTAACAGGGTTGCCAAGTATGAAGAGATATCTTCATTTTTTTTTTAATTAAATAATTTGGTAGCTCTTGAGGTTTGACTGGTTACAACAAGTTGTACATGCATGGGAAGTTGGGAACAAGTTGTGCTAGCTCTTGAAGAAATTATAAAACATTAGCTTTGCAAGCTAGGGTTTATAACTATATTAGAGCACCCCACATGCTATCTAGTGAAGTAGAGAGACATATATAGTAGCTCACTTTATAAATTGCATGTGATTTATATTTATATCTTTGGCACTTTGACCCGCTTAAAATATCAGAATTTAATAAATAAATAAAAAATCAATATGTAGATTGTGGGTATCCCTAATAATAATATAATTATAAAAACAGTTAGCAAAACTTGGTTTATATTTATAAACTGGTCAGAATATTAAAATGAAAAAGGGAAATTGGTGATTGGAAAATGTAGATACCAAGAGATCAAATTAAAGATAACAGTTTGACGCATTGAATAACTAACTATTAATTAATTTTGTGGTTAAGCCATTAAAGTTAACAACTTTTAGAACACAAGGGTGTGTGTAGTGCTCTCCAACTTGATTATCGATCATAGTGAACACTGCCTGGAGAATGGTGTAGTGTGTCGTCAACCCAAAACTCTCTCTTCTTTATTGACGGTGATCAAAATCAGTAGAAGAATTAATGCTGAATTCGTATGAAATTTAAAACGTTTTCACATTTCTTTTACCTTGGAAGTTGGAAACTGGTTTAATCGAAGAGGACCACTTGCATAATAATCATTAATCAGTTGCTTTACCAACTATATAAAATGTGTTAAAGATTTGTGAGTACTGTTAGTACTAATAAGTTCGGTGGATAATTTTTGTTATGTACACATTTCATAATATTTTTATCGATAAAACTTCCATAAAAATGTTTAATATTATTAAGTATTTAATATAGCTTTTGTCAATATATATATATATATATACAGTATTTCTATTATTGATTCGAACTGACAAAAGTTATATCAGTTCCTTATATGTGAGCCACTGGATTTAAATACTTTGATTGACAAGTGCATACATCCAAGTCAAAGTATTTAAATCCAATGGCCCACATGCAAGGAACTGATATAACTTTTGTCAGTTCGAACTGATAATAGAATTTCTGTATATATATATATATATATATATATTGAATATAGCTGTCTCAGGGGTATAGCTCAACTAGTAGATTGACGAGTTTGGGGCTTAGTCAAATGACTCACAAGTCAACGACTCGAATCCTACCAATCACCAAACAAACTTCAAAAAAACTTCAAAAAAATACCCCGTCTAGTGCACACCACGAAGTTGTGAGGCACGTACCAGTAATTTTTTTTACTAGAGTGGACTCAAACAAAACTATATATATAAAAAAGGTGCAGGGCCATGCCATATTAAAAGTTTAAAAAATTATATACCCCAAAAAATTTTCTTTTAATACTTATGGCGTCGCCACTATATATATATAGGGGCGGACCCACCTCGACCTCACCTTAAATTTTCAAAAAAAATTGATTTTGTTTATACAATTTTTCTATTATCAGTTTGAATTAATATAAAATATATCAGTTCATTATATGTGGACCATTGAATTTAAAAGATAATTTGACAAGTGCATAAAGAGACGGGAATGAGGTATAAAATCATACCAAATTTGGCTTGATCAAATACCCTTAAACCTATCTTTTGCTAGTTCTCGAGCAAAATAATCACAAATCAACCCTAAAGACAAGCATCAAGACATTTCAAAGGTTTTAATACTCTCTAACTTATCCAATCAAAGACTTTTCTTATGAAAACTAATTATGCAAAACCAATATGGAGAGATTAAAACAATGATGCACTAGTGAGGATTTAAACATGTAAGAGAATGTTAAGTAAAGATTAAGAGCATGCCACTCTAGATATGATTGTACGTAATGCGACCTTATATTCAAAATGCCAAAGCTTCAAAGCAAAGGTGCTATTCGGTTTAGAATGTAATTCGCCTCGATTAACTAATCCTCACCCAATTCTCTCTTTTCTTCCCATTGATTCCTAGGTTTTGCTCAAAATACATATGCAATATGAATTCATGTCATGGATATCAAATTGATTGCATATGATGACGTTTAAAACGCAATTTCCGGAAAGTAAGTCTCATGAATGGAATTGCAAGCCATGAATTAGAAACAACATGCTTCAACCAAATTTCACAAAGTGGACACTCCTAAAGATCATGAAGGTCTTTCTTTTGGTTGTAATGGGGCCTTAGGTGATGGTGAAACAAAGAATGGGGCAATGGATAACAAAAAACCAATGATTACATTAAGACATGCATTCTAATTATGAGTTCCGATGCTTCACACATATTGTTTACACACTAAGCGTCCAGGCTTGCAATTTCAATTTGTATGTGCTTTCTACTCTAATTTTTCATTTGAGTAGCTCATTTCACTTTCATTTTCTCTCTAGGCCAATTGTGCCTAATTCTTGGTTCTCTTTTCTTTGCTTTGCCAAACTTTTCTTTTCAAGCTTCTTTTCTTTATCTTTTCTTTTTCTTTTCAAATTTCTTTGCTTTTCTTTGGTTTTCAAGTTTTCTTCTTTGCAAGATTCTTTTGCACACACTTTCATGCCTACGTACACGCCTCTACATTTTCAAGTATAAGATCTTACATTGATTTCCTAAGCCTTAGTAAATCATTTGGTCAAGGTAAGTCAATCATGTAGGCTATAAGGTTAATGTAGACGTGATTCATGAATGAAAGGCTTAAAACGTGTTTGGCTTCAAAGGGGCTTGGGAGCACATACATTAAAGGGTTGGAAGTATTTAGGCCAATTAGTGGTTCACACATGCATTGCCTAAAATCCTTTCTAAAGGCTTGTCCACAAAGCAAAATAAAGCATCCACAAGCAGACCATAATATTCTATGGCAAGCAATATTTATGTGCAAATGATACCTATCATGCTTGAATGAGTGTTTGAGAGTGAGTGTTTAAAGAGTGAATATTTGAAACTCGAAATCCGTTTTTTAAGGCCGTGTTTGTGTTCCTCACGGGAATCTCCACTATTAATTCCTAACCTTCAAGCAACATTGATAATTCACCCTAACAATTTGAGAAAAAGATTAACGCACTTTGTTGAATGACATCCTAAATGGCATGACGTTAATCTAAACCAAACAATGGCAAAGATGCACAATTTCTCACTACTCATGTAAAAGATCGATCTCAACAAGCAAAACATGCTCAAACATGGCATTATCGCAAAAATTTTGAAAAATTCGGCTCAAGTTTTAAAATCAAGCAAAATGGTGTTGCGTATATGTACCCCCAAACCTAAATTGGACATTGTCCTCAATGTTTATGGGAGGTAAAAACTATACAAAGGCACAATTCACAAACAATTCTCATATGATCAAAGATGTTCAATGTTTGGCAAAAAATTGGCAAAGTGACCTCTCATCCTATAATGTGCAACTCATCCAAAAAGAATATTCAATTATGACAAGTATATCTTCAATATTCCATTCTATCAAAAATCATCAATAAATACTGAAAGGAATACGTTCTCAAGGTGTGTTTAATATATAAACCTAGAGGGGGGGTGAATAGATTTTATCTAATTATTACCCAATTTTCGCGTGCATATCAATTTTACGAAAATACCCCTAGCAAGTCAAAAATACATACAAGTGTAATAAGATGCGGAAATAATAAATGACACTTGATGTTTACGTGGAAAACCCAACCACTGGGAAAAACCACGGGCTGTTTAGTGCGCCACACTCGGACCTCGAAATCCACTAATTGAACTGGAGTTTACAACCTATGTAGACCTCGTCTAACACTCCGGTCAATAACCCCCCACTTCTACCACGCGGGCCTTTAAAAGTGGCTCTAGTCCAATTGCTTATGTGACCACCTGTTCTCGGTGTCCGACCTAATCCCGGTCAATCACACAAGACTTCAATCTCTCAAAAGAGATGCACAACCCTATGTGAATATGTATGAATATTCAATTAACAAACAAGGCTAGGGAACCTTAGATGCTTATCTAGGATGATGATATATTCAATTTAAATCAATCCTAGATATAAAAATAGCTATATGTCATGGCATACAACTTTAGCTAAGTAAAGGATAACCAATCCTAGATACAAAGCTATCACAAAAAACCCACAAACATTCAAAAGATTAACTAGTTGATTAAAAAATAATCTATCAACCTAGTTATAAATAAATCACACAAGAATGTTTATGGCATAGCTTTTAGGCAATAATGACCTAATCAATTAAGCTATCAAAAATAATCTCAATCATATAATGAGATTAATTAGCTAGATATAAAATAGGCATGAAAACCTAGCTAACATAAATAACCCAATCAACACATAATCTCAATCACGTATGTAGAAATTAATCTAAACACATACAAGTAATAAATGAGATAAAATTGATAAGTAGAAACACTAATTATGTAAGATAAAAGTGTTCAACAAATCATACCATGTGTGTTGAAGAAGACCCATGCATTAGCACATGCTAGATGAACCTAGATGATGCCTAGATGATGATTTGTGCATGTGGGAATGGGTTTAGAGAGATAAAGATGTAATCTTTAAGCTTTTTCTCTCAAGTCTCTCTTTCTCTCTCAAGAATAAGGAGCCTCTCTCTCTAGGGTTTGATTTTGTGGCTCTACCCTCAAAATGATGAGAAAGATAGGTATTTATAATGCCCAAGTGAAACTATGTCGTTTTGGAAGAAGTGGAAAAATGATGGGCATTTTCGCGGTACTCGCGTCAGTGCAGCGACTCAATATTCGAGCGCTTCGAAACATGACCAAACGACATCGAAACCTTTCATATGATATATCGTTGAAAAGGTATGGATGTCTACTTTCTACTAATTTTTACAGAATGATATTTTGATATCTGTAAAAAAAGTTATGGTCAATTGAGTGACCAAAGGTCAGAAACGGACAACAACATAGTTGCCCTGTTTTGGTGGTTACTTTGGAGAATTTAAAACCAATCCAAACGATCATGAAATATTACGAATAATATACCGTTGGAAAGATATGGGTGTCTAGTTTGTACAGAAATTTTCAAAACTCATTTTAAAGCTTTGTGTAAAAAGTTATGGTCACAAGACCATACAAAGGTCAGTTTTGAAAACACTTAAAACATTGAAATCCAATCTTTTAAAACTAGACACCTTACTCCAATCAACCAAACCAAAACTACCACTTATCTAAGAGAAGAATGAGACATTCTCAAGTGGTCAACCATCGCGCTAAGACATGCACACCATCGTGCAAGCACGGACGTTTCCGATCACACAAACGGAAAAGAATTACACCACACTTAAGACTAATCATGAAGTGCAAGTGTGGGTATTGAATGCATCCTAATGCCTAACATGTCATGGCATTATCATTGAACAAGATGCACTCAATTCAAACATGCATGAATAAAATTCATGACTTTGCATCCTAATGCCTAAACATGTCATGGCATTTCAATAAACTAGATGCAATTAAATAAATATGCATGAAGAGATATTCAACAATTATGAATGCACACATATGAAAACACACAACATATAAGAATAACATTTATGCATGAGTTGTGTGTGTGTGTGCAACTAGATCTCTTCAAAGCACGTAAGCACTAGAAATTTACCTTTGGTGCTTATCAAGATGAGGTCTTGAAAGGGCCTTGAGCTTGAATACCAATACCTAAGCTACCCTTACAAAGAACCCCACATGTGGTTTGTCCACGAAACAAGCCAATCAAATAAAGGGAATCCTTACAAATACAATCATCCTCCAACTTCTACCAAAATCCAAAACACACCCTTATTCTAAGGAAAAACGAAACAAAAGCAAAAATAAGGAAATTGAACTCAAAGAAATTCAAATGAAAGTAAAACCAATGTAATCAAGAAGTAACAATACCAATAAAGCAAATAAAACTAAAGTGCTCAAAACATCCAAATATAAATATGATGCACATGTGATAGTCCAAATGATATCTAAATGATGGTGGTACTACTCTGACTCTCTAACTCCGCTCTCTTCCCTCTCGGGTCCGTCAGCTCTGCCTCTCTAGCTGCAGCCTCTCTCCAGGCATGCGCCTCTGCTAATCTCCTATGGGCAGCTGCCTTATTCACTCGGGGTCCTCCTCTGGTACGAACGCCATGATCTATAAGAGAACAGGCTAAGGCCAGCTCATACTGCTTTGCCTCCTCAATGGCAGACCGTGCAGACTGTAGGATTGGGTCTGCTGTAATCACTGGTGCAACTAAGGAACTGGGCCTTGCTACTGTGGCTGGGATAGGTGGAGTCTCTATGGCGATAGTGATACTGGAGAAGGTGGCTAGGCCAGTAGTCCTCTTCGATATCCTCACGTATGGAGTGAGTCTCAACTCCTTACGGAGGTTTGTGAAGTCTATAATCATGGACTCTGACATCTCCCTAATCAAATACTCTAGAGACGACTGCCTATCACTAATCTCTGAATATTTCTTCTCCAATGCCGCCTGCCTATTCGCCAAAACAAACCTATCCGCGTGCAAAATATCAAAGTCAGCAGTCTGAGTGTCTATAATACGCTCTATACCATCTAGAATCCAAAGACTTATAGGCTAACTAGGATCATTCATAACAGTTGGGGTCTCCACATCCTCATCATCATCATCATCATCACCAAAACGCTCTTCATCCGGAATTGCTCTATCAAACTCTGCCTCGGCACTTATGTCGTCCCCTATTCTGCGTGCTCTCTTTCGCCTCCCAGTAGTCGGTCTCACCGGATCTCCGGGCAACCTAACTCTATGCATGCTCAACAAACGACGCCATATAGACAAACCCATATCTGATGTAGGGGGTTTCAAAGTATCCCCAGATAAGTCCACACCTGCCACCCTACAAATATCAGTGATAGTGCATTGAAAAGGTAGAATGTCTGAATTTGACTCATTCTGACCTATCCTCTGAATCTTCATCTTCATCTTTATTATCACTCCTACATCAATGGGCTGTCCCTCCATAATACAATGCAATATCCGAGCAGCCTCAAATGGTACTGTGGACCTGGGCAAACTGGCCTAAGTGAATATGCCATGAAAATGTTTCAAAACGCCGGTTCAACCTTCAAGTTGGAATGCTTGAGAGGGTATCCTTTAGCAATCCAGCGAGTCATAGGAGTAATAGTCAAGGTATTGGAGAAGTCTACTGAACCTCTCCCATACAACGGGTTCGAGGTGATCCCTTCGATCATGTGTTCACGCATCTCATCAAACTCTAAAAGTGTGGTTCCAAAATAAATATTGATGTCCGCCGCATTCATGTAAACGGGAACCCCTCTCACTAAAACTGGACCACCTGTCATGAACTCCCCGGGGTTCATCCCCGCATAGAACTCCCTCACAAGTGGTTCACTGTATATGGGTGGTGTGGCTGCTAATCCTCCCAATCCTCTATTATTTATCGTCACCGCCATTGGAGTGTTACTTAACTCGTCTAACCTAATTCCTCTTTCCGGCCAAATTTTCTTCTCCCTAAATATTTCCATTCGGTCTTCAAAGTCTCTATTTTGGGAACATTTTGGCCCCTTTTTCTTCTGAGTTGTAGAGGTCTTACTACCCATGCCTCCCTTATTTGGTAATTTCATCTTTGGTGCCATTTTCCACACAAATTCGGATATCAAATTTTAGACGAAAATCCGACAGCACAACAGCGCTTCAATAGCAATAACACCACAAGAAAACACTTCTCTATCACCTACAATAACTCTACCAAAGTTCCAACACTCCAATATACACAATATATCCACAAAATCCAATCCTAGGCACTAATCTTATTCAAATCAAACTCAAAACCACCCTTAGGATATCTAGATGCAATGTGGAGGGAATTTGAATGGAAAAATTGAAAAACTAAAGTGTTTACTTACCAATTTCAACGGTTTCGTACGTGTCACGGCTTGAGAAATTGAGGAGAATTTGAGAGGAGGTGTTTATCTTTGTGTGCGGTTGTTGTGAGTTGGAACGAGGAGTTATATTATGTCCGCCCTAGGTCGCCACTTCCATTGTCGCCACTTGCCAAGTGGCGACACTTCAAAATTGCTGCAAATTGCATGGTGTTGCCACTTCTTCTTTGACGACAACAAGTTACTTCTGGTGACATTCATCAGGTGCTATTGTCGCCACTTTTCTGTCGCCATTTTGGCCGAGTGACCCAAGTGGCGACATTCACTTGTTGGACAAGCTTGACCACTTTTTCACTTGAATTTGATCCTGCAAAAATCCACCATACACAACATAAGAATGAAATGCACTAAACAAGGACAATGGAACACTTATTAGGAAACTAAAACTAGCAAGAAAACACACAACACAAAAATTTAAAACAAAACACATTTTATTTAAAGCATAAAAAACATAAAAGTGCAAATCCGCACTATCGCATCTCAACATGCGAATTAGGACCATGATGCTCATCACAAGGGTCAACCAAACATTCATTCATGCTTCTCTTGATTACCCAAATTGGTCCCCTAGAATCAATCCGGACTTGGTCCACCAAATCCTTTCTAACCCAAACTTTCTTAACATGGTTGGATGACACCCTAGGTCTATGTTGTTCATGATTAACATGCTTCAAAAATTCAAAACACCTAGATTTAACATGACCCTTCCTATGACAAAAATAACAAGATATAGAAGAGAAAGGAATCTCCCTTTTTGTGTTGGAGCTTGAGGTTTGGGGTGACCATTCTTGGTGACTGATCGCCGTAAACGTGGTACGTGATAGTTCTATAAACTACCGTGAATGATATGGCGTGCGAGTGTTTTCTACCCTTTCGCAAGTATACAAATCGTTGGCCACGTATAGTGGTTACGAGTAAGGGTATCGTTCCCACGAAGGAGGTGTTTACCTTAAGCTAGTTCTAAGTCTTAGATAATATATATATATATATATACACACAATATATTTACACTATTAACATGCAATAAAAGTAAAGGGAGATGTCACAAGCTAAACTAACAACTAAGCTAAACTAATATTAAACTAAATGCAACTACAACTAAGGGTTGTCAATCCCTTAGGCAATTAACTAACCTCATTACTAAATTAACTAAATTAACTAACTAGCTAAACTAATTACCACTAATGCAAAGTTATGCAAGAGTGATAATGAGATGTGTTAGGGGACTAATGAATCATGCAAAATACCCAATTACTAGTTGATAACAATTAATCACTTCAATTATAGGTTAACTAAATTAAGCAAGGTTTGCATTAATCAAGTAAATCCTATTTTGCAAGTTAACAATTGGATTAATCAATTAACAAGCATATATCAATTAAAGCTCAATTCAAATAATATATACAACTAGTCTCATAGATATAACACATGAATACACCAAATCCTTAACATAAATGTTTAATTACACATTAACAACAAACTAAGGAAATAAGAGAGACAATAGAGACAACCCAATAATCTTGGTGTAGTCTTCAAGCTAGCTCACTCATCTTGCTTCCCCAAGCTTGGAATCAATATGTGGTTGCCTTGGATCGAGATTGGTGGCTGGAAAACCACCCTAAACACTAGTTACAATCTAAGTGAAGTGGTGTGAGTTTATTCTAAGCTATTCTAGGTTGGTAGGATAATTTGGGTGTAATTCTAAGGTATTTGTGTAAACTTGGTGTGAATTTAGATGTTAGGGATTGTGTTTAAGGTTGGGAAAGGTGAAAATATATAGAGGGAAGTGTTTGGGCAAGGTTTTGGATGAAATATCTCCAAGTCGGTCGTTCCAACGGGTTTGGATCCCCTGTCTTGTCGGTTCATTCCCACCGTCGGAAGTCGCGGAGATTTTACAGAAGTTGGCCGTGAGTTCTAACCTTCTGGACAGTGGGAATGTTCCAGCGGCATGAAACCACGGAATCTTGGTGAGTTTGGACGTCTTTGGGCGTGCAAGAACCCGCTAGAATCAAGCTTGAAAGCTTGAACATCCATGGAGGTTGGAGGACTTGGATGGGAGGAAAATCACGTGCATGAGAGGCTCAAAGTGGGTGCAATGGGACCGCTGGGACGTGGGCTGCCGATCTGGGTAGAAATTGGCCAGAAAAACCATCGAAAAGTGGCCAAAAAATGTCGGACAAGTTACCGGGTCAACCGGGTCAAGTTATGGGTCGGGTCGGGTCGACTCGGCTGTAGCTAAAAGACAACCTGTCGTCAGTGTGACGCAAGCAGCTCCAAAACGATGTCGTTCTAGGGGTGACGTGGTAGCTGACGCTGACTTTTGATGGCAAATTACAATTTGCTCCCCTGTTTTCTCCCTTAATTGCAGAATATTCAATAAAGTCCCGAATTTTTCACTTTTGCCCCTGATTTGTCCAAAATGACAACAATGCCCCTGAACTTCCCTAATTACCTGAAACACTTATTTAATCCATTAAATACCCGGTTTTACCCGAAAAACAAGCATAAAAAGATAGGAAAATGGTGCGCTAAATGTGAACATTTGGAATGCAATCAGTGAGTGTCTTGATGGCTTGTTCCATACGATCTATCTCTACCAAATAATCACACTCCTTTACTTTTGCAATTTTTAGTGCCACCTTTTTCTTGCTTATCTCTTCTTTTATCTCCTCTAATGCCTTGTTCAATGCACATGAGGGTCTTCCTCATTTTCTTGGAGGTTTCCTCCTCAAATTCTTCGGTTAGCTTTGCCAAATCCTCAAGCTCTTTCACCCTTGAATCATTCTCCTTTGTGAGTAATTTGTTGATCTTTTTCAACTTGTGATTCTTCTTTGATAGGTCATCAACTTTCTTCTCAAGAGCATATTTCTCCGCCTTAAGTACCTCCACTTCAAGCATAAGCTCTTGATCTGCATTTTTGAGTCCTTCAATCTCTGAGTCACTTACACTCTCCTCATCTTCTTGGCTACTCTTCTCATACAATTGAACCAAGTTGCTCACATTTCCACATTTATTCTTCGGTGGTTGCATATCCACCACATTGCAACTCACAATGCTCTTTAGATCATTGTTGCAAGCGATGGAATCAAGCTCAAGCTCTCTTTCAGATGAGTGTATCACAACTCTCCTCTTGCACACATCAATCTTCATTTGAGCAGTAGCCATAAAAGGTCTACCTAGCAAAACTTGCCATCTCGCCACATCATTGGATTTTTCTTCAATGTTTAACACCACGAAATCAGTCGGGACCACTATTCCATCCACTAGAATAGGTATATCTTTTATCTCTCCATGTGGTGCTCAAGAAGTTTGATCCGCCAACATAAGCTCCTTCCTAGTTGGTTATAGACCTACCAATCCTAACTTCTTATATAATGCCAAGGGCATCATATTGATGCTTGCTCCCAAGTCAAGCATTCCCTTTAGTAGTTCACTTCCTCCAACCGATATGGGGATCACAAAACTCCCCGGATCATCTACTTTTGCTTGGAAAGCTTCTTCAAACATTATTGCTTCATCTCTAGCTCCATCCTTATTGATGAAATTTCCCTCCTTAGCTTGCTTGGTGTGACTTGGAAACTTCCCCTTTTCTTGCTTTTGGAGAACTTCAGCAATTTGCCCCATTTAAGCCTCCAATTTTTCGAATGAAGCTTCCAAGTTGCCAAATCTTTGTCCACTAGCTTGCATGAAGTTTGTCAACGTACTCTCGGCTCTTTGGAAACCTTGCATCATTCCTCTCATTTCTTTATCAACATTACGGCAAGGTTGATAGTTACTAGTGAAACTAATTAATGCACGGTGTGTATAAAACTATCTAGAGGGGGGGTGAATAGATTTTACGCTTTTTACCCAATTTTTCGTGTTAGTCAAAATTACGAAATTACCCTCAAGATAAAATAAACAAGCAAGTGTAATATGGTGCGGAAATTAAATTGACACTTGATTTTTACGTGGAAACCCTCACGGGAAAAACCACGGGCTATGTAAGTAAGCCACACTCGAACCTCGAATCCACTAAATGTGCAAACAATTACAACCTAATCCCGGAAGTAATCACACACCTACCTAATCCCGGTATGAGTGAACCTAGTCCGATTTTGCTTGCGATCTAAGCAACCTAATCCCGATTGCTACACACAAGACTTAGCTTCTCTTGAAGAGAATACAACCCTAAGTGAATATGTGAAAATATCCAAAATGCAACATAGAGCAAGGGAAACCCTATATGCTTATCTAAGATGATTAATATGCAATTAAGAACAATCTTAGATATCAAAACTAAATGACATGTCAATTAGTTTAGCTAATCAATATCAAGCACAAAAACCTAATATGCTAGCACAATACAACTTCTCAAACATACATCATACTAATCTCAATCTTGTATTCAAAGTATATAAAATCACATACAAGTAATTAAATTGAGATTTCTAGATAAGAGAAACACAAAATATGTAAGATATTAGTGAAAAGCTTACCAAGCAAAGTATGATGAAGTTTCCATGCAAGATGACATCTAGATGATCTATGATGATGCTAGATGATGATTGATGATCATGGAACAAGTGTTTGAGTGATTAAAAATGAGTTCTTTGGAATTTTTCTTCTCTTTGAAAAATCTCCTAAGTATGGAATCTGAATATGAACTCTTATGATTGACCTAAAGTCAAAGTGGCATATATATAGGGGGCCAAAACAAAGTGTGGTCGTTTTGATAAGTTTGCCCACTATTTGCCTTGGGCGCTGTACGTAGGGCGCCATTGTACAGCGCCTGTACAGCGCCCTTGCTCTGTTTTCACGAGGAAACAGAGTGGCGCTGTACGTACAGCGCTCTGTACAGCGCTATGTACAGCGCCCCAACAGCGACCCAACAGCGACCGATTAAATCGATCAGGTCTGAACAGCGCTCAATGGGCGCTGTTCGTACAGCGCTTCTGTAGAGCGCTTTTGGGGGCGCCCAGTGCAAAAATGCAATCCTAAGTCTAAGCATGACAAGGCAATTGGATATGCAAGATGCAATCAAACTAACATGCAAGAAGAGATGTTCATGAGCATTAAGGCACACATAAAAGACACACAACATATAGGGATTAAACATATGCATGAGTTGTGAGTGTGTGCATCTATCTCTTCAAGACAAGTAAGCACTTAGAATATTACCTTTGGTGCTTGTCAATAGTGAGATCTTCAAAAGGGCCTAAGCAATAACAACAACATCTAAGCTACCCTTACAAAGCATCCCCACATGTGGTTTGATCACGAAATAAGCCAATTAAAAACAACGGGAATCCTAACAATCTCCCCCTTTGGCTATTTCGTGACAAAACCACCACTCACATTGATTCCTCACATAGAATTAGAAACTATGGGACTACAATGATTATCTACATTACAAAGAGATAAGAAAGTAAAAACTTCAGGTCTTCAATCTCTTGTAGAACAATCAAGCCCTGAAAATAAAGTTTCTAGCATTTCCAATACAAGTAAAGTGTGAGATTAATCATGTGAGAACAATACCAAGCATTTGCATTTTTAGAATTTAGGCACAACATTAGCAAATGTATGCAATGAATGATAAATGCAATGCTCCCCCTCAAAGGGTTACTCCCCCTCAATGTATGTTCTCCCCAAAATGCACAAAAGCTTCTATATTTTGCAACTCCCCTTACCATATCCTACTCCCCCTTTTTGTCATGATATAGGCAAAGGAGTAGTCCCCAACCGGGTCACTCAAAGCAACGAGAGATAGAAGCATGCAAGATATGCATATACATATAAGTCACTTTATGCACTTCAATTAATTTGAGAGAAACAAGGAGATTTATTTGAGAAAATGTGTGAATCCAACATGCTTTGCATACAAGACATATAGCATTCAAGTCCAAAATACAATGGTATTTGGCAAAGCAAATGACAAAGGTTTCTAATTTGAATTCAAACCAATTTCACCAATGTCATGGGAAAAGCAAGGATATAGAGATTATTGATTTCAATTTTAAGAGCAACTATATCCAACTTTATAAGCGAAACATGGCATGAGCGACTTTGCACCCTATTTGATTTTTCCGGATAAGAAATCCGTATGATAGTAACCATGTTCAACTAATAAAGAAAGAGAGACATTTGGAATGTAATTCCTTTGAACGGATACAAGATCCTTTATTCATTTTGAGTCTCATTAGCTTTCACACAAGTTTTGCATTTTTAAGAATATGCAATCATCAATTCATGCTTTTCATGTGAGCATGTTGTATGAATTTCATGCTTTTTCATTTAGCATTAGCATGTTATTAAGAAACATCATGTCATGGAGATAACTATAGGTCATTCACATCATACTTCCTATGTAAATCTCCTAGTCCAAAAATGCATGTTTGAACATAAATATGACATGGATTGTAGACAAGCAAGGTTCACACTTATAGAATTTGAAAGCATATATACATATGTACAACCAAGCTTACTCAAGCAATCAAAAGAAGAGGCATAAGTTATTTCAAATTTTTTGCAAGATACAAGAATGCAAAATAGCTCTCTTTGCTTGAGTTCCCCATATGGGGTCAATCATAGAACATCACTCCACAAGACATATCCCAATAGATCTACTAAGAGTTTTAAATCGAGTAGCATCTAAGGGTTTAGTAAATAGGTCCGCAAGTTGATCATTAGTACCTACATGTTCAAGTACTATGCATTTATTTTCAACAAGCTCTCTAATGAAGTGACTGGCGGATGTCAATATGCTTAGTTCTAGAATGTTGTACCGGATTCTTGGAAATATTAATAGCACTCATGTTATCACAAAAGAGAGTGAGAGTACCTTGGTTGAATCCGTAGTCTACTAGCATTTGCTTCATCCATAGGAGTTGTGTGCATCCACTCCCCGCGGCTATGTACTCGGCCTCGGCCGTGGACAAGGAAATCGAGTTTTGCTTCTTGCAAAACCAAGACACCAAGTTGTTGCCTAGAAAGAAGCAACCGCCCGATGTGCTCTTCCTATCATCACAATTTCCTGCCCAATCCGCATCACTAAAGCCTACAAGACTAGCATTAGTGTCAAAAGAGTACCAAATCCCATAGTTGGATGTCCCATTCACATAGCGAATGATCCTCTTCACGGAAGAGAGGTGGGACTCCTTAGGATCCGCTTGGTACCTAGCACACACACCCACCCACACTAAAGGATATATCGGGCCTACTTGCGGTCAAATAAAGCAAGCTACCTATCATGCCACGATATAGAGTTTGTTCCACACTTTTACCACTAGCATCCTTGCTTAGCTTCAAAGTGGTACTCATGGGAGTATCACAACGTTTGGCATTCTCTAAACCAAACTTCTTCACTAGGTTCTTAGCATATTTGGCTTGGGTTATGAAAATCCCATCATTCATTTGCCTAATTTGCAAACCTAGGAAGTAACTAAGCTCACCAACAAGACTCATCTCAAATTCATGAGACATAACATCAACAAATTGTTGGACCTTGGTGTTGTTGGTGGAGCCAAACACTATGTCATCAACATATATTTGAGCTATGAAAAGCTCATCATTGTCTCTCTTGATGAATAGTGTCTTGTCAACACTACCTCTTGTGTAGTTATTGTCAACAAGAAATTGAGTGAGGCGCTCATACCAAGCCCTCGGTGCTTGTTTCAACCCATAAAGTGCCTTCTTGAGGCGATAGACATGATTGGGGTGGTGTGCATCCACAAACCCCTTAGGTTGTTCAACAAACACTTCCTCTTGCAAGAAGCCATTGAGGAAGGCACTCTTGACGTCCATTTGGTGCAATTTGAACTTGTGCACACAAGAGATGGACAAGAGAAGCCTAATGGACTCTAAGCGGGCAACGGGAGCAAAAGTCTCCTCAAAGTCGATACCCTCAATTTGAGAGTACCCTTGTGCTACAAGTCTAGCCTTGTTCCGCACTATGTTGCCATCCTCATCGGATTTGTTCCTAAATATCCATTTGGTGCCTATGACATTAGTGGTCTTAGGCCTAGGAACTAGAGTCCAAACCTCATTCCTTTCGAATTGGCTTAGCTCTTCTTGCATGGCAAGAACCCAAAATTCATCATTTAAGGCTTCTTCAACCTTTTTGGGTTCAATTTGAGAGGTGTAACATGTATAGCTAATAAGATTAGCAAGTTGGCGTCTAGTCCTAACACCCTCATTTACCTCTCCAATGATATCTTCTTTATCATGGAGTTTCCTAACCCATGGAGCGGGTTCTTTAGAGTCCAAGAGAGGAACTCTATCAATAGGTTGTGTGCCATCATTGTTGACATTAGATGTCCCAACATTAGGCGACACCACAACCTCCTCCAAAGGAGAATCATCACTAAAAATAACCTCCTCCTCATGATCATTAGACTTGAGCCTAGTATCATCAAATACGACATTGGATGATTCCATAACACTTAGAGTCTTTAAATTGAAAACTCTATAGGCTCTACTATTTAAGGCATAGCCAATAAAAATACCCTCATCACTCTTAGCATCAAACTTGCCAAGTTGATCACGGTCATTCAAAATGTAGCATTTGCTTCCAAAAGTGTGGAAGTATCTAACATTTGGCCTCTTGCCTTTCCATAACTCATAGGAGGTGTTTCTAGTACCGGGCCTTAGGAACACTCTATTTCCTATATAGCAAGCCGTGTTAATGGCTTCGGCCCATAGGTTCCTAGGGACATTGTTGCTAAGCAACATCACACGGGCCATCTCTTGAAGGAACCCTATTCTTCCTCTCAACAACTCCATTTTGTTGAGGTGTCCTAGGAGCAGAAAATTCATGGGAGATGCCTAAACCATTACAAAAGGTTTCAAAGGTGGCATTCTCAAATTCTCTCCCATGGTCACTTCTAATCCGTTTAATGCTTCTAATGTTAGAATTCATTTCATTTTGCAATTTAGTACAAAGCATTTTAAACTTATCAAAAGTTTCGGATTTTTCTCTAAGAAAATATGTCCATGTAAATCTAGAGAAATCATCAACACAAACAAAAATGTATCTCTTTCCACCCAAACTTTCGGTTTGCATGGGACCCATGAGGTCCATGTGGAGAAGCTCAAGTGGCTCCTTGGTGGTGAGATACTTACCCTTTTTGTGCATGCTTTTGGTTTGCTTTCCTTGTTGGCAAGGTCCACAAATACCATTGGCTTTCTTCCCAAGCTTAGGGAGGCCACGCACACAATTGAACTTTCCAAGGGTCCGTAGATCCCTAAAGTTCATGTGGCCAAGTCTTTCATGCCACAACTCAATTTGCTCATCCATGGACACATGATTAGATACAATTCTAGCTTCAAGACAATAGCAATTGTCGCTAGATCTCATGCCCTTCAACAAGGTTTGTCCATCGGGTTTAAGGATAGAGCAATAATCTTTAGAGAACAAGACGGAATATCCTTCATCACTAAGATGTGAAATGCTAATTAAATTGGCTTTCAAGCCATCAACAAATAAAGCATTGGATAAGGAGGGTAATCCGGGAACGGAAATGGTTCCTTTCCCTACAACATTTCTTTTGGATCCATCACCAAAAGTGACATTTCCACCTTCCTCCATAACAAGAGTCTCGAAGAAACTCTTGTTTCCCGTCATGTGCCTAGAGCACCCACTATCCAAGTACCAAAAATTAGAAGAATTTGCCTTCAAGGCTATTTGTGCAACATGGCAAACAATTTCATTCTTTCTAATCCACTTAGCAACAATTTTAGCTTTCTTAGTGGCCTTTGGTACATGTGCTCTACTATTTCTAGGATCATGCAAATCAATATTTTCATTCCTAGACACATGCATCTTGGCTCTATTCTTTCTCTTTTCAATCATGCTTTGTTTTCTACACATTTTAATATATTGAAAGCAATTTGGTCTAATATGACCATCACAACCACAAAAGTGACAAATAGGAATGAAAAAGGGAATCATACCTCGCCTTTGAGTACGTCCATGTCTTTGTGGATATGTGGGTTCAATCCATCTTCGTTGTTGAACCGGTCTTGGTTGCTTCCAAGCTTGAGGTTGCATGATTGGTCTCTTTCCTTTGTGAGCCAATTTGGGAGGAGTGTTGGCTTGAGGAACCTTAGGAGGTTGAGCTTAAGATTTCCTTCTTGGTCCCATTTTCACTTGTGCATTAGAACTTTGTCCTATTTCTAACTTCTTCCTAGGAGGTTGCACAAATGAAGTTTCTTCATTCTTCAAGCTCTTGACAAATATGGTCTTGTTAGAGGTTGAGATTTTCTTGCCATCTTCATACCCAAGACCTCTCTTGTCACTTGGACTCTTTCCAACACCAAGTAAATGATCAAGCTTCTTGGTGCTAGAATCTATCCTAGCCAAGGACTCTTTAGCTTCTACAAGTTCCCTCTTCAAGCCTTCTTCACTTCTCTTGGATAAGTCTAACTCCTCAATTAACTTATCCTCTCTCCTCTTCAATCTTTCCACTTGTTCACTTAAGTGGTCATTGTGAGCCGAAAGTTCAAGGTTTTCTTCTCTCAACCTCTCAATCTTTCTTGTGCTTTTAAGTGCTAAATCATTGAACTCGGCATGGTATTTAGCAAGCACCTTTTGCTCCACAAACTTCTTCTTGGAACTAGAAGAGGAGTCACTTTCTTCTTCACTAGAGTCAATTTCCTCTTGACTCAAATCTTCCTTTTCACTAGCACTTTTGCTCTTGTGAGAAGATGCAAAAGCTAGGAAGTTAGCCATGAGCTCTTCCTCACTTGAAGACTCATCTTCCTCATTGGAGTCATCACTACTCCCACTCCATGTGGCGGCCATCACTTTACCCTTCTTCCTCTCATTGTGATTCGCACATTCGGGGGCAAAGTGACCAATCCCACCACACTCAAAGCATCGGACCCCTTTCCTTTCGGTCCTCTCTTGTCTAGGCTCAAACTTCTTGAAGGAACTCTTTTTCTTCAAATCTTGTCCTCTTGACCCAAATCCCTTCTTCTTCTTGAACCCCATAACCTTGTTGAACCGTTTCACAAATAAGGCAAGGTCTTCATCCGATTCATGCTTTGCCTCCTTTTCATCCTTAGATGCTTTCAAAGCTATTCCTTTAGACTTCTTAGGAGGAGTAGTGTTGCTAAGAGCCTTCCTAGACTCATATGCAAGGAGACGCCCAATTACCTCACTTGGCTTCATATCCATGTAGCCACTATTTTCTTCTATGGCCGTCACCTTTGATTCAAACCTATCGGGGAGAGATCTCATAATTTTTTGCTTGACTCTCCTATCCGAATACGGGTCTCCGAGTTGATGGCTTTGATTTACTATGTCCATCAATTTGATTTCGAAGTCGTTGAAGCATTCATCCTCTCCCATCCTAAGTAACTCAAATTGAGTTTGGAGGACTTGAAGCTTGGACTCCTTCACCACCTCGGTTCCCTCATGTGCAACTTGAAGGATGTCCCATGCCACTTTGGCAATTTGAGTATTCTGAATAAGCTTGTACTGATTCTCATCCATGGCACACATAATGGCATGCATCGCCTTCCTATTCCACTTAGAAGCCTCAAACTCTTGCGCGTTCCATTGCGCCTTAGGCTTCAAAACATCTTGTCCTCCACCCGCGGGAGTCATCATAGGGAGATCATATCCGTCTTCCACCACCATCCATGCACGGTCATGAATTTGGCATATGTAGGATTCCATCTTCCCTTTCCATTGGGAATAGTTCAAACCGGTAAGAAGTGGAGGCCTTGTGCTAGAAGCTCCTTCGTGGCCACCACCATTTCCACCGTTTCCACTCATAGTGTTTATGAATGAATGAAATGAATGCAAATGTATGAATAATCAAAAATCACACAAAATGCAAAACACACCAAAATAAAGCAAGGATCACCTATGTATGTCTAGGAACCCGCTCTGATACCAATTGAAACTAATTAATGCACGGTGTGTATAAAACTATCTAGAGGGGGGGTGAATAGATTTTACGCTTTTTACCCAATTTTTCGTGTTAGTCAAAATTACGAAATTACCCTCAAGATAAAATAAACAAGCAAGTGTAATATGGTGCGGAAATTAAATTGACACTTGATTTTTACGTGGAAACCCTCACGGGAAAAACCACGGGCTATGTAAGTAAGCCACACTCGAACCTCGAATCCACTAAATGTGCAAACAATTACAACCTAATCCCGGAAGTAATCACACACCTACCTAATCCCGGTATGAGTGAACCTAGTCCGATTTTGCTTGCGATCTAAGCAACCTAATCCCGATTGCTACACACAAGACTTAGCTTCTCTTGAAGAGAATACAACCCTAAGTGAATATGTGAAAATATCCAAAATGCAACATAGAGCAAGGGAAACCCTATATGCTTATCTAAGATGATTAATATGCAATTAAGAACAATCCTAGATATCAAAACTAAATGACATGTCAATTAGTTTAGCTAATCAATATCAAGCACAAAAACCTAATATGCTAGCACAATACAACTTCTCAAACATACATCATACTAATCTCAATCTTGTATTCAAAGTATATAAAATCACATACAAGTAATTAAATTGAGATTTCTAGATAAGAGAAACACAAAATATGTAAGATATTAGTGAAAAGCTTACCAAGCAAAGTATGATGAAGATTCCATGCAAGATGACATCTAGATGATCTATGATGATGCTAGATGATGATTGATGATCATGGAACAAGTGTTTGAGTGATTAAAAATGAGTTCTTTGGAATTTTTCTTCTCTTTGAAAAATCTCCTAAGTATGGAATCTGAATATGAACTCTTATGATTGACCTAAAGTCAAAGTGGCATATATATAGGGGGCCAAAACAAAGTGTGGTCGTTTTGATAAGTTTGCCCACTATTTGCCTTGGGCGCTGTACGTAGGGCGCCATTGTACAGCGCCTGTACAGCGCCCTTGCTCTGTTTTCACGAGGAAACAGAGTGGCGCTGTACCTACAGCGCTCTGTACAGCGCTATGTACAGCGCCCCAACAGCGACCCAACAGCGACCGATTAAATCGATCAGGTCTGAACAGCGCTCAATGGGCGCTGTTCGTACAGCGCTTCTGTAGAGCGCTTTTGGGGGCGCCCAGTGCAAAAATGCAATCCTAAGTCTAAGCATGACAAGGCAATTGGATATGCAAGATGCAATCAAACTAACATGCAAGAAGAGATGTTCATGAGCATTAAGGCACACATAAAAGACACACAACATATAGGGATTAAACATATGCATGAGTTGTGAGTGTGTGCATCTATCTCTTCAAGACAAGTAAGCACTTAGAATATTACCTTTGGTGCTTGTCAATAGTGAGATCTTCAAAAGGGCCTAAGCAATAACAACAACATCTAAGCTACCCTTACAAAGCATCCCCACATGTGGTTTGATCACGAAATAAGCCAATTAAAAACAACGGGAATCCTAACAACTAGATTGAGCATTGTTGTTGTTGTTCCATTGATTTCCTCCCCTTTGATTTCCTACTTGGGGGTTATCCTCCTTGTTGATATCCATCTTGTTGCTCTCCCTGACGGTATTCACCTTGATTGTTTCCACCTTGTTGGTATCCTTGTCGGTTCCTAGGTTATGGGTTCAATATGTTATTGTTGGACCAAGAGAGATTTGGGTGGTTTCTCAATCCTGGGTTGTAAGTGTTTAAGTAGGGGTTGTTCCCTTGACCTTGGAAACCCATAGCTTGGACTTCCTCTTGCTCTTGCCCTTGATTCATGTCATTGAATCCTTCATCATTACTAAATTGATCATTAGAGCTGCCCTCTTGTCTTCCTAACATCTTCACCCCGACCTTAGGAAATCCCATGATCTCAATGTAAGATGTCAAAGACTCCATCTTCTTATTCATCCCAGAGATCTCAATGGCGGTTTCCGTGTTTGCACTCACATCAAATTTTCCTCCTCGAACACTATTTGCATTCCTCTGTTGAGAGTTTTGTGTTAGCATTTCATAGATCTCATAAATCTCAGTTGCAATCTTTGTATCAAAAGAACCTCCGCAAGTATTATCCACCAATACTTGAGAGAAACGTGTGAGGCCACCTCGGAAACAAGACACTTTGTATTCTTTTGTAAACATGTGAGGTGGGCATTGGGCCAAAAGGAGTTGGTACCTCTCCCATGACTTATGAAAAAGCTCCCATTCACTCTCATTGAAGTCTGCTATCTTCACCTTTAGCTCTTTAGCCTTCCTAGCGGGGAAAAACCTATTGAAGAATACACCACATATTTGCCCCCAACTTGTCAAAGATCCTAGCCTAAGTCCCATCTACCACTTCATTGCCAAGTCCTTTAGGCAATATTGGAAACACCTCATGTGAAGTTGCTCCCTAGAAAGTTGCATGATCAGAAATGTCTCAATGATTGCGCTATACTCTTTCATGAATTGCAAGCAATCCTCATTCATCTTTCCAAAGAAGGATGGTAGAAGGTTGATGTGCATACTCCTAAGCTCATACCTCCTTGCAACCGGATCCAAGATAATTGGTGACGGTTGGTTCCCAATTGCGGGCAAAGAGTACTCCCCCATGGTCATTCTTTGGCCTTGGTTAGTGGGAATCTCTTAAGTCACCTCTTCCCTATGAGGAGCCTCGTCCTCCCTTCTTGGTTCTTGTCCTTCCATAGTCATAGTTGAAATTTCCCTTAAGTAGTAATGTAAAATATACCTAGAGGGGGGTGAATAGGTATAGGCCCAATTTCTTCCAATATTAAAAATAATACGGAATATAACAAAGAAAATGCACACCTGAAGAGATTCAACAAATGAATTGATTTAACTAATGCAAGAGTAAATCAATATACAAGATATGCAATCAATGTAAGATATGGAAGATAAAGAAACGTAAAGCAAAAATTGACACAAGGATTTTTACGTGATGCAAATTATGCAAATCACAATCAAATGAAGTATGATGATCAATCAAACTCTATGAACATGCTTAGAGATAAACTAGGATATGCTTTCAACACACAATCACAAAAAATACCTAGAAATCAATGCATGTAAAATCAATAAGAACAAGTCAAGAATATTCAATATATCACACTATAAAACCCTATTCTTAGAACATAAAATTAAACCTATAACATGTCATGAAGCGCATCACATATATCATTTCTAGAATCAATTTCAAGAATAGTCAAGTTTAGCAAACTATGTTCAAATGAAAATCACAATGCTAAAACTCAACAAACAATCAATCATAAAACCTTAGCATATGATCTAACATCCTTCTCAACATATTTCATCAATCAAATAGTAAGATTAAAAGAGATGATCAAAGATGAAATGAAAAAGAAGAAGTTGAACCACGTACTGAAATCAGTCCATTGGGAAATATTACAAAGTCAACTACCTTTGGAAATGCTTGGGATTTGTAGCTCTCATCAAGACCAACAATTTTGGTTTTTGGATCAATCAATTTTGAGTTTGTATGAGAAAGTTATGATCGAAATAAAAAAACTAAAAATTGAAGATTTCTGCAGAATTTTTCTTGGAAATTTTTCTTCAAGTTATGTTTGGAGGGAAAGAAAATCATATTTAAATGATTCAAGGAGGGAACAAAAACGACCCAATCGGAGGTGGCCACATCACCAATCCCCGTGGGGGGCGTGTGGGCCACACGGGACCAGAGGGGTGTTCTGGCTGTGGGTCCCATGGGCTCCACACGTGGTGGCCTATGCATGGCCTTTGGCCATGCCAACCTCTCGTGCGCTCCTCTCACGTTCTTTAGCCGTATTCAGGCATCCAAACTTTGATTTCGAATCCATTTTCGGATTACAAACCATGACTCCCTCATGCACGACAAAGACTACAAAACTTTGACAAATGGTTGAGAAATCATCTCAAAAAACAACGATAAAGTCAACTCAACGAATGAGAATGCAAAGTAGCGTAGCTACATCGTTTCGACTCGAAACCTTATGAATGAGTAACCGAAACGACCGGAACTCAATAAGGAATCAAATAAGAACATATTCAAGTCCAAAATACAAGACACACAAACAAATAAACACAAATTTACACAAGTATGCCATATCAAAGAGATAGTCATAAAACATGCAATTCTACAATGTTTGTCTATAAGAGACTAATGCATGTGCATGATCAAATGTGTGTGAATGTGTTATACCAAATGTTTGCACTACGATGCAGGGACACACATGTATGAATTATGTGTGTGTGTGTGCTAACGCCTTGTAAGAGGATAGAATTCTAAGTATACATTTGACGTTTTCACCTCTTGAAGACGATATTTGCACTAGACGTTGCTCTTCAACTTTGAAGTTTCTTTTCTTCCAAGCACATTTTAAGCAACAACTAATACAAATATAGAGCATTTTACAATGGAATCAAGCCAATACAAATCATGAACCTTACAATCTCCCCCTTTGGCTATTCCATGGCAAAACCTCATCCTCACCATACAATGATTCACTCCAATAAACTCAAGTTGATAGCATACTCTCATCCTCACATTACAAAGAGATTTCTCGACTAAAAAGTCTTCATGAGTCTTCAAGAATTCCTCTTTGGTCTTCAAAGTACCTGTGAGAGAAAATAGCAAACCAAACAAGAGATCTTCTACTAAAGAAGAATGGTGAGTTATTTATACCAAAAACAAATATAGAAGACATCCCTTATCTCCTACAAACATGCATTATCTCAAGTGAATAAATGTTTTCATATTAAAGCATTCCCTTAGTCTCACAAAGATTTAAATCTCCTTAAGGACCAACCTTCCTTAACATTATCAAGAAAGAATTCTTTCTCCCCCTTAAGACAAAGTCACAATTAAGCACAAAGAGAAATATGACTCACACAATTGGAACATTTTTCCACACAAGGTGTGAAGTATACAAAATCTCCCCAATATCAAACATGGTGAGGTATACAATTTCTTCCCCTTTTTGTCAAGGAATAGACAAGGGACACAAGAGATAAACAACGAGATATTAAGCAAACAAATCGTATAGAGAACAAAGTTGAATAGACTAAAGGTCCCCCTTAATATATGCTCCACATATTATCACCAAGTAGATTTGTTCACAAGGGATAACCACACAATCACACAATCAAGCAATAAGAGAAAATATTTCATAACTTGTCAAAGTCCAAGAGAGAATCATAAATTTTCATTAATCTCTCAAAAATATTCTCACATTGCTAATGAATCAAGCACATAAGCAAAATGTGTGTGTGTGAATGCTTCTCATATATATAGAAGGAGTAATTATGATATCAACATGCAAACTCTATCCACACCTATCCATCTAAAGCATTTCCAAAAATAGGTCAAACCGATATTCATCTGGATTTTTGCTTTTAAAAAGAATAGATATCAACATATGAGCGTGTGTGTGCATGTGGCTCGTTTTCCTGTTTCTGTTTGTCAACTCGAGCTTTTTCACAATTCTCAACTATACACCATAAGCCTTTTTGTTTTGTTTTAGGCTTGAATCAAAGAATTTTTTTTTATGATTTATTTCAACACTTCTTTGATTTTACTAACAAAAACATATACTCCTCATGGCGGGATATCCAATAGATTGTGATACATGAGAGTTGGTCACATTTGAGGGTGTATTCTTGTTTAACTAGTGAAAAACATTTTACCGGTGGTTGTGGATTCAACCCGTGGATGTCCCCTCTTCGGAGGTTTTACCACGTTAAAAATATTATGTGTCAAGTTTCTCTTTCCTTATCTCTTTGTTTTTTGTTTATTTTAATCAAATTGATCTTGAAGGATTTGTAATTGATTAAGCTCATGTGAGACAAGATCTTTGATTGTCTTTATATCTTTTATATGTACTTGTACTTTGAGACATTTATAATGAATTCAAGTACTTGATGATTTGTATATTTTTGGTATAACCTCCACATGCAATCCATAGGCTATGTTTGATCTATCAATTGAATATGCTTATTACTAGTCTATGCATGTTTGTTTGTGTTTATTGTGGTGTTATATAAGCTATCTAGAGGGACAAACTTTTGTTTGTTCAAGGGATTGAAAAAGGCATTAAAACCTATTTACCCCCTCCCCCCTCTAGGTAAGCTTAAGGTAATTTAACCGTGATTGTATTTACACACAAGGTTTCTACTAGCCGACAATTTTCGACGATGCCAAAAGGATAGTAACGAGTTGCGATAAATGTCAAAGGATAGCCGACAATATCAAACAACTGCCTGAATGGCTCCGAACGATGGTTTCAGCACACCCATTCGATTGATGAGGAGTTGATGAGCCGTCGTTGTGTACTCAACAAAATAATGTTTTTAAATGTGATCGTTTTGAAAACCAATTTTCACCACTCAAAAATCCACTTAGATGTAAAATTAGTAAAGTGGTAAGTAAGGATTCGTTCCATAGGAAATTAGAGTAATTAGTTGAATAAATTAACAATTCCTAAATGTAATAAAGTAAATCATAAGCAATGAATGGTTGTATGGTTTGTCAAACCATCAAACATACATGTAAAATAAAACTAATAAATCTAATAAAATAAGATAGAATGCTCAACAAATCTAGATAAGATATATGAAATAAACAATTAAGAGAATTGCTAGGGAATTGATGGGATGGGATCACAAGTGGATTACGGGCTAAGCTTCTCGAGCCACCTTAGTGAACCAGTCTCACAAATGTTAACCAATTGTATTCTTGAATGTGTTTACACCATCACTATGAACCCTAAACAACTTCCCACCGCAATGCCTAACCGATTAAGGAGAGAGGGTCATAGCGGGATCGGTTTGTTACAATTAAAGGTTTAGATTATCACGGCTGATATACCCTCCGACGTTCTATCCTACTAACTATGTTCTCAATCCATCAAGGGTGTCAATCCAATCAAGATTATATAACAAATTATCATAAACAAGAGTATAATCAACTAGTGGATATACATGTCAATTATATAATGCATAGAATCTAGTTATAAAATGAATAGAACACAAAATAGAGATTCAATACATATTAAAGCTTAAGCAAAACCCAATCCAAATGTTCTCACATCAATCCCCTAGAAAAGGGGTTTAGTTAAACATATTACAATCAAAGGGAAGGCAAGTAAAAGATTAGGAAATCACCATTAGGCCTCCTTTTGTAAGCTTGATCCTTTCCTTGCCTTTGATGCTCCTTATGCAAAGAGTGGATGATGAGGATGTGTCTAAATAGGTGGAGTCAAATGGGAAGTGACTAAGGAGATATGTGGAGAAGATAGGAAGAAATGAATGATAGGGGGAAGGTAATCTAGATTAAATGTTCAGTTTAGAAAGGAGAAGAAATGGTGGGATTAGGAATGGTAGAAGAAAGGAGGTTTCTTGGTTGTCAAGAGTTGTCTAAAAAGGGAAAAACTATGATGAATTTATAGGGTTTTCAACTTAGGTCACGGGTGGTTAGTTACCAAAACATCCCCTAGACTTGTCAAATTGCCATTTTAGCCCCTCAAAGGGGTGCATCTTGTAATTTTCCTACCAATCACAGTTGAGCACAGTGAATGTCACGGTTTGGTTCATGGCGACAAATTTGGCGACTCAAGTGACGACTCCGTCAGGTGTAAAAACAACTCTCTGTCGCCATGGCGACATCGAACGACTAAATGGCAACAAAAAGGGCGACAGGCGTGATTTGGGGATTGGATTCCGACAGTTTTGGAGGTCTAAAAAAGGGACGACCAGGTTGCCGTAGATCTTGTCGTTCTTTTGGAACCGGAATTGGCTGGAGATAGGCCGGAAAAGGGGGCGACTCAGGCGGCGGCGTGCTTAGAGTTTGGTTGCCATGGCTATCACAAGGAAGAAGAACTAATGGTGAAGAAGATGGGGAACATTCAGCAAGAGGCTGGGGTGCACGCAACTGTGGATTGATTTGTCTCATATGGGGTGCATTTAGAAGAGAATAGGGGTGTGCATAGGCTTGGCTGATCTGGTGTTTGGGTCACGTGTGGTGTGGGCTAGCATTTGGGCCAGACTAAGCCCAACGTCTGATCTGCTTGCTGATATGAAACGTACTGTTTCATTTAAATTATGGGTTGATGGGGATGGGCCAAGGTGCATTAAAAGGCCCAATGACCCACTAAAACGCACCGTTTCATGTGTCCTACGTGGCGCGCTTACTTGATTTGTGTGGCAATTTACGAACAGCTCCCTGAACTCTTCTGAATTTATGATAAACTCCAAACCTTCTTCAAAATTTACATTTTTGCCCCTATTTCTCCAAAATTACTTCATTGCCCCTGAACTTTGTAAATACCTGAAAATACTCAATTCACACCATTAAATCATGAGATATTGCCTGAGAATCAAGCAAAAAGAGAAGGAAGTGAGGGCCAAAATCATCACAATTTTGGTTCGATCAAGAGTCGATCTCATAGGCCTAATGCCAGCGACTAAAGGTCGAGCAAAATACATCATCGTTGTGATAGATTATTTCACAAAGTGGTTGAAAGCAAAAGCCATGGTACAAATAATTGAGGCCAAAACAACAGACTTCATCAACAAATCAATCATCTATCGCTTTGGTGTTCCAAATGTCATAGTCACATATAACGAAACACAATTTAATAACGCTAATTTTCAAAAGTTCTATGACGAAGGGAATATTAATTATCTGTTTGCCACCCCGGCGCACCCACAAACAAATGGACAAATCAAGGCAATAAACAAGATAATCAAGCATAATATCAAAGCAAAGCTAGAGTCAGAAGATGATGTTGGGTAGATTTTTTGCTTGTGGTATTGTGAGCGTACAAAACAACATCGAGAACTTCGACCGGGGAAACCCTATTATCAATGGCATTTTGAGCTGAAGCTGTTATCCCAATTGAAACTGAAGTAACTTCCCATAGGATCAGATTTAAAATATATATATATATATATATTGATCTATTGACTTCCAGCCTCGATGAATTGGAGGCTACGAAGCGATAAGGTTCAAATCAAGACGGCCATCTAACATCAACGAGTCTCTCGTCACTACAACAACACGGTTAAGCCAAGACGTTTCCAAGTAAATAATTTGGTTTTGTGAAGGGTGAGGCCTAACACCCGAGACAGAGCAGCTGGGACACTCGGCGATAAATGGGAAAGGTCTTACCAGGTGACTGCCATAATCAAAAATGGGGCTTACCAACTAGGAAGGCTTGGGGGGGGGGGGGGGGTGTGTAATTATACCTTGCCCATGGAACGCCTAGTATCTGCAAATCTATTACTATTAGAGAAAGGTGTAAGTCGCGCTGCAAAAAAAATATAGGTTGTTAAAAATTATCTTGGACCTTTTTCAGTATACACGAATATGAGGAGGGATTTGATTAATACCTTTGAAGTTTTCTCCTTCGTTTGTTTTCGATTCGTTACCACCAAGCATTCCGAGCTATGACCCACGATTTGATAACTTGGGTGTGGGCACATCACAGATGCAATCAGGACTAGACGAAGGTTTACAGAAAATTGGGAAGACAATTCCTTACCTTCTTGCTTATTTTGTCGGCCACCTACAAGGGAGAACAAAAAAACTTTTTCTTTTTCTTTTGCCTTTGCCGCACCTCATCCTCTGTATTAGGTTTTGGTTGTGTTTTGTTTTCTGATAAGTATATCTTAAATACCAGGATCCTAGAGTTTAGTTAATCAAGTCAAAATAGGATTATAAATCCTTTTTAATTCGATCACCACTAGGATTTGAACCTTTGACCTCTAGGATTTAAAATAATCTTTATTATTTTTAATCCTTTTTGAATGTACACAAACGAAGTTAAATTGCTTAAAGCATACCTAGAGGGGGGGGTGAATAGGTTTTTACACCTTTTTTCAAACCCTTGAACAAACATCCGTTTGTCCCTCAAGGTAGCCTTACACACAACACAATAAGCCAAGGTAGACATACATAGACAATACAATGATACAATCATATGAGAAATGTCTAAGTATATCAACAAGTCATGTGAGGTAAAATATCAAAATAAACATAACAACAAAATAAGCTTGTATTTCATAAAATGTTCAATGTGTTACAAGAGTGATCAAAATGTCACTAAACAAATATTACAATATACAAAAGAATCAAAGATACAAATTGATCTATAGAATGAATACTCTAATCATACTATACAAAGACTTGGTTCACAATACATCACAAGTGAATATTATGAATCAAGACAATAAAATATACAATTAAAATATAAGAGAAGAGATAGAAAGAATTAACACAAGGGATTTTTTAACGTGGTAAAACCTCCAAGGAGGAAATATCCACGGGTTGAACTACAACCATTGGGTACTATATTATTGGAAAGTAAACATAGAACATTCACAAAGTGACCAATCTTTAGCTCACCCAACCTAGTGAAGTCTAAGCCTACCCAACCCTATTGGAAAGTATGAAATCCCTCAATGATGCGGAACCACCATATATTGGACAACACACTCAACCAACATCGATGGAAGATTAGAAATTCCTCAAGAGTGCATACACATCCCGTGTACCCCGCTCTGTCGGAGTCTATGTCTAACCATACGCCTAGGCCTACCAATATGTTAGCCAACTCCCTATCCAAGGCACTCTTGCCTCTAGGGAGCCTCCCATGCATGACTATCCGAGTCCTCCCGACTCTAGCCATGACTCCTTGCTTACCTATCCGAGTCATCCCGACTCTAGGCAAGTCTTCTTGCTTGGCTATCCGAGTCATCCCGACTCTAACCAAGACTTCATGCCTTTTACAAGGACTTCCTAGTGTGATCATGTGAATGCAAATGATGCAAACATTCATTTCAACATAGAACATGTGATCAATACATTCTATGGCACAAATAGACCTAAACATGTGAAAACACAATTAATCAAGTCTAGATGCAAAAATACATGAATAGAAACCTAAGCATGTGAAACACCTAACACATATACTCAAAGTCTCATTCACACACATAACACTTGAATCACAAAATGTTCATTAAGTCCTAATTCAAGATGCTATCAATATACAATCAAAGGCTAGATATATGAGAATAAAATCAATCAATATACTAGACAAAAATATAGAGCAAGGTTTTGAGATTTTCATCAATCAAAACCTATATTCTCTAAATCACAAACAAATACATATATCCTTGATTTCTTCAATCAAAGGACCAAATCAAATCTCAAAGTCATTTTAACACAAAATTAATTCAATTAAGTATCAAACAACCTAAGATGCCATTCTAATCACAATACAACTCACAAACAAATGTAAAACCTAGAATCATAAAATCTAGTCAACATAAGTCCATAAATTGAGTTTCAATTGGAATGATAATCAAGCTACCTTTTCAAATAGCTTTCATAAAACAATAACATAGATATAGAAGAAGAAACCCCAAGCATTTAGAAGGTCAAATAACAAGAAATCCCTAAGATGAGACCATTACCTCGGATTATGAAGCTGGTTCGGAATTCAGTGGTCAACCACTGGAAATCACGATCAAACAGCTACCAAACCACTTGGAGATGTTAGAGGACTCAAATACGAACACTCTCCAACTTGAATCACTCAAATCCGACTCCGGATGAGGAAGATATGGTGTTTTGAAGTTTGGAAAAATTGGAGAAAATGCCTTACGGAAAAACTGAAAACTTTCTTCTTGGAAATTCAAAATGAGAGAGAGAGGGAAGAAATAGGAGGAGAGAGAAGGGATTTTTCGACCAATCACGTGGTGCCACATCACCCCCAGGCCGTGGGGGGCGCGTGGCCCACACGGGAGCAGAAGGTGCTCCAGGCCGTGGGGCCCACGGCCTCAACCACGGCCAGCCCATGTGGCCCACGGCCTGGGCTGTCCTCTCCCGCACACCCTCGGTTCGTCGGCCCGTATCTCGAGCATCCAAACTCCGAATTCGAATCCGTTTTCAGATTACGAACCATGACTCTCTCACGCACGAAAAAGACTATACAACTTTGAAAAACGGTTGAGAAATCATCTCGGAAATCATCGATGAAGTCAACACAACGTAAGAGAACGTAAAGTGGCATAGTCAACACGTTTGGACTCGAAACCTTATGAATGAGTAACCGAAACGACCGGAACTCAATAAGGCATTGAATAAGAACATGTTCAAGTCCTAAACACAAAATACGGAAACATACAAACACAAATACACACACATATGCTAGTTTCCGGACATAGTCCTAGAAAATGCAAAACACAAAGTTTATTAACTAAATGTGAATGCATGAGCATATTTTGCCAAGTGTGTGAAAGTGAAATGTAAATGAAATAAAATCATGAAGGGACACACAAGAATGATATGTGTGAGTGTGTGCCTAGCCTTGTAAGAGATAAGAGGTCATGTATACCTTTGTAGACCGATAATGTCCGAAACTCTTAAAAGCCGGCAACTTGAACGAATAATGGTTGAGACGTACTTCGTCTTCGAAATCCTTCATTTACTAACCACTAAACATTACAAGTAAAACACGTTTTGATATGGAATTAATGCCAACACTAATTATCAACCTAACAATCTCGCCCTTTGGCAAATTCCATGACAAAACCCCTAAACAAACACTAAAACAATTACAAAGAAAATTTGGTCACAATGAGTACAATGAGTTACACATATAGACACAAATTATAAATCAAGTCTTGAACTTCATCTTGGTCTTCTCTTGATATCACCTAAAAAAAAACTTGAAAGCACAAGAATATCCAAGAGACACCAAGTATGGCAATATCCAAGTATCCAATCATAGGCAAGAAAATAATAGCATATAAGTTCAAATGGATCAAGTATGCTCCCCCTTAATACATACTATCCATCAATATATTCTAAGCCAAGATTCAACAAAAATATTACATGCCATATAGTTCAAGTTCAAGCTAGATACCAAATATACAAAAACAACTAACATAAGGCTAAGTAAGCTAGATATCTCCCATGTGTTTCTCATATTTCTCCCCCTTTTTGACATGATATGAAGCCAAAGGGAAAGAGTAAGAAATTATACCTCATGAAGCTTTCTAGCCACTTGTGCCACCAAGGAAAGAAGAACGGTGTGCGGATCTCACATATTGCCTTGTTGGAGTTGATTTTCCTTCCAACTCTTTGATCCTCTCATCTTGAGCAACAAGCTTTGCACTAAGGTCTTCAATCTTCCTTTGTGACGCCTCAATCAACCTATGAGATTCTTCAACCTCTTTCCTCAATTTTAAAGCCCAACTAGGAAGAACGGGTGAGTTAGGGACATGGTTAGAATCAAGAGAATCACCAAAAAGCCTAAGTACATCATTAGACTTTCCCTTGTCCTTGTATGACATGGTTGCCATACGTTTCTCACTCAACGTCTCTAAGGGAGGAAGCATAACATCACCATCAAGATTCCTCACACCTTTAGCTAAGCACAATTGAGTTATAAACCCCGTAAAAGCCAATTTCTTGTCCAAGCGACTAGTACAAGCCGCACTTTGAATTTGCTCCACAAGCAATTCACCAAGGTTTATAGGTTGGTTAGTAACCAAGGCATACACAATCTTAATCTTGTCTCTATTCAGCTCCGAAGCATTAGTAGAAACAATAAGATTGGAGCATACAAATAAATGCCAAAATGCACTAATTTTTGTTAGCTCACCTTGCCTAATAAAAGCACGTTTCCCCCACACAAAATCATCATCATCACAAAGAGTCTTACCTATTAAATCAAGGTTTTCCAAGACATCAACATCAAGGAAATCCGATTCAATGTCATCGGACAAGTTAAGAAATTCATTAACCTTCCTAGGGCAAACTCTAAAGACAACTTTCCTTATGCTAAGAGTAGCACTAGTCACAGTAGAACCGGATTTGTAAGCATTATAAAATTCTCTAACAATGGTCTCATTAGATACTCCTAACATGTTGACCCATGAAATCCAATTCCTACTCTTAAGCACATCATAGACATATGATCCAATACAAGAGTCCAAGTCAATACCCCTTTCTTGAATTATCTTTTTGCACCCAAAAATTCCCAATTCATCAACTTTGTTACCTTTGGAAATTTTGGACGAAATTGTAGGTTTCAACTTGGCAATGGGAGATGAAGAAGTATTTCCACCAACCTTCTTTGCTTTACCCATGATCTTGCAACACAAAACAAACTAAAAACAAAGTGAGAGGAAACAAAGAAACAAATAAGAAACCAATAAACATATACAAAGGCAAAACACTATATTTAATAAATCACCATGCAAGTAAGAATTTATCATAGCATCTTCATGATTTATCAAGAATAAGAATAATGCCAACAATTAACAACCTTGAAGAACATGTGAACATGTCATAAAAGAGAACAAGAATTTAGCATATTATGCTCCCCCTTGACAAGTGCCTCATCTAAAATCAAGATAGACAAATGTTCACAAAAATCACCACACAATCACATCACAAGCAATTTTTATTAGATTTGCAAATAAGCTTCACATATCTAAGAGAGTTACATCAAGATTTTCAATCACTCTCATATGTCATCAAAAATTGCTAAAGTATCACAAATACTAATTAAGCAAAAGTGAGTGTGTGAAGATTTTGCTTCAAGTATATGAAAAGAAGTAGTTTGATAATCAAGTATGCATACAATTTCAACATCTATTCATCTTAGGCCTTTCCATAAAAAGGTCAAACCGGTTATCATCCGAAATTTTGCTTATAAAGAGAATAGATTTCAACATGTGAGCGTGTGTGTGCATATGGCTTGTCAACCCATTTCTATTTGTCAACCCGAGCTCATTTGATTATTCAACTATACTCCAAAAGCCTTTTATTTTTTTTTATTTATTTTTTTTTTTTTTATTTTTTTTTTTAAGGCTTGAATCAAAGATTTTTTTTTATGATTCAATTCAACACTTCTTTGATTTTTCTAACATAAACATATACACCTCATGGCGGCTTTCACTCATCACAATGACGTAGCCCTTTCCAACATTGGGTGGCTTCACAACCAAGGTGTGTAGCCCTTTCCATGAGGGTGCTCGTTGAGTTCTATGTTGCCGAAGCAAATGGATACCAACCATTGGTCATTTTTAAATGTACTTGTCCTTAGGACTTCAAGGTGTATCCAAAGCGAACATCAATCAAGCTCAACATACTTAACAAAACATACAAGAGAAGCAAAGTGCATTTTTGAAACCAATTTCAAGGCTTAAAAGCACATGATCTAAAAGCAAGTAAAGAGACTTACTTAAGATCTCTACTTCTCAAGAGAGTAGCTATCAAAGAATATGAAGCTCACATTATTCAAAAATTAGCCACTCAACAATCATACAAATAACAACACGCTTCATGAAATAAGATCAATGTGAACACTTATCACCAAAAGATCTTAAACTAGCAAATGTCAAAGAGTACCATATAGACACTATATTAGTTCTCAATTATGACATGCTTCATGAAAGTGATACAAATAATGAGTTGATAGATGAAAAATCAAGTAAGCAAGCAATATGATATAGAGATACCTTCGCAAGCTATTTTCACCAAATACAAAGCCTTCACCCTTTTTATGAGTCCTCTTGGCTTGTGAGTCCTCATGACTACAAGTTATAGGTGTGTCGATTCCAAGAGACTAAAGGCAATGTAATCCAACTCAAACAAAGAAATGACTTTCTCTAAAAGCCATAACAATAATGTTATCATATAGATTCCAAAAAAAAAACTTCTCAAAAGTTAACCAACAAATTTTGACTATCAAAACAAACAAAGTGAGATAGCTAAGTTCATGTCAAGTTGTAAAGATACAAAGCAAAAAGCTAAGCCTCTTATCAACGACACTAATCTTAAAGCTAACTCACATGTGCAACTTACACTAATGGTAAGAGCACTCACCCTTGACAAATTTTGTCTTGGGTGGACAAACACGAACATCATCAAGATTCTCTTTGACCACAATGTTGAACCTAGAGTAAAGTTCTTCCACAACTTGATTCACAATAATATCATTAATACTCTTCTTCTCAACATTGTTAGCAACACATGCATGGTCAAACTTTGTAGGATATGCATTCTTCACCTTCCGGATATTCTTAGCATGCTTTGACAAATTATCATGCTTTCCATATTCAAAAGCTTTAGCATGCATAGAATTAGGTCCAATCGCTCTATTCCTAGATGCATTTTCTAAGTTGCAATATTCAATGAATTTATAGCACTTGGGCTTGATATGGCCTAAGGTATTGCAAAAATGACATATGGGTGTAGGGAAAAATAATAACAAAAGTAGTAGACGCAGCGGAAGCGATACTAAAAACGATTTAGTGACTTTTAAAAATTTTTCCTTTATGAACCTTAAACCCTTTTAATCAATAAACATGCATATACATTAACAAAAGTAAATTACCTTTTGTCGCGTGATCCGATTGACTTACGTCGATGGTAATCCGCAAGACCTTCAATCCGAGCATGAACGTGGATCACCTAGGAGCGTGGTCTCCATTTTCTTTGAATTGCAAACCTGTGAATGGACCAAACAAAAACTTTCTTTTCTTTGTTAGTCACAAAACAATCAAAAGAATGTCAAAAATTATTCCGGTCACTTTTGAGTTCTCAATCTAATGATCGAAACTCGCGTGAACCTAGATCGATATCGTATACACAAGCTTATTGATGATTAAGCAATAGTATACTATCAAAGAATAATCTCACACTCCTTTTTCGTCTTTTTAGAATAAAAACTCTCTTGGAATTAAGAAGAAGAAGAAAGAAATAAAAACTCAAGCACCAAAACTTGTGGTGGCCGAACCCTATAAGAACCCTTATATAGGTTGGCCGAATTTTTTCTTCTTTTTCCTTTAGGGTTGCCGAATTCTATGTAGTCTAAGATTAGGGTTGGCCGAATTTCATCATGTCACTTATATAGGGTGACTAAAATTCAACCCTAATTCTTTTCAACTTTATAGACTTCAAACCCTAATCCAACTCCTTGATTTTTTTCTATTATTTTGACTAAATAAAAAGACTCCTTATTTGATTAAATAAATAAAACTAATTTATTTATTTCCTTGTCAAACAAGTCTTTTACTTTTAGGAAAGATTTGTTTCTTTAATTAAACAATTAATCAATAAATTAATTAATTCTTATTTAATTAAAACAAATGAAACAAAATAATATTTTAGGTTAAAATTTTAACCTTGCCGCCCCACTTGTATAAGATTGGGCCTAACATTATTTTCTTATTTCATTTAATCCATTGGACTTTAAATAAAAAGCCCACATGTGAACCAGACCCATTCTTACTAAAAGAAACAAGCCCACATGTCTTTCATTAATATATTAATATAATTGAGCAGCCCATTACTTAAATAATGTGCAAATTATATTCTTAATATATTAAATGCAATTCTAGATGGACCCTTAAATTGGTCCGGTAGAATATATCAAGTGATCCATGCAAGTCCGTGTGGATTGGGGATCTTGGCGGGCCATCTAAATTTAAGCTTCAATAGACATAACCTAATCACAATCAACAAATGATTCACTTAGGTCCGATCCATTAATTTTAACTCATTCCACTAAAGAGCTAAAACTGAACTCTTAAATAAAGATAGAAAAGGAAGATGCTCCTCATTCATACCCTAGACAATCATATTGGAGATAGTGTATCCTCGTGATTAATATCAGTAATCGCCAAGAGTTCATAGACCGCCTATAACTCTCCAAGTTACCATATTTACTCATATGACCACGTTTTGAACTTGGATATTTTGACTTGTCCAGAAGCCATGTTTTCAATAGACACTATTGAAAACTCAACGTTGAGATTTAATATCCAATTACCTCAAAACATCCATATGATGATATTATACTCTCATTTAATTAAATGGAGCCACGATGTCCATATCTATAAATGAAGTCCTCTATCGATTAACAAATGAATATCACCAAACTATCGAGGATAGACTATGCGATATAATCGTACTCATTGATAACTCAAATGATATCACTTGCAACCATAAGTCCATCATTTATCTCAGGATTAAGATAGACTCTCCGATTGTCCTGATAATGAAAAGACTATTATCTATTGACGGTTCTAGATAAAGCTTTTCATTGTGATCCAGTTCAATGCACCCAGTGCACTAGATCCTTTTGCTCGAAGACACTCCGATGATTTTAGACTCATCATATCTCATTTGATCCCACTCAAATGCTAGCAAAAGAATTCTACAACTTTAACAAGATAAAGATGCCCAACCTTTAACTTAAGTTGAGAACATTATTCAAGACTAACTAAAGAATTGTGTCTACCACATACATATCCAGATGTACGAACAATTCTTCTTTTCCCATAGTCTTTAGACCTTATGATTATTTACTTTGACAATTATAATATAAACTATAAATGCTATACGATTTGTTAAACCAGAAATCACTTTATTAATATGAAAAAGATTGTTAATTACAACATTACACTCTTGCTATTGAGCATAATCCTAACAATGGGAACAAAAGGAGAGATTTTACCTTCCGGTGGTGGTGGAGGACAAATGGGAGTTTCAAGGGGTACCTTATTCTTCAATTTGTTCTTCTTCTTGGAACGTCTCTTCTTAGGAGCTTTCTCTTCAATGATAGCTTCACTAGTAGGAAGTGATGCTTCTATGAGCTTCTCTTCAACCACCGCTACACTAGAGCTCTCTAAGTTCATATTTGAGATGATCCTATCCTTTTCAAGCAAAATACCCTCAACTTCGCAAAGCTTCTTTTCAATAGCATTCTTTTCACGCAAGAGCCTACGAGTTGTAGCAACAAACTCATCCACTTGAATCTTGATCAAGTCCTCCTTCTCATCAATCTCACTCAAGGCTAATTTCAACTTCTCCTCAAGAAACTTCACCTTAGCCAAAAGATCAATGTAGGATGGATTATCATTTAAACACTCTTGATGACTTTGATCAATCTCCTTATCCAATGAATCTTGATTAACATCCTCTAGAGTAGAGTGAGAAGCCATGAATGCAACAAAGTTGCTCACTAGCTCTTCTTCACTAGAAGACTCATCACTTGAGCTCTCCTCATCACTAGAGGCATCATCTTCACTCCATGTAGCCGCCATAGCCTTTCCCTTCTTGTCCTTCTTAGAATCACCACTAGGACAATCCGAAGCATAATGTCCAAACTTCTTGCACTTGAAGCATTGAACCTTCCTATTGCTCTTAGCATGGCCACTCCTCTCATGAGGTGGAGTAAAGGACTTCTTGACTTCCTTGTCCCTTGAGTACTTGCCACTTGACTTGGCACCTTTCCTCATGAACTTCCTAAACTTCCTAACCAATAACGCCATCTCCTCATCATCATCGCTACTACTAGCTTCCTTGACAACCTTGAGAGCTAAACCCTTGTTCTTAGCCTTTGGTTTCATGCACGCCTCAAAAGTTTGAAGAGATCCTAGCAACTCATCTATGCTCATGACGTCAACGTCCTTGCTCTCTTCAATGGCGGTAACCTTGGCTTTGAACCTCTTTGGAAGTGATCTAAGAATCTTCCAATTTAGCCTCTCACCGGAGATAGGAGTACCAAGTGCTTGGCATTGGTTGGCGATGTCTAGAAGCTTATCTTGGAAGTCAATAAACTTGTCTTCCTCACCCATTTGCAAAACCTCAAATTGGGAAGTGAGCAATTGAAGACGAGACTTCTTCACCGCTTTAGTCCCCTCATTGGTGACTTGGAGAGCCTCCCATGCCTCCTTAGCGGTTTCTAGGTTTTGAATGTAGGAGAATTGCCTACTATCAACACCTCCAAAAATAGCATTCACCGCCCGATGATGCCATTTTGGTAACTCAAACTCATTAGTAGACCACTCACTCCTAGGCTTGGAAACGGTCACTCCATCCACAATCTTGTTAGGAGCAAGGTAACCTTCTTCAACGGTCATCCAAGCTCTCTCATCAATAGATCGGATGTAAGCCTTCATCCTCAATTTCCAAAACCCGTAGTTGTGACCCTTGAGAAGAGGAGGCCTAGAATTCGAAGCCCCTTCGGTCATCACATCATCTTGGAAAACCATTCTAGCAAATACCTAAGCAATCCACTCGTAAGTGTAACCCGGATCTCGTCGAGTGCCGTCCGACGACCCGCTCTGATACCAATTGAATGTACACAAACGAAGTTAAATTGCTTAAAGCATACCTAGAGGGGGGGGTGAATAGGTTTTTACACCTTTTTTCAAACCCTTGAACAAACATCCGTTTGTCCCTCAAGGTAGCCTTACACACAACACAATAAGCCAAGGTAGACATACATAGACAATACAATGATACAATCATATGAGAAATGTCTAAGTATATCAACAAGTCATGTGAGGTAAAATATCAAAATAAACATAACAACAAAATAAGCTTGTATTTCATAAAATGTTCAATGTGTTACAAGAGTGATCAAAATGTCACTAAACAAATATTAAAATATACAAAAGAATCAAAGATACAAATTGATCTATAGAATGAATACTCTAATCACACTATACAAAGACTTGGTTCACAATACATCACAAGTGAATATTATGAATCAAGACAATAAAATATACAATTAAAATATAAGAGAAGAGATAGAAAGAATTAACACAAGGGATTTTTTAACGTGGTAAAACCTCCAAGGAGGAAACATCCACGGGTTGAACTACAACCATTGGGTACTATATTATTGGAAAGTAAACATAGAACATTCACAAAGTGACCAATCTTTAGCTCACCCAACCTAGTGAAGTCTAAGCCTACCCAACCCTATTGGAAAGTATGAAATCCCTCAATGATGCAGAACCACCATATATTGGACAACACACTCAACCAACATCGATGGAAGATTAGAAATTCCTCAAGAGTGCATACACATCCCGTGTACCCCGCTCTATCGGAGTCTATGTCTAACCATACGCCTAGGCCTACCAATATGTTAGCCAACTCCCTATCCAAGGCACTCTTGCCTCTAGGGAGCCTCCCATGCATGACTATCCGAGTCCTCCCGACTCTAGCCATGACTCCTTGCTTACCTATCCAAGTCATCCCGACTCTAGGCAAGTCTTCTTGCTTGGCTATCCGAGTCATCCCGACTCTAACCAAGACTTCATGCCTTTTACAAGGACTTCCTAGTGTGATCATGTGAATGCAAATGATGCAAACATTCATTTCAACATAGAACATGTGATCAATACATTCTATGGCACAAATAGACCTAAACATGTGAAAACACAATTAATCAAGTCTAGATGCAAAAATACATGAATAGAAACCTAAGCATGTGAAACACCTAACACATATACTCAAAGTCTCATTCACACACATAACACTTGAATCACAAAATGTTCATTAAGTCCTAATTCAAGATGTTATCAATATACAATCAAAGGCTAGATATATGAGAATAAAATCAATCAATATACTAGACAAAAATATAGAGCAAGGTTTTGAGATTTTCATCAATCAAAACCTATATTCTCTAAATCACAAACAAATACATAAATCCTTGATTTCTTCAATCAAAGGACCAAATCAAATCTCAAAGTCATTTTAACACAAAATTAATTCAATTAAGTATCAAACAACCTAAGATGCCATTCTAATCACAATACAACTCACAAACAAATGTAAAACCTAGAATCATAAAATCTAGTCAACATAAGTCCATAAATTGAGTTTCAATTGGAATGATAATCAAGCTACCTTTTCAAATAGCTTTCATAAAACAATAACATAGATATAGAAGAAGAAACCCCAAGCATTTGGAAGGTCAAATAACAAGAAATCCCTAAGATGAGACCATTACCTCGGATTATGAAGCTGGTTCGGAATTCAGTGGTCAACCACTGGAAATCACGATCAAACAGCTACCAAACCACTTGGAGATGTTAGAGGACTCAAATACGAACACTCTCCAACTTGAATCACTCAAATCCGACTCCGGATGAGGAAGATATGGTGTTTTGAAGTTTGGAAAAATTGGAGAAAATGCCTTACGGGAAAACTGAAAACTTTCTTCTTGGAAATTCAAAATGAGAGAGAGAGGGAAGAAATAGGAGGAGAGAGAAGGGATTTTTCGACCAATCACGTGGTGCCACGTCACCCCCAGGCCGTGGGGGGCGCGTGGCCCACACGGGAGCAGAAGGTGCTCCAGGCCGTGGGGCCCACGGCCTCAACCACGGCCAGCCCATGTGGCCCACGGCCTGGGCTGTCCTCTCCCGCGCACCCTCGGTTCGTCGGCCCGTATCTCGAGCGTCCGAACTCCGAATTCGAATCCGTTTTAGATTACGAACCGTGACTCTGTCACGCATGAAAAAGACTATACAACTTTGAAAAACGGTTGAGAAATCATCTCGGAAATCATCGATGAAGTCAACACAACGTAAGAGAACGTAAAGTGGCATAGTCAACACGTTTGGACTCGAAACCTTATGAATGAGTAACCGAAACGACCGGAACTCAATAAGGCATTGAATAAGAACATGTTCAAGTCCTAAACACAAAATACGGAAACATACAAACACAAATACACACACATATGCTAGTTTCCGGACATAGTCCTAGAAAATGCAAAACACAAAGTTTATTAACTAAATGTGAATGCATGAGCATATTTTGCCAAGTGTGTGAAAGTGAAATGTAAATGAAATAAAATCATGAAGGGACACACAAGAATGATATGTGTGAGTGTGTGCCTAGCCTTGTAAGAGATAAGAGGTCATGTATACCTTTGTAGACCGATAATGTCCGAAACTCTTAAAAGCCGGCAACTTGAACGAATAATGGTTGAGACGTCCTTCGTCTTCGAAATCCTTCATTTACTAACCACTAAACATTACAAGTAAAACACGTTTTGATATGGAATTAATGCCAACACTAATTATCAACCTAACACTTTTGTTTTAGTCATGGTTCAAACTTGTAACCTCCTATTAATAAATAAATAATTAATAATTCTCAATTATTAATATAATTCAATTATTAGTATACTAATCAAATAATCATATTATTTAATTAGTTTCCAGAATTAATTCATTTCACTTTCGTAACATATTTAATTTGGACTATCCAATTAATTAACCGTGACCTTTGTTACCAATAACCGTAAGGGTTAGCAAGGGGACCTAATGGACCCACAATTTTGAGCTCCAATAATACTTAGAAATAATTAATTAAACTCTTTAATTAATATTTCATGATTATTAATCTCGGAGTTACTCCATTAAAAACCCGAGATTGCATTCTCGTAACTATAGATGTTTTACACAAACCAAAATGTTAGTGTCCATTGATATATCTATTACATATGGTATGATCATCTACAAGTAGTTTATAATTAGAGCTAGGTCATAAATTCCGTTATTCCTCTATAATTATATCTTTTCCTTTAAGTACCATTGATTTTCTAATGAACAATTATATCCTTCCTTCCTTTACGGAAGAAGAAGAGCGCTCTTAATCGTTCAAGTCCCGAATCAACCCTTAGAACTACTCATCTACTTCTCACAATAAGAAGTGGATTCCTCTATTGTATGCATACCTTCCCAACCACAAGCCAAACCGTGATTCCAAGATACGGAGTTATTGATCAAGAATGCTACTTCGATCTCACTCATAGTATGTCAAGAAACACGATCTAACATGAAGGAATCAGTAAGACACTCAGGATTTAGATCACCCATTTACAACCATCATTTATCGATATATATGTGAAAATACCTACAAGGTTATACTAAACAACCTAGAAGGAGGGTGAATAGGTTGACACATTAGTTTTAAAAACTCTTTCGTGACTTATGTCAAAACCTTGGTAAGCATACAAATTAACCTTAAACATGATTGTTATGAGAAAACAATTAACACATTTATGATCAATTCACCACCCTTAGTCTACAAAACATATACCAACAAACAATGTATCTCATATACAAGATATTCAATTAAGATCAAATTTCACAAGTTATACTTTGAATATTACAATGTAAGTACACTAAGTAGAACTACTACAACTTGCTAATGAAGGAAATATATTAAAACCAAAACAAAGAATACATGTATTCATAATAGTGTCCAATATGTACAAGTATTAATCTAAATACAACTATACAAAAGAATCAAAGAATAAGATAATTGTATTTACACAAATGAATTGTATATACAAATATGATCAAAATGAATATTGATTACAAATCACACTTTACACAATCTTGCTTCCAAATATATAACAAGTGAATATTATATCATATTCACATAAACATATATAAAATAGGGATAGAAAGAATTGACACATGAGATTTTTTAACGTGGTAAAACTTCCAGGGAGGAAACATCCACAGGTTCAACTACAACCATTGGGGTACTTATATATTGGATGATAGATTAGAAATTCCTCAAAAGTGACCAACCTAGATCAACCTCCTATTGGAGTCTATGTCTACCCAACCCTATTGGAAAGTACGAAATCCCTCAATGATGTGGAACCACCATATATTGGAGCTCATACCTGAAAATACAAATATAAGCTCGCGTGCGTGTCTAAACAACCTAGAGGGGGGGTGAATGGGTTGTTAATCGATTATTACCAACTTTTCGATTATTCAAAATTAATCACAATTAACCCAAAACACACATATAATAAAATCAAGTATAAAATGCGAAAATTAAAGAACACTTGATTTTTACGTGGAAACCCACACGGGAAAAAACCACGGGCTGATATGTGCGCCACACACGGTCAACGAAATCCACTATATGAAAAGGAATCTACACCCTCAAGTGATTCTCGGACTCTCACCCTAGATAACCTCAGGCTATGGACACTACCACTCGCCACTCTTGGTTCAATCCCTAGTGATATCCCCTGATACACTACTCTTGGCGTGAGCAAACCCTAATCTACCCAACGGGCCTTTTACAGTGGCACTCGACCAATTGCTTGAGCACTACACACGGGTAGCCACAAGACTTTCCTTGCTTGTGAAACTTCACCAAGAAGTCACAAGACTTTGACTCAAGAAGAGAATCAAAAAGTCTAAGTGTATCACAATGATGCACAAATGCAATGAGTGCTAGACTAAACACTATATGCTTAACTAGATGTTAGAATGCAAGTGAACATCCTAGTTATCAACAAAGTCTACATGAATGTGCATGAAGACTCAATTAGGTGCTGAGAGACACTAGCAACCTAATTGTCAACAAATAAAGCCAACTCAACCTAAGTTGTCAAAAAAAACATGGCAATGACAATAGATATGCAATAATCAAATGCAATCAATAAATTGTCAATCAATCAAGGCCAATCAACACAAGTTGTCAATTAATAATGGCAAGGCCTAATAGCATGCAATCAACTAATGCAATTAACCAAACAAAATGCCAATCAACTTAAGTTGTCAAAATCATGGCAATGATACTAAATGCAATTAACAAGTGCAATTAATCAAACAAAATGCCAATCAACATAAGTTGTCAATGAACATGGCATAAACTTTAAATGCAATTAACAAATGCAATCAATGAGTCCTACACAAAAATTGTCTAAATGCAAATCATATAGACTTAGCTAGATGTTGTCAATCACAAAACAATCATAGCTATCATAAATAAAACATCTCAATCACACAATGAGATTAAATTAGCTAGATGGCAAAAATGGCTCTAAATCCTAGCTATCAACATACAACCTATCTCAACCAATCAATAATGTCTCAAACATGTTATAAACAACAATGAGCAAAGAGACAAGCATTTAACTAACAAATAAATGCTAAGTCTAGGCATACATGTCATAAATATGAAACTAGAAGTTTTAGGACATGTAGAAAATACCTAGTCAATGAAATCAACACACTCCATGCTTGAATGATGCTAAGAAGAAGTTAGATGCACATGGGAGGTGGTTTGGTTGAGTAAAAATGGGTTCTTGGGAGCTTTCTCTCTCTAGGGTTTGGTTTCTCTCTCTAAGATCTGATTTTGAGCTCCTTAGGTCGAGCAAGGAAGAAGAGAATGCATATATAGAGTCCAAGAATGAAATGACATCGTTTTGGAAAAGTTTCCAAAAACCGCACAAAAATGCACCCTATTTTTGCACCCTTGCCCGCCGAATTGGGGCGTCGAATACCAAAGGTCGCTTCAGAAAAGGGAGATCTGCGCCCTATTTATGCGCCCTTGGTCGCCGAATTAGGGCGCCGAAATGGGACAAAAATTGCAACGTTCTGGTCCCTTTCGGCGCCTTGTTTCGGCGGTCCCTAAACGCCGAATCCAAGGGCGCCGAAAAACGGCGGCCTATTTTGCGCCCTAGGGCACCGAACCAAGGGCGCCGAATGCCCCTTGGAAAAGGCTATGCACCTAATGCCTAAGAGATGACTTGGCATTCAAAAATAAAAAAGGTGCAATCAATTTAGCATGCATGGGAATGTATAATCATCATGAAAAACTCACCAAGCATGTGACACACAAAAGATATGCAATTATGAAAATGCATAAGTGTGATAAAGCATGTAAGCACACAATCAATAAAAAACACAAGTGTAATCATATAAATGCAATGAGAGTGTGTGTGTGCAAACATATAAAAGCAATCATATAAATGCAATAAAAATGTGTGCAAGATGACATAGAAGCACAAATCAATGAAACACAAATGCAAGGTAACACATACAAGATATATAACAATGCATGTAAGTGTGTGTGTGCAAAAAGACATAGATGCACAAACTAAGTAAACACACATGCAAAGTAACTAATACACAATATATAAAGATGCATGCAAGTGTGTGTGTGCACCTAATCTCTTCAAGAATCAAGGTCAAGTGATATACCTTTAGAAGCTCTTGAAGTCACCTTGGGAAGTCCGGAAGCTTGCCAACCACGAAGTCCTAAGCTACCCGTTACATACCAATCCCAATGTGGTGTGTCATGAAATAAGCCAATCAAAAGTGAGGCACTTACAATACCAAACCAACATCGATGGAAGATTAGAAATTGCTCAAGAGTGCATACACATCCCATGTACCTCGCTCTTTTAGAGTCTATGTCTATCCATACGCCTAGGTGATCGCGCTCCAAATGTTCACATTTAGCGCTCCCTTTTCCTATCTTTTGTGTTCGTTTCCAAGCACTTTTGTGTATATAATATGTGGTTTAGCTATGTGCAGGTAAATATCCCACATATAAGGTATTTGTACCGATTGTGGGCAAAACAGGGCAATTATGAGTGAAGAATACCACCGCGAGAAATAACCCGTGGGAATAAGGGATTGAACACGCAAAACAGGGGAAAGAAGCCGTGGGAATCCCATGCAAGAATTCCTTCGCAGGAAAGAAGTCACGGGACAAACTCGCCAAACCCTTGTCCGAGCTTAAATGATGATATTTTCAGGGGTATTTCTAGTCTTTTCACTACCCATTCATGCCCAAATCTTGCCCAACATATATATACATCCTTTTGCCTCTCTTTCTAGGTGTGAAGTGGTGAACCCAAGTACACCACAACCAAACCAATACCTAGAGCTTTGCTCTTACACCACAAAAGAGAGAGAGCAACCTGCAAGCTTCCATGGGGGATTTTCCTCCATGGAAAGCCTACCATGGAGAGTAGATATGCAGAGATAGGAGGGCTTGTGTGTAAAAACAGAGCCATGAGAGTTTATTTTATAGGGAGAGCTTTTGGAGGACTTGTCTTCAAGGGTGATCTCTACTTCTCATCTCTTTGTATTTCTATTGATGTGTAACCTATCTGAGAATATTTGTAACCAACACTTATGCTATAATATATGATTGTATGGTTCTATGATTTGATTCTTGTTTTGTTCTATTCTATCGCTATCATTTATAATCTCTTATTGTGATATTCATATGTATAGAGAGTTAGATATTGATATGTATGTATGAATGAGATTAAGAGTAGATTTACTAATGATGTGGGAGTAGTTGTAATCAAATATCTCATTTATGTATGTATGTTAGTAGATGATTCACTATGTATGTGTTTGGAATGATTAGAGTGATTGAGAGTTGAGTTTATGCTTGGATTTCCATTCCGGGTATAAGTTTGGCTATTAGCTCTATAGAATGGGAAAGGCTTATGCATAACTTTGCTAGGATAGATTTGGTTCATAGTTCTTGTGCTTAATGGGTCTAAACCTAGACACAATTACTCTTCGGATTGGAGAGTGATGAATTGATTTCGGTAATTCCCTAATCAAGAGAATGAACTCCTTACTCGAATTAATTGGTATTCACATGTTAAACAATCTACATGATTTGCATATTGTGTTTGGTAAACCGATGTCCCATATGTGTCTCATATCTTGCTTATCTCCAAGCCACCATTATTTTCGTAGCTAGGGTGTCTTGCCTCTAGGAGAATAATAACTTAACTAGGAGTAGACTAATTAGATATCCAAGACACCCGGCTACATTTTTATCTTTAGTTAGTTAGTTTGCACCTCCGCACACACACATCCGCATTCCTTTTACATTGCTTTCATAAACTCTAGAGCTAGGGATAGTTAACGGATTTCATCTCCCTATGGAACGAGACCCTTGCTTACTTGCTATACTAGTCCTTTGGCTCGTTGCATTTGCGAGGTGATTAGAATAGAATATCATTTTTAGCACACCACAACGACAGTGTATCACTAGGCCTACCAATATTGTAGCCAACTCCCTATCCAAGGCACTCATGCCTCTGGAGAGCCTCCCATGCATGACTTCTTGCTTAACTATCCAAGTCATCCTGACTCTAGTTAAGGTTTCTTGCTTGGTTATCCAGACCTCACGTCCTAACCAAGGCTTCCTTGCTTGACTATCCGGACATCTCGTCTTAGTCAAGCCTTCATGCCTTTTACAAGGACTTCCTAGTGTGATCATGTGAATGCAAATGATGTAAACAATCAATTCAACATAGAACATGTGATCAATACATTTCATGGAACAACTAGACCTAAACATGTGAGAACACAAGTAATATAGTCTAGATGCCAAAACATGAATTAAACCTAAGCATGTGAAAAACACCTAACACAAAAGTTCATAGTTTCATTCACACAAATAACACTTGAATAGATCATATACATGAAGCACATATTCAAGATGTTGCAAACATATATATAAATGCTAGAAGTACAAAATGTATTCAATGAATATTCTAGCCAAAGATTTAGAGCAAGGATATAATGATAAATCAATTAAATCCTAGATAGCTCTAAAAACACATACACAAGCATTAATCCTAGATTTTATGAATCAAAAGATCAAAGCACATTTCAAGGATTATTAATCATAAAATGATTCAATCAAATCACAAATAATCCTAGATATCAAACTAATCACAATACAACTCTCAATCATGTGAAAAAACCTAGAATCCTAGAAACTAGTTCACATATGTCTCTAATTAGACTTTTGATTATGTTTGATTGTGAAGCTATCTTTCTCAATAGCATTCACCATACATACACATACATATAGAAGAAGAAACCCCAAGGTAATTGAAGGTTATAAAAGAAGAAATCTCAAAGATATGACAACTACCTTGCAATCAGAAGGTGGTTCGGTTTTCTGGGTAGAACAACTGGAAAACTCTATCAAACAGCTACAAGACTACTTAAAAAGATAGAAAACTCGATTAAAAACAATCTCCAACTTGAATCACTCAATTCCGACCTCGTATGAGAAAGTTATGGTGTTTGGAAGGTGAGAAAAGTTGAGAGAAAATTTCAGCACTTGAGATATTCTAATTTTTCTTCTTGAAATCAAATGGGAGGGAAAAGAAATATTTAAAAGAAAGAGAGAGAAGGAAAGGACCCACAAATCATGTGATGCCATGTTAGCAGCTGTGTGGGGCCCATGTGGCACATGTGGGTAGAGGACACCTCTGGCCGTGTGGCACACGGCCTCCACACGTGGTCCTCCAAGCTTTGCCATTGGCCTAGCTTGCTCCTCTCGAGCTCTGCTCACATTCTTCTGCCGTATCCAGGCCTCCAAACTCTGATTTTGAATCCATCTTCAGATTACGAATCATGACTCCCTCACACACAACGACGACTATAAAACTTTGACAAAAGGTTGAGAATTCATCTCGGAAAACGACGACGAATACAACTCAATGAATGAGAACGCAAAGAAGCGTAGCTACATCGTTTGGACTTGAAATCTAATGAATGAGTAACCGAAATGACCGGGACTCAATAAAGAATCACATGAGATCATGTTCAAGTCCAAAATACAAGAAACACAAACAATTAAACACAAGATCACACATGTACGCCATTTCCTAGACATAGTCTTAGAACATACAATTCTACAATGTATGACAATTTGATTTCAATGCATAAGCATACTAAAACATGTGAATGTGTTATATAAAATGTGCACAACCATACAAGGACACTTATGAATGATTTGTGTGTGTGTGTGCCTATGCCTTGTAAGAAAAATGAGGTCTAATATACCTTTATTTTGTAATATAGCACATTCCTCTTTGAAGACACCTTCTTGCATGAATTATGGCCAAGTCTTTCTTTGAAGCTTTGAATCATCATAATCTAAGACCAATAATCAATACAAGAAAAACATCGTTTTGATATGGAATTTATGCCAAGACAAACCAAGAACCTAACAATATGAATCTTTTCAACTAACGGATCTTAGTGATAGATTCATATAGATCATGGCCCAGACCTATATGATCACATCATATAAGGTGCCTCCATTCTCATATCATCATATGAATAGTCTAGGATAAGACCGCTGTACATTACGAAATAGACCGCAGCTGTAGATTAACCACAAATAAAGTATCCAGCTTTATTTGCTCTCTACGGGCTCTTTAGATTGCATGTCTCAAACTGAATTTCTCTGTATATGATACTCATATACTCAATTTGAGATTACATCTAACAGTCTTGGATGTTTAGCACATATGATATAAGCGTATAAGTCATATTTATTGAATGAAATAACTACTTCTTTTATTAATGAATTTATATCATTTACAAATTACAAGCTTTAGGGCATAAATCCCAACAGAAGGATACACACCCATGGGAATCTGCAAGTATCATCTTTTTCTTTTGATAGCCTTCCCATGGAATGCCCAATATCTGAAGATCTATTACTAGTAGGGGAAGTATACACACCCATGGGAATCGACCAAGTATCATCTTTTTGTTTTTGATAGGCTTCGGGCGTCAGCTTTCGATAGCCTTCAAGCTTTAGCTTTCGATAGCCTTCGGGCATCGGCTTTCAATGTTCTTCGGGGATCAGATTTACAAAATTGAAGACCTTTAGACATTGTCTTTTATAGCCTTCGAGCCATCAATGAAGTTTTTATTTAAACTAAACGTATTGTTAAAGTATTTAAATAATTTAAACTCAAAAATAGAAACCGAAACGGTTCTCACTCAACCTACGAGGGTTGATGTTGATCAGATCATTACTGAGTACTATAAAACCCTCAAAATGGCTAAGGGAAAGACTTATGTCGAACAAATTTGATTTATGAAGGTTACGGCTAAACTGGATCAAAATAAAAAGCTAAAAACCATTAGAGTAATCAAATAAAATTTCCAAGAGAAATCAAAGCAAAATCAAAAGGTGAATTCTAATTGTAAGTGCCTCACTTTTGATTGGTGTATTTCGTTGGCAAAATCACAATGGGGTTCTATATGTAAGGGTAGCTTAGAATGGAAGAAAACCTCATTGTGGAATGAAGAGCTTCAAGGAAGGTAAATTTCTTGACTTAACTCTATTTTGAAGAGATTTAGAATGCACACACTCACATGTCATTCATCTACTTGATTTGAATTCCTTGTGTGCATTTCTTGGTTGTTTCCTACTTAGCATGCACTCTTCACACTTGCACATAATTGCATCTTGCTAAGTTTTAGGTTGAAAAGCCAAGGGGCTTTTTGCGCCCCTATTCGGCGGTCCATGACCGCAGAATAGGGCGCCGTTTTTCGGTGCCCTTGGATTCGGTGTTAAGGGGCCGCAAAACAAGGCACAAAAAGGGACCAGAAACTCAGTTTTTCAGGTCTCATTTTGGCGCCCTTGTTCGGCGGCCAAGGGCTCAGAAACAGGGCGCAGAATCTCTAGTCTCGCGCGTCCGTTGGTATTCGGCGCCCTCGTTCTGCAGACACCGACCGCAGAATCAAGGGCGCAGATCTGATTTTTTCTGACCTTCTTTTCAAAACGACATCACTTCATTTGGATCATATATATATGTGTCTTGTGTGCCTTGGCTCGTCTAAGAGAGCAAAAATTACTCATTTGAGAGCATCTTGAGCATCTTCCACTTCAAGGCATCAAGACTTCATCTTTAAGGTTCCAAAACACAAACACCCTTCATCTTGCATCTCTCATTCATCATCTAGCATGATTCTAGGTTGATTTCATTTAGGGTTTTTAGTTTTGGTCACATGACTTGTATCTAGAACATCATTCTCACATCTATATGTTCTTGCTTTACAAGATAGCTTTTTTATCACTTGAATTGATTCAAGATTGCATCTTTATGACTTGACTTAGTTTCAAGATTGTTTTATTGTGGTTTGTGAGTTGTTTTGTGATAGATAATGCATATAGGTTCTTGGTTGCTTATTTAGTGTTGTTATATGCATGTCATCTAGTAATATGATATCTAGGAATGTCTAACATGTTCATCCATGCCTAGATAAGCTTAAATGTCTAACCTTGCATTTTTAGCATCTTGAGTATTTCACATATTCACCTTAGGTTGTGCTATCTCTTCACTTTAGAGACAAGTCTTGTATTTACCTTTTAGGTAGTTTGCAAGCAAGGGACTAGAGTCACTATTAAAGGCCCGCGGGTAGCAAAGACGAATTAGTAAATTTAGGTGTGATGTGGTCAACCTAATTTGTAATCGTATTTACAAATAGTGGATTCGAGGTTCTCGTGTGGCGCACATAACAGCCCGTGGTTTTTCCCCGTGTGGGTTTCCACGTAAAAATTGTCCTTTAATTTCCGCACTTGTATGCTTGTTTTTGTATATTGACTAGATTGGGGCTTTTTCGTAATTTGGACTAATCTCGAAAAATTGGGTAAAAATGTTTAAAATCTATTCACCCCCCCCCCCCCCCCCCCCCATCTAGATTACTTTAGGACACGTTTATATTTATTTTCAATTGGTATCAGAGCGGGTTCCTTAACATAATTAGGAGATCCCTTGCTCTTTTTAGAGTCTCTTGCATTTGTTTGCATTGTTGTGTGTGCTTAGCTTGTTTGTGTGCATTCATTTCATTCAAACTCAAACACAATGAGTGGAAATGGAATGGGAGGTGAAGGTGCTTCTAGCACAAGACCCCCTTTGCTCACCGGGGTCAATTACGCCTCATGGAAGGGTAAAATGGAAGTGTATGTGAGTCAAATTCATGACCGGGCATGGATGGCGATTGAAGATGGATACACTCCTCCTATGATGACTCCTACGGGAGGTGGAGAGGAAGTTCTCAAGCTGAAGGCACAATGGACTCCACAAGAATTTGAGGCTTCAAAATGAAACAACAAAGCCATGCATGCAATCCTATGTGCCATGGATGACAACCAATACAAGCTCATTCAAACTACAAGGATAGCAAAGGAAGCTTGGGACATATTAGAGAGGGCTCATGAAGGAACCGATGTGGTTAAGGATTCCAAGCTCCAAGTTCTCCAAACGCAATTTGAGACCATAAGGATGGAGGATGATGAGTGCTTCAATGACTTCCAAGTGAAGCTCATGGATATAGTGAACCAAAGTCACCAACTTGGTGATCCCTACTCGAATAGAAGAATCAAGCAAAAGATCATGAGGTCACTTCCCGAGAGGTTTGAATCCAAAGTGACGGCATTGGAGGAAAATAGTGACTACTCAAGAATGAAGCCAAGTGAAGTTATTGGAAGGCTCTTGGCCTATGAATCTAGGAAAGGTCCTACAACTACACCTCCAAAGAAGCAAAAGAGTCTTGCCTTGAAGAGTGTCAAGGTTGAGAAAGATGAAGAAGACTCGGATGAAGAAATTGCTGTGATGGCAAAGAAGTTCAAGCAGTTCATGAGATTTGAGAAGAGAGGGTTTGGCTCCAAGGGAAAGTTTGTAAAGAAGAAGGCTCCTTTCAAGAAAGTAGAGCAAGCTCAAGAGAAAGACCATAAGAAAGGTGTCCAATGCTATGAGTGTAGTGGGTTTGGACACATTGCTCCCGAGTGTGCTAATTTGAAGAAGAAGAAAGGAAGAGCCATGGCGGCTACTTGGAGTGATAGTGATGACCTAGAAGATGAAGACAAGTCATCGGATGATGAGGAAGAACAAGTTGCCAACTTCATTGCTTTCGCATCCTCTCATAATTGCAATGAAGTCATGAGTGATAAAGAAGAAGTAGATGAAAATGACTCAAATGGAGAGAGCAACTCCTCAATGTCTAATTTTGAGTTTGATAAAGAGATGGACTATGATGACTTCATGAGATTTTTTGAAAACTCAAGATTGAAGAAGAAAAAGGAGATACAAAAGTTGAAAGGGGAGAAGATCGAATTGACTTCCAAGGTGACTCAATTGAGTAAGGAAATGAGTAAGGCAAAAGAAATGGAAGAAGGGTTGAAGATGGAGTTAGTCTTGGTCAAGAAGAATGAGGAAAGCTTAAGAAAAGAGCTTATGGAAGCAAATGAGTTGATTGCTAAGATGACATCCGGAACCGAGAAGCTTGATAAGATGCTATCTTGTGGGAAGAGTCCAAGTGACAAGAAGGGGTTAGGTTATGTGGAAGAAGTGGAAGCCACTTCCTTGAAGAAGACAACATTTGTCAAGAGCAAAGAGGCCGAAAATGCTCAAACCCCTCAACAATCAACAAAATGGGTTGAAGTTGGTGAATCCTCCAAGCAAGCACAAGCAAGGATTCCAACAAGAGCTCCACCACCACAAGCTAGAGCTCCACAACCAAAACCTCCTCAACCAAGACCTCCACAACCAAGGCCTCCTCAACAAAGGATCCCACAAGTTCAACATGAGGTCTTCCATGCTCAACCTAGAAGACGTGCCAACTTGGCTCAACCACAAAGGAGAGAGTTGCCTCAACTCCCAAGAGCAACTCAAAATAGAAGGAGACCACAAATGCTTGCACAAGGCTATGGTATGAATTCCTACTTTACTCCTACTTGCCATTTTTGTAGAATTTAGGGCCATATTAGGCCTAATTGCTTTAAGTATATTAAATTGTGTAGAAGAGAAAGTATGATTGAGAAAAATATGCTTAGAAGAGCCACAATGCATGCACTTAGGAATTTTAGAGCTAATGGACCAATGGCTCCTAGGAATGACCATGTTTCACCTAGGATGAGTAGACATGATGACTATTATTGCTATATGGCCCAAGTTGCCTTAAAAGCAAATGCCTCTAACACTTGGTACCTTGATAGTGGGTGTTCTAGGCACATGACCAGAAACAAGAGTTTCTTTGAATCTCTTGTGATGGAGGATGGTGGGTTTGTCACCTTTGGTGATGGATCTAAGAAAAAAGTCATAGGGAAAGGTAATATATCTATTCCCGATTTACCCTCCTTGCCCAATGCTCTCTATGTTGATGGCTTGCAAGCCAATCTCATTAGTATATCACACTTAAGTGATGAAGGGCTTTCGGTTATGTTTGGAAAAGTTGATTGCTCTATTCTTAAGGAAAATGGGCAAGTTTTGTTGAAAGGCAAGAGATCAAGTGACAATTGTTATTGTCTTCAGTCTAATCTCATCTCTTGTAACTTGTCCTCTAGTGAGCAAATTGAGGTGTGGCACCAAAGACTTGGCCATATGAACTATAGGGACTTGAAAGTCCTTGATAGGTTGAATGTTGTTAGGGGCCTTCCCAAGTTTGGGAAAAAGGTTGAGGGAGTTTGTGGACTTTGTCAACAAGGAAAGCAAACTAAAAGTGTGCACAAGAAAGGCAAATACCTCTCCACCAAAGAGCCATTAGAGCTCATCCATATGGACCTTATGGGTCCCATTCAAACCGAAAGTTTAGGTGGTAGAAGGTACATTCTTGTTGTTGTTGATGACTTCTCTAGGTTTACATGGACTTACTTCCTTAGAGAAAAGTTCGAAGCCTTTGAGAAATTTAAAATGCTTTGTGTCGAAATTTAAAATGCTTAAAACCTCTCACATTAAAAGCATTAAGAAAATTAGAAGTGATCATGGGAAAGAATTTGAAAATGCTAAGTTTGAAAATTATTGCAATAGCCTAGGCATTTCCCATGAATTTTCGGCCCCTAGGACTCCTCAACAAAATGGTGTTGTTGAGAGAAAGAATAGAGTCCTCCAAGAGATGGCCCGTGTAATGTTGCTTAGCAACAAAGTCCCTAGAAATCTTTGGGCCGAAGCCATCAATACGGCTTGTTACATAGGGAATAGAGTATTCCTTAGGCCCGGGACTAAACAAACATCCTATGAGTTATGGAAGGGTAGAAAACCCAATGTGAGCTACTTCCACATCTTTGGGAGTAAGTGCTATGTACTAAATGACCGGGATCAACTTGGCAAGTTTGATGCCAAGAGTGATGAGGGTATTTTCATTGGGTATGCACTTAATAGCAAGGCCTATAGAGTTTTTAATCTAAAGACTCAAAGTGTTATAGAATCATCAAATGTTGTCTTTGATGATTGTAGGCCCAAACATGATGACCATGAGGAGGATGTTTGTGAGGTGGATGTCTTTCCCTTGAAGGAAAGTGGTGAGACTTCAAGTGGTGTGAAGTCAAACCAAGATGAAGAGGATGATTTGCCTCTTAATAGAGTTCCTCCTTTGGACTCTAATGAACCCGCTCCTTGGGTTAGAAAACTCCATGATAAGGATGATATCATTGGAGAGGTTGGAGAGGGTGTTAGGACTAGGCATCAAATAGCTAATCAAATTAGCTATACTTGTTATACCTCTCAAATAGAACCCAAAAAGGTTGATGAAGCCTTGGAAGATGAGTTTTGGGTTCTTGCCATGCAAGAAGAGCTAAACCAATTTGAGAGAAATGAGGTTTGGACTCTTGTTCCTAGACCTAGAAACACTAATGTCATAGGCACTAAATGGGTGTTTAGGAACAAATCCGATGAAGATGGCAACATTGTGCGAAACAAGGCAAGGCTTGTTGCACAAGGATACTCTCAAATTGAGGGTATTGACTTGGAGGAGACTTTTGCTCCCGTTGCCCGTCTTGAGTCCATAAGGCTTCTCTTATCCATTTCTTGTGTGTACAAGTTCAAGTTACACCAAATGGATGTCAAGAGTGCCTTCCTCTCCTCAATGGCTTATTGCATGAGGAAGTGTTTGTTGAGCAACCCAAGGGGTTTGTGGATCCACACCACCCCTCTCATGTCTATCGCCTCAAGAAGGCTCTATATGGGTTGAAACAAGCACCGAGGGCTTGGTATGAGCGCCTCACTCTTTATCTTGTTGATAATGGCTACTCTAGAGGTAGTGTTGACAAGACCTTGTTCATCAAGTGCACTAAAGATGAGCTATTCATAGCTCAAATTTATGTTGATGACATTGTATTTGGTTCCACCAACCAATCCAAAGTTAGACAATTTGTTGATGTCATGTCTCATGAGTTTGAAATGAGCATGGTTGGTGAACTAAATTATTTCCTAGGCTTGCAAATCAAGCAAATGCATGATGGGATCTTCATATCCCAAGCTAAGTATGCTAAGAGCCTAGTGAAAAAGTTTGGCCTTGAGAATGCCAAACATTGTGACACACCCATGAGCACCACCTTGAAACTTAGCAAAGATGCTAGTGGAAAGGATGTGGAACAAAGTCTATATCGTGGCATGATAGGTAGCTTGCTTTACTTGACCGCAAGTTGGCCCGATATTTGTTTTAGTGTGGGTGTTTGTGCTAGGTACCAAGCTAATCCCAAAGAATCTCACTTTGTGGCGGTGAAGAGGATCATTCGGTTTGTGAATGGTACCTCAAATCATGGGATATGGTACTCCTTTGACACTAATCCAAGTCTTGTCGGATTTAGTGAAGCCGATTGGGCGGGAAATTGTGATGATAGGAAGAGTACATCGGGCGGTTGCTTCTTCCTTGGGAACAATTTGGTCTCTTGGTTTTGCAAGAAGCAAAACTCAATTTCCCTATCCACGGCCGAGGCAGAATATATTGCCGCCGGTAGTGCTTGCACTCAATTGATGTGGATGAAACAAATGCTAGCCGATTATGGCTTGGAGCAAGGTACTCTTACTTTATTTTGTGATAACATGAGTGCCATTAACATTTCTAAAAATCCCGTCCAACATTCTAGGACAAAGCACATTGACATAAGACATCATTTCATAAGAGAGCTAGTTGAGAGCAAAACCATTGCATTGGAACATATGGGAACAAATGACCAACCAGCGAATTTGTTTACAAAGCCTTTAGACACCATTAGATTTGGGAACCTTAGCAAGTCTATTGGGATTTGTCAATTGGGTTGACTTGGGGTGTCTTGACCCCATATGGGGAGCTCAAGCAAAGAGAGCAAAGTTACATGATCATGCATTGTGCCACATTGATATATTTTATGCCTTTTAGTTAATTGCTTGAGATGATTGGTTGTACATACTCATATGTATTTTTCTTAATAAGTGTGCTACATTGCCTTGCTTGCAATCCATGTCATATTTATGCTCAAACATGCATTTTTGGAATAGGAGATGTACTTTGGAAGTACTTTTTGAATGACCTTTAATTGATCTCCATGACATGATGATTCTTTTTAAATGACATGCTTAAGTTGAAAAGTATGAGATGATATTGTGAAATGTTTGATTGCAAATGTTGAATGCAAATTTGTGTGCAAAAGCAATATTGAGACTTAAAGTCTCTCTTTCTTTATTTGTAGAACAAGGCTACTATCATACGGGTATCTCACCCGGAAAAATCAAATAGGGTGCAAAGTCGCTCATGTCTTGTTTTTCCTATAAAGTTGGATATAGTTGCTCTTTATTTTGAAATACTAAAATTCTATATCCTTGCTTTTTCCATGACAAAGGGTGAAATTGGTTTGAATTCTATTGGAAACCTTTGTTGTTTGCTTTGCCAAATACCATTTTTTTGGTCTTAGATGCAACATGTCTTGCATGCAAAGCATCATTGTCACACATTTTTCATAAAATAAAACTCCTTGAATCTCTCTTACTTGATTGAGGTGCATAAAATTGCCTATATGATTGCATATGTGTTCGTGCTTCAAGCTCTCCTTGCTAATGCTTACCTATTAGGGGAGACTCCCTTTGCCTATCTCATGACAAAAAGGGGGAGTAAGGTTTGGGGAGAATTTGTGTTTCAAGGCATTGCATTTAGGGGGAGTTGAGAGTGTTTAACCCATGTTGGGAGATGATTGCATTTAGGGGGAGTTGCATTGCATTTGATTTTTTTTGAAATGGCATTTCCTTGTCATTAGCATCCCTCACTTGTTCTTGGAAGGTATTTTTTCTTGTTGATTGTGTGTAGGTTGGATCTTTTTCTACAAGCTTGGTATTGACTTGAAGTTGTTCAAGACTTAGACTAGGAGCTTTATTGTAAAGTAGAAAATTTTTGTTGACCAATCTTTTGTTTTGTGAGGTTGCTATGTGAGTGGTGATTTTGTCACGAAATAGCCAAAGGGGGAGATTGTAAGTGCCTCACTTTTGATTGGCGTATTTCGTTGGCAAAATCACAATGCGGTTCTATATGTAAGGGTAGCTTAGAATGGAAGAAAACCTCATTGTGGAATGAAGAGCTTCAAGGAAGGTAAATTTCTTGACTTAACTCTATTTTGAAGAGATTTAGAATGCACACACTCACATGTCATTCATCTACTTGATTTGAATTCCTTGTGTGCATTTCTTGGTTGTTTCCTACTTAGCATGCACTCTTCACACTTGCACATAATTGCATCTTGCTAAGTTTTAGGTTGAAAAGCCAAGGGGCTTTTTGCGCCCCTATTCGGCGGTCCATGACCGCAGAATAGGGCGCCGTTTTTCGACGCCCTTGGATTCGGCGTTAAGGGGCCGCAAAACAAGGCGTAAAAAGGGACCAGAAACTCAGTTTTTCAGGTCTCATTTCGGCGCCCTTGTTCGGTGGCCAAGGGCGCAGAAACAGGGCGCAGAATCCCTAGTCTTGCGCGTCCGTTGGTATTCGGCGCCCTCGTTCTGCGGACACCAACCGCAGAATCAAGGGCGCAGATCTGATTTTTTCTGACCTTCTTTTCAAAACGACATCACTTCATTTGGATCATATATATATATGTGTCTTGTGTGCCTTGGCTCGTCTAAGAGAGCAAAAATTACTCATTTGAGAGCATCTTGAGCATCTTCCACTTCAAGGCATCAAGACTTCATCTTTAAGGTTCCAAAACACAAACACCCTTCATCTTGCATCTCTCATTCATCATCTAGCATGATTCTAGGTTGATTTCATTTAGGGTTTTTAGTTTTGCTCACATGACTTGTATCTAGAACATCATTCTCACATCTATATGTTCTTGCTTTACAAGATAGCTTTTTTATCACTTGAATTGATTCAAGATTGCATCTTTATGACTTGACTTAGTTTCAAGATTGTTTTATTGTGGTTTGTGAGTTGTTTTGTGATAGATAATGCATATAGGTTCTTGGTTGCTTATTTAGTGTTGTTATATGCATGTCATCTAGTAATATGATATCTAGGAATGTCTAACATATTCATCCATGCCTAGATAAGCTTAAATGTCTAACCTTGCATTTTTAGCATCTTGAGTATTTCACATATTCACCTTAGGTTGTGCTATCTCTTCACTTTAGAGACAAGTCTTGTATTTACCTTTTAGGTAGTTTGCAAGCAAGGGACTAGAGTCACTATTAAAGGCCCGCGGGTAGCAAAGACGGATTAGTAAATTTAGGTGTGATGTGGTCAACCTAATTTGTAATCGTATTTGCAAATAGTGGATTCGAGGTTCTCGTGTGGCGCACATAACAGCCCGTGGTTTTTCCCCGTGTGGGTTTCCACGTAAAAATTGTGTGTCCTTTAATTTCCGCACTTGTATGCTTGTTTTTGTATATCGACTAGATTGGGGCTTTTTTGTAATTTGGACTAATCTCGAAAAATTGGGTAAAAATGTTTAAAATCTATTCCCCCCCCCCCCCCCCCCCCCCCCCTAGATTACTTTAGGACACGTTTATATTTATTTTCACTAATAGATTTGCCAAACTTACAATACATCTATGAAGTTCCAAACTTCACTATGGAATATTAGACCAAAAGGCCAGAATACACACATCCTTGGTCGACTAACTACGAGATCAAATGAAACCGATGCCCAAAGCAACTTAGATTCTCCTAAAAATACAAAGTTGAGACAAAATCCAGCATATACAAAGTTGCTGATATGGGTTTGGATTTTCCATCAGGAACTGACATCAAAAAGGTCGAAACAACAGCCCTAGAAAACGAGCTCCTACTTTAGTTACCATATTCTCCTCCCCCATCCTTTTCTTGCTCATCTTTGTCTCCTTCAGTGTCTCATTGGGTTTCTTCTTCGGGAACTTCTTCTTTTCCCTTGCTCATTCTTATATTAATATCCCTCTTCTTGGGTTTCATCCTCTTGGAACTCTTCTTCTTCGAACTCAAAATCACAACCATAATCGATAAGAGGATCCAGCCACAAATTGCCCGAATAAGAACATCCGAAGGACTTGTCAGACCGAGCATCCAAATTAGTGTGCACCTCCAGTAAGGGCATCTTCTTCCTCTTTCTATCTGACTCCCACTTTGTAACCTGGTTTTTCATATCTACCTCTGCTTCCTGAAACTTCAACTGCATGGATTTTTCGATTTGGTCGGCTAAATCAGGATGATTTAAAGTCCAAACGAGACCCTTACAAGCATCAACCCCCTCATAAACTCCCTATAGGTAAATGCATTAGAGGTAGGAGAGTGTTTGAAGAGGTCAATAGCCCAAATGCCAGTTCAATTTTTGCCACCTCAAAGTCTGACTGATAATCTTTCAGATGAAAACTGAGAGAGTGCCTTTGCTTCTCAAGAGTGGCCACCCAACGACTATATTCCTCATTCTTCTTTTCTCAGTATCCAGGACATTCCCAAGGCTGGTCAGGAGTTTGGCATTATCAGCCAGAAGCTTGCTCTTCTCTTTAACCAAGCAATTCACTTGCCTAACAAGTCTTTCTCTATTTTTCACCATCGAATCACATTTCCTAATAGGTTAGAAGAAAATAAAGGAAGGAGGAAAATAAGTCAAAAGAACCCAGAAGAGATAGAAAGATTATAGAAGCTCACCATGGTCATATAACGAAGACCTTGCTAGCCCTGGTCAACTATATCATCTACTTCAAAAGCTTTCAAATCCTCTGCTGGCCCAAAAGTGACCTCACCCAACATTTCCCAATGCAACACAACCAAAGGATCCAAGTGATCGGGTTATGGTCACAACGAAGCAACACTAAATCCGGACAGAATGGCCGAATAATGTGGCACATTTGGAACTAGAACTCGGATAGGCGAAGTGGAAACAATATTATCTTAAACTTGAGTTGGGGGGCCGACATCAAAAATATTTGCGGCCTTCTAGTCATGAATGGCATCAAGATTGTCTACAAGAACACTATCAATAAGCTCACTACCGTTCAACTCATTGCTACCCTTTTGAGAACACAAGGGAACAAAGAGGGTTCATGAGGTCTTTGGACCCTTAGGACCGGAAGGTCGATTCCTTTTTCTCTTCTGAAGGCCTTCAGTTTGTTCTCTTTGGCCCTGAATAGAAGTGCATGCTTCAGTATTAGACATCGTGGCTGCAACACCAGATCCAGCTGTTGTAACATTTGAGGTCAGCATAAAGAAATCTAAAACTTCTTAAGATGGATATCTAGCAACCTAGAAGGGGGGGGGATAGGTTGGAACCAATTTCTACAACTTTTTCAGAATTTGATTGTTGCACAAACAAACTATCAAAGCACTCTTTAAAACAAACACCAAAAAGCTTTACAAAATGGTTAGTAGCAACAAGTATAACAAATATGGCAATTAAGAGTAATTACTACAATGTAAAGTAAATGAATTCAATAAAAGAAAAAATCAACACAAAGATTTTTTTAACGTTGTAAACCTCCTAAAATGAAACATCCACGAGTTGCTCTGCAACCATTCTTGCGACACCACTTCTCATTAATATGGATATTAGTACACCCTCAAGTAACCAAACTCATATGATCTACTGTATTGGAATGTCCCTAAATACCCTACCCGCGGGCCTTTTATTAATGGAAGCTCGCACACTCAATTTCTAGATTTTCACTTAAAATCTTAATTGAGATTCCTTTACAAGCTTTCACAAGCCAAAGATCTAAGTGAAGTGCAAACATACAAGCATGATGCAAACACAAGCATATAAAATATATAGATCAAGTACACTATATGTAGAGTTAGATCCAATCAAATCAAGCTTACAATAAAAAATATCTAACTCTTAATAACATGCAATTAGAAATCTAGAATATGCAATTAAATCCTTATACAAATGTTTCTAGAAAACTAAAAACATATCAATTAAAGCTAGGATATTAAATCTACAATATCAAGCACAACATAGCTTCAAATCAAGTGGAAAAATTCAAAAGTTGAATTCCATAAAAAAAATCGCTCTTAGAAGGACTAGATTCATATAATCAAAATCACAATCAAAGTATTTTAGTTCTAAAACATGTGATTAAAACCTAGAATCAACAATCAAGCACAAACACAATTTTTCTAGATTCTAGTTCATGTTTCTCAAAATTAGAATGAAGAATATTCAATTAAAAAAACAAGCTAATTTCAAAATCAATTAAAACAAGTCCAAAAATAGGATCCAAATCATTCTCATCATATCTCAAAATCAAACCAAGTGATTAAAAGATATAATCACACAAAAAGAAGAAGAGAAGATGATTTACTTACAAACTCATGAACACTTAATGAAAACACAAGAAAATCACAAAGTCTAGACTCCAATCAGCTCTCTAAACTCTTGGGACTTGTTCACCTTTGAAAAACTAAAATTATGGCTTTTGAATCACCAAAATCAGATAAAAAATGAGTGAAATATGACAAATACAAAAAATGAAAACTTATGAAAAATTCTTCACAATTTCAAATTTAAATAAGAGGGAAATGACATGGAGAGAGAGGGACCTGAAATTCCCTTAAGCAATAGTGTATTATATACCTAGGAGGGGGGGGGGGGGGGGGGGGGGGGGGGGGGGGTGAATAGGTATAGGCCCAAATCTCTTCCAACTTCAAAATAATTGCAGATAACAATAATGAAATGTACACTTGATATGATATAGCAATTGTATAGTATGAGTCAATACATGTGAAAATCAATATACAAGAGATACATTCAATACATGATATGGAAAATAATGAAAAGTAAAGCGAAAATAGACACAAGAATTTTTACGTGGTAAAACCTCAAAAAGGAAACATCCACGGGTTGATACCACAACCACTAGCAAAGCAATTCACTATGAAAGAAAGAGATACATACTCAATGCAATCAACTCCTAGTCTATTCACAAGACCTAGTGAATCACTATCCGACTTCCTATCCAAGGTGAGTCCTTCACCTCTAGGAAGCAACTTCTTATCCAAGGCTCTCAAGCCTCTAGGAAGGTTTCCTTGCTTAGCTATCTAGATCCAAAAATCCTAGTCAAGCTTCCCTAACTCAACCATCCGGAGTATCACACTCCTAGCTAAGACTTTCACTTAGTTATCCGGATCCTCTTGATCCTAACTAAGACTTCTCACTTGGCTATCCGGAATCCTTTCCTAGCCAAGTCTTCTTGCTCAAGATAAAGCTTCACTCACTTTAATCAAGAGACTTCAACCTTTTGACAAGGCAATGATCTAGGTGATGCAAATGATACAAATCACAACAAATAAAGCAAGATGATCAATCAAGCTCTAGGAACATGCTTAGAGATATTCTAGGATATGCTTTCAACAAACAATCACAAATGTACCTAGAAATCAATGCATGTGAATCAATAAGAACAAGTCAAGAATATTCAATATATCACTTAAGAATACTTTGTTCTTAATATATCACTTAAGAATACTTTGTTCTTAAAACATGAAATTAAACCTAGAAATTATCAAGTGGCACATCATACAAGTTATTTCTAGAATCAATTTCAAGTATAATCAAGTTTAGCAAAATATGTTCAAATAAGATCACAAGGCTAAACTCAATCAAACAATCAATCATACAAACTTATAATGTGAACTAACATCATTCTTAACACATTTCATCTATCAAACAAGAAGATTAAAAGAGATGATCAAAAATGAAAGTAAGAAGAAAATGTTTCACATACAAGTATGAACCTCGGACTGAAATCTGCTCACAATGAAGAATCACGAAGTCACTAGGCTCTCAAAATGCTTGGGGTTTGTAGCTCTCATCAAAACCAACATTTTTGGCTTTTGAATCAAGTGATTCGGAGTTAAGATGAGAAAGTTATGATTGAAACAAGATACCAAAATTCATGAAGAAATTCTGCACACTCTTTCTTTTTCAATTTTCTTCAAGTTGTGTTTGGAGGGAAGGAAAATGTTTTTTTAAAAGAGAGAGAGAGAGAGGGGGGGGAAAATGAAGCACCCAATTGAAGTGTGCCACATCACCTCCACGTGTGGACCGCATGTGGCACACTTGGGCAGAGAAGCTGCCTGGCCGTGTAGCACACGTGGCTCACACGTGGACACCAAGCTTGGCCATTGGCCATGCTTGCTCCTCTTGCTCACCTCTAGCGTTCTTCGGTCGTATTCGGGCCTCCAAACTCCGATTTCGAATCTATTTTCAGATTACGAATCGTGACTCCCTCACACACAACGATGACTACAAAAATTTGGCAAAAGGTTTAGAATTCATCTCGGAAAATAACAACGAAGACAACTCAACGAATGAGAACGCAAAGTAGCATAACTACATCGTTTGAACTCGAAACCTAATGAATGAGTAACCAAAATGACCGGGACTCAAGAAGGAATCATATGAGAACATGTTCAAGTCCAAAATACAAGAAACACAAACAAATAAATACAATGTCACACAAGCATGCCATATCCAAGCGATAGTCATAAACCATGCAAATCTACAATGTTTGTCAATATGAGAATAATGCATGTGCATACTTAAATGAGTGTGAATGTATTATACGAAATGTTTGCACAACGATGCAGGGACACACATGAATGAATTGTGTGTGTGTGCGCTTACGCCTTGCAAAAGGAAGAAGGATCTTGATACCTTAGCATCGAAGAACGAGCTTTTCCTTTTGAAGACGACATTTGCATGAGACGTGGCTTTTAACCTTTGAAGCTTCTTTTCTCCAAGAATCACCTAAGCAACTTGAAAATATATACTCGCATGTGTCTAAACAACCTAGAGGGGGGTGAATGGGTTGTTAATTGATTATTACCAATTTTTCAATTAGTCAAAATTAATCACTATTAACCCAATTCAACAAACAATAAAAATCAACTAAAGTGCGGAAATTAAAAAACACTTGATTTTTACGTGGAAACCCTCAATAAGGAAAAACCACGGTTTGTTATGTGCGCCACACACGAACCTCGAATCCACTAATTGCAATGGTGTTTACAACCTAAGTTGACCTCAACCTCTCACGGTCTATAACCCACCACTACTACCCGCAGGCCTTTAAAAGTGAACCTAGTCCAATTTGCTTGAGCACTACACACCGGTAGTCACAAGACTTAACTCTCAAAGAAGAGATCAATAGCCTATGTGAATATATGACAATATCCAAAATGCAAATAATGCTAGGCTACACTAAATACTTAACTAGATGTTATAATGCAAATCAACACTCTAGTTATCAACAATGCCTACATGCACATACATGAGGACTCAATTAGATGCAAAAAGACTCTAGCAACCTAATTGTCAACAAACAAAGCCAATTCAACACATGTTGTCAATAATCATGGCAAGAACTAAAAACGTGCAATTAACTAATGCAATCAAGGAATTGTCAATTAAAAGCCAATCAACACAAGTTGTCAATGAACATGGCAAGGACAATAAATATGCAATTAACAAATACAATTAAGAAGTCCTACACAACAATGTCTAAATGAAAATCATATTGACTTAGCTAGAGGGCAAAATGGTCCTAAATGCTAGCTATCAACAAACAACTCATCTCAACCAAAAATCAAAGACTCAATCATGTTATAAGCAACAATAAGTATAGAGTCATGCATTTAATTAACAACTAAATGCTAATCCTAGTCAAACATGTCATAAATATGAAACAAAAGGATCTAGAACATGTAGAGATTACCTAGTCAAAGAAATCAAGAAAACCCATGCTTGGATGATGCTAGGAAAATGCTAGATGCTCATGGGAAGTGGTTTGGTTTAGTAAATGCGAGTTCTTGGGAGCTTCTCTCTCTAGGGTTTGAGTTTCTCTCACTTGAATCTGATTTTGAGCTCTCAAAAAGGAGCTAGGAAGAAGATGGTACTTATATAGGAGCCCTAGATGAAGTGGTGTCGTTTTGATAAAAAAATTGTCCAGATCCCACCTATTGCGCTGGTGGTGTGCCGGTCGAGCAGCGCACCTCACCAACATACACCCTTTGTTTTGCAACAGGCGTATGACGATAGCGCAGTCGACCAGCGCAAGACCAATGGAGATTCTCTGTCCAAGTTACGCTGGCATGGCGTATGTCGACCAGCACAATGTGTCGGTGATGCGCGGGTTAGAGGACCAACGCACAGTACAAAAATGCACATGGAACAATAAAAAATGTGCAAGTGTGAAGAGTGAAAATATCATGCATGGAAATAGATGGAATCATGAATATTCACCAAGCATGTGACACACAACAAATATGCAAGATATGAAAATGCATAAGTGTGATGATAAAGCATATAAACACACAATTAAGATAAACACAAATGCAATCATAAAAAATGCAAAATGAAAGTGTGTGTGTGCAACTAATCTCTTCAATAAAGGTTAAGCACAAGTGATTATACCTTTAATAAGCAATAAGCTCTTATGCTTAAGAGCTTGAACTCCAAAAGCTTGATCACGAGCAAGGAAGCCCTAAACTACCCTTACATTTTAAAGCCCCAAAATGTGGTTTGTCATGAAATAAGCCAACCAAAATTAAGGAACTTACAATCTCCCCCTTTGGCTATTTCATGACAAAACAACCACTCACAAAATAATCCTCACAAAAAGAAAACAAAAGCTATTGGTCAACAAAAGTAAATTCTACGTTACAATAAGAGAAACCTAAGATACTAAGTCTTCAAGGTCTTCAATCTTTTCGTAGATCATCATACCTTACACAAAATAGCAAGAAAGCACTTTCCAAGATCAAGTGCATGTGAGGTGATCAAATATAAAAGCATTTGCACTCAATAAAGCAATATAAATAAATGCATGTGCAATGCTCCCCCTAAAAGGTTACTCTCTCTCAAGGCTTCTCCCCAAAGCATACACAATGCTCCCCCTATATCTCTCAAGACTTCTCCCCCTTTTTGTCATGAGATAGGCAAAGGAGTTCCCTCTATCGGGTTGCTTTAGCAAAGAGAGCTACTAGCACAAAAGGCATTTGCATAATCATATAAACGAACTTTATGCAACTCAAGTAATTGAGAGAGATTCAAGGAGTTTTATTTTTTAAGAAAATGTGTGACAAAGATGCTTTGCATGCAAAACATGTTGCATTGAAGTCCAAAATCAATGCTATTTGGCAAAGCAAACATCAAAAGGGTTTCCAAGAGAATTCAAACCAATTTGTACCCTTTTGTCATAAACAAGCAAGATATAGTTTTTCAAAAGATATTTTTGAGCTAAGAGCAGCTATATCAATCTCTAAAGGCAAATCAAGACATGGATATTTATAATCCTATTTGAATTTTCCGGATGAAACATCCGTATGATAGTAGCCTTGTTTACACCTTTAAGAAGAGAGAGAAGACTAATTTAGATATAAAATCCTTATTGATTAAGTGGATACTATATCCTTATTGATTTTAGTCTTCTCATTTGCTTTTCACACATATTTTGCATATAAGCAATCAAAAACATTTCATGCATATCATTTTAAGCATGTCATAAAATTCTCATGTTATGGAGATAAATTATGGGTCATTCACATGTACTTTCCCAAATAATTCTCCTAGTCCAAAAATGCATGTTTGAGCATAAATATGACATGGATTGCAAGTAAAGCAATTGTGCACACTTATTATGAAAAAGGAACATATAAGCATATATGTGCAACCAAAAATCTCAAACAATTATCAAAAGAGCATAGATTTAATCAACTTTTTGCACATAGCAAATCATAAAAGTTTGTTCTCTTTGCTTGAGCTCCCCTCATAGGGTCAATTCCAATCAAGTCAAAGGAAGACATGAGTCCTTATAGATTTACCAAGTCCATTGGACCTAATTGCATCTACGGGTATCACATTGGTACAATGGCAAGCGGGTTCATTTTTTCTAACCCACTTAGGTTCCACTTCATCATTTCTAGTGGTCATAAACATGTTTCTAAGTTCCCTAGGTTCATGCAAACTTACCCTCCTTTTCAACCGTTTTTCTGTCATGCTCTCTAACCTACACCTCTTGATATATTGAAAGCAATTTGGTCTTAAGTGACCAATCATACCACAAAAATGACAAGTAGGTACAAAGTAAGAATTTATACCATTGCATTGTGATCTCATCGAGGCATTGCCATGTTGATGAGGTTGTCTTTGATGGTGCATCGGTTTGCTTCTCTTTGGAACTTAAGCCGATTGGTGGCACCTTTATGGTGTAGCTTATTGAGGTGGTTGAGTCGGTTGTATGTGCCTCCTTGGTTGTGCAAAGCTTGGGTGTTGAGCTCTTGAACATTGAGATTAAGCTTTACCATTTGTTGGCATCTTCATTTGGCCATTCTTGGATGACTCTCCAAGATCAATCTTCCTCCTAGGGTGTTGAGAAGGTGAAGCTAAGCTTTTTCCTTGAGCTTGAGGTTGCTTGGTCTTAGCCTTCTTCAAAACTTCTAGATACCTCATCTCTTTGTCCTTGAAAATCTTCAAAGGAGCACTCTTAGAAGATTCACCCACTTCAAGAGTCTTCTTGTGGTAAGAAGATTAAGGAGGCAACGTAGGAACAATTTCCTTCACAAAAGTTGTCTTGTTGGATAATGGTATGACTTCTTCATCAACAAAACTTAGGCCTCTCTTATCACTAGGCATCTTCCCACAACCTAGCATCATGTTGAGCTTCTCCGTACCCTAAGTGAATTTAGCAAGTGACATCTTTGCTTCTTCAAGCTCTTTCTTCAACTTGTCCTCGTTTCCTTTGACAAGTTTTACTTCCTCATCTAAGAGAATCACCTTTTCTCTTAGTTGAAGATTATCTTCCTTCAACACAAAAATCTCCTTCTTTTTCTTCTTCAAGGAGTCATGAAAGAATGTCATAAAATCCTCATAACTCATTCTTTCCTTATTGTCAAAACTCTCTAAGTCGGAGTTATGGTCATTACATGAGTATGAGCAACACTCATCACATTGCCTCTCACTAATTGAGTCAACTTCCTCATCAAGACCTTTGCCTTGGCCATTTGATGTCATACAAGCAACTTCCTTTTGCGTAGCTACATCAATCACACTTCTAGCTACCTTTTCATCTACTCCTTCTTCAAGGTCACAAATAGAGGCATTTTTGCCTTCTTCTCTAACATACACATAAGAGGCTTCAAAGGCCGTGTAGTAATTTGCAAGCTCTTTATCACTTGAAGAATCTTCTACACTCTCACTATCACTTAATGAGGTGGCCATCTCCTTTCCACTTCTCTTGTTCTTCAAGTTACCACAAACCTTAGAGATATGACCATGTCCTCCACATTCAAAGCATTGAATACCTTTTCTTAAAGACTTCTCTTGGCTTGACTTAACCTTCTTGGAATCATTCTTTTGTAGCCTCAAAACTTCTTGAATCTCATCACCATTTGAGCCACGTCTTTATCCGAGTCATCATCCTCCTTTTCAACTTTAGAGGTCTTTAAGGTTATTCCCTTTTACTTCTTAGGAGATGAGGAGGTAGGAGCCTTTCTTGACTCATAGGCAAGAAGCCTTCCAATTACTTCACTCGGCTTCATCTTCTTGAAGTCAACATTTTCTTCAAGTGCTGTCACCTTGGATTCAAATCTAGGAGGTAGTGACCTCTTGATCTTTTGCTTGATCTATATATCCGAGTATGGGTCACCTAGTTGATGGCTTTGATTGACGATGTCCATCAACTTCACTTGGAAGTCATTTAAGCACTCATGCTCCTCCATCCTAATAGTCTCAAATAAGGTTTGGAGCACTTGGAGCTTGGAGTCTTTCACCACTTTGGTTCCCTCATGTGCCATCTCCAAGATTTTCCAAGCTTCATGTGCATTTTTGGTGATTTGGATAAGTTTATATTGACTCTCATCCATTGCACTAAGCAAGGCATGCATGGCCTTGTTGTTCCACTTCGAAGCTCCAAACTTTTCGGTACTCCATTGAGCCTTGGGCTTGGGCACAATGCTTCCATCTTCGGCGATCACGGTTGGAGGTGTGAATCCATCCTCAATCACCATCCATACCCTATCATCTATCGCCGATAAATAGGACTCCATCTTCCCCTTCCACGAGGAGTAATTGTCACCCTTGAGCAATGGTGGCCTCACGCTCGACACTCCCTCTTTGCTAGTCCCAAATTCACTCATAGTATTTGGGGTGAACGTAAGCAAATGAATGCAAATTAATGTAGCAATCAAAACACACAAAAGCAAGACACACAAGCAAGAGCAAAGATCATCTAAGTATGTCTAAGAACCCGCTTTGATACCAATTGAAAATATATACTCGCGTGTGTCTAAACAACCTAGAGGGGGGGTGTGAATGGGTTGTTAATCAGTTATTACCAATTTTTTGATTAGTCAAAATTAATCATTATTAACCCAATTCAACAAATAATAAAAATCAAGTAAAAGTGTGGAAATTAAAGAACACTTGATTTTTACGTGGAAACCATCAACAAGGAAAAACCACAGGCTGTTATATGCGCCACACACGAACCTCGAATCCATTAATTGCAATGGTGTTTACAACCTAAGTTCACCTCAACCTCTCACGGTCTATAACCCACCACTACTACCCGCAGGCCTTTAAAAGTGAACCTAGTCCAATTTGCTTGAGCACTACACACTGGTAGTCACAAGACTTAACTCTCAATGAAGAGATCAATAGCCTATGTGAATATATGACAATATCCAAATGCAAATAATGCTAGGCTACACTAAATGCTTAACTAGATGTTATAATGCAAATCAACACTCTAGTTATCAACAATGTCTACATGCACATACATGAGGACTCAATTAGATGCAACTAGACTCTAGCAACCTAATTGTCAACAAACAAAGCCAATTCAACACATGTTGTCAATAATCATGGTAAGAACTAAAAACATGCAATTAACTAATGCAATCAAGGAATTGTCAATCAAAAGCTAATCAACACAAGTTGTCAATGAACATGGCAAGGACAATAAATATGCAATTAACAAATACAATTAAGAAGTCCTACACAACAATGTCTAAATGAAAATCATATAGACTTAGCTAGAGGGCAAAATGGTCCTAAATGCTAGCTATCAACAAACAACTCATCTCAACCAAAAATCAAAGACTCGATCATGTTATAAGCAACATTAAGTATAGAGTCATGCATTTAATTAACAACTAAATGCTAATCCTAGGCAAACATGTCATAAATATGAAACAAAAGGATCTAGCACATGTAGAGATTACCTAGTCAAAGAAATCAAGAAAACCCATGCTTGGATGATACTAGGAAAATGCTAGATGCTTATGGGAAGTGATTTGGTTGAGTAAATGTGAGTCTTGGGAGCTTCTCTCTCTAAGGTTTGAGTTTCTCTCACTTGAATCTGATTTTGAGCTCTCAAAAATGAGCTAAGAAGAAGATGGTACTTATATAGGAGCCCTAGATGAAGTGGTGTCGTTTTGATAAAAAACTGTCCAGATCCTACTTATTGCGTTGGTGGTGCGCTGGTCGAGTAGCACACACCCTTTGTTTTGCAATAGGCGCATGACGACCAGCGCAAAACTAGCGGAGATTCTCTGTCTGAGTTGCGCTGTTGTGGTGCATGTCGACTAGCACAATGTGTGGGTGATGCGCGGGTTAGAGGACCAGCGCACAGCACAAAAATGCACATAGAACAATAAAAAATGTGCAAGTGTGAAGAGTGAAAATATCATGCATGGAAATAGATGGAATCATGAATATTCACCAAGCATGTGACACACAACAAATATGCAAGATATGAAAATGCATAAGTGTGATGATAAAGCATATAAACACACAATTAAGATAAACACAAATGCAATAATAAAAAATGCAATATGAAAGTATGTGTGTGCAACTAATCTCTTCAATAAGGGTTAAGCACAAGTGATTATACCTTCAATGAGCTCTTGTGCTTGAGGGCTTGAACTTCAAAAGCTTGATCACGAGCAAGGAAGCCATAAACTACCCTTACATTTAAAGCCCCAAAATGTGGTTTGTCATGAAATAAGCCAATCAAAATTAAGGAACTTACAATCTCCCCCTTTGGCTATTTCATGACAAAACAACCACTCACAAAATAATCCTTATAAAGGGACTTAATGACCCAATGGACCCTATGACCAAGGAATGGGCTAAAGGGGATAGTTTGACAACACGAATGAAAACGACGATAATCTGTCTCTGAAATTGTGTTTGAATTTGTTGAACGGATTGAAGACATGTTTGTTTTTAAGTTTTTGTGGTTTAAAATTAGATTATATTTTTGATTTAATAGTTTGAATGGAAATGTATGTGGTAGTTGTTGATTTACAATTCTCCATTGTTAGGGTTTGTAGTTTTAGAGTTTAGGGAGATGAATTGTTCATGAAGAAAAGCGAGATTTTTTCTCTCTCATTCCAAGTCCAGGAGTTTTTTTGTCTCAAATCTAGACTTTTATAGCTCGGTCCAAGCCTTTTTAGCCTCAATCCAAGATTTTTTCGTCACAATTCGACACTTATTTTAGTGTATATCTGAGACTTTTTCAAAGGCATCCGAGACTTTATTTTTAGAGTTTTGTAAGGTCAAGTAAGTTATGAAAAACAAATGGATGAATGGATGAAGTGAGAGAGACCAGATGGTTGAAGTGAGAGAAAGTGAAAGACAAAGAAAAAGGCAAGAAGAAGTTTGTGCGTTTTTTTTCAAGAAGTTGAACAACTGCAGCAAAGAAAAATTAACGAGTAAAATGGAAAAGAAAAAAAGAAAAAAAGGGAAAAAGTAAAAAAGGCAAGGGCATTTTTATCACATTATCAACTTTGATACTATTTCAGTATTTCAACGAGAATATTAAGTAGGTGGTATTCTGCTATTCCTACAAAAGCCTCACCTTTTGGTGCTATTTCCCCCTAATACCACTTAGTAATATTAAGATTCAAGAGTTTTATATTACGAGAAAGAAATAAAGAGCCGAACTGAGAGTGAGTGTTTCATTATGGTGTGGTAAGTGGATGTATACTTACGCCAAACCTCATAAAATCTTGTGTCTTTTTCTTATTATTTTACTTTCGTGTGTTTTGATTCAAGCCTGAATTGAATCCAAACCTTGTCTAAACAACTAGAAATTACTAGTAAACATTGTTGATATCCCTCGAATAATTTAAAATAATTAAAATGAAAATAAAAACAAAATGAAATGAAATGGGAGACTCTAGCAGGCCTCCTTACTTCTATTCAATTTTTTATGTTAATTTATTTTTAATTAAATTAAATGATTTTCTATTAATGGTTATTTATTATTTTAATATATATAATCATTATATAAATTAATTTATATTTTGATCAAAAGGTTTTATACACGGTTCAAAATATTAGTTATCATATCTATTTGATATATGAGGTGTATTTATAATTTTTTTTTTTTAATAATTTTAATAGTTTTATTTATGGGCATTTATGGGCAATGTGTGTGTGTGTAATTTTTTTTTTTTAATAATTTTAATAGTTTTATTTATGAGAATTCTAGCCCACAAATCTTGAGTCTAAAAAATCTGGGGTCGAGTACAACCAGAATCTTGTGCCGGTTGGGTGGACCATTTTATTTTATGCAAGTCTAAGGTTTTTTTTTTTTTTTTTTTTTTTCTTAAGATTGAATATTCCTGAATTTTTTTGAAGACTGAATAGGAACTAAAATCTAAACCTGATTAACATGTTTGTTTGTTTTTTTTTTTTTTTCTCATATCTGAATGTACTATCAACATGTTTGTTTTTTTAAAATAAATTGTCTGAAAATAAGTTATTTTACATTTAGGCTAATTGGCACCGATGCCACTAAACTCTTCAAATATTTGCACTATACCCCCATGTAACTCTTTTTTCAGCACTAAATCCCTTGAACTCTCACAAATTGGCAAAAGCCGACTGTAGATGCCCCCTCACAGGGGGCAATAAATCCAAGTGTTTGTCAATAAACGAGAGTTTGAGTTGTTCAGTACCGAAAAAAAAAAAAAAAAAAGGTACAGGGGGCATAGTGCAAATTTTTGAAGAGTTTAGGGGGGTTATCAAGTTCAAGTTCAATTTACTGTCAAAAAAAAAAAAAAAAGTTCAAGTTATTATCCATGTTGTCCACGTTTCCAATGTATATAATTGAGGAAGTTTCAAGGATCATTTTTTTCTTTTTCTTTTTTTTGAAATAAGTTCTTGAATTATATGCACTGGTATCTATGAGAAGTGATTAGGTTTTTTTTTTTTTTTTTTTTTTTTTTCCTTTCTAAAAGCTGTTTAAAATAAGAAATATATTAAAAGAAAGAATTATACACCATATGAAATTAGGGATAAATTTGGAAATATATCTTCTATGAAAGGATAGACTTAGAAGAGAATATTTTAATTATAATTGGTGATTTTAAAATTAAGTTAAAAGTCAGGATTTCTTACTTTTTTTAGTTGTTTGACCACTTATAAAAAAAACAAACAAAACACTTTGATAAATTCAATTTAGACCTATTAAGTTTTAAGTTGAAAAACAAATGATCCCTAAGTTTGGCCCTGCATTTTGCCAACCCTATGAAAGGTCTCAGTGCCCTTTTTTTTATACCTAATCATTTTGTGAGCCCTTTTCGTTTAAATGCATTATGCTTGTAGCTTGGAGTTGGGTCAGTTAGATAGTGCCTAATTGCCTACTTAAAAAAATTAAAAATAATAATAATTTAATAAATTCAATTTAGACCTATTAAGTTTTAAGTGGAAAAAACAAACGATCCCTAAGTTTGGCCCTGCATTTTGCCAACCCTATGAAAGGTCTTAGTGACCTTTTTTTGATACCTAATCATTTTGCGAGCGCTTTTCGTTTAAATGCATTATGCTTGTAGCTTGGAGTTGGGTTAGTTAGATGGTGCCTAATTGCCTATATATATCCTGCTAAGTAGGGCTTGCTAGTTTCTCTTGGAAGATCAAAGCTGCCTAGTCGAGTTGGGCTCATGCTACTCTATTGGAGGAACTAAGGGTGTGCACCCAAACCGCCAAACCGATCAATCCGCCCAAACCAAACCAAGCCAATTTAAGCGGGTTGGTTTGGTTTTGTTAAATAAAATAAACCGATTGGGTTGTTTTTGAGAAACCCAATTGGTTTGGGTTGGTTTGTGGGTTGTGTTTTATCAAACCATATAACCCAACCCAAACCATTACATATATATATATATATATATATATATATATCATTAATTAAATTATTGGAGAAAACAAATAAAAACTCCCAATGCAACAAGAAGTGAACTTCGAAACTTCAAAGTCGTTGCTTAGATGGTGGTGGATATTATTAAGTTAGAAGCTTAAACAATTTAGTTTTATTTTATAAGTTTTAGACGCCTACACTTCAGTTTTTTTTGAACGATTATCATTCTGCACTTGAGTTAAATTTACTATTATAAATTAGTATTAGAGTAATGCAAGGCTTACCAAATTATTTCCCAAATGTTTGTAAGACGTGAGATGTCAACATCTTATAAATTATGAGATTATATGGTAAGTGATATGATGTTGACACCTCATATGCTACACACGTTTGGGAAAGAATTGAAAAAAAAATTGGGAAGCCTAGCATTACTCTTAGTATTATTGTTTATCTTATTGATAATTGGTTTAACTACTTATATTGATAATTTAATATTATTAAATTTATTTAAATAAAAATAATGTAATTATTTCTTAACCATTAAACCAAACCAAACCGAACCGATTTTTATCAGTTTGGTTTGGTTTGGTTTTACCTTATAAATGGTTTGATTTGGGTTGTAAAAATTAAACCAATTTTATAATGTTTTGGTTTGGGTATAGTCAAACCCATCCCAAACCAACCCATGCACACCCCTAGGAGGAACTATTCCTTTTGTCAAATAATGACTGTACCACAATTTGTTGTTTTATATGGGTAAAAGGTCGGACAATCAATATATATGATGTCCGAGTTTAACTTGGTGTTGAAGCTTCACTTTGAAGGCTTCAACCACCAAGATAAATGACACTCAATTAATTAATTGTAATATTGTAAACATATGAAAAAGAAAAAGAAATTGCAATATTATATCATATGAACATGTCATTAATTACTTCATTTCTTACGGCCAACAGGGGCGTAGCTCAATTGGTAGAAGGATGAACTTGGAGCTTGGACAATTGACTCACAGGTCAGCGGTTCGAATCCTACACGGTTAGGGTGGGCCCACCCTAGCTCATTTAAAAAAAATTATTAAAATATTAAAAATTGCAATGTAAATTTACCAAAAATATACTTATAATTTATAAATGTATCAAACTACAATTTATAAAATAAAAAATAAAAAATTCACCATGGATACTAACTAATAGATTTGTTCATATGTTGTTCCTGTTATATTTCCACTTTTTATAAATGAGAGTAAAAAAAAAAAAAACTTTTATACCAATTTTCTCCCTATTCATCAAAATTGATTCAAATTCTTTAATTCTCATTTTTTTTTTAAAAAAAAAATTGTCTTCAAACTAGATATTTTTTATGAAATACATGGATTTGATTATTTTATTTCGTTTAGAATATTATATTAATCTAATTTTAGTTTATGAACTTAATTAGTGTATTTTGATTGTATTCTATTTTTAAATGCCTTTTTAATATTAAAAAATTAAAAAAAAACAAAAAAAAAAAAAAAAAACCATCTCTCCTTAGAATATGCATTTTACAGGGTACTCACTATGTCTCCTTAGTAGATATATCGTTGTTTTTTAATCAATAAATTTGTTTCGTATCGTAGTGGTTCCACACAAAAAAAATTATTCAACCCCACCCTGTTGTTGAATCCTAGTTACGACCCTGCCTATGAGATTAGTAATGCTACAAACCCAAAAATATTGTAGACTAAAACACCACACCACAAAACCCCTCATCAGGACGAGCTCCAACATATCGCCATCCCCACCAGCTCCTTTTTTAGCCAAAACGTCCGCATAAGAATTTGTGTCTCCTGAATTGAATTCAACATAAGCCTGCCCCAAACTACCCAACATACTTCTAATATCCAAGATCAGTTGCAGATACTTCCAAACCCCCCACACCACTACTGTTGACGCACGCCACTGCCTGCTTACAGTCACTCACAACAACAATTTTTTTCCTTTTCAACTCAGGTCTAAACACACAAAGATAACAAGCTCTAGCTATAGCAAGAATCTCAGTCGAAATACTGTCTTGAAGCCCGACATATTCAGTAAACACACACAAAACTTTACAACTGCTATCCCGTTCTCCACAGTATATATAAGAATACTACCTCACTGTATCTAAATACATTCTCTCTTCAATACTTTGTGTTGTTGTATTACAATTCATTTCCAACCTCTTGTTGTTTCAAAAATGTGGCAAGTAGCAGTGCTGATTTTGAGCTTGTCGAGTTTGGTTTATGGAGCACCACAAGTACCTTGTTACTTCATATTTGGAGATTCCTTGTATGACAATGGAAACAATAATGCTCTCATAACCAAGGCAAAAGCCAATTATCCTCCATACGGGATTGATTTTCCACAGGTCCAGTCGGAAGATTTACCAATGGTCGAAACACGGCGGATATTTTAGGTCAATTTTACATTTTATTTTATTTTTCGCATATGTTTGACAATTTTACATTAATTTTGATTTCAGTTTTATGTGGATCAGATGAACTGAATGATTGGTTTTACTACAATTAAAGACCGGCTAAGATTTACCCAAAATAAATGCTAAAACTAATTAAAATCCATCTGTTTATATCATATTTGCTGATCTTATATATTGAATATTGATTGAAAGCTCATAGAAGCTAAGTTCTCAATATTACAGCTTTTAGCTTAATTGAAATGTTATGATTATCAAATTGTGAATGTAATTGAAATGTTGTTATCATTGTACAGCTAAGCTTCTAGGATTTGAGACTTACATTCCTCCTTTTGCAAATGCAAGTGGGCGAGCGATTTTGAAAGGTGTTAATTATGCATCTGGAGCCACAGGAATTCGTGATGAAACCGGACAACATCTGGTAATTAAATTACACATGAATAAAAATGTCTTCTATGCATCTATAATGTTTTCTTAATTTAATTTAAAATGATCTTATTAATTGTTTCTAATTGTAATAAAGAATCTGTTCTTTTAACTTTAAAAGTGATCTATATATGATTTCTCAGGGTGCTCGAATCAGCTTTAATAAACAGTTAATCAATCATCAAATTACAGTATCACGTATCAAAATCATAAGTGCAATTAATCAATCAGCAGCAGTTAACCTAAGCAAGTGCTTATATACAGTTGGATTTGGTAACAATGATTACATCAACAATTACTTCTCACCGTTTTACCTTAAAGAAGAATATTCACACAAGAACAATATGCCACACTTCTTATTCAACAATATCTCTGCAGTTAAAGGTATCTTCTTGTATTTTTTTTTAGATATTCAATTCTCAGTTGGCATTTTCAAAACTTGAAATTATTCAATACAGTCTCGCATATATACTGTATATAGAATTTTTAGTATGATTTGATGTAAATCGAATTCAATTAATATATTCTGAACTAGATTTATATAAAAATAAATAATAATAATAATATAAAATGTTATTCTGAAATAACACAATCCCAACAAAATAATTTCTTTATTTAATTTCTGTACAATGTCCATATTACTTATTAATTTGTGCTTTTTTTTTTTATGTTAATTTAATTTTGACTAGACTTTATACAATTCGAAAGCAAGGAAGGTAGCTGTATTCGGAATCGGTGCAGTAGGGTGTACTCCGGCAATGATAACAATGTATGGCACGAATGGATCTTTATGTGTTGATTTCATAAACAATGCAGTCCAATTATTCAATGCTAAGCTTGTATCTCTAGTGGATGATTTCAACAACAATCTTCGCGATGCCAAGTTCATTTATATCAACTCTTACCAAATAGCTTTGACCCCAACGCCAACGCCAACTACTGGTATAAAATTTATTTTATTTTATTTTGGATTTAAATTTATAAACTAAAAAAAAAATTAAAAAATGATGAAATCTGTATTGGGCATATATATATTTCAGGATTGAGAATTACCAACGTTCCATGTTGTAATGCGACAAATATGATATCATTTCAATGTATTCCGAATCGGATTCCTTGTCCGAACAGAAATAATTACGCATTCTGGGATGCAGTTCATCCAACTGAGGCTGCGGATGTGGCGACAACAAGAAGAGCATACACTGCTCTACTTCCTCAAGACACTCGCCCCTCTGATATTCGAACCTTAGCAGCATCCAAGCTCTAATTTTAGTTCTGGGAACAATAATTTGTTCTATTAACAATAGAACAAAACAATAATATCCTATATCATTATCTATGTATAATGTATCTCTTTATTTTTTTTAAAATAAAATAAAGTGAAGCTCTAAACCGAACATATGATCTATTCGGTGGGTTTGGATTGTTGCAGAGATGCCTTTCTTGAAATATAATAGCCTTATCATTTAATAAAGATATCATAATTCATAAGTTAGTTGTTACAATAATTATGTTACTTTTTTCCAGGCTCATTATTAACATGTTTGTTAAGATTTATTAATGATTGAATTACTTTTGAAAAAGTAAAGTGCTACAGATATTGACGCCCATAAAACTTATTAATATAACAACCATTTTATAAGTGCACCCATATCTAAAATTTAAAAAATAAATATTACTATAAGCACCCATACTAATGCCAATAGTACCCTCATTGAAATAAATATATTCTTTTTAATACATATTAGAGGAAATAGGGGATATAGAACCAAATTCCGTTGGTTTTGGGGTAATATCACCAAGTTATTAAGTGTTGTGGAAATAGCACCAAAGTATGTGATCTGCCAAAATTGCCCCTCACTTATTTTTTCTTCCTCTCTCTCTTCTCTCTTTCTCTTCTCTTCTTCTCTCTCTTTCTTCCCTCTCCTCTTTCTTTTTATTTTTCAAAAACCTCCATTGATCCATCAATGGAGATCAAAACGACCTCCGTCGAAGCGACGTTTGTCGAAACGACCTCTATCGAAACAGTCGACTCCCTTTGATGGAGATCAAAACGATCTCTACTATTAAAAAAATTCTGGAAATAGTCTCAGGTATTTGGAAATAAGTCTCGGGTGACCCACCCGAGACTTATTGCAAAATAACCAAGACTTATTTCTAGAAAAAATATAATATATATAACGGAGGTTGTTTCAACGGAGGTCGTTTTGATCTCCATTGATGGATCAATGGAGGTTTTAAAAAAAAAAAAAAAAAAAAAAAAAGAGGATGAAAGAATAAGTGAGGGGCAATTTTGGTAGATCACATACTTTGGTGCTATTTCTATAAAACTTATTAAGTTTGTGGCTTTTCCATAAATGACTTTGGAAAGAGTGCCATAAAAAAAATGCCTCTACATATTATTTATAAACACTCTTAAATTATTATCACACCCAATTATAAAAATAAAAAAAATAATAAAAAAAAATAAAAACATATTGTTTTTATAATCCAATCCTCCTTTAATGATGGTCACATCCATTATATATAAAACCGATGACATATAACTAGTGTATTAAAAATTAATCCCGCCCGGCCGCCTACTTCTGATAATAATAACAATATTGTCATTATTAGAAATTGAACTTGAAACCTCAAGTCAAAGTGGTAAGCCTTTACCGCTTGACTAAAATTTGATTTGTTAACAATTGCATAATATTTATATATAACCTATATAAGTTGTTAGAAAAAAATAAAAAAAATAAAAATAAAATAAAAATAAAAAAAAACAAACAAACAAACTTGTTAGATAAATTTAAATTTATTCAACTAATCAAAATTCTAATTTCTACGACAGACATATATTAAAAATATTTATTGGAACTTGTAATAAAATATTTTTTTAAAACATATATAGTCGAGTTATGGGTCTATACTTTATACGAGACTAGTGACATCAATTGTAATAAACATAATTTGGAATACAACTCTCACTACAAGAGATATTTCTCTACGTGCATCTTGCAATTTAATGAACAATGTAAGACTTAGATTCCTAATTTATATGTTAATTGAATTATTAACATGTTTCTTTGTATGAAACAAGAGGGTGCAAAATAAATAAACAATTTTTAAAAAATTATATTTTTGAAAAATTGTAAAAGTAAATTTATTAAATTTAAAATTTTATTTATCCGAAAAAAGTAATAATTTTAATAATATAACTACTTGTAATTAAATTTATTATTTTAAAATTAATGATATTTGACAATGTAAAGATACTGGTTATTTAAAAAATATATAACAAATTAAAACTTATACATGTTGGTTTATATTTAACCAATGTCGTAATTTATAACTTATTTAAGAGATCGGTTTTAAGGGAAACCGATATCTTATTGTAAAATAAATCTATATTGTTTGTCCAAAAACCGTTGTCTTTTCAAACCGCAATATTTAAGACATCATTTTTATATGAACCGATGTCTAAAAAAAATTTTAATATTGGTTTCCCCAAAAACCATTGTCTTTTCAAACATATATAAATATAATTATAATTTTTTTTTTCTTTGAAAACCCTAACTATATATACTCATTTACTCTATTTAAAGACAAAACCTAAAACCTAAATCTAAAATCTCCTCTCAAGATTTGTAATGGAATGTTTTTTTAGTTTAATTTGTAATTTTAGTCAAATGGAGAAATGGGGGAACAGGGAAAATGGGGAAACGAGGAAAAAGGGGAAAATTTGGGAACTGGGGTTAGGGATGGATATACCTCCCTCCAAAATTCCTCATCCTCATTTTCCCCAAATTGGGAAATGGGGTGAGGGGGATAGGGAAACGGTCTGGGAAGGGGAAAGGGATAGGGATAGGGATAGGGATGGGGGGGACCTATATCCATCCTCATTCCCCAAATGTGCATCTTTCTACATGTTTGTGTATGTAGGCTTATTTGATAATTAGGTAGTTAGATTTGCATCTTAACATCTAATTAAAATATAGTACTTGGTTGTATACACTAATAATTATTGTATGGCACATAGAATGATTAAATAACTTGATCGTACACACGACTAATTAACGTATGACACATAGGATGTATTCTAAACTTTCGTCAAATAAATAATAATTTAATAAATAAATAAAAAATAAAAAAAAAAAAACGAAACTAAAATTTTGTGACTAACTAACCTGAGGAGAAGAAGCATATTTTGTATATTTTTTTCAAAGCAAAAAGCGCCTCTGATCTACTGCTCTCGCCATCACTATCCCAAATCAAGATCTGTTTATTTCTAATGTTGTTCATATTAAATTTAAGGATTTATACAAAAGATGCAAAAATTAAAAAAAAATAAAAATAAAAGAGAGAAAAAAGAATCTCATCAATTTGGAAAACAATTAAAAAATAAATAAATAAATCACTTTCTTCCTTTCAAAACATTTCCTATTATGAACTTGTCAACCAGAATCCTAATATACTTGTACAGTTTGTAGGTTTTCATTGATTCATGTCTTTTTATTTACCAGTTTTGTGGCTTAATGATTGATGTGGGAATTGGGATATATAATAGATATTACATACCAAATATATATATAAATATCAACTTGTCTCTACATTCATTAGTCTGCCTTAAATGTATTAGATTTTTTTAATATTATTCTTTATAATTGTCATTAGGGTTTAAAACATGACAATTTAATTAGATTTTAAAACGTGTAAATCACTAAAGATATTTGATTCACGACTTAAAAACTATTTCCAAAAAACTCATGAATTTCCAAAAAAGATTTTTTTTTTTTTTTTTTTTTTCTATTATTCAAAGTGCTCCAATCAATTAAGTGAATTAACAATTTTCTTATTAAGTAATTACTAATATTATAAAGTTACAAAACCTAGAAAGGTAAAAGGTTATAATTTATAAAATCAAATGGTTCTAAAATATAATAAAACAGACATCCTTTGAATTTTAAATTTAACCAATCATGCAAGCATTAGCAATTAATGCATGCAATGAACCCAAATTCATTTATGGCAAAATTTATTATTATTAATTATTAATTAATTTATTAATTCATTCATGGTTAACTCAATCCATTAGGTTATTAATTATTTATATCACATTCAATTATTCACATTTCATTTAAAAAAAAAAAATTAAAATTAAAATTAAAATTAAAAAAACCTTCATTTTCCACCATTCTTATAAATTTAAATTACCCATTTTAGAAATTTTCCATCTGACTTTTTCAACTGATTTTCAAAAAAAAAAGAGCAATGATTCTTTTTTGTTTATTTCTTATTTAATTTTATTTTAATTATATTATATATAATATGATAAAAAAATGTATATATATTGCTAGGTTTGAAATCATATTGTTGGTATGTTGTTTGTATATATTGTGACAATTTTGTTAAGGAATTGAAATTATTTTTGGATTATTTATTATTATTTTTTTACAGAAGAAAAAGTTTGTGTGCCATTGATGCTGGATAACTAGCAAGTGAGAAGCATTATGTCAAATCAATCCATAATAATTTGGAAGGTAATACATTTTTATACTTTCTTTTTTTTTTTTCAATAGATGGGGATCTGATTTTAATTTTTTTCGTTTTTTTTTTTTTCTTTGAGTATTATTGTTTGATGAGATATAATTTTTGTTTGTGGTCAACGTCTGTATATGTGTTGTATTGTTATTTTGGATGGAAATTTTGAGTATCCTATTACAAATTTGCTATTTTTTTTTTTTACGTAGTTTTGTTTACTCATGTATACAAAGATGGTACATATTCTTCGCTTAGGTGGACTTTGGAAAAGAATTCCTTTCAAAGCATTTTTATCATCATCTTCAGAAGTGTGATCGTTAATTCAGAGCTAATAACCAAACATAGAATAATTAGAATACGAATATAAATTTGATTTTCTAAAAATGAATTATTGAACCAAGTTCATCTATTAAGTTATCACGTTCAATTTAAATTATTATTTGAATATCATTATCTCAAACAAAAAATAAAAAATTTAAACAGTCCAATGTCATTAATAACTTAAACCCGTAAGCTTCCATTATGACCACATGCATACACTACATGTAGACACTGCTGCCTTCAAATTGGTCATCTATCTTCAAACTTCCTGTAATCAAAAGATTCAAAACTCAAGCTTGGCTCGGATTGAAAGCCATCAAATGATTCCCATGAAGTGTCTGTCAAAAATAGGTATATATGAATATATGAAGCTGAGGTATATATGAATATATGAAGTTGAATTTGTAATTTTGAGAGCTATGGTGATGAAATGTTTGTTGATTCTTTGAAATATACTAACTTTTGTTTGAAGTTGAAAATTGTTGGGATTGTTTCCCTTGGCTTTTGTGCTTTTATGGTTTTTGTTACTTCTCTTTTTTATTATTTTTTATTATTTTATAGATGGATACTGCCTAGGGGTTTTTTCAGCATATGACCACTTGTGATGTTTTTTCCCTCTAAGTTAGTCCAATTTTATCAACAAAAAAAAATGGGTAATTACCCTAGTGGCCATCAACTCTTACCACCACTATCAAAATGGCCACCAAATGGGGAAATGGATGGAAATGGCCATTTTTGGCAAACATTGTTACACTAATGGCCATTCCATCCAATTCCATCCATTTCCATCCAATTCCATCTAATAAGTGACATTTTGGTAAATATGAAGATGGTATTAATTTATTTTAGATATTTTTGGAAATCAATTTTTCTTTTGTTTTTTGAAACAAATAATTATATTTAGTGTGTACATATACATATAGCATATCTCAAACATATATATATAGATATATACATACAGTCTTTCTATTATCAGTTCGAACTAACAATAAATATATTAGGACGAAGAATGTGGACCACAGATTATGGAGACGTTTTGACAAGTGCATACACTTTGAGTCAAAGTATGTAAATCTAGTGGTCCACATTCTTCGTCCTGATATATTTATTGTCAGTTCGAACTGATAATAGAAAATCTGTGTATATATATACATATATTTCTTTTCAACTTATCTCAAATATATTTTTTAGAATTTTTAAATTTTGTAACCTTAATCTTTTCAAAAAAAAAAAAAAGAATATATATATATATATCTTTTCAATTTATCTCAAATATGTTTTTAGAATTTTTTGATTTTATAGCCTTAATCTTCTCAAAATATATATATATATATATATATATATATATATATTTTTCAACTTATCTCAAATATATTTTTAGAATTTTAAATTTTGTAACCTTAATCTTCTCAAAAAAGAAATACATATACATACATATATATATGTTTGAGATATGATATACGTATATACAAACTAAATATAATTATTTGTTTCAAAAAACAAAAGAAAAAATTGATTTCCAAAAAAATATCTAAAATAAATTAATGTCATCCTCTATTTACTAAAATGCCACTTATTTGATGGAATTGGATGGAATTGGATGGAATGGCCATTAGTGTAACAATGTTTGCTAAAAATGGCCATTTTCCATCCATTTCCCCATTTAGTGGCCATTTTGATAGTGGTGGCAAGAGTTGATGGCCATTAGAGTAATTACCCAAAAAAAATTGAAAATTGTACGAACTGTGTGTTAATCCTTCTAACCTTCCTCTAGACTTGGCTATTGTGAGATTTTCTTTCTAGAACTTGGAGTTTTAATGCAACAGATTTTAAGATTTTGAAGTATGAGAATTTGATGATTTATACTTCCTTTGTATTGCAGAAGCAATATGGAGGTTGAGAATTCATGATAATCAAGAAGGAGATGGTGTGGCTCAATAAAGTCTGTGTCCAGATCGCCTAGCTGAACCAGATTGTTTATTTTACCTTGGGACTTGGTTGTGTGGTTGTGGAAATACATGTTTATGCTGAACAAGTAATTAAGATTTCTTACTTTGAAACAAATTCCTTTTTTTTTTAACATGATTTTATTTTTATGGGGATTAATTATATGGATTTTGCTGGTGTATACTATTCTTAGTGTCATTGTTAAAATTTTGTTTGAAGAATTAAAGAGGATCCACTGAGTGATTGTGTTCCATATATCCAAATCCTTTCTTGGCAATAATATAATGATCGAGCTATGTTTTTTTTAAAGAGTAATGCTACTTTGCCCAAATTTCTGATTGGTTTTTTTTTTTTTTTTTTTTTTTTTTTGTGATAGATTTAAATGGAGAAGCGTTGCATGCGAACATGAGATTTCCATTTGCATTGACCACCGAGAAAATCGGAAAATTAGAAATGTAGATTGTAGTTAGTGAATTTTTTTTTTCTTTTTGAAGTTCGATATTCAAATATTGGATTATAAATTTATAATTGGTAATTTATGCAAATTTAGTGGCTTTGGTGTCAATAACCATCCTTTGTCTCTTCAAACTGGGGAACTATCTACCGATTTATATCTATATTTATATAATCTCTAATAATTAGAGATTGAAGTCGATTGTGTATTTTACAATGCCGCATATCGTGTGGGCTGCAAACTAGTTAATTAGTAGAATGAAAGAATTTACATTAAATAATTATAATTTATATTTTATTTATTACTAGATGATACAATCATACGTCTATTAATTATAAGAAATTACATTAAATAATTATAGTTTATAGTTAATTCACAGCCACTGATATCATAATAACAATGGTATTACTCTTAAAAATAACAATTTTAGTGGAAATAATGTGTATCTGCAATTTGTTCATGTGTGATATAGTAAAAATATTATATTAATGTTTATATATAATTGCATAATGGATGAGTTTAAATACAAATTTAGCAATAACTTTTTTCTCTTTTTTTTTTAAAAGAGAAACCTTTATAAAACGAAACAAAACAGATTACAAAGGACTAGGGGCATCCCCCATAACAAACGGAGCCACACACAGTGGGACCTCCTCCATCCAGAAGTTATCACAGCTTAAAGAAACACCAAGCTTGGCAAGACTATGAGCTGCCATATTAGCTTTTTTGGGGAACAAAACACATATTACATTTGACAGGGCCATTCACAAACTCTAAAATATCATCAATGATCAAGCCAACATCAGACAACCTCCTAGACCCAGAATTGATCATGGAAACCACCGTCTGAGAGTCCGATTCAATGATGCAAGGGCCAAGGCCAGAGTCTAGATAACTTATTAAAAATAATATTCTTATAAAAACAAAAAACAAAAAAACAAGAGGAGTGCTAGATACACACTCTCAATCTACTCTCTGTTCATGTGATGATATGTGGACAACATTAATTTTTTCATATTAAATTTATATCTTTTATAAATAACCTCATTTTTCATTTTATTTATGATGCAAATCAACAACTTATTTCATAGATATAAGATGTGTGTTTTTTGTAAGACTGCAACTTCTTTTATTTCTTATGTGTACAGTCCCAAATGAATTATTCATATATATTTTTTTACCAAATTTTCATTACCAAACATCATTGGCCAACTTGATGGTTATTGTAGAATAAATAAATATTAAAATAAACTAGAGTTAAATAGTTTAAAATATATTATAAAAAATTCATATAAACTAAAATTTATTATTTTAATTTTTAACATTTGAAGAGAGGAACGTGAACATCGGGCACCCTTATTGGATCCAACTGTATATTTGTTTGAGCCAAATCTTTATCTTTCTAATTAAAGCAAATCAATTTTAAATTAAAAGATAAAAAATATGTAAGTATTTGTTTAACAACAGATTTTTTCTTTATTTTTTATTTTTAATTTAGATATATACATTAAGTTTTACTGATCTTGTCTTATGAATTTTATATAATATATTTTTAAAATATTTAACTCTAATTTATTTTACTGTTTATTTATTTTATACAACAACCATTAAGTTAACCAATGATGTAAAATGAAATGTATGAGGAAATTGGTAAAAAGAAATATTTGAGCAATACATATATACATATATATATATATATATATATATATATATTAAATGATATTAAATGACAAAATATTAAGGTTAAGGAAAAAAAGCATTCTAAGAAATAAGTTGTTGGTTTATATTGTAAATAAAATGAAAAATGAGGCCATTTATACATGCTACAAATTTAATGTGAAAAAGTTAATGATGTCCACATGTCAGCATATGAACAGAGAGTGAGTTGGGAGAGTGGTAAGAGAGTGTATCTAGCACTCCTCAAAAACAATAACACTTTGTTAATTCATATCTTAGAACTTTTGTTACAATAACAATAGTATTAATAGTAACAATTTCAATTGCAGTAACTAATCATTCCCCTAACACAAAATAAGATATATCATCGGTGGAAATGATCTATAACTACAATTTCATCCATGTGATATAGTAAAATATTACAATAATGTATATAATAGAATAATATATGAATTTAAATGTAAATTTATTGATAATTTCGTATAAACAATAACGTGATATACAAATTCACCACGTATAATAAGTAATAAACATATTAAAAATAAAATATTGAACAAATAATAAAGAATTAATTACTAGAATGAAAGAAATTATATTAATTAGTTATAATTTATCTTTATTTCATAGCTAGGCACTACTAACAGTAGCATTGATAATAACAATTTCAAAGGGGTTCTATTAGCCTCATAAATTTTTAGCAATGTGTAACTATTTAATTGAAATAAGGTCAAAATATTTATGTTTGATATATTTCTTTATATTTATATTGAATATAATTTGACCATGTAAATAAATTATTATGTTAATATATATATATATATATATATATATATATATATATATATATATATATATATTTAAGAACTATTACATTAGGAACCTGCCGAGATCAAACAATATATGTATGATCCGGATATATACTCTCATAACGAGAGATAACTACTCCCACAATCCGAGAAGAAAACTCCCCACATATGCTTGTAAAATGCGTCATTGTGAGATTTGAACCCTTCACCACTTAGAACTCGTTTGATACGTTGTATTGTATTGTACTGGATTGTATTGGATTAGGTTGGATTGGATAGTATTACATTAGACTGTATTATTATTATATAATCATGCGTTTGGTAATATTTCATATTATACTGTTTTAAGTTATATAATGTTTAAATATGATTATGTGGGATTGTATGAATGTATTATTATTGTATATTATATAGTAATAATTAATACTAATAATAATATTATTTTTAAAATTTATTATTATTACTATTATAATCATCGTTACTATAATTATTAATTTTATTATCATTATTGTTATTATTATTTGAATATTTTATTATTATTGTATTCTATTCTATTTAATAATAACAATAAAAATAATAATGATTGAACTATATTATTTTTTAATTCATAAAAAAGATAATATAAAAATATTAAATATTAAATATATTCTGACATGAATAAAAGATAAACTTAAAAAGATAAAACAAAACATAAAGTAAATTGGCTATTAATATTTAATACAAGCTAATATCATATTACCACCCATCTTCATTGTATTAACTAATGCGCTTCTAGTTGTATTAGAACACCTATTTTATATTAATTAATACAATCCATAGAAGTCACCAAACACTCGTGTAGCATTGTTTTAATACATACATGTTCCTTATGCAATGTAATGCAAGCACGCACTTATGTGAAAGGGAGGTGCACTACCAACTCTATTATAAAAAACGAATTATTAAATAAAAACAAATAAACTTACATTATAAACGTATAATATTAATCAGAACCTATAAGTATTATTATTTCACTTTTCTTTAAATAAAAACATAATAACATTATTTTATACAACATGAAATTATTACCATAAATAATATGTTTACAATTATACACAAAACATGTTACATGGTATGAATATTTTGTTTTTAAAAACAAATAAAATGAGTTGTTAACATTCTACCACAAAGTTGTTACAATGTACATTTTAATTGTTACATTTCACGGCATATTTGTTACAACGTTAAATCGTTACCACATACATTTTAATTATAATTTTTAGGGGTCTTTGCAAAAGTGTCCACTATGAAGTTTAGAAGTGCAAAAATGTCTCCTCTATGATTTTCTTGCAAAACTGTCCGGTATCAATGTTTACTTTGCATAAATGTCCCATGTTGGACTATACTACCCTCACCACTTAAATTGGGGTGTAATGTCACAAATACCCTTAAACATTTCAGGTTTCCACAATTACCCGTGTCTTCCCTCCCCTCCCTTTCTTTCCACGAGTCCTTTGTTGAATTCCCTCCCCCGATACTTCTTCTTCTTGTTCTCATTCTTCTTCCTTCCCCATCTTCGGGGCTTCAATATTCCTCCTACCATTCCGAAATTCCTTCTGAATTGTTTTCAATTGAACATTATCAAGAACCATATAACCTGAAAACCATATAGAAACCCTAAAAACAGAGAGATAGAGAGAGAGAGAGAGAGAGGCACGAGGACGACGAGGGATGATGGGTTTCTGTCCGTAGTCTTCAAAAGTTTGCAATTGTGTTGGGTAACAGGCAGGGTGGAGTTTGAGTCTGAAGCCGAGATAGATCGACCAGGCAAGGATACCTAAGCTGCTAGCTGTGGGATCGAAGATGGCTGCAGGTGAGTGTTTCTTTAAATATGTGCATTGGAACCTTTGAAATCAATGTTAATTTTTCGTCTGTGCTGGGCGGTGCTGCTGTTTGGGAGGGGCTAGACATTGTTATTGGGTCGATTTTCTTTTTCATTTTTGTTGGTGTTGTGTTTGGATTGGGTTGTTTTTGTTGGTTTTGCCTAGTGTTGATGTGAGGTCGTTTCTGCTGGTATAGCTATTGTTTGTCCTATGTCTTAGTTAGGTTGTCCTGTTTTTTTAGGCGTCTTTGCTTCCCTGCCTGGGTTGATTCATTTTGATGCAACTTTGTGGGTGTTTGGATTTAGCAGAGAAAGTGTTTGATAATATGCTTGAGAGAAGCATGGTTGCGTAAAATGTTATGATTAATGCGTTTGTTCAGTCTCGTGAGTTGGTTCTAATGAAGAATTTGTTGGCATTTGTCGGCATTTGTTCGTTCTAACTGCTGTGTGGGCATTTGTTGTTTTCTATGGCACCCCTTGTTAAATTGCTGCTGCTATGTGGCGTTGTTTATTTGGCATTGATAACTCTGTCCAGGGCTTAAAGTTCGAGTCTTGGGTGTGAAAACCCTGTGCAGGGCTTCAAATCCCTTGACAGGGCTTTAACAATCAACTGTTTTACTTATACACCGTTTTGTTTTATTTCTTCATTTTCATATCTTTGTTACTTTAACAACATTTGTAGGGTCTATGGATATAATGGATGGGTTCATAGTACATTGCGATAGACATTGGATTGATAACAAGGTGATGGGTCCAATTTCCTTTGCATGTCATGACGACAAATATAGTAAATTGTTTGAAACAATATGTCACCATATCGGGGTTAGTAATGACAGATTCCGAATAAGCTTAAGTTCAGAGCTTTTAACACCGAAAGGGAGTTGTACTTTATCCATTATGAGCGACAGTGATGTATCCTGTTTGCTTTCTCATAATCGATACTTGTCCTTGTGGACTGAAATTAAGGTCGAAGTCGTAGAAAGATCTGTACGGGCAAAGGCAACTGAAAATGTTTTTCAAACTGTGATAAAGTCAAGAAATACAACAATCCAGTCATGTATACCTTCAGGCTGTAAACCCTCTGGTAATTTCGAATCCCCAATTAGTACTCCATTGTTTCCATCAGTGAGTGGTAGCAACCAACCGTTTGGGCTAGTGCCTTCCCCCGGATTTACATCGGCCGAGAAAGATCAGGGGACTCCAGCATCGACTACTAAGCATGTAGATGCAGAGGTTAAGGTGGATGATTATGATAGTTCTAGCAGTGAGTCTAGCAGTGACAGGCAACCGTCAACAGACTGTAGAGAAGTTCAAACAAATGGAGCACCTAAGAGTTCTACACCCTCTACGACGACACAGTGGACAATATCGGGGTTAGAACTATACTCAATTCAGCCCATTAGATCGAAAGAATTGTTTCAAGACAATGGAGACTTTAGTGAAATATATAAAGGACAGATTTTCAAGGACAAGAAAACATTGAAAGGGGCTCTAGGGTTCAATGCATTGCAAAAGAGGTTTGATTACAGGGTTCGACGATCGAATCATACACGATTCGTCGCAATATGTAAAAAGAGAGATTGTCAATGGGTTTTTAGGGCAGGGAAATCGAGAAATGGGACGTACTGGAATGTTAAGTCCGTTGACTCTAAGCACACATGTGGTGATAATGGAAACTACAACGTAGATTTTCACCGTGTAAGTTCCCATGTAATAGGGCAATTGTTTGCAAGAAAGTTTGTCGATCCAGGACGCAACCTCCATCCTAAAGATATCCAGACTGACATGAAGGATAAGCACGACATAAACCTCACCTACAACAAAGCTTACAGATCTAAGGACTGTGCTTTACATAGTGTTTTTGGTGATCCGTGGGAGTCATTTAAGACGTTGCCCGCATACTTTCACATGTTGGAGAAATCTAATCCGGGGACAAAAACCAAGATTGCAACCGATAGGCAAAACCGGTTCAAATATGGATTCATGGCACTTGGGGCTTGTATAGAGGAATTCAATACAGTAATTAGGCCGGTTATTGCCGTCGATGCTACCCACTTGAAGTCCAAGACCAAGGGAGTTTTGTTAGTTGCGGTATGCAAGGATGGTAATGAGATGATATACCCTTTGGCATTTGGGTTTGCCAATTCCGAGTGCTCAAAGTCATGGACATAGTTCTTGAAGCAACTTCACGACGTGATCTTGCATCCCAAACTTGTTCTGATAGTTTCGGATCGACACACGGGTATCTCTAATGGCATGAGAGCAATATTCCCCAATTCAGCACATGTGCTTTGTGCATACCACTTGGCCAACAATCTGAAACAATATTGTAGGAAGCGAGGGTGACGTGATTTATCATTACTATCGTACTGCATATGCATATCGTGTTGAGAAATTCGACCGTGTAATGGCTGAGCTGAAATCCATCCATCCTAAGGTTTATGATGAGCTCGTAGAGGTTGGGATACAGAAGTTTTCACGTGTCCATAGCCCTAGGAAGAGGTACCATATGATGACCACTAACATTGCAGAGTCAATGAATTCTTGTTTACTTGCGATCCGAAAGTTACCTATCACATCTATTGCCAAATTTATCAGAGATTTGTTGCAACGTTGGTTCCACGACCGTCGAAGTAATGCAAGAGAAACATCTACATTCTTGACTAATGATGCGGACCAACACATCAAAGACAGGGTATTAGCATCGCAATAGTGTGAGATTCACCCCATTGACTACGATAGATTCAAGGTACAAGACCAATGGAATGAAGCAATTGTCGACTTGGAACAATGTTCATGCTCATGCCGTGAATGGGACCTAGATGAGCTACTGTGTATTCATGCCATGGCTGTTGCAACGTATGCTTACATAATGTTTATTTAGTTTTTGAATAACAACCATAATCTTCAATTTCTAATTGTTATTCATTTTTTTGTGTCTTTTGTATCAGGCTTAAAGGTAAGCCCATCAACTCATTATGTTCCGACTTTTTCACAACCAGATGGCTGAAACAGGCGTACGCCATGGTTGTGAACCCTGTTCCAAATCCTGAAGAGTGGGACATTACTGATGATGTTCGTAATTGCGTTGTATTGCCATGGAAAAAAAAGCGACTGACAGGAAGACCAAAGAAAAATCGGATGCCTTGTGTCGGGGAGAAACGAAAGCAACAATCGTGTGGGAATTGTGGGCAAAAGGGACACAATCAAAAAAGTTGCACGAACCCATCATGTAGCACAGGGAAACCAACAAAAAAACACGTGCTTGTAGCGTGTGCAAGAAAGAAGGACATAACAAACTTACGTGCCCGGATAGGGATAAGGCACCGGACCCCAGTTTGGCACCCCACCTCAGCTCGGATGACACTGACACAGACGATGAAGAAGTTGATTCATAGGTATGGGTGAGACTCATCATTTCCTTCTATTTTATTTTTTTTAAATAAAAAATCTTTGACAGCCAGCAGTTGCTTACGCTGTTGTTGTTGCATTCACATACATCTTCACTGTAGGTTCAGATGCAGGAGTGCAAAAAAGTTGTGGTGGTGATGATGGTGTAGTATGTGTTGTAAGTTGCAGGGGATGTTGTTTCTTTGGTTGTTGCTGTGATGATGGTGCAATCGTTCTTTTTAGGTGGTGTGGTGTAGTCATTGTAACTTGCAGGTTACCTTGTTTAGTACCTTGTTTATGGTTTTTAAGTTTTTACAAGCAGGAGTAGCCCAGCATGTGTTATAAATAACACAATATTTACAGCTGTTTTTAACTTGTTGTGGTGATGATCTTGTATGGAATAATTGTTTTCAAGCCTTGGAATATTTGTTGTGGCTTGTTTTATTATTTTATTATTATGGAATAATTGTTGTTGAGGCCTTGGTGATACTGGTATTTATGTTATGTGTTTGTTTAAGTATATATTTGTGTGTGGCCAGCATACACATATACTGTTCTTGGTTCTTCTTTGTTGTATATATTGTTGTATACTGTTCTTTGTAGTAATACTGCCATACTGGGGGTTGATATTATTGATCCCAGGAATGAACAGGAACCATACAAGACAGGGCTTGACTGTATTTACATGTCAATCCCTGGAATAATTTTTGAAGCTCAGGGCTTGAATTTATTTACATGTCAATCCCTGGAATAATATTTGAAGCCCAGGGCTTGAATTTATTTACATGTCAATCCCTGGAATAATTTTTGAAGCCTAGGGCTTGAATTTATTTACATGTCAATCCCTGGAATAATTTTTGAAGCCAGGGCTTGAATTTATTTATTATATCCAAGGCCCTAGAAGAACATTTATTTGTTAAGGCCTGGATATTATTATTTAGCCCACGAAGGTGGGGTTGGTCATGACAATGTATTTCAATTAATAATATTTAGTTAAATGAAGTAGAGCAGTAATGGTAAAAGTACATTTATTTAGGGAGTCTTGGGCTTCGGGAGTCTTTACCCGGTGTCTTTTGAGTTTGAAAAAAGCATTCATTGCAATGGTTTGTGAAAAGGCATCCAGATGACCTTTTAATGGAAAAGGGGGGTTGGGGCAATGACCATGGTGGCTTTTCATTTATTGCAACATTGGGGGGTTTTCATACATTATAAATACCGTCCTTTGTGACATTTTTTTCTCACTTCACTTATATTCGGGGCTATAGTTTAGTATTTTTTTTGTTTTTTTTTTTCAAGGTGCAATGGCAGAAAACAACACAAGGAATAATGTTGCAAATAATTTTCATGAAACAGACAAGCTGGAATCCATCTTCGTATGTCTGAGGCAACGGATTGCAAATGCAGAGAACACCATCCGTGAAGAGCGTGCAAATGCTGGACGCCTGACTGTGGACAATGCAGTGTTGATGGGAAAAGTTGAAAACCTGGAAGCAGAAATTATCAATTTACATGTGTAGATAGAGGCAAGAGACGATGAACTAAATGGGCTGTACAGTCTTGTGGAAAAACTGCAGAAGAAAATGTTGGACTTCAATATTCCACCATCTCCCTAGAGAAATGCTTTATTTTGTTCACAGTCTGATGTCTTTGCTTATGTTTTTATGTTCAATGTGTTCAGGTCTTTCTAAATATAATATAATATTATTTAGTGGAAATGGAAGGAAATGAATATTATCATATTTCCCTTTCCTAAATCCCTGACAGAATATCTCAATCATCTAAAAAAAGTTATCTTTAATTCATATTCATAAAAAAGGCAAAGCAGATGCCTTAAACAAACATAACACAAACAAGCATTCACATACATTTGCCCACTATTACTCCGATTACAAAAACAACAATATACAATATAACCAGCATTACTGTTTTGCTTTGTACCGGTTCAGTGTAAAGAACCTTATCTTCTGTGGTACCAGAACTATGATTTGAAAGTTTTTCACGCTGAACCGCACGGATAGCTTCATATGCTTCATCCACCGTATTAAATCTCTGATAAGAAGCACCCTTAAATCCATCAACTTGTTCATGACAATCAGGCCAAGAGTTGAACACACCAGTTTTCCTGCCTTTGAAAACAGCATACACTGATTTCTTTGCCATATCATACAAAACACTGAATATACGTGCAAAAAAAGAACTAACAAAGAGGAAATCCAGATTAGATTATTTTTTTATAATGACAAAACAACAAACAAAATAAAGACATTAAATCCTGCAGACATTAAACAAAATGAAATAACAAAAACCAGTTAATTGGCCATAGAAGTCTTCCGACAGAAATCAAAGGTTGAAGCTATACTACCTTGTAACCATATGATTTTTGTCGAAAACCTCCATGGCCATTGAACTCATTTTCCAACTAAGATCATAAATTAACGAATCAAAAACGAAACAAAATGAAGATTAAGATTTGTAGAAGAAGACCTTTGGGCGTGGGGGCTCCTTGTCAGGATTGAAAGAAATAAATCAGAAGATTATGAAGAAAGAGTAGAAGAGGAACCGACCATCTATATAGGGGAAAGACTAAAGTGGGATCCAGCTGTGGTCCACGAATTTCCTTACCCCCTACCGTTGCATTTATTTTCAAGCCCAAAAACAATAAAGGTGAAGCCCTGGAAAGGTATTGAAGCCCAAAATCATTGTACTGAGCTGACCTAGAATAATGTTTTGCATTTAATTTAAAATTTTGGATAATTTTAAAAAAATTTCCAATTGTACGGAAGTTGTTACACAACATGTGGCAACACGTAGAGTGTTTGACACCACCAAAAACGCAATCCATAATGTGGGAAGCCTTAGATTGACACTATGTGCAAATGTCACCCATTACTCTACTAGGGTTATAAGTGTTACTATGCAATTTTAATGGATTTGGTCACGGTGTATTTTTGTGACCGTCTGAATGTACACAAACGAAGTTAAATTGCTTAAAGCATACCTAGAGAGGGGTGAATAGGTTTTTACACCTTTTTTTTCAAACCCTTGAACAAACATTCGTTTGTCCCTCAAGGTAGCCTTACACACAACACAATAAGCCAAGGAAGACATACATAGACAATATGATGTTACGATCATAAGAGAAATGTCTAAGTATATCAACAAGTCATGTGAGGTAAAATAGCAAATAAACATAACAACAAAATAAGCTTGTATTTCATAAGATGTTCAATATGTTACAAGAGCGAACAAAATGTCACTAAACAAATATTACAATATACAAAAGAATCAAAGATACAAATTGATCTATAGAATGAATACACTAATCACACTATACAAAGACTTGGTTCACAATACATCACAAGTGAATATTATGAATCAAGACAATAAAATATACAATTAAAATATAAGAGAAAAGATAGAAAGAATTAACACAAGGGATTTTTTAACGTGGTAAAACCTCCAAGGAGGAAACATCCACGGGTTGAACTACAACCATTGGGTACTATATTATTGGAAAGTAAACATAGAACATTCACAAAGTGACCAATCTTTAGCTCACCCAACCTAGTGAAGTCTAAGCCTACCCAACCCTATTGGAAAGTATGAAATCCCTCAATGATGCGGAACCACCATATATTGGACAACACACTCAACCAACATCGATGGTAGATTAGAAATTCCTCAAGAGTGCATACACCTCCCGTGTACCCCGCTCTATCGGACTCTATGTCTAACCATACGCCTAGGCCTACCAATACAATAGCCAACTCCCTATCCAAGGCACTCTTGCCTCTAGGGAGCCTCCCATGCATGACTATCTGAGTCCTCCCGACTCTAGCCATGACTCCTTGCTTACCTATCCGAGTCATCTCGACTCTAGGCAAGACTTCTTGCTTGGCTATCCAAGTCACCCCGACTCTAGCCAAGACTTCTTGCCTTTTACAAGGACTTCCTAGTGTGATCATGTGAATGCAAATGATGCAAACAATCAAATCAACATAGAACATGTGATCAATACATCCTATGGCACAAGTAGACCTAAACATGTGAAATCACAAGTAATCAAGTCTAAATGCAATAATAAGAGAATAGAAACCTAAGCATGTGAAACACCTAACACATACACTCAAAGTCTCATTCACATACACAACACTTGAATCATAATATGTTCATGAAGTACAAGATTCAAGATGCTATCAATATACAATTAAATGCTGGATATATGAGATTAAAATCAATCAATATACTAGACAAAAATATAGAGCAAGGTTTTGAGATTTACATCAATCAAAACCTATATTCTCTAAATCACAAACAAATACACAAATCCTTGATTTCTTCAATCAAAGGACCAAATCAAATCTCAAAGTCATTTTAACACAAAATTAATTCAATTAAGTATCAAACAACCTAAGATGCCATTCTAATCACAATACAACTCACAAACATATGAAAAACATAGAATCATAGAATCTAGTCAACATTAGTCCACAAATTGAGTTTCAATTAGAATGATAATCAAGCTATCTTTCTCAATAGCTTTTACTAAACATAATCAAAGATATAGAAGAAGAAACCCCAAGCATTTGGAAGGTCAAATAACAAGAAATCCCTAAGATGAGACCATTACCTCGGATTTTGAAGCTGGTTCGGAATTCAGTGATCAACCACTGGAAATCACGATCAAACAGCCACCAAACCACTTGGAGATGTTAGAGGACTCAAATACGAACACTCTCCAACTTGAATCACTCAAATCCGACTCCGGATGAGGAAGATATGATGTTTCGAAAATCAGAAATTTCAGAGGAGAGAGCTGACGGGAAACTGAAATGTTTCTTCTTGGAAATTCAAAATGAGAGAGAGAGGGAAGAAATAGAAGGAGAGAGAAGAAGTTTTTCGGCCAATCACATGGTGCCACATCACCCCCTAGCCGTGGGGGGCGCGTGGCCCACACGGGAGCAGAGGCTGCTCTAGGCCGTGGGGCCCACGGCCAGCCCTTGTGGCCCACGGCCTGGGCTGTCCTCTCGCGCGCTCCCTCGGTTCGTCGGCTCGTATCTCGGGCGTCCGAACTCCGAATTCGAATCCGTTTTCGGATTACGAACTGTGACTCTCTCACGCACGATAACGACTATACAACTTTGAAAAACGGTTGAGAAATCATCTCGGAAATCATCGATGAAGTCAACACAACGTAAGAGAACGTAAAGTGGCATAGTCAACACGTTTGGACTCGAAACCTTATGAATGAGTAACCGAAACGACCGGAACTCAATAAGGCATTGAATAAGAACATGTTCAAGTCCTAAACACAAAATACGAAAACATACAAACACAAATACACACACATATGCTAGTTTCCGGACATAGTCTTAGAAAATGCAAAACACAAAGTTTATTAACTAAATGTGAATGCATGAGCATATTTTGCCAAGTGTGTGAAAGTGAAATGTAAATGAAATAAAATCATGAAGGGACACACAAGAATGATATGTGTGAGTGTGTGCCTAGCCTTATAAGAGATAAGAGGTCTTTGAATACCTTTGTAGACCGATAATGTCCGAAACTCTTAAAAGCCGGCAACTTGAACGAATAATGGTTGAGACGTCCTTCGTCTTTGAAATTCTTCAATTACTAACCACTAAACATTACAAGTAAAACACGTTTTGATATGGAATTAATGCCAACACTAATTATCAACCTAACACCGTCCGATGCTCCCCCAAAAACTCTATAAAGATACCCACCTACATTCAATCCACTTTGGACCATTCCAATCGGGAAGAAAAACATGGGACCCACATCATCGGATGCATAAACAATAGACATTCAAGCCCTGGCTATTATTGTTCAAACCCAGTAATTACATATTAACCCCAAGAATGAAGTGGGATCCAGCTGTGGTCCACTTGCATTGGTTAGTGGGATCTAGCTGTGGTCCACCAATTTCCTTACCCCCTACCATTGCAATTTTTTTCAAGCCCAGAAACAATTAAGGTGAAGCCCTGGAAATTAATTGAAGCCCAAAACCACTGTACTGAGCTGACTTCGTATGCAGTATGCTATATTTTTGTATGTATTCCGTAATGGTTAGGAATGGATTATGGCTTAAAAAATAGAACAATTCATTTCATTCGTCGTAAAGACATTAAAAAAGTGGCCTCCAAACCAAATATTCTGGGCTTCAAAACAAATCAATTATTTTCGTTTGCCGCAAACACATTAAAAAATACTCCAATACCAAATATTATGGGCTTCAGAACAAGTCATTTCATTTCATACGCCCCCACCCAAAGCAAAACAACCAAACAACACACCATGGATTACATTACAGAGGCTTCCACCGGAAATAAAACCAGAAAATCTAAAAACAAACAAAGCTGATAAACATTCCAGCCACAACCCCAACATTCCCTCACAAAGGGAAAGGCCAACACAATGGATTTCATTATTAATGATAAACTTAACATCGCTCAACTGGAAATGTTAAAACGTCTCAATTTCAGCACAATTGACCGCAGTCAATGATCATTACGGTCTTCGATGGCAAGCCGGAGCTGGAGCCGATCTGATCAAAGGCCTTCAAGACGTCAAATCCTTTGACCATCTTACCGAAGACGACTTGCTTGCGATCGAGCCACTCGGTCTTAGTGGTACAGATGCAGAACTGGGACCCGTTGGCCAATGTGCTGGTTTTGGCCATTGACAATATACCGGGACCGATGTGCTTCTTCACAAAGTTCTCGTCGGCAAAACTAGAGCCGTATATCGATTCACCACCGGTTCCATTTCCTTGAGTGATGTCTCCTCCATGGACCATGTACCCAGGTATCACGTGGTGGAAGGTTGAACCCTTGTAGTGGAGTGGCTTCCCAACCGTGCCGATCCCCTTCTCTCCGGTACAAAGAGCCTAAAAGTTCTCCGCTGTGATAGGGGTACTGTCTGCGAAGAGCTCCATCACAATTCTACCCGCAGGGATGCCGTCAATGCTTAGGTCAAAGAACACTCCAGGGTTCCCCATTCTAGTGTCTACGACAAACAGAGAGAAGGTGTAGTGGAAAGTGGAAGTGGAAATGGTAGATGAAGAACAAAAGAGAGTATCGACAGAATCGGGACTCACGGTTTCCTTTAAATGCCAAATGCCCCCCCAAAGGTGGGGCCCCTTTTATGTACTTGGTTGGGTTGCCGTTCATCATCAACACATCATGTTTTGGGGTTGTAATGCAAAGGGCCCCCCCATGTACCTGAATTTTTTTTGTAACGCAAAAAAAATAGAACACCCCAAAAACAACAAAACTTACGTCACCCTAGGTCGGGGTCCCACCAAAAACGAGAAGAATTGGCATTTGTAGTTTTGCGGCCTTTCACATTATTAAACGGAAAAACTTTACCCAACGTGTTCTCTTCAAGCGGGTTCGGTTACCTCTTTAAGTGGGTTGGGTTGGGTTCGGGATCGACACACAGGTTCGGGTTTAATTGCTATCCCTACTCATGTATGATTAGCGGAAATGGAAGAAATTATTATTATTATTAGCCCCTAAGTAAGAGGAAATGTAGAATATGTATCGAATGATATCCTTCACATTATCACCATTGTTGTAAATCTTTGGATACATATCAGAAGACAGAAGATCTTCAATCCAGTGAAAGTTCTGATAACATTGTTATAACCACTTCATGCAATCTTCAAGCTGAAATTCAACTATTAATTCATAATAATCTCCACTTTCTTCTCTATAACATTATGATAACCAAACCTTTATACAATTAATTACACATTCAATTCAATTAAATCATCACAAAATCTTGAAAAACTTCATCACAAAATCATAACTTGTACTGCTTTACATTAACTAACACCAACTGAGGAAAAAACAAAACTGAAACTTTAAAACAGATAAACATCAAACAAGCCATATAAGGAGAATTAATTACACATTCAATTAACATAACAATGAAGCTTCAAACAAAACCACGACAGAAACAGCTAATTCATACACTTGGGACTGATTTCCCAAATTGAAATACATCCGGTAACACTGTTAATCTGCACTGCCTAACAAAACCACGACAGAAACAGCTACCAACTTCACAGCTACCAACCGTAAAACAGAAATAGCTACCCCAACAAACATCTCAACGCAGTTCACCGTTAACGAAAATTTCAAGAGCCATTGCCTGACGGATGGTGGGAATATCCTTCTCATCCATGATGACAACGGGACCCCAAATAATATCAATTCTGCATATTTACACACAAAGGCACCACAACTGTAGCTGCAACAAGTGAAAATGCAGGACTAAATATTTTTGTATCATAATAAAGAACTAGAAGTAATAATGCAAATTTTACCCGTCATCTTGTTGAGGAATAATGGTTGCTTCGATGTTTTCAGCAGTGAATGGACTTGTGTGAGGAGGCATCTTCATATGTTCATAGTAATTTGCATGCTAAAGAATTGAGGGTAACAAATAAAGTAACCCTGGGATGTCTTTCAATCAGTCACTTTTTCCATTACGGTCACACAACGAGTCATACAAATTGACTTTCCCTTCTTTTAAAAAAACTTCACATAGTACCCAATGATCCCCGGTGTTGCAAGGAACCAACAACTGTGTAAAAAAAAAAAAAAAAAAAACAAAGAGAGAAGAAAGAACAAAACATAGGCAAATCACATTAAAAAGGCAAAAAAAACGAGGAAGAGAGGAATAAGAAAAAAAACAAGGAACAAAGAAGAAAGAAGAAAAAAAGAAGAAAAAAGACAGAAGAACATACCTGGTACAAGAGCAGTAGCCAGCAGGTAGCAGAGCAGTAGAGAAAAAAAGAAGAAAGAAGACAGCAGCAACCAGCAAGTAGCAGAGCAGTAGAGAAAAATAGGAGTTAGTGACTTAGTGAAAACCAATAATAACTTAACAAAATTGTCACATTGCGTGTCATATACTTACCGACTCCATAGTCCACCACGGTTGAGGGTAAAGAAGGTCAGAACCTGACACATAATTTAGTGTATCATCGTCTGGTTGGAAAGATAGGGGATCGAATTCGGGGTATTCTTCCCAAATTGGGACAGCTGGTGTAGTGGGTGTAAGATCTTTCTTCTTTTTTTTTTTATTCTTTTTGACTTCTTTTTGCTCGAATCCGGCTGGGTTATTATTTTTTAAATGTTCAGATTCCAATAACTTCTTAACAGCTTCCCACTTCAGTTTCAAATGAGCCTGTTTACAAAATAAAAAACTTTCGTTCAGTTTAGGATTGCATCAGAAATGAATGTGAAGAAAAAAACAGTAGAAAAATGAACTTACGAAAAACGTCGTTGGGACCAATCCGATTTCCTGACGGTCGCTAACCTCTCCATTCGAACGCCGCCTCTTCCACAGTGTTAGGATTCCCGTTGTTTTTAATTGGCTTATTTCGTGATCAAACCACATGTGGGGATGCTTTGTAAGGGTAGCTTAGATGTTGTTGTTATTGCTTAGGCCCTTTTGAAGATCTCACTATTGACAAGCACCAAAGGTAATATTCTAAGTGCTTACTTGTCTTGAAGAGATAGATGCACACACTCACAACTCATGCATATGTTTAATCCTTATATGTTGTGTGTCTTTTATGTGTGCCTTGATGCTCATGAACATCTCTTCTTGCATGTTAGTTTGATTGCATCTTGCATATCCAATTGCCTTGTCATGCTTAGACTTAGGATTGCATTTTTGCACTGGGCGCCCCCAAAAGCGCTCTACAGAAGCGCTGTACGAACAGCGCCCATTGAGCGCTGTTCAGACCTGATCGATTTAATCGGTCGCTGTTGAGTCGCTGTTGGGGCGCTGTACATAGTGCGGTACAGAGCGCTGTACGTACAGCGCCACTCTGTTTCCTCGTGAAAACAGAGCAAGGGCGCTGTACAGGCGCTGTACAATGGCGCCCTACGTACAGCGCCCAAGGCAAATAGTGGGCAAACTTATCAAAACGACCACACTTTGTTTTGGCCCCCTATATATATGCCACTTTGACTTTAGGTCAATTACAAGAGTTCATATTCAGATTCCATACTTAGGAGATTTTTCAAAGAGAAGAAAAATTCCAAAGAACTCATTTTTAATCACTCAAACACTTGTTCCATGATCATCAATCATCATCTAGCATCATCATAGATCATCTAGATGTCATCTTGCATGGAAACTTCATCATACTTTGCTTGGTAAGCTTTTCACTAATATCTTACATATTTTGTGTTTCTCTTATCTAGAAATCTCAATTTAATTACTTGTATGTGATTTTATATACTTTGAATACAAGATTGAGATTAGTATGATGTATGTTTGAGAAGTTGTATTGTGCTAGCATATTAGGTTTTTGTGCTTGATATTGATTAGCTAAACTAATTGACATGTCATTTAGTTTTGATATCTAGGATTGTTCTTAATTGCATATTAATCATCTTAGATAAGCATATAGGGTTTCCCTTGCTCTATGTTGCATTTTGGATATTTTCACATATTCACTTAGGGTTGTATTCTCTTCAAGAGAAGCTAAGTCTTGTGTGTAGCAATCGGGATTAGGTTGCTTAGATCGCAAGCAAAATCGGACTAGGTTCACTCATACCGGGATTAGGTAGGTGTGTGATTACTTCCGGGATTAGGTTGTAATCGTTTGCACATTTAGTGGATTCGAGGTTCGAGTGTGGCTTACTTACATAGCCCGTGGTTTTTCCCGTGAGGGTTTCCACGTAAAAAATCAAGTGTCAATTTAATTTCCGCACCATATTACACTTGCTTGTTTATTTTATCTTGAGGGTAATTTCGTAATTTTGACTAACACGAAAAATTGGGTAAAAAGCGTAAAATCTATTCACCCCCCCTCTAGATAGTTTTATACACACCGTGCTTTAATTAGTTTCACACAGAACGTCGAGGTAGCTGTCTATGTGCTACAAAGACATTTATATATAAACGTTAGGAAACTTATCTATATTTGTGTAAACAAACGCATCACAATTTATCACTTACCAAGTTGGACAACCATTTTGTAGGTTTGACCAAATTGTTGAACTGTTCACGATTCATATCGATGGGTTGGCCAGTAAAGACACTGTGAGTTGGAAAAATTAAATTAAATATTCTGAACAAAAAAACACGTAAATAAAATATAAAATAAAAACAGAGGAGAATAGGAATGGACCATTATCGAGTATCATCCTTATTCTTTAGAAATGAGATGAACCGATCATAATTGTCATTCACACAATCGCTCAAATCTTTGGTTATCTTCCTCTTCTTGGGTATGGGCATGGGATCAGTGTACGGGCTGTCCAAGTACTTTGACCGCCTACGGGCTCTTATGTTGTCATTATTCTTGTAACACACACTTGGGTCAGCCGCATTCATAAATATAACACTAAGATCAGGGTTTGGAAGAACCACGTTCACACATGGTGAAGGGAAGTCATCCAAATTTATCGCGTGCTTAGCTGACCCATATGACTCACTAACAACATTATCCAACCCACCCTCCTTACCAACAAAAATCCCTGTATCGTCCTTATCATCGACCTTCTCCACCTCGGCCATCTCCACCTCAGCCTTCTCAACCTCGGCCATCTCCACCTCTTCGACAACCTCCTTGTTCAAGTCTTTCTCCAACTTTTCCCCATCAACATTGTGCAATGGTGACAAATTAGGACTGACCTACAGTCATCAGAATATGTATAAAGAACTACACAATTGAATAATGTTTAATTACATAATAAGTTTTTGAATAGGCTTGAAAACCCTTATGTGTTATATTACTTACCATGTCGTCCACAGGTTTGTGTGAGCTTGCTCTTCTCTCGTCCAAATCTTTCTCCCTTTTTTCTGGTGCAATCTTTCCAATTTCTTCACTTATCCAGGACTTCATCCTCTCCTCGCTTTCTTTTATTTTCTGTGTGACCAGCTGTGCAATAAATGTATACAATTCTGGTATTGTATACGGAACCGATGTCTTGATTTTTGACTGCAAATCCAATTCAAAAAAGAATTAATACATTACACAAACTAACTTAGGATAGTAAAAGTTATGTATGTATATTACTATTCATTACCTTGGGAGTTTCTACATCCCCTCCATCGAAGAGCCGTTTCTTAGATGACGGTTCATCTGACTTTCTAGATCCGATGAACCTTGTTGTTGTCTTGCTTTGGTGAATGGAAGCATCACCCTCTTCGATTGCATCTTGACGGTCCTCCGCATCATCATCATCATGGTCCTCCCTTACCACATCTTGAAGCATCAAAGATTTGTAATAAGCACTTGACTTTTCATGATATGACACCTTCCATGGGAACAAAGCCATCTGCATGTAAAGTGCACAAAACATTGAGGTCAGAAACCCAATAGTATGCATAAGATAACCAGCAACACAAGGGATTTCAAGCCCTGGCAAGGTATTTCAAGCCCTGGCAAGGTATTTCAAGCCCTAGCAAGGTATTTCAAGCCCTGGAAAGGTATTTCAAGCCCTAGCAAGGCATTTCAAGCCCCACCTCCCTTTCATACCCTCATTTGGAAAAACCAACAACTGATATTAACTAACTACATACACTATAATATTCAAGCACCCCCGAGGCCCCCATTCATAATAAGAAAGTGTAGCCCACAATCCATTATAATAAAGATTTAAGAACCAGGTTCATAGAGTAAAGTAGTATAACACAACACATAAGGGTTTTCAAACCCTGGCAAGTTATTTCAAACCCTGGCAAGGGATTAAAATAACTGGCTAAGGGATTTCATACCTTCATTTGAAATAAGAAAGTGTAGCCTACAACCCACTATGATAAAGATTTAAGAATGAGCTTCATAGAGTAATAAGTAGTAGTGGTATAACATATAAGGGTTTTCAAGCCCTGGCAAGGTATTTCAAGCCCTGGAAAGGTATTTCAAGCCCTAGAAAGGCATTTCAAGCCCTAGCAAGGTATTTCAAGCCCCGCCTCCCTTTCATACCCTCATTTGGAAAAACCAACAACTGATATTAACTAACTACATACACTATAATATTCAAGCACCCTCGGGGCCCCCATTCATAATAAGAAAGTGTAGCCCACAATCCATTATAATAAAGATTTAAGAACCAGGTTCATAAAGTAAAGTAGTATAACACAACACATAAGGGTTTTCAAGCCCTGGCATGTTATTTCAAACCCTGGCAAGGGATTGAAATAACTGGCTAAGGGATTTCATACCTTCATTTGAAATAAGAAAGTGTAGCCTACAACCCACTATGATAAAGATTTAAGAATGAGCTTCATAGAGTAATAAGTAGTAGTGGTATAACACATAAGGGTTTTCAAGCCCTGGCAAGGTATTTCAAGCCCTGGCAAGGTATTTTAAGCCCTAGCAAGGCATTTCAAGCCCCGCCTCCCTTTCATACCCTCATTTGGAAAAACCAACAACTGATATTAACTAACTACATACACTATAAAATACACGTAGAAGTAAAATACACGTAGAAGTAAGGGAAAATTGCACAAACATACCCTGACTTTAACACATATATGAGGCATAATCCAGTTTTGCCAAAATTACAAGAAAATACCCTTGACTAACCGTTGATTGACAGTTGACCATACTAAATGATAAAATGACCAAAATGCCCTTCTTTAATGTTTTATTAATTTTTATTTTAAAAAAATACTGTAAATATTAAAATAATTAAAAACTAATTAATTAACAATATAAATTTAGAAGTCAAATATTATAAAATGTCCAAATTACCCCTCAATATTATAATATTTTTAATTTTTTAATTGTTTGATAACTGTTAATTATATATTAAAAGCCAACCAAAACAATTTAAATATATATATTTTTTTAAAGAAAAGCAAATCAAATTAAATGTTAAAAGCAAAAAATAAATAGCAATTGATCTCCATGGAGACCTATGCTAATGGAGATTTCTTTAAAAAATATATATTTAAATTGTTTTGGTTGGCTTTTAATATATAATTAACAGTTATCAAACAATTAAAAAATTAAAAATATTATAATACTGAGGGGTAATTTGGACATTTTATAATATTTGACTTCTAAATTTTATATTGTTAATTAATTATTTTTTAATTATTTTAATATTTACATTATTTTTTAAAAATAAAAATTAATAAAACATTGAAGAAGGGCATTTTGGTCATTTTATCATTTAGTATGGTCAACGGTTAGTCAACTGTCAGTCAACGGTTAGTCAAGGGTATTTTCTTGTAATTTTGGCAAAACTGGATTATGCCTCATATATGTGTTAAAGTCAGGGTATGTTTGTGCAATTTTCCCTAGAAGTAAAATACACACCGTCGTATTGAAGAAAGATTCAACTTTTAAAACCCTTGTATTAAAATTCCAATTCTTAAATCTTGGGAACCCTGTACTTTTCCGTATGCCGAGTTTACCTTCCAAATGGCAAATCCGTTCAACGGCCCAAACCTAAACAATTAAAAAAATCTCATAAAGAAATTACAAATCTCATGAGTTTGATTTACACATGAATTCATTTGGCAACTATTACCTGAAATGCTAGTAGAAATCCATAAACGTGGAATGTGAAACACTTCGAATCATCATTGTTCTGCTGATTGTCCAACTCCGCCTGCTGATTGTCAGTTTTCTTCTTCTTCTTCTTCGGCTTCTTCTTCTTCTCTTCCTTATTCTCCTCTTCCTTCTTCTTCCTCTTCTTATTCTTGGGGCCCTCATTCTCTTCTTTCTTCTCGCCATTGCCTCTTAACTTTTCAATGTGTTTTTCGGCTGCATTCTTCAAACAACACAAGGTAACATCGAATATGTATGAGCCCCAAGGAAAACTTTCAAATGCATCGATGTCCTCAACTAAAGACAACACCCAACTGGGTATGGCTGTCTGTGCTTCATCCATCCCAAAGAATTGGGACACCATTAATAGGTATCCCATCTTCAATGCGTCATCACCCTCTGAAGGCTCTGTGAGCCGGTTAAAGGTTGCCTCCAACAGTTCAATCGACGGGTTTTCATCTATGAAATAGCATGTTAAAATAGATTCCTCACTGACTTCTTCTTTTTCTTGGAACCCTTCGGGTAGTGTGCCAATGTTGAGGCCACTGCACAAGCAGAATTCCTCTCTCCCAAACCGAGCTTTCTTCTCCCCTAAACCAAACCACATTTCATCATCCTTTTCTTCTTCAGGACGAATGAGCTGTCTTTTCAAAAGATTGTAGATCAGCATCCCATGAACCCTTATGGGCTGTATCATCTCCAAGTACTGCCCAAAGGGGCCTTCTTTAAACCTATCTAACACGCTGCAACGTGTCAAGACCAACTTCAAATCTTGAAGAAAATTTTTTTTTCTGTGCGAGCTTATTCTCGCATGTACCCAGCTTTTGTGGTCTGGATACCGCCATTGTTTTTTGAAACGATCAGCCCCCATCTGGTTTACAAGAAAACAAAAAATCATTAATGCTAAGCATAACATAAAAAGGGATTTCAAGCCCTGGCAAAGGGATTTAAGGAACTGGATAAAGAATTGCAAGCCTTGTAGATGGATTTGAAGACCTGAACTGGAATTTCAAGCCTTGGAAAGGGATTTTAAGCTTTGATTTGGACAAAACAAACAATGCTACGAAAGGCTTCCCACGGAGTCCCCACTGGGGTACTACGGGGATACAGTGATGTATGTCAACACAAAAATAATACATAAGCCCTAGCCCCCAACACCACCAAAATCCACCAATTCCCAAATCCAACGCTTAACATAACATCACAAAAACGATATACAACAACACTACACTTCACAATCGCTCACAGGGCTTCAAATCCCTTTGTCAAGGATTAATATTCAGACAAATGGGGCCACATTGTTCAATTAAAAACTAAAAAAAAACCACAAGCCATGCCAAGTCAAGAATAAACCACTGGTAACCCACCACAAGCCAAGTCACAAGCCAAGTCACCCAAGTAAAAAATCAAATCATCATCCATGCATAGTTACACACAGATGCAAACAAAACAAATTAATGGGAGGTTAAAACGCTAGAATGAAGAAGACAATGAGAAAACGAATGAATACCTTTACTTGCGAGTTGCGACAAAGGCGTCTTCTCTAACTCGAATGTGGAATGAAGATGACAAGGACAAAACGGCGGGCCCTGGTCTCGGTATTTGACTGTTCTTCTACTTGGTGTGTTCTGATTCTTCTTCTTCTTCTTCTCTCTCGTTCGCCTCTTCTTCTACTCTCGTTCGCAACCTCTGCTCACTGAGATGGCTCTTCTACTCAGTTCTTCTCTCTTGTTCGCCTCTTGGGGTCCTCTACTCTCGTTCACACAACCGTCGAGCTCCTCACTGAGATGGCTCTTCTACTGGGTTCTTCTCTCTCGTTCACCTCTTTGGGTCCTCTACTCTTGTCGTCGCAACCGTCGGGCTCAAAAGTGATTTTGAATTTCAATTTTAGGTTAGGGCAAATTGGTAATGATGCTTTATTCTGCTTGACTGTTTAGGGGCATTTCGGGATTTCCTCTTTTAAATGGTTTTAAATGTTAAAATGCCCTTAAGGGTAGTCTTGGAATTTCATGTGCCCAAGGGGACACAAATGCAAGAAAAACATACTGGAGACATTTTTGCTCTTTTAACTTTCAAAGGGGACATTTCCTTCCATTTCCACTAATTTTTATATAAAACTTGTTACATGATACGAATATTTTGTTACCCATATAAAATGAGTTGTTACACGATACGACAACGATGTTACAACCTATAACTTTATCATTACACATCAAACCAACGTGAAATTGTTACCACAAATGTTTTAACTACAACTTTCTACGTGAAACTTGTTACAAGGCACATATATTCTGTTACCCATATAAATCGAGTTGTTACATGCTACTTCAAAATTGTTACGAGTTATGACTTTATTGTTATACATCATGTCATATTTATTACAACATTAAATCGTTATCACATACTTATTAATTATAATTTTTTAAGTAAAACTTGTTACATAGTATGAATATTTTGTTACCCATATAATATGAGTTGTTACATGATATGACAACATTATTACAACCTACAACTTTATTGTTACACATCAAATCAACGTGAAATTGTTACCACAAACATTTTAACTACAACTTTCTACATGAAATTTGTTACAAAACACACATATTTGGTTACCTATATAAACCGAGTTGTTACATACTACAATAAAGTTGTTACGAGCTACGACTTTATTGTTACATATCACTTAAAATTTGTTATAAAGTTGAAATTGTTACTACACACATCTAAATTACAACTTTTTATCCAAAATTTGTTACATTGTACAAAATTATATCACATGTAATTTATCATATAAAAAATAATAAAAATATTTATAAATATTTAAAATGAAATCTTAATTAAAAAATTATTATGTTACAAATATTTTATAAAATTAAATCAAATAAACATTAATTTCAAAATATAAAACATCAAAAATATTTTTAAAATAAAAAATATATTTTTATTTTTTGAAAATATTAATAATTAAAAATATAAAAAAAAATTTAACTATTTTAAATCTATTATATTATAAATGTTTAATTAAATTATTCGAGAAATAATTCAATAGGATGCATCAGCTATCTACACGCTGATCCAATAAAATACTGTATCATAATCAATGATTTTTCAACATTAGGACGAAAAGCTTGATCACAACTTGTAAATTGTCTGAATTTCAAGATTATTCTAGCAGTTGGATCGTCAATATTGATCATAGGGACATTGTCAAACTCAAGATCAAGAAACACTTGTGGGTTGAACCACCATCAATTGTTCTCCATATGAGGCAAACTTTGTTTCATCTATGTCGTTCACAATCGCCTATTATTTATCAGCTACAGCCTTGAAACGAGAAGAAAAGTTGAGTAGCCATGGAGTCAGAGGCAGCAGCCGCGCTTAATATGTTCTTATTTGTGTTTCTTTCCTCACTCTAATTCAAATTGGTTAACACATTTTATGTTTCTTTGTTCGACAATTGTTTCATTTAAATTTTGAGAAGTTATTTCTAAAACAGTTTCAACTTATTTACATAACAAATATATTCCCGATTGAAACTTTAAGCAACCATTAACCTGTTCTTGCCACTGAACATTTGAACTAAAACTTGCACATTCAAATATATATCAGTCATACAAGTGTAGAATGGTTGATAATTTAATTTACCAAACAAAACATCAATCACCATAGTTTCTCATAATGAAACAATAGTATATATCTGAAGGGTGTCATTACCCTAGCAATCATTTAGTTTTCAATTTTCAATTCAAATGTGCATAGCAAACACTAATGGCCTAGCCAAATGCTCTCCCATAAGGCCTATACTACACTCCAATATGTCGTTAATTTGTAAGGACATTTGTAAGCTAATAGGAACTCATCTCCACATATATCAATTTCAAGATTTTGGCAAACAATGCAAGCCAAGGAGAATATCATGTTTTCACCCATGCATGGATTGTATGTGATCATATCAAAAAACTATTTATGTAGGCAGCTATAGGAAGTCTAAACTACTTTAAACCTAAGAAGCAATATAACAAAATAACACAAAATTCATGATTAACATAGCAAAATAGAACTAAAAACTCAATTGTTCTCTTATTGCTTGAAGGCTTGATGGATAAAGGTAGGGTTACTCAGCATGAGACAGAAGTCAATTCCTAAACAGGCAAAAAAAATTCAGTTAAAATCTTGATTACAACAATTAAATGGTTTTAATATGTAAATAAAGAAGAGAAAAAAGATAAATATTACTCGATGACTAGAAGAGTTTAGATACTCCTTCTCTGTATTCGTGACTATCCCATAGAAGATCCCAACAACTCTTGGATTCTTTAAAGTTCCTCATCCCCTCGTAGTATCTTGCTAACATCTTGACCGTATCCGAATCTCTTGCGGGGGTTAACTTCTTCTAGACTATTTTTAATAACTACTTCCACTATGTCATGTTGTCCGACACTAATTGATGCCGACAATATGGCGTTCCATACTACCATATTAGGCTCTACTCTCATTGTCTCAATTAACGTAAAAGCATGATCAAACATATCAGATTTGTAATGCAAATTAATCGCTACCCCATAAAATTTGATCGGAGGGATAATCGTCTTATCTTTATGCAACCTCTCATACAATGCAATTCCCTCAGCATATAGATCGCAATGAGTATAACCTGAGATAAGGGTAACATAGGTGGACATAGTGGGTTTATATCCCTTTTCTAAGTTGTAAAAAGCTTGTAATGCCTCTTTAGCACAATCACCAACTATGAGGGCATTGAAATATTGATTGCAGGTCACTATGGTCTTCAATTCCATACTTTCAAAAATCAAACTTGCCTCTTAAGGACTTCTTTGTGCTCCATGCAATTTAATTAAATAATTCAAAATTTCATAACACTAGAGTCTTAATCATTTTAGCATGAACACTCTTACCTACCCTCATAGCAATTTCTACAAAGGAAAAATAATTGTTTGATAAAAATCTCATCATACGCTTCATCTTTGTCTCAATTGGTTTCCATTTCCATGATTCTAGCATCTGATTCAACAATAGTGTCTCATCAAAATTATCTAACCTTACTAGTGTATTTGTTCAATACGTCTATATCCTCATCCTCCATCTCGTAGAATAGTTTACATCCATCTAACCTACAATATGCTTTCACTAATTCACTCCTAACCAGGTCAAACAAACTCCCCTTCTTGACATACTCACAGTGTTAGTGGCAGATACTGCTATGGTGAAGAAACGAAAGAATATAAAAATTAAATAGCATAATCATTAAAAATCAACAATGACAAACAAAAAAATAATGTTTCACCAACCTTTCGATTGAATGTCCTGGTTTTGAATTCAAAAATCTCCTAATGATGAAATGTTTTTTTGGTATTGAATTGTTTTCTTAACAACATAAGCATCCTTAGAGCCATAAACTGCATACAAAAAAAAAAAAAAAAAACCATCAGTTGTTTTGTGAAGTTAAATAGATTGCGTCATTATATAAGTTAACATAATCAGGTGTTTTGGTAGAAAAGTCAAAGACTTTCACTGAAAAAATAACATAAAATGAATGCATCAAATGAAGACTGGAAAAATTGCATGAAAAACTTGTTGCATTATAGCATAATAAGTAGCAAAGGTGCATGTGTCTAAGACTTCCATCAACATCATCAGGCCTAAAACATGAAGAGGTACAAATATATTGAAGATGAGACCAAGAGGCTTGATGAGGATGGTTAGCTTCAGCAAAGGTGTTTCACGTTTGTGGATGACGAGCGATCTAATAAAAAAGTTGAAAATGATATATGTTATTTGTACCCCGAGCTCAGTGGAGTGGATAACTTGTTGCTCAAGTACCCTCCCGTAGGGCAGATGGAGGAATACTCTGATTTGAAGCATCTCAGCATTGATCTCACAAAATATAGAAATGGTGTGAGAGATTGTTATACAACTGGTTACTTTTTAGACTTGTTTTACAGGATGGTTAGTAAAAAGAAACTTGAGCGTAATAAACGTAACAAGAGAAAGCAACAGAAGTTAGTTCAGTACGCCGAGAGAATTTGGGTATTACAGTGAGCCAGGTCAGAGCAGCAAAACTGGCTAATGAGTCTTTATTTGTTTAGTTTTTCTTGTTTTTGTTTAGTTTTTCTTAGATGATATTAATGTGAATATATGATTCTTGTATTGCTGTTTTTGTTTTTGAATCTGATAACTGTGCGTATTGAATCGAAGTTTCTTAAAAACATCGTCAGGCCTTACTCCCCAAAAATTATTTCAGCACAAAATCCATATGCTATAAATATTCCCTTGGTTAAATACGAAACAAATTCTCATCATTACAATAGCATATCACCCACGGGAAGAAAATAATTCGATAGTTTGTCATATCAATTGAGTAATGTATATGTACAAAATTATTTAAACTTACTCTGTGACCATACCCATCAAATGACAAACAAAGATAAAAATAAAAACTTTCAAACAATAAAACAAAAATCAAACTTGTAACCAAATCTGAGTACCATGAACTTTGAAAAAAGCTTTAATTCTTTTCAGATGATGTAGCTGATGAGATCAAATATATTGTAATATGTGAAAACATATAAGGCACATGTGAGTAATGCAATCTCATTACTGTTTCGACTTATTTACATAACCAATATATTCCCGATTGAAATTTTAAGCAACCATTAACCTGTTCTTGCCATTGAACCTTTGAACTAAAACTTGCACATTCAAATACATATCAGTCATACAAGTGTAGAATGGTTGATAATTTAATTTACCAAACAAAACATCAATCACCATAGTTTCTCATAATGAAACGATAGTACATATCTGAAGGGTGTCATTGCCCTAGCAATCATTTAGTTTTCAATTTTCAGTTCAAATGTGCATAGCAAACACTAATGGCCCAGCCAAATGCTCTCCCATAAGGCCTACACTACACTCCAATATGTTGTTACTTTGTAAGAACATTTGTAAGCTAGTATGAACTCATCTCCACATGTATCAATTTCAAGATTTTGGCAAACAATGCAAGCCAGAGAGAATATCATGTTTTCACCCATGCATGGATTGTATGTGATCATATCAAAAAAAACTATTTATGTAGAAGCTATAGGAAGTCTAAACTACTTTAAACCCAAGAAGTGTTATAACAAAATACCACAAAATTCATAATTAACATAGCAAAATAGAACTAAAAACTCGATTGTTCTCCTATTGCTTGAAGGCTTGATGGAGAAAGGAAGGGTTACTCAACATGAGACAAAAGTTAATTCCTAAACAGGCAAAAAAAATTCAGTTAAAATCTTGATTACAACAATTAAATGGTTTTAATATGTAAATAAAGAAGAGAAAAAAGATAAATATTACCCAATGACTAGAAGAGTATAGATACTCCTTCTCTATATTAAGATCCCAATAACGTTTGGATTCTTTAAAGTTCCTCATCCCCTCGTAGTATCTTGCTAACATCGTAACCGTATTCGAATCTCTTGTGGGGGTTAACTTCTTCTAGACTATTTTTAATAACCACTTCCACTATGTCATGTCGTCCGGCACTAATTGATGTCGACAATATGGTGTTCCATACTACCATATTGGGCTTTACTCTCATTGTCTCAATCAACGTAAAAGCACAATCAAACATACCAGATTTGCAATGCAAATTAATCGCCACCCCATAAAATTTGATCGAAGGGATGATCGTCTTATCCTTATGCAACCTCTCATACAATGCAATTCCCTCGGCATATAGATCGCAATGAGCACAACCTGAGATAAGGGTAACATAGGTGGACATAGTGGGTTTATATCCCCTTTCTAAGTTGTAAAAAGCTTGTAATGCCTCTTTAGCACAATCACCAACTATGAGGGCATTGAAATATTGATTGCAGGTCACTATAGTCTTAAATTCCATACTTTTGAAAATCAAACTTGCCTCTTTAGGACTTCTTCGTGTTTCATGCTCCATGCAATTTAATTAAGTAATTCAAAATTTCATAACCGTCATCCACCAGAGTCCTAATCATTTTGGCATGAACACTCTTACCTACCTTTACAAAAATTTCTCCAAAGGAATAATAATTGTTTGATAAAAATCTCATCATATGCCTCATCCTTGTCACAATTGGTTTCCATTTCCATGATTCTAGCATCAGATTCAACAATAGTGTCTCATCAAAATTATCTAACCTTACTAGCATATTTGTTCAATACATCTATATCCGCATCCTCCATCTCGTAGAATAGTTTACATCCATCTAACCTACAATATGCTTTCACTAATTCACTCCTAACCAGGTCTGACAAACTCCCCTTCTTGACATACTCACAATGTTGGTGGTAGATATTGCCATGGTGAAGAAACGAAAAAATATAAAAATTAAATAGCATAATCATTAAAAATCAACAATGACAAACAAAAAAACAACGTATCACCAACCTTTCGATTGAATGTCCTGGTTTTGAATTCAAAAATCTCCTAATGATGAAATGATTATTATTATTTTTTTTTTGGAACGAAAGCTCATACTGTTTACTTTATCACAAGTCTTACATTTTCAATCCAAATATAAAGCTATGAGTAGTTTTATTGAACTGGATTTTACAATCTCGATCTCTTTATGCAACCCCCAAGTTTCTCTCTCAAAATGATTAGCAAAGGAATACTTTTTCTGGCATGAAATCACTCAGTAATTTAGTATTTATTACAGTATCTAACTCTCAAACATGTTACACATGCAGATCCATAATTTACCATTAAATTGTGCTATGAAATGGTATTATTTTAAAGGCAAAAGCAACTTTGATACAAATTCTGTAAATTGGCTCAAATACAGTAATGAATTAAAACATAGAAAATATTATCTTACAAAACCCATGTCTAGAAGAAACAAAGAATAACAACATTAGATAACAACCACAAAAAGAGCGGTTGCTTGATATAAAGCCTAAACAAGAAAAGTAATAAAAAGCATAAAATATTATAACACCCCCTACTAGAGACTAGACAATACAATAACAAATTCATTACTGTATAGAGACTTTTCAAATCATCGAACTTCTGATGGAGATTAGCTCCTTCTTGGTCCATCAAGTTACATCCTTCACGGATTTAAAATTTAAAATGTCCATGCTAGTTTGGTTTCCTCCAACATTTCAAATTCTTAAGATTGTAAAGCCAAAAATTTGTCTACATAATACCCATGTCCCTTTCTTTCTTTCTTTCTTTCTTTCTCTATTATTTGCCTATCCAAATTCCACTATATTACTCGAATTCCATCTTTATCATCCAAATCAGGGTTCACTGAGATCCATTTGGAGGTATGTGAGATAAATGCAGAGAAAGAAAATCCTAGGGAAAAGAAATTGAGAGCAAATAGAGAATATTGCAAATTCCATCTTTATCATCCAAATCAGGGTTCACTGAGATCCATTTGGAGGTATGGGAGATAAATGCAGAGAAAGAAAATCCTAGGGAAAAGAAATTGAGAGCAAATAGAGAATATTGCAAAATAATAATAATAATAATTTGTTATAGGTTGAGAGGTCTGTTACCACATGGCACCTACAACCACTTATTAGCATTTTATTCTTATGCACAATGTACTTTATGTAAAAGCACCAGATGTTGAAATTTGAATAGTGAATGTGAATTTGTTCATGATCCTAAGATAATGTAGTTCAGGGATAATGAATTTTGGGTACAAATCCACCAAGTACCTAAATCTATGAATGATAAGGGAAATTAGTGCATTTTTGGGAGAGATGATTGGAGAAGTTGTGGATGTAGATGGAAGAAATTTAGGGGATTGTGTCGGGAAATTTATGCGTGTGAGAGTTCGAATAGATATCAAAAAGCCCCTCAGAAGATGTCTGGGAGTTGATATTCTAGCCCAACAGGTGAAGTGAATAATTTAAATAAGGAAGAACAAGATGAGGCAGGCTTAGAAGTGAAGAGCAGAAGGCCTGGCCCAATAGAGTTTAAGAATAAAGGAGTGATGACAACAAATCCAAACAAGTCAAGTGATCTAGGCTCAGCAGAAAGGGACCCAATCGAGTCGGGTCTGAATTTGGATAAACTGGGTGGAAAACGTAAATGGGTGAGGAAATTTAGGGCAGATAAAATTTGGGAAATTCGATGTGAGGAAAAATGCCAGGAAAGGAAACGGATTATCGATACAGTTGATGCCAGCGATGAGACTTGCCAGAAGAAATGAAGATCGAGGTTCGGTCTGGGTAGGATCGACATGGAGACTCTCTTGTCGAGAGCAAATGCGGAGGTCATGGTGGAAACACAAAAGAATCCGGCGGAAGAGGATACAACGAAAATCATAGAGTTAGTTGAAGTAGGTATGGCTAGTTCTAATATCAAGGATTGCGATGAAGTTGGCACTATCAGTGTTACCAGAAGTGGGGTTTTGTTGGCATCTATGGTACCATCAAATGAGGAATTATCAGTTAGTCGGTCTTTACTGACCCGCCGATCAAAATGAAAATCTTTGTATAGAACGCCCGGGGGCTGGGGAGCTCACATGCGTTCAATATCCTGTGACTCATATGCATGTGTCAAAGCCGAAGGTTATGTTTTTATTTGAGATAAGATGTGATCACAAGAAAATGGAAAGATGGCATGTGAAGCTTGGTTTTTGTGGGAAACTAGTTGTGGACAGTATGGGAAAATCTAGCGGTTTATGTTTGTTTTGGTCTAATAGTGTGGTGGTAGATCTTCTGACTTATTCTCAAGCGCATATCGATGTCAGAATTTGGCATAGTCAAAGGGCCAAACTGGAGATTTACGAGATTTTATAGCCATCAGGAGCAGAATCAGAGAGAGAACTCGTGGACTCTGCTTTGTCGCCTCGCAAGTTTATCTAAGTTACCCAGGGTTTGCATGGGGGATTTTAATGAAATTATGTTCAATTCGGAAAAATACGGTGGGAATAATAAAAATTAGCATTTGATGACTGCATTTGGAGAAGTCTTGAAAGAATGTGGCTTGGAAGATATGGAATTTTTTGGTCCAAAATTCACTCGGAGTAATAAGAGATGGAAATCAGGCAATTATGGAGTGTCTTGATAGGGGAACTTGTAATAAGGGATGGAAAAATTTGTTTTCCAAGTATGATATCTGTCATCTGGATTTTTGGGGATTGGACCACCGTCCGTTAGTGCTGGACTTTTTTAGGAACCGGAATGTGGCTACAAATAGTGTGGTGAAGAAAGGAAGACGTTTCTACTTAGAGAATTGTTTCTCTAAGTAGTGAATGTAAGGGAATTGTTTCTTCTTTATGGAGAAATACTAAAAGTGAAAATATAGTGGCTGCAGTCTTGCAAAATATTGAATTCCGTGGCAAGCTTCTGGTTCCTTGGAATGCTAGAAAAAGGAGAGATCTTCACCAGGATATCCATTAAAAAAAAAAAAAAAAAAAAAGGCCCTCTCTGACGCGTGTAGGGTTGAGAAGCCTAGCTCATGGAAGATAATTAGTGACTTGGAGAATCAACTAGACAATGTTTTGAGTACGGATGAGAGATATTGGCGTCAAAGATCAAGAGTGGAGTGGCTTCAAAATGGAGACCGAAATACTCGGTTCTTCCATTTGAAAGCATCAGTTAGGAGAGCTTAGAATAGAATCACTAATTTGTTAGATGACAATGGTGTTTAGAGAAAGTCGATTTTTGATATGGAGAGGTTAGTTGAGCAGTATTTTTCAAATATTTATGTTACCAGTTCTCCATTGCATGCGGATTTCGATAGAGTTCTTGAGGGAGTGCAGCCCAAACTATCAAGCAAAATGTCTCAATTTCTGGATTCGAAATTTACTGGGGAGGAGATTCGTAGAGCTGTTTTTGACACGGGACCGATGAAAGCTCCTGGGAGAGACAGTTTTTCGACCCTTGGGATACTATAGGGTTGAGTCTCGTGGCTGCTTGCTTGGGTTGAATGAGGGAGCTTCAGTGGAGGACATGAATAGTAATTTAATTACTTTGATTTCGAAGGTGGATTCTCCGAAGAGGATTTCTAATTTTTGACCAATTAGTTTGTGCAATGTCCTATACAAGATTATAGCTAAAGCATTGGCGAACCGCTATAGAAGAGTGTTGGGAGAGGTGATTTCAGATACGCAGAGTGCCTTTATACCGGGATGCTGATATTTGATAACACGATTGTTGGCTTCGAATATTTGTGAAGACTAAAACGAAGGAAAAAGAAATATGGCTCCATGGCGATCAAGTTAGACATGTCGAAAGCTTATGATTGAGTTGAATGGATTTTCATAGAGTTGATGATGAGGAAATTGGGTTTCTCTGATGCTTGGCTGAACCAGATTATGAGATGTGTGTCCTCAGTCTCTTATTCGGTCTTGCTTAGTGGTGACATGTGTGGGTGTATCAAGCCATCTAGGGGCCTTAGACAGAGAGATCTATTATCGCCGTATCTCTTTTTAATCTATGCAAAAGACTTCTCAAGTCTAATCCAAAAGGTGCAGCTTCAAGGAAAGCTTTCAGGTTTTAAGTGTAGTAGGAAAGGCCCAACTATCTTGCACATATTTTTCACGGATGAAAGCCTTCTATTCACAAAAGCTAATGAGACTAATTGTATGGCAGTAAAAGAGGTATTTGTAAGTCACGCAGCGGAAAAAAGTAGATAGGGTTTTAAAAAATTATCTTGGACCTTTTTGTATACATGAATATGAGGAGGGATTTGTTTTCATACCTTTAAAGATCTCTCATTCGTTTCTTTTCGATTCTTCACCACTAAGCCATCCAAGCTATGACCCGCGATCTAGCAACTATGTGTGGGCACGTCACGGATTCCTTGAATGAAGGCTACTGAGATGAAAAGACAAAACCTTGTCCTCTTGGTAGGGTTCGGCCAAGTCTTGAGCCAAAGAAAAAAAAAATCTTTTCTTTTTCTTCTTCTCCTTGCCGCACCTCTCTCTCTCTCTCTCTCTCTCTCTCCTCTCTCTCTCTCTCTCTCTCTCTCTCTGTATTAGGGTTAGGTTAGTTTGTTACCTAATAAGTATATCTTATATACCATGATCTTAGGGTTTAGTTGACCAAGTTAAAATAGGATTATAAATCCTTTTTTAATTCGGTTACAACTAGGACTTGAACCTTTGACCTCTTTAAAATAAATAAAATAATCTCTATTATTTTATTCATTTGCTTTCGTCAAGGTTCGAACCTGTAACCTCCAAATAACAATTAATAATTCTTAATTATTACTATGTCAATTAAATAATCATATTATTTAATTATATTTAATTAATCAATTAAATAATTTATTAATTAAATAATCATATAATTTAATTAATTCCCAGAATATATCCAAGTTACTTTCGTAACATAATTAATTGGACCATCCAATTTACCATGAGCCTTGTTACTAATAATCGTAAATGGCTAATAAGGGGACCTAATGGACCCACAGTTTTGAGCTCCAATAATACTTTTAAAAAATAAATTAAACTTTTTAATTAATATTTCACGATTATTAACGTTAGAGTTATTCCACTAAAAACCTAAGGTTGCACTCTCGTAACTGTAGATGTTTTACACAATCAAAATATTAGTGTCCATCGATATAACTATTTTATATGGTATGATCATCCACAAGTAGTTCATAATTAGAGCTAGGTTAAAAAGTCCGTTATACCTCTAATTATATCTTTTCCTTTAAGTATCATTGATTCTCTAATGAATGATTATATCATTCTTTTCTTTACGGAAGAAGGAGAGTGCTCTTAATCATTTAAGTCCTGAATCAACCCTTAAGAGAACTACTCATCTACTTCTCGCAAGAAAGAGTGGATTCCTTTATTGTATGCATACCTTCCCAGCCACAAGCCAAACCGTGATTCCAAGATACGGAGTTATTGATCGGAAATGCTACTCCGATCTCAGTCATGGTATGTTAAGAAACACGATCAAACTTAAAGGAGTCAATAAGACACTTAAGATTTAGATCACCCATATACAACCATCATTTGTCAATATATATGAATCTTTTCAACTAACGGATCTTGGTGATAGATTCATATAGATCGTGGCCCAATCCTATATGATCACATCATATAAGGTGTCTCCATTCTCACATCACCATCTGAGTAGTCTAGGATAAGACTACCGTACATTACGGAATGGACCACAGCTGTAGATTATCCACAAATAAAGTACCCATCTTTATTTGCTTTCTACGGACTCTTTAGATTGCACGTCTTAAACCGAATTCCTCTGTATATGACATTCATATACTCAGTTTGAGATTACATCTAGCAAGCTTGGATGTTTAGTACATATAATATAAACGTATGAGTCATATTTATTAAATGAAAATATTACTTCTTTTATTAATGAATTTATAACATTTACAAATTACAAGTTTTAGGACATAAATCCCAGCAATATTAGACGTTTATGCTAGAGCATCAGGTTAGATGGTTAATGTTAAAAAGTCAACTATGTGTGTTAGTCCTTTTTTTCACTGCTATTGAAGGAGAGAACTTGGCTGCAAAGGTGGGGGTTCATCTAGTGGAGTGCCATGAGTAATGCTTGGGGCTTCCATGTTTTACAGGCATGAATAAGCAGAAGTTGTTTGCTGATATTGTCAATCGTATTTGGGGAAAAATTAAAGGTTGAGGAGACAAATTACTTTCTGTTGGGGAAAAGAGATATTCATCAAAGCATTCGTTCAACCAGTTCCAACTTATTTCATGAGCCTATTCTGCCTTCCGAAAGGGTTAATTTAAGAAATCCAACAGTTGTGTTCCTGGTTTTGATGGGAGAGCAATCTAAATAATCGAAAAATTCACTGATGTACATGGTCTCGCTTGTTTAAGTCAAAAATGGAGGTGGCTTGGGTTTTCATGATATTGAAACCTTTAATATGGGCCTTCTGGCTAACCAGTGTTGAGGATTTTGAAAAAGCCCGATTCTCTAATAGCTAAAGTTTTAAAAGGCTATTACTTCCACAATAAAAACTTTCTAGAAGACTCTAAAAAGTCTACTGACTTTTTTGTGTGGAAGAGTATTAGATGGGGAAAAGGTTTGATTGAGGAGGGTTTGAGATGGAGGGTGGGCGGGGGATCGTCTATCCAAATTTACAAAGATAGGTGGATTTCGAGGCCATCAATCTTAAAAAAAATTCTCCTTCGTGTTTGGGTGAAAATGCTATTATGGACTGTTTTTTGTCTTCGTCGGGAGGTTGGGATGTTCAATTAAAGAAGACTGTTAAGCTATCTTGTAGATTTCAATTGGTTCAAATAGCTCAGAAGATACTGTCATGTGGCATTACGAGAATAGTGGGAGATATACGGTTAAGAACGGTTATTGGGTTGGTCAATCCCTTGAAGCAAATCCTAGCTCCTCAAATGCGAGTTCAGTAGTCTGTTGGTGGAAAACCTTATAGAAAATGGTTGTCCTGCTGAAGGTTAAGGTGTTGGTATGGAAGGCTTGCCATGACTGGATCCCAACGATGGAAAACTTGGCTTGCCGGGGAGTGTCAGTCGACACTAGATACCTTTTATGCTCCAATGTGAATGAGTCGACTCTTCATGGCCTGTGGGGTTGTAAAAGGTTAAAACATGTTCGTGCAGCTTGGCTTCCTCAAAGTTCTATAATCCAAGAAAAAAAATGGAAGTTTTTTTTTTGAATTTGTGCTCAATTGTTTTTCTTGTCTAAATAGTGTAGACTTGGAGTTTTTTTGTGTTATCATCTGGATGGTCTGGTTCCTATGTAATTATGCTATACATGGCTCTCCAAATCAAGACATATCTACTATGGTGGAGTGGGCCCAAATTTTTTTGTTTGAGTATAAGGAGTGTGTCTCCAAGATGAACTTGACTAAGAGGAAGGGGTTTTCCATAGAAAAGAATTGGAGGCCGTTGGATACAGATATGTATAAGATCAATTGTGACGCGGCGGTTGACGAAAGTAATGTTATTATTGGTATTGGAATTGTGATTAGGGACTGTACAGGTTTTGTGTTGGCCGCGTGTTCCCAAACAATTGTGGCTACTTATACTGCTCAGGTGGCGGAAGCGGTTGCTATCTATAGAGGTATTCAATTTGCTAAAGATTGTGGTTTGGTGCCTTGTGTCCTTGAATCTAATGCGGCAGTGGTGGTGAAATGGATCAACGAGGGCAGTCATTTTTACTCAGGTTGTGGTGTGATTCTATCTGATATTTCGAAACTAATTTCGGAGCTGGGTGGTATTTCTATCGAGTACATCCCTAGATTGGCTAACAAAGTTGTTGATGGGCTTGCAAAAAAAGGCCTGGTCTGTTTTGAAGACTCGTTTTGGATGGAGAATTAGCCCCCGTCCTGCAGGCTGTTTTCAGCTGTTTTTGTTTTTATTTTCCAAAAATGATTTCGAATTCGTGTCATGTAAACTGTTTTTCATTTTATTTTCAGAAATCAAAAACAAAAACAAAAACAAAAACAAAGCCAAGTGTTAAAAGTGGAAATTTTGAAAAACAAAAAAAAAAAATTGTTTTCTGTATTTGAAATACAATTTCAAAAACAAAATTAAAAACAAACAGTCAGATAAACATAAAAATCTCGACACTCACTCACTCTCACTCTCACTCTCACTCTCAAGTCTCAGCTCACTCCTCTTAGCTCTTCTTCCTCCATGACCGATCTCTACAAGGTATGTCTTCTTCTGATTTTCGTCTTCTTCTTCTTCTTCTGATTCTTCTTCAGATTTTCATCTTCTTCTTCTTGTTCTTGCTGTTGTTGTTCTTCTTCTTCTGCAGTAGATCTTGTTGTTTTTGTTGTTGTTGTTGTTCTTCTTCTTCTTCTTCTTCAAATTTTCGTCTTCTTCTTCTTGTTCTTCTTCTTGTGCAGCAGATCTTGTTGTTGTTGTTGTTGTTCTTCTTCCTCTTCTTCTTTAATTTTTTATTTTTCAATTTTTTTGTTTCATAAACCGAAATTAGTGTAGATTTACTTGGATCTACGTAAATCCTCTTCACGAAAATGTTTTTTTTTTTTTCACGAAACAGAAACCCTAATCCCCAAATCTATTTCAAAATTGGTAGCTTTGGTTTGATTATATCATATCTATTTCAAAGTTACATATCTATATATAAGTATTGATCATGAGTATTAATTTTATTGTAACCCAATTAACGCTTCAAATAACTCCATCAAGCTATGTAATTTTTTTCTTTAATTAGTTAATGGATATGATAACTCCATTATCAAAAACCAGGGCATATTACTAAGCTTCTAATGACTCTAATATTTACCTCAATTTTGTTTAATCTCATGCAAATAATCTTTGATATCCCATCGAATCATCGTAGTTCTGAGTTGATCATTATTAACTTATTAATACTATCGATTTATCATGGCTAGTTAATGATAAATTGATTGAATCTGAAATCCCATGTTCAATCCAATTCGATTTTTTTATCATTAGTGCAAATGTTTTTGCAAAGACAGTTATAAGTAGATGTACACTATTTTTGCTAATTTTATTATGTGTAATCTTATTAATTTTTATTTTGTAGTGATTATTGGGGAAAATTTGATATTGTCAAAGGCAGCTGTAGAAGATTTGAGCAAAAATCTGGTTTAGAAGCTTTGAGCACTTCAACTTACACAATTTAAGGTGATTTTCCTATATTTTTTTTTTGTTCTTATCTCAGGATATTTTAATTTGATATCACCATATTTGTTGAAATTTAATAAGCTAGTATGTTTTGTTCTTATGGTGTGAGTGTATGTCTAGTGTACATAATAAGCTAGTATGTCTGGTGTACATTTTTAATCTTGCTCTTGCATTGATTTTGAACTTTACACTGTTTGTATGTGTTATGGTTTCTTTTTGTAGGTTTTTTAATTAGCTTTATATTTTGATCAAGTTTCGTTTTTTTGTAATTTTTCACCTTTACTTTCATTATTATTGATTTTACTATTTTATTAAGCAAATGTGTATTGATTGTTAGTTATAGGGTTTACTTTCAATAAATGGGAAATTCTCGGTCAAGGTTGGCATATAGCTACTAGGTAGACTTAAAAAAAAAAAAAAAAAAAAAAAAAAAAGGAGTTATAAGTGGGTTGGTTTATTCATATACATATATATCAAGTATCACCTACTTGCATGAGTTATGCGAATAGTCCCCATCAATCTTTTGTATATGAATTGCAATATCATATACAAATCATGCACAAACTTTATTTTTGTGTTTGTGTTCGAGTATAAAAGGATTACCAAAGCATTTTTGTTTCATGAGAATCATTCTTTGAAATAGATGCATGCACGATATCTGTAAGCACGATATCTGTAAGAATATATATATAAAAAATTTGCCTCAAAAAAATACCGGTAAAAATATTTTTATATATGCCTTAAACTTTGAAAGGCCATAACTTTGTGCTCGGATGTTCGAATTGGGTGATTTTTTTTTTTAAATCGCATAGAATGATGCAAGGAATCCAATGGGAGCAATCCGAAGGGCTTGTGGCCACTTTTCGAGCCCCAAAAACCCCTTTTTCATTAAAAAAAAAAATGGGTTTTTAAGTGTCGTGTCCGTTTCGAACCTCATTTAAGCCTAGTAAGAAACCTTTTCCTCTCGATCCGACACCACACCCGTGCCCGTCTTGGTCCGGAGAATTACTTTAACATCAGGCCTCGTGTAAATGGACATGTTTTTAAAAAAATCTTTATACTACTTATAGTTTTTGTTTCAATTATTATACTAGAATTGAATGTGGTTTCATCGGTTAGGGTGTTATCATTTTTCTTTTGCAACCATGGTTCAAGCATCCATACCCAAAACTTAATAGATATAATCTTGATACTACTACTTAAATATTTTTGGCAAAATATTATACCAGTATAGAATGTGGTTTCACTGGTTAGACTACTTAAACTTAAGTCTTTTTTTTTTTTTTTTTTTGTTTAATTAAAAAAAAAAAAAAGGTTCAAAACCGCCGGTTCCAATGGAACCGGAACCGGAACCGACATATAGCGGTTCCGGTTCCGGTTTCGGGTCGGTTCCGGTTCCGGTTCCGGTTCCATCAAACCACGGAAACAGAATCGGAACCGAAACCGGAACCGAAACCAGACCGGAACCGTGCCAGGTCTACCTTCTAGATCTCTGGTTGATGTTGTTATTTTTGCAAAGCATGTTTTTTTGGTTGATATCAAATATTATAATGTTTGTGAATCTGTTTATTTTTATCATTGCTGTGATTCGAGTTTTATTTATTTATTTATTTATTTTTATTTTTATGGATTCGTTAAATGCAGATGGTAAATAGGGTTCTTGAATCAGGGGCATTCATTGAGGTTGTCACATTGTCATTTATTTTTAATTTACTAGGACAGGAGTCTGTGTTTTTGGTAGGAAACATGTTTGGCTACAAGTTAAAATGCAACGATTGGTGTTAGTGGTGGTGGTGGTGTTGGCCTTGGTTTCGGTAAATGGGGGCAGGAAGGTGGTAAAGGCGTTGTGATATTGCGGTGGTGTTAGACAGCTGATGGTATAGTGGCATTGGATATAAATGACTTGGATGGTGGTGGGTATTGTGGTAGTGTTGAATGGTGTTGTAGATATTATACGGTACACTTAACAAATATACATATGTACAATGGTTTATTTTTATTTTTTTGTTGGCTTAACTTATAGACTTTCGAGACTTTATAAAAAGGAAAAGTGTATGTGGTTGTTAACTTTTTATCGGGATTAAAGTAAAGTGTATGGTGTTTATTATAAGTTTATAATGAGAAAGTGAGTAGTATTATCGTGTAAAAATATGATGTATAATGTACAAACAAATTGATCGATATCTGCTTCTCTGTTCTCTCTCTCCATGTGCATTTGATCAGAAAATCTGTTTAATTTTCTTATTGCTTCAACCACTATTTTGTGGATATGGTTAATTATAAGTAACTAGGTTTACAATCAACTTGAGGTACATGGCATAATCATAGATTTTTTCAAAAAATTAAATCAAATTTAGGTTTATTTATTTTTCAGACCAAATTTGGACTTAATAAAGTTGTATTTAGTCTACATGATATAACTTTATGAATATATATAAAGTTGTATTTAGTCTACATGATATAATTAATGTTTAATTACTTCATTATGATGTTTTATGAATTTACCAATGATATTATTTTCATGAAATCTCAACAAATTCAAAATTGTGAATTTGTGATGGACTTATTCAATTGCTAATGAGTTAAATATTTGGGAAATTTAGATTTAAATAATAGGGAAATTGAGTAGATTTTATTGATGTTATCTTAGTTATGATTAAATTTTTATGACACATATGGATCAATTTAAAAACTTTCCAGAGATTATGTACACGTAAGACAATTCGTTAGATTAAAACGCAAAAGAAATAAATATAATAAAATTGAAGTCTAAAAATTTGGTATGTGGTGTGCATAGAAAATTTTTTTTCAGTCTTCTTTAATAAATTTAATTAAGAATACATTTATCAATAATAAAATTCTACTACAAATATATATATAATTCAAACCAACCTATACAAACAACTATAGTTTATATAAGTGTTTGTATTGCTCTGTTTGGGTGTTGTTTTGATTATATTGTTCTATTGTTCTGTTTTGAGGGTTTGTTTTATTTCAATATTCTTAAAACAGCAAATATAATGGAACCCGTTGATGTTGATGTCGATGTTGACGAATGGCCGAATGGACAAGGACAAAGAGAAGGTGAAGGTAGACCTATTCCTAATATAGATTTATCTTCATCAAATGTAGCACTAATGAGTAATATTAGAGATGAAATCGCAAACAAAATGTGGCGAGATTGCTCACGCAATAGGAGGTGATGTCTTGTAACAGGAGGTGGTGTCTTCTGGAATTTATTCGTGATTTTATATAATTAGATTATGTCAATGCTATGTTATCAGAATTTTAATGAAATATAAAAATAATCTATGATTATGGAAATTGATAGTTATGTATTTTTTGTTAATGCTAAAAAATCAAATATCATACAATCCTTTTTATAATTTAATTAAAAATGATTGAATGGTCTGTAAATAATGATTAAATTTAAATTATTATATTATTATGAATAGTGGTATAATTATTTTATATATTAAATTATAAATTTAAGTGGATGAAAATAAATATTACAACCTTATGAAAATAGTTTAAAGAGATGGGAGAGTTCAATTAAATATGTAAAAGTTCTTCAGTTTTTTTTTGTTTTCAATTAATCTATCGGACGCGTTTTTACTGTTTTCATTTTTAGAATTCAGCTTTCAGTAAAGCTACCGGACGCGTTTTTACTGTTTTTATTTTCAGAATACAGTTTTCAGTAAATGCTACTAGACACGTTTTCGGAATTCAAAACTGAAACCAAAAACACTGTTTTCATTTTCATTTTTATTTTCGAAAAACAAAAACAGAAAATGGCTTGCAGGACGAGCCCTTACCCGTTATGTGTTAGAATAGCTGTTGTGGCTAAGATGCTTAGGTAACCTCCTGTGTTTTTGTTGTTGCTTTGTTACCTATTTTCTTTGTTTTTCTCTGTTTCTTATAAAAAATAAAAATAAAAATAAAAAAGTGCGAAACACAATTCTAAATTAAAAAAACATTTCTTTTAAGCTTGCCTCAAAAACAATTGATGAGTATATCAATTTTGATATATAAAAGGTTGTGTCATAGTAAAAATGACTTGATTTATAAGAAATTAATAGAATTAAAGTTGTTAGAGATTTTAGAAGTTTTTAATTTATTTTATGATTTCAAAACCTATTTTATAGTTTTAAATGATTTATTTGACGAAATGAAGTTGATTCGGTGGTAAAACCCCTCACACATGCACCGTGATGTTGCGAGTTCAAGTCCTCCCCTCTTCCCAAAAGAACCCTAATTTATGTAAAAGTGTAATATTTCAAAAAAAAAGTTTTAAATGATATATATATATATATATATATATATATTTGAAAGTTTTATAATAGGAATACTGAAGCCTACCAATATCGGAAAACACATGGACGGTCAAAATATCTGCTCCAACAAGTCATGAGAAAATTTCTCACACATGTAAAATGCTTGTGATGAGATTCGAAACTCTCATCATCAATGTGAAAGGAAGGGGCAGTACCATCTAAACGTTGATGTTCAACAATTATGTGGTAACCATTTAATTACTTTCACTCCCGCGAAATCCAGAAAAAACACCTCAAATTTCCCGCGCAAACCAAAACCAGATCCCAACACTCAATTTAAAATCAAAACCCTAGTGATTCCATTTTCCAAGCAAACCAACTAGACTATCATCGCCACCGCCATGAAAGTCCGCTCGTTGAAGCTAAGAGAAGCTCACAAGTCCGGCGCCACCGGCAATGGCTCCTTTTGCTCTATCCTGTGGGACCTACAAGCCCACCACCTGGTCACGGCGTCATCTTCGGAGACCACAATCTCCGTCCACGATCCTCTCCCCACTTCGAATCCGCCCAAGATCCTGCGCCACCATCGCGATGGAGTCACGGCCTTGGCCCTCAGCCCCAACTCCACTTGTCTCGCCTCTGGATCTATTGATCACTCAGTCAAGCTCTACAAGTTTCCAGGTATCATTTGATAGTTTTTTTTTTTTTTTTTTTCATGGTTTAATTAGTTTTGGCCATGCATTGCTGCGATCTCAGTGATCAATGTTATGATTTTTATTTTAATTATTATCAGGTAAATTTTTGTTCGTTTTGATTTTCTATTTTTTTTTTTTTATAAATTTAATTTAATTTTTTAGTTTTTATGTTAACTTAATAATGATTTAATCTATATTAACACATTGTTCCTCTAAATAGTTTGTAAATTTTATATAAAATTAATGGACTAAATTACGTTGGTATAAAATCAGAAAACCTAACCTTAATGGCTTTTTCTGCTGGAATTTATATAATTTGTATTTTCTCACTTGAGATTTCGAATTGGCATGAAAATTTAGATATTTTCAATCACAGTTGTACTAGCAAAAATTTTGTTCCTAAATACCCAATTGTGAATACTTTAGCCACATCTAATGATTCTGCAGAAGCAATTTTGTTTATGATTTTAGTAGTGTTTTATATATTTGAAATATTGTCAGGTGGAGAATTTCAGAGTAATATCACAAGATTTACCCTACCAATTCGTGTCCTTGCTTTCAATAAATCGGGGAGCTTGTTGGCAGCTGCCGGTGATGATGAAGGCATTAAGCTTATTAATACAATTGACGGTTCAATTGCAAGGGTGCTCAAAGGACATAAAGGACCCGTCACTGGTTTAGATTTTGACCCCAATAATGAATATTTGGCATCTGTTGATTCAATTGGAACTGTTATATTCTGGGAACTCCAGTCTGGAAGAGCATTACATACTCTTAAAGGCATTGCTCCTGACATTGGTTCTGATGTTTCTGTCATGAATGTACTGAGCTGGAGTCCTGAAGGGGCAACGTTAGCTGTACCGGGTATGAAAAATGATGTGGTGATATATGATAGAGACACAGCTGAAAAATTGTTTTCATTGAGAGGTGATCATGTGCAGCCTATATGCTTCTTATCTTGGTCACCTAATGGCAAATACATGGCTACTTCTAGTTTGGATCGGCAGATTCTAATTTGGGATGTTGATAAGAAACAGGACATAGACAGACAAAAAATTGATGATAGAATATGTTGTATGGCCTGGAAGCCTATTGGCAATGCATTGGCTTTTATTGATGTTATGGGAAGATATGGTGTGTGGGAATCAGTGGTTCCTTCGTCAATGAAATCTCCTACAGAAGATATTCCAAATTCACGATCAAAGAACAGTAACAGGCTTCTTTTGTTTGATGAGGAGCAGGAGCCTAGTATATCTGGGAGTTTAAGTGATCTTGGAGAAGATAGCCATTGTGAATCTGAACCTCCAACCAGAAAGAGATTAAGGAAACATTCTATAGTTGAGGAAGATCTGGATGATGATGTTAATGATGAGTTGAACTTGTTTCCTAAGACTGAATCCCGGAAAAAGGCAAATTCTACTCACAAGGAATACCCTGATAAGGGATTTGGACTGAAAAGCAAAAGGACATCTAGTGGGACAAAAATGCAGCAGGCGTTTCAACCAGGTGCTACTCCTGTGCAGCCTGGGAAGAGGCACTTCTTGTGCTACAATATGCTTGGAACAATTACCTCAATTGAACATGATGGAAATTCCCATATAGAGGTTACTGAACTGTTTTTAATTTTTGGTTTCAGTGTTCTTTTCTTTTATGTTTTTTGCTTGCTCTTTTTGGAAATAGTTTCTCAAAATCCCTCTGCCGCTTCTGATGAAAACTTGGAATCATGTTTATTAGCCAGGGTGAATGGCAATTTGGCCATTCTTTTATTATGTGCTGATAGTTTAGTGATCTTGGATACAGGTTGATTTTCATGATACTGGCAGAGGTCCACGAGTCCCATCAATGACTGATTATTTTGGATTCACGATGGCTTCATTAAATGAAAATGGAAGCGTTTTTGCAAATCCTTGCAAGGGTGAGAAGAACATGAGTACTCTCATGTATCGTCCATTTAGCAGCTGGGCAAATAACAGTGAGGTCATTTCATTTGCAATTTCAATAATTTTGTCTCTGCAGATAACAGTATAACACACTTTGTTGGTGTAGTGAATTTGTAATTTATCTGTATGCTGATTGTTGATGCATGCTGGAAACACAGTGGTCTATGCGGTTTGAAGGAGAAGAAGTAAAGGTTGTTTCACTTGGTACAGCTTGGGTGGCTGCAATTACAAATCTCAATATTCTTCGCATCTTCACTGAGGGTGGCTTGCAGGTTTGTCTATTTGCTTTTTATGATATGAATGATGTTTTAAGATGTATCTATATGGCCTTTCACTGTCTATTCTAAGCTTCTCCTTTACTAATAATTCTCAATGTCATGGTAATGTCTTAAAACTTTCATGCAAAGTTTTTATTTATTTATAATTTTTCCATCTTCCCCCTCTGTGCTGGGGTCTGGTCATACTGCAATGTTAACTGTTTGCATTAAAGACAACTGATGCTATGTTTTTCCTGGTACCATTTGAAAAGTTTTGGAACTTTGTTTCAATGAATGAGGTCTATAATTTGCACGGATAAAAATCTGCTAAAATATGATTATTCAGTGAAGGACAATAAGACTATAAGAAGCTTCAAATATATATATCATATTTAACTTTTATTTATTTACTTGATGTTGCATACGTGTGAAATTGATTGGTAACAAAAATTTAAACCAGAAGAAAATAGTAATGTACTCATGTATCCAGAACCTATTATATTTTGCATTAGGCTTTGATTTTACAGAATTTATTTTAGCTTTACAGATGATCCATCCTTCTATTGGAAGGTTTGTTATTGAAGTTGTCACAAACTCACAATCAGAAGGAGAAACAAAAATGATTTTCTTTATGGTGATAATGATTTCTTATTTTCTTAATGCAACTGAAAGATGAAAATGTATCCCCTAACTCCTTCCATATATACCCATGAGGGTTAGCAGAATGGTCAGGCTTGTGGTGTGCTCCCATAAGGTTTGGGGTTAAAACTTCAAACCTCTCATGGGTATTTGACCAAAGGCCATAGTTTCCTGTTTACCAAAGATGATAGGGTTCGGCGGGTGTCAAGTTTCGAACTCGTGTTCGCTAAGCGGGTTTTGGGTTATCATAAAAAAAATAAAATAAAAATTCTCCTTCCACGTGCAGCTGTGGTTCTGGTATCAGAGAAGCAGATCAGACACAAGCAATCCTTATATTTGATGGCCTTTTTTTTTTTCCATTAGATACATGATTTCTTGTAGTACTAACAATCTAGACCCCCTTTTTTTTTTTTTTTTTTTTTTTTGAATCAACAATCCAATGTCTAAATCATCTACTTTTGTAATGCGTATTACCTTTCTGTCTGTGTTGCTAATTGCACTTCCTTGCAGAGACATATTCTCTCCCTTGATGGACCAGTGGTGACTGCATCAGGCTTCCAAGATCAACTTGCAGTTGTCACTCATGTTTCTGATTGTCTTCCTTCAAATGATCAGGTATCATTTGAAACTTTGTCGCAGTTAGGCTCTGTTAATTGTTTTAAGGCTAAGCTGACTGACCATTTTGTTAATTTAATGATAATTACATTGAAAGAATATCTCACTAAATTGAAAGGCACACTTGTACTGCTGAAATCATTCTGAATGAAATAAACTGATTAACTCTGCCTGTTGGAAAATTGTTACCACATGTTAGGACATGGTTTAGTCAGTCATCCGTTTGATCCCATTACCTCATAATATATGCTGTTTGCTGAAAAGTAATACACTAACTTGGTTCTTTACTTGTACAAACAAGCAGATGCTGGAGTTTAGAGTATTCAACATAGCTAAGGGGACTCAGCCCTTGAAAGGACGGCTTCCATTAAGTCCTGGTTCCCATCTAACATGGTTTGGGTTTAGTGAAGAAGGTCAATTAAGTTCTTACGATTCTAAGGTATGCCCTGCTCTGTTCTCTTATCATTTCACTACCCTTAATATCACTTCTTGATCAATTATCTGAGTTACAGAGGAAAATGTGTAGGGTGTATTGCGGGTTTTTACAAGCCTATATTGTGGCAGCTGGCTCCCACTCTTCAGGTTAAAGATTTGTCTGTTTAAGAACATGGAATGATTTCCTGTACTTAATGTATAATATATATATATATATATATATACAGAAATTCTATTATCAGTTCGAACTGACAAAAGTTATATCAGTTCCTTACATGTGGGCCACTGGATTTAAATACTTTGACTGACAAGTGCATATAGTCAAGTCAAAGTATTTAAATCTAGTGACCCACATACAAGGAACTGATATAACTTTTGTCAGTTTGAACTGATAATAGAAAGACTGTATATATATATATCAATATATGTATTGGTCCTTTTGACTATAATAACATCATGTCATGCAGTGGTAGTAAAGAGAAGAAGTCAGATGAAAACTATTGGATTGTTGGGTTGAATGCAAGCAAGTTGTTTTGTATTGTCTGTAAAAGTCCTGACTTGTTCCCACAGGTAGGATAGCGCACTGTGTCGACTGTTTCTATGTTTATCTTTCACAAATATGAATTATTCGTAACTACTTTTGTTCCATTTATAGGTGATGCCCAAACCGGTTCTCACCCTACTAGATCTTTCATTTCCTCTTGCATCCTCTGATCTGGGAGCAGAAACCCTTGAAAACGATTTTATACTTAATAACATTAATCTATCACAGGTTAATTTTTTTCCACCCTATCACTCAGCCTTTATGCTCAGTATTACATAAGCTGTTGAGCTTGTCAATTTTACACTCTCTATAACATATGTGCCTTGCAGATTCAAAAAAGGATAGAAGAGACGGCGAGTGCTGGTTTGGATATCAGCTCACTTGATGATGAGGCTTTCAATACAGAAGCAGCCCAAGATAGATGCATCTTGAGGCTTATTGCAGCTTGCTGCAATGGTGAGTCTTTTTTAATTTCTAAGAAAACTCGTTATAGGAAAGCAAATCAATTTTCGAGTCCATTTCACATTCAAAAATTCCGAACAAAAAACAAAAAATCAGCTTGCTACTGAGTGGATAACAGCATACCTGTTATGGTTGTTTCAGGTGACAAGCTCATAAGAGCTACTGAACTTGTGAAGCTTCTATCACTGGAAAAATCAGTGCAGGGTGCAATAAAGCTTGTCACTAAATTAAAGCTCCCTAATTTGGCAGAAAGGTTCAACAGCATACTGGAGGTAAGCCTTTGAATTTCGATAGTCTATCAAGGTTGTCTGGTTATTCAAATCTTATTTTTTTAGTCTGCAAGAGAGGTAGTCAAATTCCATTTTCCACTTTAGCCGCGGTTGCTTAAATCTTCTTTCTACTGAATAACAGGAAAGACTGCTGAATGAAACCAAGGATGTTTTAAACACCTCTTTCTTGAACTCAAACGGTGGCAAAGTTGCAACCAGCAAGGCCTTAACTTCAACCGAAAAAAGTGAAATATCAGAACCTGTTATTCCATCATCATCATCGGTAAAACTGCTGTCTGCTCCTCTGTTTAAAAAGAAAACAAAATCTTCAGATGGAATTAAACTTGGTAAGGAATCAAAGCATGACAACCAAACTGCAGATTTGGAACTAAAGAATATAGAAGAGGTGATGAATGCTGAAGTGGAAACGGAGATACGATCACAAAATCCATCTAATCCATTTTCAAAGACATTAATCAATCAGGAGAAAGTGAACAAGAATCAAGGGAAACCACAGCATCCGTCTAATCCGTTTTTAAAATCATCAATCAAGTGAAATCCTTTCAGTAGTGCAAGAACAAGAATGTAAAAGTATAAAAGATAGAATTTGGAAGCTGATTTTGTAATAATGTTATTATTTATGATATATTCTTCAAGCATTACTCCTTCCAATGGTACGCAATTAGATTGTTCATTAACTATATGAAACTTTTTCATGAAATTGTACAAACATACTCTCCCAAGTATCGTTGTCATAACAAAAGTGTGGTGATATCTATTAGTATACTCAAAGTTGTGTGCTCGTGAGGGGAAAACTATATGTTTAGGTGGAGATTTCAATCTATCAAACATATTTAAGATATTACTTCATAAAAGAAAACCTATTTGAGAAATGATAAGTATAAACCTTGTAATTTCAAACATTTGTAACATGATCAAATGTAGAATGAACGTCTTTTGTCACCGAACCTCATTGGATGGTGGTCTAATTAATGGCCCCTTACAACATCTACCCTTAAATAAGGGGGTCTGCAAGCGAGATGCTCCAAGAATTTTGCTTTGATACCTATTCTAATTACAGTAGTATTTGTTCATTAATAAGGACAATTGAATAGAAATAATTAATTAATTAATTAAGGAATTCTCTGTTTTTTTAATTTATTATTATTATTATTATTATTATTATTTGAAAAGTAACAAAATCCAGAGTATGGTTTGAGCTTAAGAGTTAAGACACAACAAACATAAATAAATAAATAAATAAATAAATAAATTGAAAATTTACATCTCATTAAAAATAGGCACTCACGTCGCTTAAGTTACGGTTGAAACTTGGTAACGACGAAAACAATATAAATAGACAAAACAGTCCCTTACTCTCCATTCGCTTCCATTAACGGAGGGCACATAAGTAATTGCACATCCAACAACCTTCAAAACCACAATCTCACCAGCTTTTTCTTCTGAAAACCAAACATTCAAAAACCACAACCCCCAAAAGCTTTGATCTTTTTTTTTTTCTTTTCAAACTTTTTTATTTAACAGAAAAAAAAAAATTAAAAATGGCGCAAGTGTCTTCGTATCTCCATCTCCACCACGACCTCGAAGACGAAACCATAGAGTCTCTACCTTACTGGTCTCACCACGATTTCTACCCCTACTCAGAAGAACCCGAATTCGAACCGCTCTCCGATCCCCACCACCGCCTCCGCCGAGGCCTCCACCAGTCCTCCGTTCATATTCATTTTGACGTTTCGGACACCGAGTCGCTGACTGAAAACGACCCAGATCTCCTCGATCATCGCGAGAACCAGGTCAATTTTGTCATGGATCTGTTTCAACAACGCGTGGAGCAATCTCAGGTAATTCGTCGTGATAATACTACTACATCGGATCCGGATCCGGATCCGTTAAACAGGTCGGATTTTGGTCCTTTTGATGGAAACGATGAATTGGGTAGTATCGATAATCTGGACCTCGACGTGGGTCTAGGGTTAGGGTTTGGTGTTTTGAACACTCTTGAAAATGGGAATCGTAGTAGTAATTCTAACACTAATAATGGTATTAATGATGACAATTGTAATAATTGTGGTTTTATTATTGATGATATTGATAATGATGATGTTGATGATTTCTTTGTTGAGAGGAGGGTTTCCGGTGAGGTGGGATCCACAGGCCTTCATGTTATCGGTTTTGGGTCGGATTCTGATTCTGATGACGATAATCATCATGAGATTGCGTTAGGGATGAGTAGTTTAGTGCATTCAGGGGATGAGTATGTCAATGAAGATGATCACGATGATGTAACAAGCATCCCTCTTTGTTGGGATTCTCTCCAGTTAGAGGATAATAGGGAAACCAATGAGGATTTTGAATGGGAGGAAGTTGACGGTGGAGTTGATGAGAGGGAGGTTTTGAGCATGTTTATTGATGATAATGATGATGATAATTCGATATCAGTTTCGATTTCACCTATAATTGCACCTGAGGATGCTGTTAGTGTGGAAAGAGTGGGAGCCTTTGGGAATTTGGAGTGGGAATTTTTGTTGAATGCTGATAATTTGGAGACAAACCCTGAAATGGATAACGATGATGAGCCTTTTTTTGGTGAGCATGATGATTTTTTTCATACTGCAGAGTATGATATGTTATTTGGGCAATTCACTGAGAATGAGAATGCTTGGATGGGTCGGCCTCCAGCCTCTAAATCTGTTGTTGAGAATCTTCCTGAGGTTGCTTTGACTCAAGAGGATGTGGAGAGTAATAATGCACTTTGTGCAGTGTGCAAGGATGAGATCAGCATTGGTGAGAAAGCAAAGCAGTTACCATGTGCACATCGGTATCATGGGGATTGCATTGTACCATGGCTGGGAATTAGAAATACATGTCCTGTCTGTCGCTATGAGTTGCCTACAGATGATGCTGGCTATGAAAGGAGAAGGAACCGGAGAAATTCTCATAGTTTGTGATGGTAATTTATGTTGACATATGAATTTGAAGTTTTTTATTGAGCAGTAGGTTGTTTAAATTGAAGATGTTGCTGTGAGAAGGAGGTTATCTACATACTAGAAGATTATGAGATATCTTCTTTTTTATTTGTTTTGGTGACGGTAGAAGAATGTTTAATTACTGCATTGTTGTCCTCTTTTGATTTTTGATTTTATTTTTTTTTAATTTTTGAATTCAAATAACGTTGAATGTATATATTTGTTGTGTTCTTGTTGTTTCCTTTTTTGGCTTGTGTAATTATATTTTCTGGAGCAAGTGTACAAATGTATTTTATGCCAATTTAAAGCACAATTTAGAGGTTGAAGATGGGGCTTTCTGTCCTTGTAGCGCTCATGACCACTCTGAAGATGGCTAGTCATCTCTTACCTATTGAAGTCTACCAATTCATAGTCTTAACAGCTTGTTTCTGTCTTATACATTTTGTTTCTAGAGGAATCAAACCCTCCAATTAAAAAGGATATGCATGATGCATCTTACAATTGCATATTATTTCTGTGTTATCTGAATAGTTCGCATCATATACGAGCCAGCTATTACACTTCAATCATGCGTAACATGACTATGTATGCTTGTATCTACTAATAGATTTTCTGATGCTAAATTTGAGCCTCTTATTTTATTCTCTCTTTTTTTTTTCATTTTTGGTCTCTGACTTGTGCAATTGTGTTTAGGTACACATACTAATCGTCCATTCATTATCTTAGTTCCTATCATTAGTGCTACTGTAGAAGTTTTATCTTTTAGTGGGTTCTGGAAGATATTATTGGATCTATGCCAAGGAAGTGTTTTTGGGGGTGAGATTTGGAAGATATTTTTGATGTATGCCAATGAAGTGTTTCTGCTAAAGTCTCCTTTGTTTTTTGTTTATTAATGAGGTAGGGTTATGTTGACTATAGGAGTATTAGGTTCAGTTGCTATTTCAGAAATCTCCAGATATTAGTTGAATGTGCATAAAATACTTAATTTGGTAAAACCTTAATCTTTTTCTTGTCTGGTAGGCTGGTAGCGTAAATTTTCACCAAGGCCGGAAGCTTAGCTGTAGGGGAGCCCTTGTATTTAGGCACATGGATTCAGTTGTTAGAATACTGGGACCTGCAACTAGCTATCCTTGATATACTGTCATTTGGCCTTGCAGGAAGTAGTCTAACAAGAGAGTTTATATCTATTATCTACATATTGTTTTTGTTTGTGGATATGAACACGTTACACGGTATTATGTAACTGTGATTTTACGCTAGTTGTAGGCTTCCATTGTTTTCCTATTTCAAATGATTTTTGGGAAATGTTTTTGAGTTTTATCTAAACTATAACCGGTTTTGAGGCTAGCTTGTCGACTTTGCTAGTAATGTCTTGTTTTGTGTCTCGTCCTTATTTTAGACGGTGTGAGATGTCATTAAAATGTGCATTCTTTTATTATAGTTAGTTATAATCTCAAGGAGGTAAATGAAATTTTGTTTATATATACAATATTATATTCATTCGGGTTTTTTTTTTAGAAAGAGGATGACTCGAATCCGTAATCTTGTGGTGCAGGTGTGAATGGTTTACTACTGCACTAATTTCATCTTGTTGGTTTTGGTTTATATATTAAGAGTAAATTACAACTTACATGCATTCGATTGTGCCAATAAATAGATGAATAGATGTTAAAATCATAAAATTAGACCACAGACTTTATAGTTGCTTTTGTTCCTCAACACTAACATTTCACATCCATAAAAGATTACTTTTATACTTGGAATTCTTTTCTTAATTTTTATTTCACTCTTTTTTTTGGGCGTCCAATCAAAGCAATATCACTGGTTATTTGGTCAAACATTAAAAAGAAGAAAAACAACTTTGCTTCTTACACGTTATAACCTCTACAAAACAAGGAAAACAAATGTTTAATGGTAAAATGCTTAAAATTATATTCCTTTTTTTCAGGTTTAATTTCCTTCTTGAATAACAAGTTACCACTTCTTTCAAAGGAAAAAAAAAATGCATAATTATTTGTAGAGAAAGAGGAGTAGATGGTGGATCTTACCATATTTATCAATTTGATTTTTCTTTTAAAAAGAATTTTTATCAACCCCTTTAAACCAAAATTAAGTTTTGTTGTTTTGTTGTTTATAAATTCATTGAAAATGAAAATTTATTTTGTTATAATTGTAATCACGTACGTGCGTTGTTTCATTTAATAAATTTGGTTAAGATGGTGAAGATCAACCGTGTAAAAGTCATGATTAAAATAGTAATAATTATGAAAGATTGTGACATTCTACATCTTTATTAATGAGAACTTAAAATACTTATCAAGTACTATACATGGCAATACGTGCAAGTTAGGGTCACAAACCATTGAATTGAGATCAAATTTTATAATTGAATCATTCCATTTTGGATCATAACTCATAATATTTGATATATTAGTTTGCCATTGCAAAATTCCGTGACTATGATTATTACCATAATACATTAAAACCATATATATACAACACTCACATTAGTTTGGTTTTGAAAATAATATAATCAAATTATTAAAATTAAATTCATTATATATTGGGATATGGTTACCTACTTACAATACCAATAGTCATTTTCAAGTGTGGGATCCTAGATTTATAGATATCGTGTCATTAGTAAACTCTTAACATTATAACTTATAACTCAATTTTAGGAAATTTATAACTTAAGGGTTAACTCTGAAAATCAAGACTATTTTACATTACTTTAAATCTCTTACCTGATAAAAATTAATCTGATGGGACATTAAACAACTTGTATATTATTCATTTTAGATTTTGGTAATAACACATAGATTTTACATATTCCAAAGATTTGTTGTCACGAATAAACCAAAATAATAATTATAATAATAATAAAAGTTGCTTAAAGCAGCTGCTAGTGATCATTTACACAAATGGCAAACGACAATGTTTTTGGTAAAAGAATGAGATAGTGATTATTTTAGTGAACATCTACACGTGATCCTCTTCGTTTTTTTTACCAAAGTTAGATTAGAAATTAATAGTTCTAAGTGCATTTTGTCAAAAAGCATTCATGATTTTTATGATGATGCTCTTTGATTTAGTAAGTATATGTATATGATCTACTATGAAATTAATGAAAAGTTTGATTGCTTTACAACCTCCTTAATTACCTCATTAATGTACCTTTAATTATCATGAAAACAATACTCATTATTTGACTTTTTGTGTTTTTAATCGTAAAATCAGGGACTTTAATTCTTCTTGTGTGTAACGTGTCGAACAGATATTGGTTTGATTAAAAGTAAAAATGTTTGTCATCATATCTCTTTAACATGAGTTATAGGAAACGTGTTTTTAAAATGATTTTAGCTGTCAACAATTATAAATTTTGGAATTTGATTTAATTCTAACCGAAGTTGATTCTAAGTATATTAGGAATGATTTAAAGGTTTTTTTTAATCAAGTTCTTGTCGATAAACATCTCTTTAATGGGCGTCTTACCTACCTGTACATAAGTTTTGAAGTATATATGGCATTAGTGTTAGCTACTAGCATGTAGTTCTATAATTTTGAACGGATTAATTCGGGGTTTACGTGTGTGTATGTATATATATTCTTTTTGCCAAAAAGGGAAAATTACAATGGACTCCCTGATGTTTAACCTTAAACACCTAAATGGAAAAGTATGTGTTTTCAACACAACACACCCCTACAATAAACAATGCTAGGTCCAATAGTTTAATCTAAAATATTTTTACAAAATTTTAGTAAATAAATAATAAAAATGCAATTACCAAATAGGTCTTCATATGACTATATTTCAAGTAATTTGTGATTTTTTTTTTCTTTCTAAAGTAAAATGGTACCTAATTTTTTTTATAGAAGTCGCCCTACAAGAGGATGCCCTATTTATTATTATTAAGCTTATTGTTATTTATTTATTTATTTATTTATTCTTATTACTTGCATTTTTGTTCTCATTTAAACTATTTTAGATATTTTAAAAGTCAAAGTTGGTCTACTTAATAGAATTCTACGGTTAAGTGTAGGGCATTTGTATATAATATCTAAACATTTTAAGCCAGGGTGATCTAGTGTAATTTTTCCAACCAAAAAACAAAAAGAATCATGTACATAAAGTCATAAATGTGTTCATGGCCATCAAGGACACCCACATAAATTAGAAGACCATCATATAAATTCTTCTTGCATACTTTAGTAGGAAAACCTGTCCTTTCACTCCTTCATAAAACCATATCTCTCTTCATGCCGTCTCTTTCTCTGTTGTTCTCCTTGTCTTCTTCAATTGATTATCAAGCTATGGAGGTGGATGATTTGAAGGAACAACATCATCATGGAAACACAGTTCCAAATCTTCTTCCCACTTACAAAACACAATCCTCTTTTGATCCTCTTGAATTGGCAAACCCTTCACAAATTCAAGAATGGAACAGGTTCTTACCCAACAGCCAACAGTTTCATGTTCCATTCAACTTATTCTCTCCAGATGAAGAAAGAGATAACAGACTGAACATCATACATGAGAAGAGGATGAAAAGAGTGATATCAAACAGAGAATCAGCTAGAAGATCACGGATGCGGAAGAAGAAACTAATCGAAGAGCTTCAGTTCCAGGTTAACCAACTCCAAACTCTCAATCATCAGCTATCGGAAAAGGTTATCCGTTTGCTAGAGAGCAACCATCAGATCCTCCAAGAGAATGCTCACCTCAAGGAGAAAGTTTCTTCCCTGCAAATACTTCTCACTGACCTTTTGTCACCTCTCAGAGGTCTAGATGAAGTCACCGGCAATGTGAATCGCCCACCGTCGTCCTCAACTCACTCTATCCATCCCTAGGTAAATTAAAAGATGGGATTGGAATGAGGAACACTGGAAAGATAGATACCCTTTGTCACTAAGAATGCTTATATTCTGAAACTACTGTCATTTGATGTATATAGTAATCCATACAATACAATATGATGCAAGATTGGAAACTTTTTATTATAACTCTTTCTCTCTGTTTTTTTTTTTTTTTTTTAACGAATCATTCAATAAGGCAAGGACTAAGGAAGATAATCAAACAGATAAGTATTCATCATTCAATGCCCTTCTTCTAATTCACATCCAATGGTTCGAGCCAACACAATTCTATTGAAAGCATTTATTCAAATACAATACCATATTTCACAGGAAGCAAGAAATTTGATTTTCAGCCACTCTTCTTAGGTGTGTGGTTTCCATTTGAGAAATTATTTGGGATCTCTGTTGTAGAAGATGAAGTGCTGGAACTCTGGTCCACTGAAGCCTGCAATGGGTCTGCAAATGATCGGGTGAAGGGCAACCTAAACAAGGTTAGCCAAATAAATTTTAGCTCATCACACAGCATAAGAGATCCCAAGTCATAAACACCTGTATGAATTTCAACCTACCTGCTTGACATTATAGTCTCACCATCTATTGTCGTCTTCTCGTCAAATATGTTGCCTGGAAGAACAAGAAATCCAAAATACAAATTTTACTAGTTTATCAACAAACAAATCAAAACATAAGGTCTAGACTTTATGGAACAACTGTTTAGTGTTTACCCCCATTAACATTATTCTTGGAGAAGTACTTTGACATCAACCGACGAGTGTAGTCGGCTTCATATTTTTCAAACTTCTCAACGTACTCCTTGCTTTCAAGAACCCTGACCAAATTGAAATACATCATATCATCTCCAACATAGATCTGTAAGCTAGTAAAAGTCAGCCATGACATTTATAAAATAGCTCATCTCCAACATAGTTTATGAGGTAAATATGTTCAGTTTTTCTAACGAAAAATTTCCCAAAAGAATTACTTAACATGACATTTATATGTGGACCTGCAATTACATATTTGTAAAATTAATATTAAAATGACAAATATAAATAAGAAAAGGACTAGGCTTAACATGACATTGATATGTTCATGTCGATGAACAGAAAAAGTATGCCACAATGAGGGCCTTACTCCAGCATGACATGCTAGCAGTACTGCCATAACAATACACATAGCTAGGAATGGGCAAAAATCGGCTAGGTCCAGTTCGTTTCATTTCGGCTTCATAGCTTGGAAAACTTGGAAATTGAGAAATAAATCTACCTAATTAGTTGTGTATAATAAATAATATCAAATTACAAACTCAGTTTCTTTTTCATTATTCCACCGACCCAATTCACATATAAATTCCACAATATTAATATAAATAACCAAAAAAAAAATCGTTTCAAAAGCAGCAGTAAGTCCTTGATTCATTACCAATTACAAATATGACTTGTTTTAGTTAAAAGGATTTATAGAGGATGGTGTGGTAATGCAACATCATTCAATCCAAATGATAATTCAACAAAATCCCACGTCCCACCATAATTGATCAATCATTTGACCCCAAAAACACCAAAAAATGAACAAACCACCCAAACCGAAAACAGAAAAAAAGTGAGGTAGTCTAGTAGGGGTGAGCATCAGAGCATCTAACAACGACAGAAAACAAGATTTATTTTACACAGACCTTGAATGGCGTTGATCTTCCATCAGAGGTGTCAAACTTTGAATATGGACAGCAACAAAAGGACTGATTCAAGTGGTCAAAAAGGGTTCAGGTGAGGTGAAGTTGAGAGAGAGGGTACTTGTCAGTGGCTGGGCTGTTATTGAGGTGAGGGTGGGAGTCAACTGATGCCGATTTTGCATTGATGGCAATGATATGAGTGAGAGTGATTTGTGGGTGTGTTCGATGGTGGTTGGGCTGATAAATAGAGAACAAGAGATGAGATGAGAGGGGCTAGGGTTTCAACTAGGTTTCTTTTCCTTATATAGGCCGTTTTTCAGGTTGGAAAATCCGATCCAACCCGAACCAAACCAAACCAAACCGAACCGAACGAACCAGGAAGCAAGGTTTGGTGCTTTCTGTATGAATTTTTATTTGGTAAGACAGAAGGCACAAAAAAGAATAATAGTGGCTGTATGAATTTTTATTTGGTATGACATAAGGTGCAAAAAAGAATAATAGTGGCTGAATTTTGGCTTAGAAATTAATATACCGCAAAATGTCCAACCCATAAAACTGAATGCTCTCCTTTCCTATTAACATCTAATGAGAAAATTTTGCTCAAAAAAAAAAAAAAAAAAAAAAAAAAAAAAAAAAAAAAAACTAATGAGAAAATTAGGAAAGAACATGTATTTAATCACTTAATCCTCAGCATAACCCAACCTCTGTTACCTGTTTTTACATATTTCTATGCTGACATGTACATGCCAGGGGATAACATTTTTAGCATTGACATAAATATCGTGGTTCAATTTATTCAGATGTAACTACTTGACACTATATATGTCCATGTTAACAAACTTATTGTTCAGTTTCCTGAGTGGGTTTGTAAAACAACACCAGTTGTTCCTGGAAGTTGCATTTATTTGTCACCAAATTTTATTTCTTTCGGACCCAAATACTATCTTTAGGATATATTAGGGGAGTGTTTGCTACATTTTTGCTCTTCTCAGGCAATGCTCACAGGCTGCAGGTTATGCATAATTTCAAACTTATCCATTCTTCACACTTAATGGCTAATGTGGGTACTAAAGTTTCTTCTCAATTATAAGTACAGAGATACACATATATTTTCATTGCATAGCTAAAACGACACACAACATATATTTTCAAACAGGCTTGTATCTTACATGTCCATGACAAATTTTCACATTGGCTGCAGAATTGTCCATAAAATTAAATTTTGTTCCTTATCATCTAACAAAAATGTTATGTTGAATTATAAAATTTGGTACGAGAAGACTTGAATGATGTAAATAATACATTAACCAGACTCAAATGTTTTCTCCTTTGCTTCAAATTTTCCAACTTAATTTTCAGAAAAAGATCCAAGTAAGCATATGATTAATTGCACTAAAAATAAAGTAATTGACAATATTTAATACGAGATGGAAATTGTGATGTCATATGAAGACTTACATATGCAGAAGGAAACATTATATAACAATTAGATATATTTGTCTAAAAATAGAAAATACTTACTGAATATGGCTGGGAACAACTTCAGCCTTCTTCTCAGAAACATCAAATACCCCATTGTTGGTTGCAACATCTTCGACCTTACATGGAAAAATATTATCAAAAGATTCACTATATTAAACACAAAATTATTTTATATAGTATATACAATAGAGAGAGAAAGAGGACCTCACGCTTAGGTTGAATAGGGTGAGTGGCTGAGTTCTGAGAATCGGAGGTAGGCGAGGACGATGGCACACTTGCCATTTCCAGTTTCAAAATGTACAGACACCAACACAGCAGAAAATTTTTCTCTACACTTATATAAGCAAAAACAAGAAATGTGAAAATGATCAAACATCAGTCTTCAATTCAGGCTAAATAATAATAATTAAAAAAAGCATCTTTGAATTCCATTTATAAGGAAGCCTAGAAAGAAGCTAAATAATGAGCTTTATCCACGAGAAAGTTGTCCTCTTCAACTTTTTAAAAAATTCTCCCATTCTTTTCTTGCAAAATTACCCAAAAAATAGCAAATATGCCACAAAACCACTATACTTTTGCTTTCTTCCACCCCCAAAAGCTTCAATATTTTCAATAAGAAGAGAGACACCAGATGGTTAGAAAGGGTTAAATTTGTGTAGAGAGAAAAAAAAAAAAAAAACAAAGATTTAAGGAAAGAAAAGAAACACAATCTTACATTCTAGTTCGTTCATGCTATAGCAGTCTTAGTTAAAATGCATTTTCACATTTCAGTACCGAAAGCATATTCATCGTTTTTGTCATTTTTAATAGTAACATTGAACATATATTAACTGTTTTTGATCCTTTTGATATTAAAAATATTCTTAAAAACGCATTGTAAAACAATATCTAACAGGCCTTAATTCTCTGACCCACAAATTGTTACAGTGAACATCTCAACTCAAACCATCACATGTCTTCGATTCCGTTTGGTTAACAATAAAAATCATTCATCCACAGTTTCCAATGAATAATTTATACTGCTTTGAGACATAGAGATCATTAATTTTGGCATATTAGATTTAGGATCATATGAGGTGATTCTTAACATAGAAAATTTAGTCACAGCAACCACAGACATACAATATTATCTTCACACTATTTCCACAACTCATGCTAAACAAATACTTAGCTTGTTTAAAAGCAATTGAAAACACATTTAATTTATCCTTTTGAAAAATCAAGATTAAGATACAAGAACAACTTCTTTTGTCAGTATTCAATTAAAATGTCAAAATCTGCATTTTAAGACGATTTCACTGTTTTTGAACAAACACCAAATCTATCTCCAACATTGATCACTTAAAAGAAGCTCATACGCAATTAAATCCAGTCTAGAATTATAATTAAAAATACCATAAACACATGAAAAATAAAAAATAAAAAATTCAAATTAAATGCAATAATAATAAAACAGGCTTCAAGTACCCGACGGCTGACGGAGCAGCGGCTGCACGGTGGTCGGAGAGTTTCCCTTCGGTCTTCGTGATACTGCGTTTTAGATTTGGATGATCGAAGTCGTCAGGCGGACGGCGAGTGGCGTTGCTGGGTGGATCGGCGGCTCTGAACTGCTGGGTATGAGCGTATGGCTCCAAGTGCGTTACTGTCAGTCTCCGAGTGTAGGTGGGTCCACAGACCAATATATAGATTAGGGCAATTAACAAAAAAGTACCGGACGTGTTTCTTAATTCCAAGTAATTTGAGACTTGATTGTGTTTTACGATCTAGTCCATATATATATATATATATATATATATATTTTTGAATATACAACATTTGCCGGACCAGCGAGATTAGACTCTACTAGCGCAGCTCAGACTATAACTCCCACAAGCGGGGAGAGAGCACCCACAATTGGTGGGACAACACCCACACTTGGGATTAATGGCCAAGGGGGACAAATAATATATATATATACATGTACACACCGGGCGTTGAACCCTGGTGGTGGAGCCTCCCAAGGGAGGGTCCAACTACATTGGCAAGAGGCCCAAGTGTATAGTCCATATATTTTTCATAACTACCAAATTAATCTCTATGACTGATTGACGTTAGTCAAATTTAATGGATTTAAAGGTAAAATTGTATTTTCTATCATTAAGATTAATTGTTTGAAATATTTCCCTATAGGTAAAATTTCACATAAGTCCTACCTTTTTGGTGATTTGTCACATTTATAAATGTCTTTCCAAATTCATCACTTTAGTCCTTACTTTTTCCAAAACTCATCACTTTAGTCTATTTGACTAAATATGTGAAAGTCAACTATTTTAAAACCTATAAAAGTACATTTTTACCTTTATTACTGTTTAATTTAGCTAAAATGATTATATTAGTTTTAAATTAAAATAATAAAATAATAAAATTCTCAATAATAAAATCTTAAATAAATATATTACCAAAAAATCTTAAATAAATAATAATAATACAATCCATTAATTTTTTTTAATTTTTTTTTTTTTTTTGTATTTTTGTCATAATGGATATTAATTTAGCTAAAATGATTATCTTAGCTTTAAATGATTTGTTTTCATAATTTTTTTTTTTTGTAATCTATTTATTTAAGATTTTATTATTGAGAATTTTATTGTTTTTCAATTTAATTTAAAGATAAGATAATCATTTTAGCTAAATAAAAATCCATTATGAAAAAAATACAAAATAAGAACAAATTTATTAATTTATTAATTATTTATTTAACATTTTTTTATAATATATTTATTTAAGATTTTATTATTGAGAATTTTATTGTTTTTCATTTTAATTTAAAACTAAGATAATCATTTTAGCTAAATTAAATAGTACTAGGGGTAAAAATGTACTTTCACAAGTTTTAAAATAGTTGACTTTCACATATTTAGTCAAATGGACTAAAGTGATGAGTTTTGGAAAAAGTAAGGATTAAAGTGATGAATTTGAAAAGACATTTATAAAGGTAACAAATCACCAAAAATGTAGGACTTATGTGAAATTCTGCCTTCTCTATAATAAATTAACACACGTCCATATATATTTTTTATTTTATAAATGTACATTATTATTATTTTTTAAAATCCATTAATTATATAAAAAAAATTAAGAGGGTTTTTATTTTATTTTATTTTATTTTATTTATTATTATTTATTTATTTATTTAACAATTTAGTCTTTATGTAATTGGGAAATATCAATTTTTTACTTTTCTTTATATTTTTCATCAAACCAGTTCTTATACAATTAGAAATATTTATTATGTTTAAAAGTATTTGCATCAAAACTTTTGGTATAAACAACATAATGTTTTGCAAACAGTTTTTAATACAAAGCCCGTATAACGCTCGGGTTGGAAAACTAGTTAATATAAAAACCATATTATAATACAATTATAACTGATGTTGAGATAAGGAAAAAGGTACTTTGAAATACCTCTATTTTGGAGAGATACTCAGTCTTCAGAACTGCTTGAACCCATGACCTTGAAGGTCATAAAGGACTTTCTGACCATCAAGATTGTGTTTGGGTTCACATAAAGTTTATGTTAACTGTTATATATCAAGTCATAAACTGATAACCATGTGAGTGAGACAGTGGTTACCGCTTTTATTTTTTCGGAGATTTATAATTTGGTCCCTGAATCTTCAGAAAATGTCACTTTCTCACTTGACAGTTGACTACAACAAAATCTTGGTCTACTACATTATTTTTTTTTTTTTTTTTTTTTTTACTTAATCAATTAAATTGTGTGTACTGTGTAGTATTATATTGCATTTTATCATATTTTTTTATACATAATAAAATATTTATTTATTTTTACTAAATTTAGCTAAATAATAAAAATATTAATTTAAATAATATATGAAAACAATATTTATAATTTAAAACATGATTGATGTCTATTTAATATTTAGTTTTGAATTTATAATAATAATTTTTTTTTTTTATTAAATTATTTTCAAAATTATATGAATTTTTTAATATTTATATAATCATTTTAATATTTTGTATAACTTGATCTCAACAATAAAATAAGAAATTTACTAACAACGAGTTCGTTTGGAAGAGTTTTTTTAAGTAGATCTTTTAAAGTATACATTCTACAAGTAGAGCTTTTAAAGGGAAGATGTTTGTCGTTTGGTTGTCAATTAGAAAAAGATTTTTTAAATGGTAGGATTACCAAAATATTTAAAAACTATTTTAAATGATAGGGTTATATTAGACATTTTAGTGTTATTAAAAAAGCTCAAAAATATCTACTTGGAAAAACTAAAAATTTGAGCTTCTCCAAGTATATGTAAAACAACTTTTTTAATCATCCAAAAGCTCTATCGAGTGATAACCAAACGACAAAAAAAAAAAAAAAAAAAAAATTTAAAAATTAAAAAGTTTTTTTAATTAAAAAAAACTCTTTTACCCAGTAGATAAGCTCTTCTAAACGGGTACTTTTTTTTTTTTTTTTTTTTTTTTTGACATAAACACAACAACAAACAAACTAACTAACTAACTACCCGAATCCACCAGAACCTCATTGGTTACGCAACACGAGTACTCTTCCATCCAGAACCTATCCTCCACAAGATGAAGGGCATTTTTGGCTAGAATGTGAGCAACCTGGTTGCCCTTTCTGGGGACATAACTGAAGCTCACCTCAGTTAACTCAGAACAAAGGACAATAATGTCCGAGAAAATCGAACCACACATAGATTCCAAGTGGTTTCTATCGATAATCCACCTGATCACCACTTCCGCATCAGACTCGAAAATACAAGGAAATAAGCCAGAATCTTTGCTAAATTGAATTCCCCGCAGAATGGCTAACGCCTCAGCAGCTTGAGCATTGAACGAACCTGGCATCACCTGAGAACTTGCAGCCATAACAAAGCCCATAGAGTCTCTAATCACTAACCTAAACCCAACACGCCCACTGTCCTTGTCAAGAGCAGCATCACAATTCACCTTGTAAACACCAAGAGGAGGCTTATGCCAAACAGCCATATTCAACCTAGGATTTCCCCTCCCAGAATTCACTACCGAATTACACTGCTTGTATTCCAGCAAAAAGTTCCTCGCCCAGTCAGCCACCACAACACCATCCGACACAGAGACTCCATGAGTCAAAGCATTACGCACTGACCACACTTTCCAGAAAATAGTACACAAAAACTCCAAATCATCCTCACTCAACGATCTATATATGTCCAGAATGAAATCAAAAAAAATTCTATACATACCTCGCAGCTGTACAGAAATGGGAAGCCACTGCACCCTTGCCACCTTAAAGGCTTTGCACTCCCATAGAGCATGCAAGGTTGTTTCTCCCACTTTTCTACACAAAGGACACACATCCTTGACAGGAATTTTGCGACGCAGCAGATTAGACATTGTAGGAATCCACTCCAAGCAGCCTCTCCACATGAATATTTTTATTTTCATAGGAATCTTTAGTTTCCATAGTGTTTGCCACCACAGAATACTATAATTAGAGACAGAATTTGAAGAGCTTGGTTGCACAATCATATTTCTTGCTGTCCAATACCCACTTTTAACGTCATAACACCCAGATTCAGCAAAATACCACACCAAAGAGTCTTCACAGGAACTGGACCCAACTGGGATGCTCTGAATTGCCACCACATCTTCCACTGAGAATGAAAGCTTGAGGAGCTCGTGATTCCAGCCTCCCGAAGGTAAAAGAAGATGATCAACACACGTGCTCGGGTTCATAGTAGGCAGAGAAAGGATTTTAAAGGTAGACAATCTAGGAACCCACTTATCAGAATAAATGCGAATAGATTTCCCATTCCCCACTCTCCATCGAATCCCCTTTGTAATTACATCCCTACCCCAGAAAAGACTCTTCCACAAAAACGAAGACGCTGGCTTGCATTCCGCCTCCAGAAAATCACAATTCTTAAAGTAACAACTCTTGAGGACCAATGCTACAGTAGTGTTAGGGTTCTTTATAATCCTCCAGCACTGGTTCGCAAGAAGAGCTTGATTGATGGCCTCCATATCTCTGAACCCCAAACCACCCTCCAATTTATGCTGACAAAGACGATCCCAAGCACCCCAGTGAACTTTCCTCCCATTATCACAACTGCCCCACCAAAAGCGGTTACACAACCTGTGAATTTCAATAATAAGAGACTTAGGCAATCTAAACAAATTCTTCGCATACGTAGGGATTGACTGGATGACAGCTTTAATTAATATTTCCTTCCCCCCAACTAATAACAGCTTCTCCTCCCAACCTTTAATTTTTGCCCACACTCGATCAATAATATCAGCAAAAAGCTTCCTCTTCCTCCTTCCCGTAAAACACGGTAACCCTAGATAACGCTCGTGACACTCCACGAGTTTCATACCCAAAATAGAAGCCAAACCAGCTCCTTTAGTCCTCGAAAAAGACGGGCTAACACAAACTACAGACTTCTCATAATTAACCACCTGCCTTGAAAAAGTGGCATATTTGTCCAGCACACTTCTAATTTCGCTGCAGTTAAGGGCAGTAGCTTTGGTGAAGACCATACTATCATCGGCAAACAACAGGTGTGAAATTGCTGGCCCACCCCTGGAACATTTGAAACCTGGAATCTTACCCCTAGCTTATGCCTCCCCAATCAAGCACGAGAGCCCTTCCGCACAAATTAAAAACAGGTACGGAGAAATCGGATCACCTTGCCTCAAACCTCTAGAGGGAGTAATATTCCCACAAATATCACCATTCAATTTAAACGAATATGAAACTGAAGAAACACACCTCATTATAAGGCTAACCCACTTTACAGAAAAACCACTAATCAGCAACATTTTCTTAAGAAAGCACCACTCGACTCTGTCGTAAGCTTTCGACATGTCAAGCTTAACGGCCATCGAACCGAATTTCCTATATCTACGCTTAATCCTATGCAAGCACTCAAATGCAACAATCGTATTATCAGAAATCCTACGCCCAGGAACAAAGGCACTTTGGTTTGGGGAAATCACCTCATCTAGCACATTCCTAAACCGGATAGATATAGTCTTCGCTATAATTTTATAAAACACATTGCAAAGACTAATAGGATGATACTCAGAAATTTTCCTCGGATTCAGAATTTTTGGGATAAGAGTAATAATCGTCCTATTAAAACCATCCAATGGCGCACCATTATTCAAAATCTCCAGGCAGGCACTCACCACACTTGGTCCAACCGTATCCTAATACTTTTGATAAAAAAGCGCAGGGAGACCGTCTTCCCCAGGGGCTTTCATAGGACCCATGCTGAACACAGCTACTCTCACCTCCTCCCCCGTAAAAGCCGAATCTAAAAACCTAGACATAGCATTCAGCAGTTTATCCTTAACCACCCCCATCACACCATTCAGATCATCATCAGGGGGGGCACTAGTCTGAAACAACTTAGTGAAATAATCATTAATAATTCTAGACATATCATCGATAGAATCACACCACCTGCCATTATCATCCATGAGCCCAAAAATATTATTCCGAGATCTCCTGGAAGAAGCTTTAGAGTGGAAAAATCGAGTATTTCTGTCTCCTGCTTTAAGCCACTCAATTCTAGCCCTTTGGCACCAATACCTCTCCTCCACCCGCAATGCCTCATCCAGCCTATTCTCAATTCCATGCATAATTCTCCAACAACCATGCTGCATATGATTACTAGCCTCCCTCAGTGCAGCCTTGTGCGTAGAAATATCCTGCCTCAATGAAGTACGCTTCCTCTTGTTCCACTAGAACAACTGTTGCCCACAACTCTTAATATTGTGAATCACCAAGTCAACATTACTACCATTCGCTTTGGTCTTCCATGTAGCACCAATAATATCAGAACACTCTTGCTCTCCTGCCCAACATTCTTCAAAGTAGAATCTACCACCTTTTCTCCAGATTGTAGAACCAACCGGAGCAGACTCAGAGGCTTCAAGGACAATAGATCTATGGTCAGATCCCCAAAACTCAAGGTGTCTGATAACAAAATTAGGAAACAGGGCTCTTCAATCACTATCACACACCCCTCTATCTAACCGTTCCTTAATCATAGCATCCCCATCCCATTTATTACACCAAGTAAACCTGGGGCCTAAGAACCCCATATCCTCTAACCCACACTCCTCCAAAGTCTCACGAAACTCACTGATCTGCCGCCAACATTTTCTAATGCCACTTTCTTTCTCAGACCCCCACAACACCTCATTGAAATCGCCTAAGCATATCCACGGACCCGAAGACATACCAGCCAACCGTTTAAGCATAGACCACGAGTGGAATCGTTGGGCTTGAGTCGGGTGGCCATAAAAACCCGTGAACCTCCAAGACGGCCTTTGCTGGAATTGAACTCTAACATCAATATGACCAATTGAGAATGACAGTAAATGAACATCAACCTCTGCTGACCAAAAAAGGCATAACCCACCTACCAAACCAACACTATTAACCACTAATTTCCTTGTAAAACCAAGCCTCACACGCCAATTCTCCAATTTGGATTCATTACACCTAGTTTCCATCACAAACATCAATTCCGGATTTAATTCCCGCTTGTGGTTACGTAGGATATTGAACGCCCGTGGACTTCCCAAACCACGAGCGTTCCACGCGAATATTTTCATTGGATTCGGCAGGCCGGTGACGACCAGCCGGCCGATGGAGAATGAATAGAATTACCCACCACAGTCAAAGAACCTTCGGGGAAGGTAACACAACCTGCGGCCCTTGGATCTGAATCACCTGTGCTTGCCTGCACTTCCACCTCTGAACCACCTCTACGACTGGTCTTTGGATAAATCCACAAACCCAGTTTCTCCACCGAATACCCATGCCGCTGATTAGCACACGTATCCTCTAAGCCAGCCCTAAAATTCCCCTTACTTGCCTTCCTTCTTCTATTCCGTTTCCGACTACTCCACCTTCGTCAGAAACCTCACCAATTTTCCTCTTCCCAGTCACAGCGACTAGGTTCTCCCCAATTTCCCCCAAATCGAAGTGTTTAATTTTCCTAACCCATTTTTTCTGCACCTGGGGCTGGACACCCGAATGTCTTAGGCCCAAGACATCCCCCTTATCAGCAGGCCCAGAGTTACTAACCTTTTCTTCTATGTCAGAACATACTTCTATTTGTTGGTTTTGGGCTAAAGAGAGCCCAGGCCCATCACCACTATCCATATCTAGAGTTTCCACCCTCTCCACGTCATGCACCTTGATAAGAATAGTATCATGAGCATTAAATGCAGGATCTATACCAACCTCAATCTTCTCCGGAGAGCCGACATTGGCTGTCTCTTCTTCGGTACCTTCAATGCTAACCTCGAACAATGGCTCACCAACCTCATCACGGACGTCACCTGTCCCACTAGCATCCATCTTCTGCACACTATCCCCTGAGATATTTTTTCCCACCCCCTTAGCCTGAGATATTTTTTCCGGGTTGTTCCTCTAGCTACCACCAACTTCCATTGCGGAAGATGTCGAACCTCTGGCCCAATTTTTAAACCTATTAGCAGGAGGAGACGCTCTCAACCAGATTCCAAACGGCGGCAGTGCATTATCAGTAATAGTCGGGATTAAATCCACCGATGTACATTCCTGCGTAGAATGATCCACCAAACCACAGCTAAAGCAATGGTTAGGGAGCCTCTCATATCTAAGTAACAAAACAGACACTGTACCATCACCCAGTATATCAATACGCAAGCACCTTTCCAATGGTTCATCAATCCGTAATCGAACACGAACTCTCATAAATTTGCCACCTACTTCACCCGAGTTACCCCCATCCACTTCCAAAACTTCCCCGATCATACTACCCAGGAACCAGCCTATTTTCTTTGTCATGCAGATAAGAGGAACCTGGTAAATTTGAACCCAGAATTCTGCCCATTGGAATATAACCGCCTCAATAGACCCCTTCTCTTCCGGTTTTTCCAAAACTAATAAAGCATTATTAAAACTCCAAGGTCCTCCAGCTAAAACCCTCCTACGATCTTCATCACATTTAAAATGAAATGTGAAAACGTTCCCTGTAACGGACTCTATCTCGAAACCTTCCCTAACCCTCCAAATCTTTCCTATGACTCTCATAAAAGCCTCCCTATTAACGAATTTATTAGACAATATCTTACCCACCAAACATAGGGCCAAACGACTAATAGCTTCAGACCGAAGACTATCTTCCAATATACGAACAGGACCGTCCTTCTCCGATAACGAGAGCGATGCACACAACCGAGCAACCTCATCGGGCTCCATACCTACAGAGACCAACACTTCAAACCAACCGAATAAAAGATGCCACACCGAAAAACTTCGAACACAGCCAAACCAACCGAATAAAAAGCTACCACAACGAAAACGTCTAACACAGCTACTAAACTCACGACGAGAAAATGAAAAAGAGGAAAAAACCAAGAGCACACTTTGAAACTTTAACTCAGCTTTTCAGAGAGAAAAGAGAGACTTTTTCCGTTTCAATCTAAACGGGTACTTAACGTAGCATAATCCCACACTTTCACTATGTAATAGGGGAGTTTTGGCTTTAAATAATTATATGATATATTATAATGGAGTCTTAAATTCTCCTTTATTGGTGGGCTTAGAATTTTCCTTATTATTGGTCCATTAATTATCTCTTATATAATATGGAGTGTCCTATTTAATATTGGTGATTAGTTATATAATTTGAAGAGTCTCTATTAATTATAATATATATAATAGGGAAAATTGTATTTTAGTCCCTGTAGTTTACCTTAATCTGCGTTTAGTCCACGGTTTTTTGGTATTGTAACTTTCAGTCCATCATTATTCTGACAATATGAATTCCAGTCCCTACCGTCCAATTCTGTTAGGGTTCCGTCAAGTCAACGAGGGTCAACGAGGGTAAAAAGGTAAAATAACATAATATATTCTAGAAGCTAATATAACCAAAGGGTAGAATAGTAATTTATAAATTAATTAAAAAAAAACAAATAAATATTATTAAATTAAATAATAATTATTATTATCAAACAATTAAATAACTAATTTATATATATATATATAACCAATTAAAAAATGAAAAAAAAAAAAAAACTAATTAAAGTTATAAATAAAACTAATTAAATTTATAATAAATTAAATTTAAAATTAAAAACAAACCAAGATCTCATCTTCATTCTATCGAAACCCCAACCCACATTCAATCAAACACCACACCAGATTCAGCATAACCAAATTCAATTAAAGTTTAAAAAAAACTCATTATACCAGTTACAACTCAACCCAGATTTCACCACCATTCCACCAGTTATCATAAACCGATCTAACCACCCCTTCTCTTCTCTCTCAAACAAACAACAATCAACCTCTCAAACACCACCACCATCTGTCTCTGTCATCTCTCGATCTCCCTCTATCTCATCTCATTCTCTCGATTTGTCTCTCTGTCTCATCTCAGTCTCTCTCGCCACTGTGCTCCGTCAATCTCTCTCTCCCGCCGCCGTGCTCCGTCGATCTCTCCCTTGCTGCGACGCTTGCTGTTGCTGGTGTTCAACTTTCACTCTTGCTCACCGATCGTCGCCGTCACCGGATCTTCTTCTTGGCCTCACTGCCGTCACTGGATATTTGTCTTCGCCGTCACACACACAAGCAGAGAAGAACCAGATCATTTTGGAGGGTTTTGATCGATCTTGATTTTGGTTTAAGGTGATTTTAATTTTATTTTGGTTGTTGGGTTTTAATTTGATCGATCTTGGGTTTCGATCGATCTTGATTTTGGATCTTGATTTTGGTTTAATGTTGGTTTGATGGGTTTTAATTTGATCGATCGATCTTGATTTTGGTTTAATGTTGATTTGATTTTAATTTGATTTTGGTTTAATGTTGATTTGATTTTAATTTGATTTTGGTTGTTGGAAGGAGGAAGAAGGAAGAAGATATTGACGGGAGGAAGAAGGAAGAAGATATTGCGTTAATCTGGGTTTGGTGATGATTGTTGTGCTTGTATTGTGTTTTGGATTTAGCTGTGAATGAAAATAGATGGGGATATGAATTTTTTTTGTGTGGAATTGATGAAGAAGATGAAGATGATGATCTTAGGTTCTAGGTTTGCAGATTTGAAGAAGATGGTGGTGGTGGTGTAAATATGGAAGAGATGATGTTTGTAGATTTGAAGATGGTGGTGGGATTTTGATCATGTTGCAGATTTGCAGATGATGTTTTGAATATTTAATTAAATTAAATTTATTAATTTAAATACATTTAATATATATATTATTATATTTTAATGTATTTATTAGTTAGATCCATTATATAAATTTTGTCCTTAAGGGTATTATAGTCTTTTCAGAGGGAGCAGCATTCACCAGGGGTATTATAGTCATTTAGGCCGACTGACATGGCAGAATCTGTCTTTTGACGGATTCTGTCACAGAAGGACTAAAAGTTACAATAAAAAAAAACCGTGGACTAAACCCAGAATAAGGCAAACTACGGGGACTAAAATGCAATTCTCCCTATATAATATGATAATATGAAGTGTACCTACCTATATATATATATAATCACTATTTAATGCTCTATTAATCAGTTATTATATTATAGATATATAACATGTAACATGAAGGGTCCTCACCTCGCCATAAAAACTCGAGATTTGTTAAGACTTTTAAACATTTTTAAGGAAACCTAAAAGACAACACTTGAAGGAGGGAATGAACAAAAATTAGTAATCATACATTGAAACAAGTTTTTACATGCCCTTTTGATTCTCACAAATCACAATATTGTTTGTTCTCGAAAAGCAAATTGTAATTGGTAGTTCATTTGTTGTCTGCATTACATGCTAGATTTGCATACATATGCTGCTTGATTTCTCTCTAATAGTTGTATGAATTTTTCTTAATGAAATTGTTTTCATCGTGATTGGGTAGGTCATCGTCAATTTTAGTATTTTTGAAGTACATGAAGTCTTCACATCGGATAGTTGGAGATGGTTGAACTTGAGGTAATTGAATCTTATTATATATCCTAGTTATATATTAATTTTTCAAAAAAATAAAAAATAAAAAAAAGAATTTTTTTAATATTTAAATTGTACAGTTGGAAATTTAAAAAAAATTAAAAAAAAAAAAAAACACAAATCATGAACCTTCCATCTTCCAAACCTAGATTCTGACCACCGTCACCACCACCACCGCCACAAGACCATGAACCGAACCAGACCACAATCATCACAAAACTCAGATCTTAATCATACCTCCACCACCAAATCGAACCTAAAACCACCGCCAAAAACAAATAAAACCACCGCCTGAAGAAGAGAAGAAGACGTGGGTCTGTGGAGTTTTGTGCGTTTCAATCCATAATGCCGGAGTCGATTCCGACATCGCCGCCGCACAGATCCACCACCGACTTCTTCTCGGACCCGGTGAACAGTCACCCTCTCTGGTTCAAATCAAATCTCTTCCACTCCCCAAATTTCGACTCCGATTCCTACATCTCGGAGCTCCGAACTTTCATACCCTTCGAAACGCTCTGATCCGAGCTCCAGGTTCACTTGTCCTCCCTCAACCACGAACTCATCCACTTAATCGACCGCGATTACGCCGATTTCGTCAACTTGAGCACCAAGCTCGTCGACGTTGATACCGTCGTCGTACGGATGCGGGCTCCGTTACTGGAGTTGAGAGAGAATATTGAAGGCTTCAGAGGCAGCGTCGAAGGGTCGCTTGTGGCTTCACAGAGTGCTTTAAAGCAAAGATCGGAGGCTGCCGCGGCCAGAGAGGTTCTCCAACTGTTGCTCGATACGTCTCACGTTGTGTCGAAGGTAAGGACTATTGTTGTTGTCTATAATTCGATATCTAGATAATGCTACATTGGGAATTGGAATAACGAATCTGTGAACTAAGTAGTACTTTTCAATTATGCGGAGTTAGTGTTTATATTCTGAATTCAATTATTCAAATTGATTTTAGCTTCACATGTGGTCCATAAGTTGTTGAATTATAGATAATTGTGTGGTTTAGATGGTGGGTTTGTCTAGAAAGAGAAAAGAAGCATGGATTTTGGATCTAGCAGTTGTTAAAGTGCACGGAGGAAAGAAAATAATCCGGTTGCGGTAAAATTTTGTTTTTAACCAATATTGGCATCCGAAAAGTTAAATTTTTTTGTTCATACGTGTTAATAAAAATTGACAATATCATGCTATTTAGCTTCAGAAGTGTAGTGGGTTATTTTGTTTATTGGAATCTTATCTGTCTATGAAGTTTTGCTCAGGTTTGATCTGTTTAGATCTTGGGAAAGTTGGTTATTATTGCTTTGTATTGTGTTATTTTGTTTATTGGAATGGAATGCAGCTTGAATTTAATTCATCAGAAATGCTCAAAAGCAATTTCAAAATAATCCATTATGTAAGGTTTCTATGTCAAGTCTAATTTTGAAAATTTAGTTTCATTGTACATAATTTGGGTGAAACTCTGGGTCATAATCTTTTTTGGATTTGAGATCTGTAGTGAAGGGAAAATGTAATTCTAAATAAATGTATAAGCTGCTTTTGTATTTGAAAATTCATTTATGTACAAGCATCAATTGAGTGCATAATCTCTTTTTCTTCTTTTCCCTTTACTTCACATGGTCAATCTACCAGGGCGAGAATATGACCATTTGCAGAATCGGAAGTTCTTTGTTTTTAATGTGTATAAATCTCTGTTGGGTTTACTGTACTGTAATTATAAGTGTTGTGATCATTATTCTTTTATATGTATCTCAATGGGTGCAGGTTGAAAAACTTATCAAAGAGTTGCCCAGATTGCCCACTCATTGGTCAAATAGAGATGTGAATTTGGCAGAGAGGAATTCTGCGAGTTATGCTGCTACCTTACAAAATGTTGAGAATGGTACGAATCTCAGGGAGACTCAGAGTATGCTTTTGGAGAGAATTGCCAGTGAGATGAATCGGTTAAAGTTCTATATTGCTCATGCACAGGTCTTTTTCTCTCTCAAATTATGATATTCAGTTTGTATTTTCTTTTTCTTAAACCTGTCTTTCTACTATTGTATTCCTCTGTGATAATATTGAAACTGAGGTAAATTTTGACATTAATGTCTTCGTGAGAGGCCACTAGAGGGTAATTGTGCTCTTAGGCTACTTAAAAATGTCTGTTGTGAAATGAAAGTTTCTTGCAATTGTAGATATATTTACTGAGTTTCTAAATTTTAATTTTGTTAGTGTTGAAGCAAGAATTTTAAATTTGCATACCTTAAATTGCATGTAATTATTACGAGATAAAATATAGATGGGTCATGCTTAAAGAATTTAACAAGGAACCACAGAGCTCAAAATCAATTATGAGATAAAATATAGATGGGTCAAGCTTAAAGAATGTAAAAAGAAAACAATGAGCTCAAAATCAATTATTTGGCACCCGTACATTCTGTGCTCATTTCCTTTCTGTATTATGCCCGGACAGAACCTACCTTTCATAGGGAACATGGAGAAGAGGTTTCAGAGCGCTAGCTTATTACTGGATGCAAGCTTGGGTCATTGTTTTGTAGATGGGCTAGAACACCAGGATGCAAATGTAATTTGTAACTGCTTGCATACATATGCTGCTATCAATAACATCAGGAATGCTGAGAAGATTTTCCGCACCACTATTGTGGCACCACTGATACAGAAAATTATCTCACATGGGTCGAGAAAATTATCTGGAGATGAACTTGAAAATGATTATAATCAAATCAAGTAATGTGTTGAGAAAGACTGTAAATTCTTATTGGAAATTTCTTCAACAGGTATGCTATACACCATTTTCTACTGTACTTCTAACCACATGGAAAGGCGTCAATTTTTGGGTTGCTGGGAGAGTCCTCTGATATCCCAGTCTATTGACCATAGTGGAAATATTGGGCATTACATTCTCATAACCTTGAGATGCATTCAAATTATCTTCTTTTGAACCACATTGCTCATTGTTTTAGTCATTGGTTTTTGCTGCTTAATAATCAGAAAATATCACCTGGTTTTGTACATAATTATAATTTATGTATTTATGTATTTCTAATGCTTTCTTGTTCTTTCCATCATCAATGTTTTGCATTTTAATTGACATATTTCTTCTTCTTAAATATGCTATAATTTTGTACCAAAACATGGCTATTCTGGTTTCTTGAAATGTATGCATTTCTGGAAACAGCCCTGGATGGTATACAATTCTCTTTGTTCACCTTGCTCTCGTTCAATTATCTTTTCTTTTCAGTCTCAGCATGTGGATAATTGATCCATTAAATAAATGAATACTATTTATAGCATCTTTAGCGTTAATTATTGTCTTATTTGCTTTTTTCAGAGAATTCTGGTTTGCATGTTTTTGACTTCTTGGCGAATTCAATCCTAAAGGAGGTTCTTTCAGCTATTCAAAAGGGAAAACCGGGGGCTTTTTCTCCAGGAAGACCTTCAGAATTCTTGAAAAATTACAAATCAAGCCTTGATTTCTTGGCTCATCTTGAAGGTAGTTTCTCTTTGTGAAAATAGTTTCACATCATTCCCACAAGATTGAAAAACTGACAGCTAATTCAGTGTTTAGTATGGATTTTTTTGTGACTGTTTAGGACTGTATTGCTTTTTTTATATAGGAGTTTATGTTGTTCATTTTAGTTATAACATCCGATTGTCATGCAAGGCTATTGTCCATCCAGATCTGCTGTTGCTAAATTCCGAGCCAAATGTGTTTATTTTGAGTTCATGAAGCAATGGAATGTTAGGGTTTATTTCTCTTTGAGGTATTCAATGCAACTCTTAGATGGCCATGTTACTTAGAATAGGCTCTTATTTTTATACGATGTTGGCTGATCTTTAAAACTTCAATTCAATCAGGTTTCAGGAAATAGCAGGGGCTTTACATTCTGCTCTTATTGCAGCTAGTCTTGCACCTATTCATAATTCACATTCTGATGAAGGGAAGTCTCCTTTGTTAACATTAAAACTAAGTGTGACTCTTTTGGAGAGCTTGAGAACCTGCTGGAGGGAAGATGTTTTCATCCTTACTTGCTCTGACAAGTTTTTTCGCCTGTCCTTGCAGCTTCTCTCGAGGTCAGTTTAGATGAGAGGTTATGTTTATTCAACTTATATCTATTTATGTTTGATTGCCTAATGATAATTTTTTCATAGATACTCAAATTGGTTGTCATCTGGACTAGCTGCTCGGAAAGTGGGCAATTCTGGTGCCAATCCTGGAAATGAATGGGCTATATCAGCTAGCCTGGATGACTTTATTTATGTACGTCTCTCCCCCGATTGCACTATTTCTCTTTCTCCTATATCAAACATCTTAATAAGCAATAAACTTATGTTTGAATTTTCAATCTATGTGCATTCCATTGAAGATTTGAAGTCATGTTTGGTAATTTACATATTTGAAAAGATTCATTCAAACATTTTTGGTACCGCAATTCGATCCTTCTAGGTTATCAATGTTAGATCTGCTAGGCAACACCTTAGCATTTGAAATTATCCTGTAAGGCTCCCATGCTAAATTGTAGATTAGAAGTCAACTTTTATAGATGCACGAAAATCATCCTGGTTAACTGGCATATTTATATTGGCTTTTGATTTGCAGATTCTTCATGATACAAATTGCCTGGCGTCAGAGGTGTGTGGTGACTATCTGGCATATGTACTTAATCTTCTTTCTTCATGCCCTGCTGAAGTTCTTGATCTAGTAAAACAGAGCATTATACAAGGTGGAATGGCTTTGAATGCTTTACAGCCTTCAGTTATCAACACTATAGTTGAAAAGGCTGTTGAGGTAAGTTGCATCTTTTCAAGGTTCCGTGTCAGTTAATTCGCAAGAGTTAGGGCCTAGGGGATGCCCTTTTCTTTTTAACCTTTTCCTAATAATGGAATTATTGCGATATAATGGATGATGCAATGTTGGTTTATTGTGCTAGTTGCTTTCTTAATGACCCAGCATTCTGAATTTTAATTCATTCAAAGTTTTGTTTATCAAATGTAGGACTTGACTGCAACTTTCAGAGTGCCTAGGGAATCTCTTCCAGCTGCAACTTTCAGACAGCTCAAGGTATGATGCAGTCTTCTTAGTTTTCAGTTCTTGCTATACACTTCTTATGTATGCCTCATAATTAATTCCTTGCATCTGTTGTTGGCATCTTATGTTTTTTTGGTTGTGATTTACATTAGTATAGTCTTGATGGTTGGTAAAAAAAAAAAAAATGCAGAAATCTGCACTAGAGGCCTCAATCGTTATGTATTTATATTTGTTATGATTAGTGTTTAATTTCCTAAGTTTATAGAAATATTTTAATCTCAAGCTAATAGGAGTGTTGCAGATTGTATCTTATATTCTTATCTAAAAGTTGTACAATTCTGATATTGAATGATATCTTCATGATAATACAATTGTAACCTGGATCGATGTACCGTATTAGTCATTAAATTATAATAAATTTCCCACTGTTTGCAGGCGTTATTGGAGGGAAAGCAAGCTATGATGTATTTGACGACAGAGACTAAGAATAAATTACTAGTCAGTGCTGCAAATGAGATAATCGATCGTTATTATAAAAAGTTTGAAATGGTTAGTATCTTGAGTAAAATTTTGATCTCTCAGTATACCTTTGACAAATATTCTTGAAATTTAACTCTTTGATGATCATGCTCAGGCCAAGGAAACAGAGTCTTCACCACAAAAGCAAGGTACAGCAAGCATGAATGTCACAGACCACAATGTATCCGAAAATGACAATTTTAGTATGCAATTGTTCCTTGATATTCAGGTAAGCATGCATTCTGCATGGTGTGTCTGTCCATGTATTTAAATGCAAGTGAATCAGATCACAAACCTATAATACTTTACATGATTTTATCAGGAGTATGGGCGAATCCTTGCTGCCCTTGGGGTTGAAGCAACTGATATTCCGGCATACTGTTATTTATGGCGATGTGTTACCCCGTTAGATAGGCAAAGTGTCAACAAATTCTTAAGAGTGATTTTGGCTGCGGGCAGCATGTAAATTTTAAAATGATCATCACTCTCAAAGCGAACCATGGAAAACTTATTGGAATGCAAATACATGGAGAGTAAACATTTTGATGATCATCACTCTCACTGCTTCCTTTTGAGTTTTATCCGCTATGGATTACGCTTGGAGAAGAAGGAAGAGTGTAATGATCGGCACTACAACTTAATGGTGGTGGTTAGGGGTGGGCAGAGTATTATAAAGTGAGGTACGGAATCACTGATCATCATATGTGATGATAATCAGGGATCTCTAACCTGATAACTACTATTCATAGTCATCAGAATTAAATGAATATATGATATATTCTTTTTAATGATGATTATATATGTTGTCTATTTGCATCGTATTGAATATGATGTTCCTAATTTGGAAATAAATGTCGTTTCCTATTTTACACACATTTTTAATCTTTTATTCTTCTTTTTACTTTTATCAAACAGTTATTTTTAATTGGCTTTACTAAACATCTTTTTATGTTAAAATTGTAAATAAATTTATTTTACCATCTTAAAAAATTGATCCATTATCACTATCTTATTGATTTAAATGGAATTATATAGATACTACGATTTAGTGGAAATATCAATGGAAATAATGATATCAACAAAAATTGACATAAATTTTACAAAAAATATGAAAATTTGTCTGGAAAGATAAATTTTTTAATGAAATTTTTATATAAAAGTAAAATAATTGATAATTGAAAAAAACAAAAAATACTCCAAAGAATTTATTCCAACTAAGGGGTTGTTTATTTTTGTTAAAATGGCACAAACACTCTGGAGTTATGCCATAATAATTGCAGGCAATGTCAACTTTTATTAAATAGTTCAAACCTTTCTTGATTTTGGTTGAATAAAGTGTTGAATGTCAACCATTCTGTGATAGATATTGATAAGGGATGGTTTCCTTTGTTAATTGAGTCTGATGCGGCCCTTAGAGTTGTAAATTTGTGTACAGGAAAGTATTTTTCTAGAAATGTTGTTCATAACATAGTTTATTATATTCTTTTGTTGAAGGGTAGTCACAGGGATGTGTTTATTTCTTTCATTTCCAGGTCTTGTAACAGGGTGGCACATGAATTTGGATAATTCTTGTTACTGGGATTGTAGCTTTCCTAGTTGGCTGGAATGTTTAGCTTGTATTGAAGCTTGTTCATGAAAGTTTTCTTTAAAAAATAAATAAATAAATAAAAATTCCTATAATGGTGTAATGGTCTTTTAACGGGAGGTCGATAAAGTAACATGCTAAGGTGACCAACGTAGGCTAAATTATTTGAAATATAATTATAAAATTTTTAAATTTACTAATTAACAAATGGAAATTTAAATAGAGACTTACACATGCATTAAAGGCGTTTGATAAAACTGAAAAAGACTCCACTCAATTTAGATGTGTCTTGTACGTATTTTTTATTTACCGGTTTTCAAAAAGAAAAAAGAAAAGTGAAAATAGTGTTTTTCAATTTTAAAATTTGAAAACGAGTATGGTAGCATATGCTAAAAGTTGTATTCTAAAAATAGAAACGGTAAAAACACGTTTAGTAGATCAAATGAGAGATACAAAAATGTAATATTAAATTTGCATTCATTTTTTAACATTATAACCTATTAATTTTTTACACTATACCTATTATTTAGAAATAAGTTTAATTTTATCAGATATAAATAATAGTAATAATATATTTTTTTAAATATCATTAATAAATTTTAAGAAGAATAACCCATAATTTAGAAATAATATTAATTTTATTAAATATAAATAATAGTGATAAATTTAAAAATAAAAAACAGAATTAATGAATTTTAAGAAGGAGAGAGAAAAAGAAAAAAAAAAGTGTCATTTTCAAAAACAAAATGGAAAACACAAAAAACATGTTGAACACGTTTTCCGTAATTTTTCATTTTTAACACTAGTTTTACTTTCTGTGTTTTCTTTGTTTTTTGAAAGCAAAATGAAAAATAATTACCAAATGTTTTTTCAAAATTGTTTCCGAAAAACCTAAACAGTCCCAAAACACCCTACTGGACAACCCCTTTATTTTTTTATTTTTATTTTTTGGTCACTAAATTTGTGTTATTGTGTACATTCAAAACTTTTTCTTATTCACTTAAAATGGTATCTCAATCTCTAACTAGTTCAAAAATATATGGTGCTTTGGTTCGGGTCATGCATGGTGGGGTAAAAAATGTTCGACATTGATAATTTATTGAGGTTCAATAAGTTGATAGTGACTACTGAAAAGAAAAATTGAATTGTTTTGTTGGAGAAGAAGACAGGTATTTGAGAAATGAATAGGAAAAGAGTGCAAAATAATAATAATAATAAAAGATATTAAAGTTAATCATATATTTTTAAAATATATATAAAAATTGATCGTTTTATTGGTTTCTAGGTAGTCATATCATCAAATGTGATGAGTGTAAATGTGTAATATTAATTTATACTAATTTCCACCAGTGAAATTAGTGATTCCTTTCAAATTTTTCACATTGGATTCCTGACTTGATAATTAGGTATCCCGAATTTAAAGAAAAATTCTAGGACCGTTGGATTGATCGATCCAGTGGGCAAAACAATGTTAGAATAAATTTTTTTTAAAAAAAAAAAACCCACACAAAACGCCCAAAAATGTACACACTAACACTAATACCCAACTTCAGTCTCTCTCTCTCCGTATGTTGCCTAGGGATGTCAATAGTACAAGTCGGGGACGGGTTTTTAATTACCATCCCCAATACCAATTTGTATGAGAAATACCATCCCGATGAATACCCACCTTAAAATAAATAGTGCAGGTACGGGGATTTCTCATTAGGGGATCGATTTTTTGCCCCATACCATCCTCATCCCATTAATGTAATTTTTTTTTTTATCACTTTTTGATAAAGATGATATAAATATTATTGAATAATATGAAAATAATAGTGTGGGGTATATTATATATATTGATCTGGAATGGAGTAGATGGAAGGAAAAAATGGGAAAAAAAGAGAGGGAAAAAAAATTATGTTTATATATATATATATATATATATATATATATATTCTCATTCTGGTCAGTGCGAGTTGATATAACTTTATTCATGCGTTACATGTGGGTTACTGATTATAGAAAATCACTGACAAGTGCATACACATTTGAGTCAAAACATGTAAATCTAGTGGTCTACATGCAATACACCGATATAAGTTATATCAGTACGCACTGACTTGAAAATTTATATATATACAGATTTTCTATTATCAGTTCGAACTGACAATAAATATATCAGGACAAAGAATGTGGACCATTAGATTTACATACTTTGACTCAAAGTGTATGCACTTGTCAAAACTTCTCCATAATCTGTGGTCCACATTCTTCGTCCTGATATATTTATTGTCAGTTCGAACTGATAATAGAAAGACTATATATATATATATATATACAATTTTTCTATTGTCAGTTCGTCCTGATATAAAATATATCAGGACGAAGAATGTGGACCATTAGATTTACATACTTTGACTCAAAGTATATGCACTTGTCAAAACTTCTCCATAATCTATGACCCACATTCTTCGTGCTGATATATTTTATATCAGGACGAACTAACAGTAGAAATACTGATATATTTATATATATTTTTTGATAGCGGGTATTGGGACCGTGCGGTGTGGGGACTTTAAATCCCATAACCAGGGGTGGACCCACCTTATGGCTAGGTGGGGCCCGTGCTCTACCTCAAATGTTTTTTTTTTTTTTTTTTAAATGATTTTGTTTTCATATATATAAATATATAATCTAACTTAAACTGTACAGTATTAACTCACAACTTACCAATAATTAGAAGAATAAAAAATTCAAAAACATGTTTAGTAATATTTATTAATCAATTATTTTTGTATAAATTTAAGTGAATTCATTATAAATACAAAACAAAATTTCTTATTATAAAATTAGATTGTAATTTATTATTTTAAGAATAAATATTGTAATTTTTAATTGTTTATGTTGTTTTTTTCTTGTTATTATTTATTTTTTAATATCATGTTTCTTGTTTTTATTTCTTTTTAAATGTAAGATTTTTTTTTTTGTGAATTGTGTGAGTTGTTGTGAGACTTGAGAGTGTAATTGGATTTTCAACAAAACCCTACACACTTTCCATTTTCTTTTTCTTCTTCCCCTGCGCAGCATAAGAAAAATTGGATTAGGATTCAACAAATTGAACTCGACCCGCCACCGCAAATGCACTTCACTTTCTAGGACTTGTGGCGGTTACAACATTTTCGCAAACTTACCCTGAAAATTGACCTTATCGGAGACAGACCCACAAACACAAGACACTTTTTTTTTGAATTGAAATTGCACGAAAACGATTCTAGGGTTAGGATTTTTAGACATGATAGATTCAGATTGAAGATAAACTACTATTACGACAATCAAGACTACGAAGGAGAGCCGCCGGTCTCCGTTGGCCGGACCAAACCTAGGTACAACAACCACCACTACCCGCCTGGGAATAGCTACCTTCACCACCATCGCAGAAGCCACCACAACGGCGGCGTGAACAATCCTAATAACAGTAATAGAAGATTAAGAAGAAGATGATGAAGATGAGTAATGAGTTGTAGAGAGAAATGGAGAACGAAAAGAGTCTATTGAAATGGAGAAAGAAAATGAGTTGTTGAGTAAAGTGTCTGTTGAAATGGGGATTGATCCAAAAGAAGAGTTTATAAGATCAATGATAAAGTAAAAAGAATTTTTTTTTTGAAAAAGTCAAATGGTGTGAGCCTGTGAGCCACAAATGATGGCACAAAATGATGGTGGGTGTCTTGTGATGTGCACCATGGCACTAAAACCAAAAGAAAATTAAAAAATATAAAAGAGAAAAACATAGACATAACAAAGTACAAACCGAAGAAAAAAAAAAAATCTCTGCCAAGCGGTCTAGGCGCTAGGTGCCAGTCCACTATACGACTTGCGTCTAGCGCATACTAGAACACTGGTAAAATCATGTTTAGTAGATCAAATGAGAGATAAAAAAATGTAATATTAAATTTGTATTCATTTTTTTTTTTTACATTATAACCTATTATTTTTTTACACTAAACCTATTATTTAGAAATAATATTAATTTTATCAGATATTAATAATAGTAATAATAATTTTTTAAAAATTTCATTAATAAATTTTAAGAAGAATAACCCATAATTTAGAAATAATATTAATTTTATTAAATATAAATAATAGTGATAAATTTAAAAATAAAAAACAGCATTAATGAATTTTAAGGAGAGAGAAAAAGAAAAAGAAAGTGTCATTTTCAAAAACAAAATGGAAAACACGAAAAACATGTTTAACACGTTTTCTGTAATTTTTCATTTTTAACACTAGTTTTGCTTTTTGTACTCTCTTTGTTTTTTGAAAGCAAAATGAAAAATAATTACCAAATATGTTTTCAAAATTGTTTCCGAAAAACAAAAACAGTCCCAAAATACCCTATTGGACAACCCCTTTGTTTTTTCATGTTTTGCCTTTTTTTTTGTCACTAAATTTGTGTACATTCAAATTTTGAAATAAGGGTTTACTTATTCGCTTAAAATGGTATCTCAATCTCTAACTAGTTTGAAAATATATGGTGCTTTGGTTCGGGTCACGCATGGAGGGGACAAAAAATGTTCGACATTGAAAACTTATTGAGGTTCAGTAAGTTGACAATGACTAAAGAAAAGAAAATTTGAATTGTTTTGTTGGAGAAGAAGACAAATATTTGTGAAATGAATAGGAAAAGAGTGCAAAATAATAATAATAAAAAATATATTAAAAAATTTATTAAAGTTAATCATTTATTTTTAATATATATATATCTATATAAATTGATCGGTTTATTGGTTTCTAGGTAGTCATATCATCATATGTGGTGACTGTAATATTAATTTACACTAATTTCCACCGATGAAATTAATGATTCCGTACAAATTTATTCTTGACTTGATAATTAGGTATCCCGAATTTAAAGAAAAATTCTATGACCATTGGATTGATCGATCCAGCGGCCAAAACAATGTTAAGACTAAAATTTTAAAAAATTTTAAGAAAAAAAAAAATGCCACACACACCGCCCGAAAATGTACACATTAACACTAATACCCAACTTCAGTCTCTCCCTCGCCCAAGTTCACAATTCTACACTCTCTTTCTTTCTCCATCTCTCTTCCTCCATCTCCATTTTTGGATCAGAGCTTCAATTTCAGACTAACAAATTTTTTTTAAAAAAATACACAAAAAAACTGAGACTGGTTGCATATTCAACTTTCAACTCAACCGTAGCTTTGCCCCTCTTCTCTGCATTCACTATCGCTCTCAACTAGAGATACACATTTTTCCCCGGATCCCCAAATCCCCACGTCCCCATCCCCATCCCCATTCCCCAAATATGCATCTCTACTCTCAAAGCTGGAGTAAAAAGGGTTTAGAAGTAGAGTGGCAGTTTCGATATTATAATCAGCTAGTCGGGTCATTTTGTTGTAAGTGGTTAATGGGCTTTACATTTGGACTCATTTGGGCCTTTGCCAAGTTAGCCCACTAAAATACAACTCTATTTTGTAAAAAAATGGTTTCCAAATTTAAGAAACACATTAGGAGCTGTTTGGATATGTTTTTAAAAACAGTTTTTTGTTTTTAAAAACAAAAAACTACTTTAGAGAGTTTGGACAACTATTTTATCAAACTTTTTTTTAAAAACAAAAAACAAATTTTTAAAAGTTACAACTAAAAAGTTAAAAACAACTTTTTATTGTTTTCTATTGTTTTCAAAACAAGTTTTCAAAAATAAACCATAACTTTTCTCTCCAAACAACTATTTCACTCATTTTAAAAACAACAACCAAACACTTTTACATCGTTTTTCATTTCAAAAAACTACTTTTAAAAAACACTACCAAACATATTACATTTTTTAAAACATCATTTTTAAAACATGATCTCCATTTTTAAAAAAAGTTTTCAAAAACACCATTTTAAAAACGATACCAAACGCGCCCTTAGTTTCCTAATTCGAAGTTTTTTTTTTTTTCCTTTACCATTACTCCACTACTGGGAACAAATCCTTTGCAAACCCTACTTCCGATTTAGGTTTTGGTAAATCCTTTTCCTTGTAGGGCAAGTGATGTATAAATATAATAACCAACATTTGCTCACATTCATTCTCTGTTGTTGCTCACATCGCTCTCTGTAGTTTCTTTCGAAGCTCTCAACCTCTGTTATTGCTCTTCTTGTAATCAAGTGATTTCAGGTGCTTTGTTCTACTTTTGAAGCTCCGTTTCTGCTTCAACCTCTACAACCTCTTCTTGTTTTCACACCCACCACTGCTCATTAGTCACCATGACCGACGTTATGCTGGATATGGCAGAGGAGCACTTCTTGAAATGCAACAATGTCTCTACTTTGAAGTGGGCTTCTCTCGCCCAGCAATTGGATCCGTAAACCGCTACGTGGAGGCATACCGTATTAATTTGGCAGCTCTCATGATACACCCTAACGGCGAGCGTAATTGGTATAAAGTTCTTGGCATCGAACAACACTTTGTCTCTTGTCGGGACATTACACATCAATTCGTAAAACTTGCCAAGATAATTGATCCTGAAGTTCATAGCTCGTCAGCTGCTCCCAGAGCCTTGAAACATGTAACCATGGCTTGGGAGAATCTTGGTGAGCCTGATAAGCGTTGTGCCTATCACGCTCGTGTCGGTCTACCGCTGGAGATTGCTTCCAAGAAAAGAAGCCGATTGGAGACACCGCTGGAAATTGCTTCACAGAAAAGATGCCGAGTAAAGTCGAGTTCTCATCATGTCAAGAGACACATGGTGACGTTTTGATTTGTTTTACCGTTCAGGATTTTGCTTTCTTGTGGGCAATCTGGTTTAATCGTAATTTGATTATGAGAGACCTGGTCTGGCAGAATGTCTGCTCTAAACATCTTTTTATGTTAAAATTGTAAAAAAATTGATTTTACCTTGTAAAAAACATAGACGTTTTGCTTTTAAAGAGAATATGTAGTGAAAAATACTAAACCCAATTAGGGTTAATTGCATTTGCAAATAAGAAACAAGTTAATAACAAAGATGGAAATTGCACAAGTAGCTGAGGGTAATACAGCAATTCGGTTGTTTACTAGTTGTTTTTCTTTTTCCAAAATAACAAATCAACTTATGCCCGAGCTGCATCCAATATTTTGACCGGATGGCAGCAACGGCCTTCTCATCAGATTCCATTTCTTCAGCCCTGGCCTTCATGATGTATACTGCAGCTTCAACTTCATTTATTTTCAGCCTCTTCGTAAAAAGTGTGATAATAAGGGCATACAGTCTGCAAAAAGTGAGAAAATATCAACAATAAGCAACACAAATTAAAGAGAGAAAGATTAAGACAATAAAATCACCTCTGCACAGTGTGATACATCATTGCTGGCAAGTTCATAAGAAGGCGGCCTTAAGTGAGCCAACATTTCAGACGCAAAACCCTTGCATGCGTTACACGTTAAGGATAGCAAATCTCAATGAACTCAATTGGATTGTCAGATACTTTACGTTTCTTCAGAGTGGGCTCTGTTACATTTGGAGTCTTCTGAGCACTGGTAGATTTCCTCAGGATCTCTGCTGTTAAAGATGAAAACATTGCCACTGCGATCCTCAGAACCATGTACCGGTGAAATTAGTTGGCAAGACAAAGCTTCAAGAGACTTTGAGTCCCCAACAGTGTGGTAAATTTCTTGACATTATCTATAGTCATTTTCTTGCCAAATATGATGCACAAAGAAAAAATAAACCTTCAACAAAATTTTAACTAGTCTTAAAAGGTAAGGTGTATTGAAATTTACAAACAAGACTAAAGAAACAAAATTTTACTTGTGTGTACCAAGAGGCAAGTTAGAAGAACATTTTATGGATATGCAAGCATTAGCCTATTATGTATTAATATTGCTATTTGAAATTGAAAACTTGCAATTTTAAATGTGATATAGGAAATTGGTCGATAATAAAGAAAGAGGACAACATTAGTATTGAGGGTAATTGTCTTTATATGAAAGAATCCAGAACGTGTTGTTCAAATGAATAATCCGTTACATATTACCAACAGTATGGTTGGAAAATACATAATATAATCTAACAAAGGTACTTGGAAGACCAGAGACTTCATTGCAAATAAGAGCTAAAAGTGCATCGCTATCTCAATTCTCATATAACATCAGATTATCACTACTTCAATGGAGCAGCTATTGTCCTAAATGTAAAGAAATGTGATCAGCAACTCCTTCAATGTATCCTTGACATTTTCAAGAGCTCCAATATCACTAAATGGAATAACATCGGCTAAAAGTCTTTTCTCGAATTCATTTTCTGTTACAACATCCTATATTGAACAAAACAAAACAAGAATGTTTAAATATTCATAAAGCTGGCCTGATAGAATATCATCTATTTATGCATGAGAAAATACAATAATCACCTTTAGCGACTTCTTCAGGCTTCTAGATTCATTATGGATAGCCTGTAGGATTCCAATCCCATAACTCTGTAATTTCCATCCGAAAGCAAATAATTCAGCCAACGATTGTTGAGATAGATTTTTGAAGATGAGCTATTAGTTACCTCTCACCAGATAAAAAAGCCTTGCATAAGGATCAGCTTCAGGGTGGTATCTGTTATTCAGATTTATGTTTTTCATTTGAAAATTAGATCTCCATTATCTATAGTAAAAAAGAATGCATGACGAAAGTGTAAGGGACAAGGAGAAATTAGCTGAAGTAATGAATTGATCACCTGACATTCCTTTGTTATGCTCCAAGAACTTTTTGGTTCAACAATATGAGATGTTTCCTACCAAAAATCTCCACAAGAACAAAATCCGTCTCTAAAGTGATGAAAGCGCTTGTTGTCTCTCACAACTATCTTCCTGTCAGCAACCTTTGAAATTAATTTGGCTGCATTATGACAATCTACACAGATGCGCAAGTTCTTGCAAACCCTCAGTGTTACACCTTTAGTTGTCTTTAACAACCCAAAAGAAATTGCAAGCTTCTCACTGTGGCCCCGCAGTAAATTTATCTTTTCTTCTTCTTCTACTTCATGAAGAACAGAATCTGTGAGAGGTTTATATCCAATTTCACTAATCTTTTCCTCTATTTCTCTCCACATTTCCCGGATGTCTTCTGACTCAGGTAGCGTATCATCGCCAGCAACAAAGCTATAAACATTCACTCCCAGTTCAATCCAACTGCGGCCAGCATCCTTTTGAAGGCCATTCTCCTTCATACTTTGACGCACCTTCCTCACATCATCCCACTTTGCTGATCCAGCAAATAAATTTGACAGCAAAACATAATTCTCTGCTTTTTTCGGCTCCAATTCCAGTAGCTTTTTGGCAACTTTCTCACCCATATCCAAAGCACCATATGTCCTACAGGAACTGAGTAATGAGTTCCAGACTCCAGCATCTGGTTCCTCGGGCATCTCATCTATGAGACGCAAAGCATCATCTAATTGTCCTGCACGACCCAGCATGTCCACAACACATGAATAATGCTCTAATTTCGGTTTTAGTCCATGGAAGTTCTGCATCTGGTTGAAATACTTTAGCCCATCTTCAACAAGCCCAGCATGACTACAGGCCATCAAAATACCCACAAATGTAAAGCCATCAGGCCACTGGCCTTGTTCCTGCATCTTCTCAAACAGTTCTATTGCCTCTTTTCCATATCCATGTATTCCATATCCCACAATCATAGCATTCCATGATGCCACATCTTTATTTGTTAATTTGTCAAAGATCCATCGAGATCGTTCTATGCAGCCACATTTTGCATACATATCTATTATTGAACAACCGATGAATACATCATCCATGAGACTAGCTTTCAAAGCATAACAATGAGTTTCTTTTCCCAGCCGCAAAGCGGATAGCTGTGAGCAGGCCCCAAACACACTCATTATTGTAATCTCACTAGGTTGGATTCCATTAGAGACCATTTGACGGAAGAGAGTTAGGGCATCAATCGGAAGTCTGTTCTGTGAGTAACCAGTTATCATTGCATTCCAAGACACTAAACTTTTATACTCCATACCATCAAACAATACCCTTGCAGAAAATGATTTCTCACAATACATATAAAGTGATAGCAGTGAGATAGCAACAAATAGATCTTTCTCTAACCCATTACGTAGTACAAATCCATGAATCTCTTTGCCATATTGGAGGGATTTCAGATGGGTGCAAGCTAAGAGAAGACTGCTGATGCTAAACCAGTCAGGTTCTAGACCTGAACATGTCATTTGATGGAAAAAGTCCAATGCCTTTGAAGGATCACCATTTTGCGCATGACCACCAATAACTGCATTCCAAGAGCTGACAGTCCTTGACCTCATACCATCAAAGACATACTCAGCAGAAGTCATTGATCCACACTTTGCATATGCTGCAACCAAAGCATTGGCTACCAATTCATCATTTTGAAACCCATGTCTTAACAAATAACCATGAAGTTCCTTCAAGCTCGGAAACTCTGACTTCCCTAAACAAATTGTCAATGCATTCAAAACTGTGACCTTATTTGCCTTCATTTCCTCCTCCATCTGCATCTTCCGCAGATGATCAAACGACCCACATTTATCCCCTGCCATAGAAAAAGCCCCAACAATGGTATTCCAAGAAACAACATTTCTATTATTATTCCTATCAAATAGGATTTGAGCTTCAGATAAGAACCCACATTTTGAATACATATCAACCAAAGCATTGTTCACCATTATTTCTTGATTCAGCCCCAATTTTATTGCTAAACCATGAACCAACCTTCCCATCTCTGCATCTCCTTCCGCTGCACACACAGGTAACAATGTCACAAGGGTTGCCACATCCGGTATCAAACCTACGTCACAGCTCATCATTTCCAAAAAGAAATTAAAACTCTCATGAGAAAAGCCATTCTCCGAAAACCCAAAGATTATTGAATTCCAAGAAACCAAGTTTCTTTCACGCATAACCTCAAACACTTTCAACATTTCGTCAATTAACCCACACTTACCATACATTGCAATTAATGCATTACCCACAAACACATCTCCAATCAAACCCATCTTTGCTGCCATCCCATGTACAACATACCCCAAACCCACCTCACCAATCCCTCCACAAGCCTTAATCACACAAGGGAAAGTAAAATTGTCAGGTTTAAGCTCTGTTAGCGTAATCAATTCAACAAATATGTTCAATGCATCACTGTACAGCTCATTTCTAGTGTACCCACTAATTATCGCATTCCATTGAAACAAATTTTTTGCACTTAAATTATCGAAAACTCTACGGGAATCCAACGGAGACCCACAGATTGCGTACATAGTGATTAAACGTGTATTAAGAACAAAGTCATTGCTATACTGTGTCGAAGCCAAAACTATCTCGTGAACTTTCTTACCAATTTCAATGTTCTTTAGTCTGCCGCAGGCCTGTAATAATACACCAATAGCTTCTTTAATCTGGGCATTGTATGGATTTTCTTGCAAGAGAAGGTAAGCTTTGGTGAGGTCGTTGGATTCACAGAGACTGGTTATGTCTGGGAGGAAATGGAGTTGATAAGTTGAGTTGTTGGTTAGACATTGTTGGTGGGTTTTGGTGGAGAGAGAAAGCGAAGATTTTGCATTGCAGAAAGAGCGAAGAGAAAGTCTAGAACTTGAAATTGAAGTGTTTCTATGTACATGGTGACGAAGGAATGTATGTGATGGACTCAGAAGAGACATTGGTGGGTTGTAGAAAGGTTGGACTTGGAATGACAGACATTGGTGGGTTGTAAAATCCATCAAGGCAATAAACTTCTTCTCTTCAAACTCAATACCATTTGAAATGCCCCCTCCAGAATCTCCAACATCAAAACATACAAAGGATCCCCTGCCTGCCCAAATGCAATACCCAACTCAACAACTTAATTCCAAAATACACCCTAACAACATATTTACTTGGGAATATAATCAAGAATTCAAGTAATCAAAAGTATGAATTCCCCATGATTGTTGAAGAATTGAAATAAATCCAATGTGAATTTCAAAATCATCATTGCACATTTCAACTATATATCACAGCTTATCACTGCCAACACCACCTTCATCGCTGATTATTCTGGCTATAAGACCAATAACAGGTAATGGACACTAGAGAAAGAGTTTTGGTTTATTAACGAAACAAAAAAAAAAAACAAAAAAACAAAGATTTAAGGAAAGAAAAGAAACTCAATCTTACATTCTAGTTTGTTCATGCTATAGTGGTCTTAGTTAAAATACATTTTCACATTTCAGTACCAAAAGCATATTCATCGTTTTTGTCGTTTTTAATAGTAACATTGAACATATATTAACTGTTTTTGATCCTTTTGATATTTCTTAAAAACGCATTGTAAAACAATATCTAACAGGCCTTAATTCTCTCACCCACAAATTGTTACAGTGAACATCTCAACTCAAACCATCAAGTCTTCGATTCCATTAATTATTGCTTAACAATAAAAATCATTCATCTACAGTTTCCAATGAATAATTTATACTGCTTTGAGACATAGAGATCATTAATTTTGGCATATTAGATTTAGGATCATATGAGGTAATTCTTAACATAGAAAATTTAGTCACAGCAACCACAGACATACAATATTATCTTCACACTATTTCCACAACTCATGTTAAACAAATACTTAGCTTGTTTTCTGTTCTTGAACTATAATTCTATAAAAGCAATTGAAAAACATATTTAATTTATCCATTTGAAAAATCAAGATTAAGATACAAGAACAACTTCTTTTTTCAGTATTCAATAAAAATGCAATAATAATAAAACAAGCTTCAAGTACCTGACGGCTGACGGAGGCAGCGGCTGTACGGTGGTCGGAGAGTTTCCCGTAGGTGGTCGTGATACTGCGTTTTAGATTTGGATGGTCGAAGTCGTCAGACGGCGGACAGCGAGCGGCGTTGCTGGGTGGATCGGCAGCTCCGAACTGCTGGGTATGAGAGTATGGCTCCAGCCTCCAAGTGCAATACTGTCAGTCTCCGAGTGTAGTCCATAGACCAATATTTAGATTAGGGCAATTAACAAATAAGTCCCGGACGTGTTTCTTAATTCCAAGTAATTTGAGACTTGTTTGTGTTTTACGATCTAGTCCATATATTTTTCATAACTTACCAAATTAATCTCTATGACTGACTGACGTTAGTCAAATTTAACGGATTTAAAGGTAAAATTGTATTTTTTATCATAAAGATTAATTGTTTAAAATATTTCCCTATAATAAATTAACACATGTCCATATATATTTTTATTTTATAAATGTACATTATTATTGTTTTCTTAAATCCATTAATTATATATATAAAAAATAAAAATAAAAATTTAAGAGGAGTTTTTTTTAACAACTTAGTGCTTATATAATTGAAAAATATCAATTTTTTTACTTTTCTTTATATTTTTCATCAAACCAGTAGTTTTTTTTTTTTTTTTTTTTTTTTTTTTTTTTTTTTTTTTTTTGAAAGGGTCAAACCAGTTCTTATACAATTAGAAATAACTCATTTCAGTTTTACTGTTGCCTGACTAGGTTGGTTTTAAAAATAGCTAGTCAGTCAATTAGAAATAGCTCATTAATTTATAGGTTATGAATTATATTTGGAATGGTTATTTGAGGAATATAGTAGAATTGTACAATATTTTGGAATAGATATAAAAGCATACGCACCTAAAGTCAATTTCTAGATTAGGAATAATGTTCATAGCCAACTACATAAATGAAATATTCTCACAACCATTACCGCCACCGCCACCGCGGCCAGTAGTTCCCAATAATTATCAGCATAACCTAGACTGGGCAATGATAATGATTGGATTTTGCTTGCCTTCAGCTGTGGACATAGCTCTTCAATCCTTGCAGGCTCATGAATCCCACTTGCCACTATCTCTCCATTTTCTATCTCTACCAATCATACTTTCATTCACTTTTCTCTTCCTTGGCAAATTCTTGACTCCAAAATTTATTGAGATCGTTAAGGTACTCGAGCAACTTGGGGTGTTGTTGGCAGTAATGGCCATTTATATAGCCATCACAATTCCAATGCCTATATGGCTCAAGTACATCACATGGACCGTCTTTATCATCTTCTTCTTCATTGCTGTCATAGTTTCTCGTAATTAATTACTTCTAAAAATATATGGGTGAAAATGGAAACTAGCCAAAAATTAAGGAGGTTTATTGTTTTTAGCCGGAATTAGTATTTTGATTGTTTTTATCAAACAATCCACTTTTTGGACTTAAATGCCCTTTTTAAAAAAAAAACCTCATCTCTCTCTTTTTCTATAGAATCTCTCTCTCTCCTTTTCTCCTTCTCCTTCTTCTTCTTCTTCTCCTTCTCTCCTCTCTTCTCCCTTTTTCTCGGTTTTTTCCAGATTTTAAAAAAAAATTCATATTTTTTTTAAAACAATTTTTTTTTCAGATTTGCTTGTGTTTTAAGTTTGGGTTTTTCGATGGGTTTTCCGATCGTCGGTCGTCGGATCTAGGTAAAATGACTAAACACACTAGACAAAAATGACTAAACACACCAAGCAAAAATGACTAAACACACCAGGTGTGTTTAATTGGGTTGCCTGGTGTGTTTAATTGGTTTTGCCCTAGTGTGTTTAATTGGTTTTGCCTTGGTGTGTTTAATTCGTTTTGCCTGGTGTGTTTAATTCGTTTTGCCTGGTGTGTTTAATTGGTGGTCTGGTGTGTTTAATTCTTTTTACCCTGGTGTATTTAATTATTTTTGCCCTGGTGTGTTTAATGAGTTTTGCCTAGTGTGTTTAGTCCTTTTGGTCTGGTGTGTTTAATTCCTTTTTGCCTGGTGTGTTTAGTCCTTTTTGTTTGGTGTGTTTAATTCCTTTTTGCTTTGTGTGTTTAGTCGTTTTGGCCTGGTGTGTTTAAGTACTTTATGCCTGGTGTGTCTAGTCTTTTTTCTCTAGTGTGTTTAATTCCTTTTTGCCTTGTGTGTTTAGTCGTTTTTGCCTGGTGTGTTTAATTTTTTTTTTGGCTGGTGTGTTTAAGTACTTTATGCCTGGTGTGTTTAGTCTTTTTTCCCCGGTGTGTTTAATTCCTTTTTGCCTGGTGTGTTTAGTCGTTTTTGCCTGGTGTGTTTAATTCGTTTTTTGGCTGGTGTGTTTAAGTACTTTTGCCTAGTGTGTTTAGTCTTTTTTGTCTGGTGTGTTTAATCGGTGGTCTGGTGTGTTTAATTGAACAAAATCTGGAAGAAAAAAAATTCAAACAAGTGCTGAGATTTTCAACTTCAACATGAAAATCTAGAAAAAAAAAAAAAAAAAAAAAAAAAAAAACTCCCACCATTCATAAAAACAACCACCACACTTTAAAAAAATCTGAAATTTTAGAACAAAACAAGATCTAAAATTTTTTTTAACAAATCTAGAAAAAAATTTAAACATTCAAATCCAACTAATACTCAGATCCAAACATTCACAGCCACAAGCACCCTTAAAATTAACTACATTCACAACCACAACTACATTCACAAAATCTGAAAATAATTTTAAACAAAAACAAAATCTGAAAAAAATTTCAAAATAAAAAAAATTTTGAAATTTTTTTTAAAAATTGGAAAAAACGTGAAAGATAAAGAGAAGAGAGGAGAGAAAAAGAAGAAAAAGAAGGAGAGAAGATCGGACGACCGAAGATCGGATGACCGACGATCGGAAAACCACCAAATCTAAAAATTTTTGTTTTTAAAAAATCTGGAAAAAAAGAGAAAGAGAAAGAGAAGAAGAAGATGGAGGAGAGAAGTGGAGAGAAAAAGAAAAGGAGAGAAAGAAGAAGAAAATGGCGTGAGATGAGAGAGAGAAAGAGGAATTCTGCAGAAATGAGAGAGAAAAGGAGAGAGAAGAGGTATTTAAAAAATAAATGAGGGGCAATTATGTCTCTACAGTGGATTTTTTGACAAAAACAATCAGTTTACTAATTCCGGCTAAAAACAATAAAGACCCTTAATTTTTGGTTAAAAAAGGGTTTTTCCTCAAAATATATTTATATTTATATTTAAGTTATATATTGAAGAAATAAAAGTTTGGTTTTTGTTCCCGTGACCTGGATGTAAACACTTTCCCACTCAGCACATTTTTATGTGTATAAATAAAAATTAAATTATTATCTTAAAGGTTGATGTGAGTGAATTGATTCCTACATGGACGTAACTAGGATTAAACACTAAGGTGGGCTAGAATAATTTTTTTTTTTTTTTGATCGTTAACATTATGAGAAAATTGTATTAATTAAAAATAAATATACACCCAGTTAAGAAAACAAAGCGGGGATTACTCTATAAATGTATATTCTAAATAAATACATTAAAAAAATTAATAAAAAAATAAAGTCAAAACAAATTATAAAATAAACATAAAATGCAAATACAATCAAATACTAATTAAGCTGTATCCTACGGTTTTTCAAAAGATCAAGCTTATCAATTATGAAATTAGGATCAATAGCACCAGCAATTTCTCTTTCAATGTAGACAACCATGAAGTTTGTTAAAAATTCATTTTCCATCTTATTGCGAAGTGATGTCTTGATAAGCTTCATTGCTGAAAAAGCTTGTTCTGTTGTTGCTGTGGAAACAAGGAGAGTCAAAACTAGACAAATCAATCTGTCAATAAAAAAAAAGTTGTGACTTTTTTGTTTCAATTAACAATCGACATAATTATATATATATATATATATATATATATATATATATATATATATAAGTAATATTACCTATCAATCAAAAAAAAAAAATGTTGTGATTTTTTTTTGTTTTAACTAATAATTGACATAATTCAGGGAGAGAAGAAATATTCTGAAATTGTGGCTGACGAAGTACATCAAACTTGTAATGTTCAATTGCCTCTTTAGTGCTTTCAACTCATCTTCGGCAAAGTCTTTAGGATAAAATTTCTCAGCAAGAGTACAAATATAAGAACAAGGAGTTCCATTGTTTCCTCTTTAAACCTACTATCCAACTCCACCAATTGAAAATCTATCTATTACAGCATTAAATATATTGAAGTGATAATAATGCTCAACTGTAATATTTTTCTTTTGTTGACAAGAACGCCTTGTATCTTCCATGTAGCGGTCACTCATATTAGGCATATGAATGTCATGCTTTCTACAAAAAGATGCCACACTTCCAAAAAAGTCATTCCATCCATCTCGCAACTCTTGAAGTAGTAGTTTTGTACTTGAAACTAAATTTAGAGCATTTAAGATGTCTTGAGATTTTATTTGCAATGCTTGACATAACATATCAGAGACTCCCAACACTTTGTACAGTAACAATAGAATAAAAACAAATTCAAAGGTTTTCATCTCCTTATACGCACCTTTAGCCTCCCCACGTATATTACTATTCAACCCATTATCGATAAGTTTTTCAAGAAGGGTACAAGTTGAACCAAACATGTCAATCAACCTACTAACAGAAGTAAAATGTGAACTCCAACGAGTAGGTCCAGGTTGTTGCAAAGTGTGAATTTGATTTGCTCATGTACCAGTCTCAAGTTCTCTTGAATATATCATATCTACAATTTAATCTTCTCGAATTGATTTTAATTCAGAACAACGTTTAGCAGAAGCACCAACAAAGTTGACAATAAAACTTAATTTAGAAAAAAAATAACCATACATCATGTACCTCTTTAGATGCTACAACTAAAGCAAGTTGAAGTCGGTGAGCAAAACAATGAACATAGTACGCATATGAACAATCTTTAAGGAATAAAGCTTGTAATCCATTCCATTCGCCTCGCATGTTACTAGCCCCATCATAACCTTGACCTCGTAAGTTTTCAATCAAGAGGTTGTATCGACTAAGAACAATACATATCTCTCTTTTCAAAGTTAAGGCACTCGTGTCATCAACACACACAACTTCAAAAAACCGTTCCCGAATAAACCCATCGTCATCGACATATCTTAAAATGATAGCCATTTGTTCCTTGTTAGATTCATCAACCGCTTCATCAACAAGAATACAAGATTTGGTATCTCCAATTTCTATACGGATTTTATCACGCACACTATCGGCTAGAATTTTTAACAGCTCTTGTTGGATCTTTGGTGATGTATATTTGGCATTTTGAGCAGCATTATATAGGACAACTTCAGCAATATCTTTGTTTACTCTTGCCTGTAACATTACCATTTCAATAAAGTTTCCACGGTTTGCAGAATTGATAGATTCATCATTAACTCTAAAGGCACACCTTTGCATTGCTAGCCACTTCACAGATTCTATTGATGTCTTGAGTAACAATCGATTCCGCATAACTACTTGTGAAGATTGTTTATTGATCATTTTGTCAATATATAGTGATGGGTTCTTCAAGTGATCCCACTTTTGCATAGCAATATGGTGTAGCGAATTGTGATCTTCTTTTGCATGTTTTACAAGGGGGCATTGGTCTCCACCAATTCTTTTCCAATTTTGAAAGCCTTCAACAGTAAATGTGTGATATCTTAATGTGGGACTATCAAAAAGATAGCATGGAAAACAAAATGCACTATTATTTTCCACCGAGTACTCAATCCATGGAAATTTTATGAACCAAGATTGTTGAAACCAACGACTTTGACTCTCACATGGATTAAGTGGATAGTCATAAGTAGGTTGAAATGGTCCCATGTCAACATAGGCTCTTCTAATCTCATCTTACTTGTCAACTGGATATTGCCATATTGGAATACGCTTTCCAGGATCACGTTCATAATGAAAAGTATTGATGTGAGATAGAGTTTGAGTATCATCATTTGGAGTTTTGGATCTTTTAGTCTTGGGGGGTGGGGATATTGAATTTGAAGTGTGAACATCACATGGGGCATTTGACCTACTTGATGACTCATCGTCATCTTTTTTATTGAAATAATGGAATAAGTTTCTTTTTTGCATCACAACCTATATATATATATATATAAAAAGACACAAAAATAAGTCATTAAATTAATTCTTATTTTATTACTTCTATATACTTCAAGAAATAAGAAATTATTTACATATAATTCGAAATATACAAATACAATATTAAAGAAAATCTAATTCATTACTTTCTAAAATATATATATATATATAATTTATTTAATTATTAGTGTAGTTTAGTTATGATGGAGCATTCACGTCATATAGAAAAATAAATATTCATTTATATTACTATTTGCTAACAAATTTAAAAACAAAAGAATAATTGAAAAAAAATTAACAAGCATGTATTTAAATTTCAACCAAAACAAAAAGAAATTTATTAAACATTAATGTTAATTTGTAAATTAAAATTAGAATAACTAATAATTAGATTAATCCTAAAATTTAATTACAAAACAAAATATTTAAATTTATAATATTCATAAAAATATACCTAATTGGAAGATGAATTATTGATGTTGATAAAGAGGTTGGACTAAAATTTAGAGAAAGATGAGAGAGAAAAGAATTATTAAAGAAAAAGCAAAAAAAAAAATATATATTAAAAAAAAATTGCTTGTTGCTGCGGTATGCAGTTGTTAAAAAATAAAAAAAAAAGCAAAATAAAAAAATGAAACCTGATTGTTGCCTTTACAAGGACTAAATCTTGGATGCAGCGGGATGCACCATGCATCCACCATCCAGATGTTGCTACGTCAATAAAATCTTTTACAAGACACCGCCTCGAGACTCGTGAAATTGATAGACCGATAGGTAAGATTGCACGGTATATATAGGCAGCATATAATTGTGTCCTACACGGTGTAGGTTTCAGTGTTTCACTGATAGTGTGTCTTTTTTTTTTTTTTTTTTTTTTTCAATTTTTTTTAAAAAAAGCTCGCCCAAGTTCCGTCCCTGGATTCCTAAATCTTTTATTTCACTATTGATAGATTTAATCAACTTAGGCCACATTATGTGACATGTTGTTAACTAAATTTGCAACAGTTAAGTACCATATTAAACTACCTTATAAAAAAATAAAATAAAATAAAAGTACCATATTAAACTTTCCACATGTGATAAGCCAAATAATATATCCGATTATCCTTGTCGAATTTTCGTAATTACTGTAATTGTTTTACCATTTCATGAGTTGAAAATCTTATCTGGAAAATGGAAATTAACAAGTATTATTCTTCTTCCAGTAATTAGCAGCTAATTTGTTTGTTTTTTTTATTACTATTACAATATTTCGAGATTTAGAGTATAGACATGACTCGAATTGTCGAACACATAACATTTTAGATATAGGTGTGACTTGTGAGGGGCTTGTACCGAGCCAACCTCATCTTGTTTCTTATTTGTTTGGATTAAACCTGTGTTTAATTTTCTAGTAACACCCGAAACTGTATTACTTAGCCGATCTAACTTGGAGTTAAATATCTTCAAACCAATCATTAATTATAAACATATAAAATTATTAACAATAATATTTTTTTACATACCAATTTTAATCTCAACTTAGTTATGTATAGTTTGATAAATTGATATATATTACTAATTGTTTTTTTTTTTTGAAGGGGAAATATTAATAATTGTTATATACTTATATGTTATATGAATTAAATATTACAAAAGATAGCTAGGTTGCTTAATAACCTCATTTGCAGAGACCCAAAGGAGGATAAAAAATTGTGCAATTTTCTAAATTAACTCTAAAATTAGTGGGCTGTAAATTAATCTTTAAAATTACATACTGTTTTTCATTTGATATTTAAATTATTATATTTTTCTACGGTGACCGCTTCAAAAAAAAAAAAAATCTCCAATGTTGCTTGTTTGGAATTAAACCAATGGAAATTGTCGGAAATGATCCATTCAAACTATTGATTTTTTATATATATTTTTAAATATTACAATAATTCGAGATTTGGGGGAGAGGGACAGACTCGAACCTACAACCTCATGGTGTAGGTGTGAGGGGCAAACCACTGAACCAACATCATTTTGTCGCTTTTTGTTTTTATCATTCTCCCATAAAACTATTGTTTTTAACCATTCATTTTAATTTCTTTTCACCAAATAACCAAACAATTACATGATTACCCTTCTTTACCTTTTCTTCAAACTTTCCTACCTCTCTAGCCATTCTCTCTCTACAATCAAAAACTACTACACATACACATCATTTTTCTCGAGCTGTTGTCAAACAATGTTTTCATATCAATAAATCGATAGAAATTTGTACTTGAAATCGATGAAAAAGACGTAATGAGATATAGTTGATTTTGTGCGTGAAATCTTTCCCACCTAGTTCAAAGTATATAAATTTTTCGTTTTTAGTTTAATTTTATTTTTACTTTGTTTCATGTTCATGTTGATGGGTTAACTCCCAATTATAAAAAAATTGGAGTTTTGGGTGGAGAAAATAGTTGATTTTTTTTTTTTTTCCATATTTTTTTTGTGAATCCGCTGTGTGTCACATTGGAAAGTGAAACACAGAGTGTGTAACGTTGAAGAGTGAAACACAGGGTTACACTCTCCAAACGTGACACGCACACTATGTATTGGAGAGTTGGTTGTTTCACTTTAATTAAATGAAGTAGATTTCGGTGAAACATTTATCACTTTAGGTTTTGTTTTTTAAAATATGCGGGGAATTTGGACTTTGTACCCCTACCCATACTAAAAACAATAATTGGAAAAAATAATGGTTAAAAACAATACTTCCCTTCAATCAAATGGTTAGTTTAGAAAATTCCCCACTATAAAAAATGAGTGGTGCTATTGGCACACCCATTGCTAAACTATTTATACCCCACTTTTTAAATTATTTAGTATTCTTTTTTCCCTTTATCAAATTATTTAAAGAGACGTACAATTTTTATTAAAAAAAATCATATACAAAGGAAAACTAATAAAACCCACTTTCCTTATTTCAAAACTCTAATGACATAGATTATTTCAAATCATTGAATGTTTACTATTTTTGTTTATATTTTCTTTCAGATCTCGATCTCATGTTTCCCATGTTTAGTATTTATTGATTTTATTGTTTCACATGTTTGTTTTATATTTATTTTCAAATTCCAGATCCATATTTGCTATTTTTTTCTCTCTTTGGTTTATTTTCTTTCCGATCTTCCGAGCATTCTATGATTTGTATCAATTCTTTTGTAGATTTTATTCGGATCTTCCAAAGTTAGTTTAATGTTATTTTTTTTAAAAAAAAAACCCAATGAAATCGCAACTAAAACAACCTAATCTTAGACGAAACAAAACCACACCAAAACCCTAACTCAATCGCTTAAAAAAATCATCAGACAATCAATATCAACCTTACAATCTACCACCAACAATCCAATCGACTACAGAAAAAATAAATAAAATCGTATCTAATAAGGATGGTTTCATCATGAAATAAGAAGAAAAAACAAGTCCTACGAATGGATGTGAGAAAACTGCATATCAAGATAGTGCTGGTGTAAGATCCTAGATCTTTGTTGACTTGATTCCATTGCAAAACTCTCTTTATTTGTATTGATTAGTTGCTTAGGTGATTCTTGGAGAAAAGAAGCTTCAAAGGTTAAAAGCAACATCTCATGCAAATGCCGTCTTCAAAAGGGAAAGCCTGTTCTTAGATGCTAAGGTATCAAGATCCTTCTTCCTTTTGCAAGGCGTAAGTGCACACACACACACACACAATTTATATATGTGTGTCCCTGCATCATTGTGCAAATATTTGGTATAACACATTCACACTCATTTAGGTATGCACATGAATTATTCTCATATTGACAAACATTGTAGATTTGCATGGTTTATGACTATTGCTTGGATATAGCATGCTTATGTGACATTGTGTTTATTTATTTGTGTTTTATTGTTTTTGGACTTGAACATGATCTCATATGATTCCTTATTGAGTCCCGGTCATTTTGGTTACTCATTCATTAGCTTTCGAGTCCAAACGAAGTAGCTACGCTACTTTGCTTTCTCATTCGTTGAGTTGTCTTCGTTGTTATTTTCTGAGATGAATTCTCAACATTTTGTCAAATTTTTGTAGTCTTCGTTGTGCATGAGGGATTCATGATTCATAATCCGAAAACAGATTCGAAATCGGAGTTCGGAGGCCTAAATACAGCCGAAGAACACGAGAGGTGCGTGAAAGGAGCAAGCATGGCCAACGACCAAGCTTGATGTCCACGTGTGCCACATGTCTTGTTGCTGCAAAATTCTTCAATACAAATAGTAGATGGAAAGTGTTTCAAAAATAAATTTTTGTTGCTAGAAATTATTTTTAAAAAACAATATTGTTGCTGGAAATTATTTTAAAAAACAATATTGTTGCTGCAAATTATTTTAAAAAACAATTTTTCTGCTGGAAAATATTTCAAACAGTACACAATATAATTAGAGTAGAAAAACCTGGAAAGCGGCTGAGTCGCGGACAATGTCGCTCTCTTTAAGACGTTTCGCGGCTCTGCCCTAATTGTGCAAGCAGTTCCAAAGTTGCCACGTCGTCCCCAGGATAAAACAGCCCAGAATCACCTCTGTCTCGAAACTTCTTTGCACAAAGAAGAACTGGAATGCTCAAACTCTTTCAAAGATTGCTCGGAATACTAACAAGGAACACTCAAGAATTTCTTTTATAATTATAACTGAGAGCTTTTGTTATTTCAAAATGTTGTGTTTTGTGAATGAGGCAAAAGCCTCCATTTATAGGATTAGAAAATCATAACTGAAAAGGCAAATTTAAACCAGCCATTAAAATGAAATAAAAAACTGATGTAATAACTAGAACATTCAATAATAATAAAAAAAAAAACGTTTTATAAATTTAAACAAAATAATGTTGTTATCAGTTACAACATTCAAACAAAACGTTTTTATTTATATTGTAATTACATTCAAAAATTTATTTTATAACAGTAGAAAAAAAAAAAAAAAAAAACATAACTGTTATGCAATTTTTTGAATTCAAACTTTTTTAAATACACTTTTAACAATCCCCCACTTGTATTTAAAAATAATAAGTTCATCAAGCAATCTTTTATATGATTGTGCATAAGTAAAGGTGTCATGTGACTTGAACCTTTACATAGTGATGATGCTTCTGTATATACTAGAGTAACTCGTAGTTTTGAACTCTATCACGGACAACACCACACACACAACCATACTAGAGTTAAGTTCTAAAACCAGCACTTTACGGCCATGTGCTTATATCCCAGTATAGTGAACGCTCTAGAAATTTTGCCCAAAATTTCATAGGAAGCGACCTCTCTTCCACATTCACATAGGTGAGCCTATCACAGATACTCCTGCAGCTAGGTACCCAACTCCACATAGAGTATAGAGCTTATTAAGAGTTATATCTAACTCAACCTTAAATCGCTTCAGGATGTCATGCTCCATAGGGATGGACTTGGTGTGTTAACCATATATCACAATAGCATGATTCCACATATCACTTCATGACTTGTTATTACCCTTTGAACCTACTTCTTGGGATCTCCAGTCTGTAGGTTGGATTACCATCACAAGTGACTCAACTATCAATGGGCTTTAGTCCCATCCCTTTCAAGGTTTTCCAAACCTTTTCTCGTGCTAATCCTTTCGTCAAAGGATCAGCCAAGTTCTCCTCTTGAGAGAAAATCTCTAACTGTACTGTGCTTGCGACGTATTTGTCGCCTCTTGCCGTTATAATAACGATTCTGGACTTTTGCAATAGCCGCGGTACTATCGCAGTGAATAAGGACGGCTGGTACCGGTTTCTCCCATAAAGGGGTATCTAATAACAGACTTCTCAACCAATCTGCTTCCTCACTAGCAGTAGCTAGTGCTATCATTTCTGACTCCATTGTGGATTGAGCCAAAATAGTCTGTTTCTTAGACTTCCATGATATTGCACCTCCAGCGATACTAAAAATGTATCCACTAGTGGCCTTGGAATCATCAGAAAGAGTATTCCAATCAGCATCATTGTAACCTTCAAGTACAGCGGGAAACTTTTCATAATGTAATCCGAGGTTCATTGTTCTCTTGAGATAATGCATTACTCTCTCAAGAGCACGCCAATGCTCATTACCAAGTCTACTAGTAAACCTACATAGTACTCCCACAGCATAAGCTATATCAGGCCTAGTGCAATCAGTAGCATAACGAAGGCTACCAATGATGCTCGCATACTCATTTTGTCTAACACTGTTACCAGTGTTCTTGAACAACTTTTCACTAGGATCATATGGAGTACATACAGGTTTACAGTCAAAATAATTATATTTCTTTAGAATTTTCTCAATATAATGAGATTGATCCAAAGAAATTCCCATTTTTGACCTAGTTATTTTTATACCCAGGATTACACTAGATTCACCTAAATCTTTCATTGCAAAGTTAGCAGTTAATAAACATTTAACAGCATTCACAGCATGAATATTTGAGCCAAAAATAAGCAAGTGATCCACATATAAACATATAACTGTGCAAACATCATTCTCATATTTATAATAAATGCACTTGTCACTTTCATTTATTCTAAAACCATTCGAGATGACTAGATTATCAAACTTCTCATGCCATTGTTTAGGTGCTTGTTTAAGTCCATAGAGAGACTTAACTAACTTACATACTTTGTTCTCTTGACTAGGCATAACAAATCCTTCAGGTTGGTCCATGTAAATCTCTTCTTCTAATTCACCATTCAAAAAAGCGGTTTTAACATCCATTTGATATATAACTAAATCATGCAAAGCTGCTAAAGCTATAAGTACTCTAATGGATGTTATTCTAGTTACTGGTGAATAAGTATCAAAGAAATCTACATTTTCTCTTTGTCTATAACCCTTAGCCACAAGTCGGGCTTTGTATTTCTCAATGGATCCATCGGGTTTCAATTTTTTCTTAAGAATCCACTTACAACCTATGGTCTTACAACCAGGTGGAAGGTCTGCTAAGAGCCATGTACCATTAGACTCTAGAGAGTCCATTTCATCATTAATGGCTTCTTGCCACAAGTCAGCATCGTATCCAAGGAAGACAAGGCTTCTTGGAAAGAAATAGGATCTTCTTCTAAGGCGTAGGTATAAAAGTCAGGCCCAAAGTCTTTAAAATTCGAGCCCTCTTAGTTCTCCTTGGTTCTAACTCAACTTCATCAGGCATAATAGATCTAAGTACACTAGGAGACGTTAACCCCCCGCTAGACCCCCCACTATTTCTTAATTTAAAGGGAAATTTTTCTTTAAAGAAATCAACATCATTTGACTCAATAATAACATGATCATTTAAGTTGTAAAATCTATAAGCCTTACTATTAACAGCATAACCTATGAAAACACATTCATAAGCTCGACTTGCTAACTTTGATCTTTTTGGATCAGGCTTCCGAACAAAAGCCAAACAACCCCATGTTCTAAAATAAGAAACATTTGGTTTTTTAGCTTTCCAAATTTCATAAGGTGAAATTTTGGATTTAGAGTTGGGAACTCTATTCAAAACATAACATACAGTTAAAAGAACTTCTCCCCGCCAATGTGAGGCAGCACCTGAGCTAAGTAAAACAGCTACTATTAACTCAGAATAAGTTCTATTTTTTCTTTCAGCTTTTCCATTCATTTCTAGGGAATAAGGGGCGGTTCTCTCATGGATAATTCCATGCGAATTATACAATTTGACAAATTCATCTGAGCCATATTCCAACCCTCTATCACTACGAAATCTTTTAACCTTCCGGTTAAATTGATTTTCTATTTCACTTAAAAAGATTTTGAACATATCTATGGCTTCACTTTTGTTCTTTAAAAGATAAACATAGGAAAAATTAGAACAATCATCTATAACGGTAATAAAGTACCTTTTTCCATTTCTAGTCAAAATTTCTTCAAATTCACAAATATCAGAGTGAATTAGGTCAAGAGGTTCAGAAACCCTAATTACAGATTTATGAGTGGTTTTTGTGATTTTCGCTTGACTACAGGATTCACATTTTTCAAAATCTTTTAGAGATAGATCTGGAATTAATCCTAAGCTACTCATATTTTTTACTAGTCTTTTGTTGATGTGACAAAGTCTAGAATGCCAAATATTAAAAGAACAAATCATGTAAGCAGAAATATTAACTTTATTAACATCAACATTAAGTTTGAACATACCTTCAGTAGCATAGCCTTTGCCAACAAAAATTCCATTTTTTGTGAGAGTAAACAAATCTGCTCCAATAGTCTGAGTGAATCCCGCTTTGTTGAGGAGATAACCAGATACCAGATTCTTTTTTATTTCTGGGGTATGCAAGACATCTTTAAGAATGACAGTCTTCCCAGAAGTAAATTTTAGTTCAACTTCCCCACTACCAGCAACAATGGTGGAGTGTGAGTCACCCAACAACACCATTTTGTCCACAACATTAGAATAAGACTTAAACATCGCTCGATCATAGCAGACATGGCAAGAAGCACCAGTGTCTACCCACCATCCCTCGGATCCATCAACTAAGTTGACTTCTGAAATCATAGCAACCAGTTGGTCTATGGTTAAGTTAGCCTGAGGAGCAAGACGTGCAACTTGCCTATTTCGGCAATTTCGAGCAAGATGCCCTGGCTTGCCACAGTTATAGCAAGAAAACTGTGACGAATCATTATTCCATGAGGGAGGTTGTTGCTTATTCTGATTTTGTGGATTCTTTCTATGTGTTTTGTTGTTGTGGTTCTGATTCTGATTCTGGTTCTGGTTCTTTATTTGGTTTTCAAGAAGAACCTGTTTTTCGGTGTTAACAAAAGTTGCTAATATTTTGGTGATCAAATAAAAAAAATATTTTTTGTCTCCAACTTTTAAATTGAACACCCTCAAAGCGGAAGGGTCGGTTTAGGTTGGATGACTTAGAATCCATAAAAAAAAAAAATTGATTAAAAAGGTTATGAAACGTCTTAAAATTGTTGCTGCAAAATTCTTCAATACAAATAGTAGATGGAAAGTGTTTCAAAAATAAATTTTTGTTGCTAGAAATTATTTTTAAAAAACAATATTGTTGCTGGAAATTATTTTAAAAAACAATATTGTTGCTACAAATTATTTTAAAAAACAATTTTTCTGTTGGAAAATATTTCAAACAGTACACAATATAATTAGAGTAGAAAAACCTGGAAAGTGGCTGAGTCGCGGACAATGTCGCTCTTTTTAAGACATTTTATGGCTCTGCCCTAATTGTGCAAGCAGTTCCAAAGTTGCCACATCGTCCCCAGGATAAAACAGCCCAGAATCACCTCTGTCTCGAAACTTCTTTGCACAAAGAAGAACCAGAATGCTCAAACTCTTTCAAAGATTGCTCGGAATACTAATAAGGAACACTCAAGAATTTCTTTTATAATTATAACTGAGAGCTTTTGTTATTTCAAAATGTTGTGTTTTGTGAATGTGGCAAAAGCCTCTATTTATAGGATTAGAAAATCATAACTGAAAAGACAAATTTAAACCAGCCATTAAAATGAAATAAAAAACTGATGTAATAACTAGAACATTCAATAATAAAAAAAAAAAAAACGTTTTATAAATTTAAACAAAATAATGTTGTTATCAGTTACAACATTCAAACAAAACGTTTTTATTTATATTGTAATTACATTCAAAATTTTTTTTTATAACAGTAGAAAAAAAAAAAAAAAAAAAAAACATAACAGTTATGCAATTTTTTGAATTCAAACTTTTTTAAATACACTTTTTACATGTCTAGGCAGTTTCTCTGCCCATGTGTGCTACACGCGGTCAACACTTGGCAGTGACATGGCACACTTCAATTGGGTGCTTCATTTTCCCTCTCTCTCTTTTTTAAAAATGATTTTCCTTCCCTCGAAACACAACTTGAACAACTTGAAGAAAATTTGAAAAGAAAAGGTGTGCAGAATTCTTCATGATTTTGAGTTTCTTATTTTGATCATAACTCTCTAATAGGGGTGGGCACGGTTCGGTTCAGTTCGGTTTTGGGTAAAACCGAATTGAACCGAAAATATTTCGGTTCACCCAAAATTGAAGCGGTTTAAACCGAATAAGAAATGGTAACCGAACTAAACTGAACTGATTTTAATTGGTTCAGTTCGGTTCGGTTCATTTCGGTTTTGGGCCTAATGGGCCTTATGGGTTTAATGAGTTTTTTAATATGTTTTTTTTTTTTTTAATGTTGAATGCTTATTTAGGCCTTTGACTACTTATTTTCATGAATTTTTATAATTCAATCCAAAAGCCCAAAATTAAACCTAACTAATATTCACTTCAATATTCATTAAAAAAAAAAAATTATGTAAAAAAAAAAATCCAGAAATTGAAAACTTTTTTTTTTTTTTTTTTTTCACATTAAATAGGAGAAAATCATGATTTATGACATTTTTCTAGATTGTATTAGATAAATTGGCAGTTTTGTTGTGCTTCCAAGTAAAAATGATAGCTTTTTGCTTCTCTTTAACACGCACAACCATACAGAGTAGAGAGAGCTGGAGAAAATCAAAAATAAAAATAAAATTAGAAACAAGAGCACGAGCTTTGTTCTTCATTTTTTATATGTATAATACAAAAAATCACAAATGAAATAAAGTTCTATTTAATGTCTTTTTTTGTCCCTCAATCAGAAGTAAAGCAAGTCTTTGATGTTTGAATGTGTTCTCTTTGTCTCCATCTAGAATTTCTTTACAAAACTTCTGTAAACAAAAGCACTTTTATGCGTACAAATCCTACTCAAAATGGGTTTTTAATTAATTTTTGTAGAATAATAAAATCAAAGTAACAAAGACCCAAACTGAAAAAAATAAAAATAAAATGAAAACCTAACCTGGGCTGATTGGAGAGAGCAATCGGAGAGAGAAAGGAAGAAGAAGATGTTGAGAAGACAATGAAGATCAAAGACTTTTAGTGACAAAGAGTGGTTCCAGTTGGTAAAAGGGAAGGGAAAGCATTTGCAAGGGGAGAGAGAATAGGGAAAGCAGCTGAGAGTCTAGAGAGAGATTAAAAAATAGAAAGTGGAGAGATTAGGTTTTTTTTTTCTTTATATACTCGGTTTTCGGATCAAACCGGTTTTCAAAAACCCAAACCGGTTTAAAACCGAAACTAATTCAGTTTTGTAAATTTAAACCGGTTTGAACCGAAAATGATTCATGAACTGAACTGAACTGTACTTTTTGGTTCGGTTCAGCATCGGTTTGGTTCGGTTCCAGTTTTGGTGCCCACCCCTACTCTCTCATACGAACTCGAAATTGAGTGATCCAAAAGCCAAAAATGTTGGTCTTGAAGAGAACTACAAACCCTAGGCATTTTCAGAGTCATTTGAGTTCGTGATTTTTCGCAGTTGGCAGATTTCAGTCCGAGACTCAAGTTTTGTATGTGAAACTTCTTCTTCACTTTATCTTTTGATCATCTCTTTTAATCTTCCTAATTGATAGATGATATGTGTTTAGAATGTTGTTAGATCATATTCTAGAGGTGTTTGATCTATTGATAGTTGAGTTTTAGCCTTGTGATCTCAATTGAACATATTTAGCTAAACTTTACTAATCTTGAAATTGATTCTAGAAATGTTATATATGATATGCCTCATGATATTTTCTAGGTTTAATTTCATGATATAAGAACAAAGAATTTTTGTGTGATATATTGAATATTCTTGACTTGTTCTTATTGATTTACATGCATCGATTGTTAGGATTATGCTCAATTGCAAGAGTGTAATAATGTTTTTAACAATATATTCATATTAATAATATGATTTCTGGTTTAACAAATCTTATAGCATTTATAGTTTAATTATTATAATTGTCAAAAGTAAATAATCATAAGGTCAAAAGACTGTGAGAAAAGAAGAATTGTTTGTACATCTGGATATGTATGAGATAGACACAATTCTTTAGTTAGTCTTGAATAATGTTCACAACTTAAGGTAAAGGTTGGCCACCTTTATCTTGTTAAAGTTGTAGATTCTTTTACTGGCATTTGAGTGGGATCAAATGTGTTATGATGAGTCTAAAATCATCAAAGTGGCTTTGAGTAAAAGATCTAGTGCACTAGGTGCATTGAACTGGATCACAATGAAATACTTTATCTAGAACCGTCAGTAGATAAAAGTCTTTTCATTATCAGGACAATCGGAGAGTCTATCTTAATCCTGAGATAAATGATGGACTTATGGTTGCAAGTGTTATCATTTGAGTTATCAATGAGTACGATTATATAGCATAGTCTATCCTCGATAGTTTGGTGGTATTCATTTGTTAATCGATAGAGAACTTCATTTATAGATATGGACATCGTGGCTCCATTTATTAAATGAGAGTAGAATATCATCATATGGACGTTTTGAGGTATTGGATATTAAATCTTAACGTTAAGTTTTCAATAGTGTCTATTGAAACATGGCTTCTGGACAAGTCAAAATATCCAAGTTCAAAATGTGGTCATATGAGGAAATATGGTAACTTGAAGAGCTATAGGCGGTCTATGAGCTCTTGGCGATTACTGATATTCTTCACGAGGATACACCATCTCCTATAAGATTGTCTAGGGTACGAATAAGAAATATTTACTTATTCTATCTTTATTTAAGAGTTCAATTTTAGCTCTTTAGTGGAATGAGTTAAAATTAATAGATCGGACCTAAGTGAATCATTTGTTGATTGTGATTAGGTTATGTCTATTGAAGCTTAAATTTAGATAGCCCGCCAAAATCCCCAATCCACACGGACTTGCATGGATCACTTGATATATTCTACCGGACCAATTTATGGGTCCATCTAGAATTGTATTTAATATATTAATAATATAATTTGCACATCATTTATTTAATGGGCTGATCAATTATATTAATTTATTAATGAAAGGCATGTGGGCTTGTTTCTTTTAGTAAGAATGGGTCTGGTTCACATGTGAGCTTTTTAATTAAAGTCTAATGGATTAAATAAAATAAGAAAATAATATTAGGCCCATGTATATGGTGTGGGCGGCAAGACTAGAATAATAGTCTAAAATATTATTTTATTTTATTGATTGATTAAATGGAAATTAATTAATTTATTAGTTAATCATTTAATTGAGAATCAAAATATTTTTCTGATCAGGAAATATATTTCCTAGAGTTATACTATTGTGGTAGTATAATTAAAATAAAAGACTTTATTTGGTAGGTAGATAAATAGGGAATTTATTTATCTAGTCAAATAAGGAAGTCTTTTATATAGTCACAAATAAACTAAAGAGTTGGATTAGGGTTTGTATATAATATATATGCATGCGGAAAATATATACATATATGCATGCGGCAGAATATATATTATAAATACACTATTATAAAGATGGCAATTGGCCGCAATAAATATATAGATATATATAGCATGTAGAACGTGCAATACATATATATTTATAAAAAGCAGAATTCGGGGCACTGCATATATAATATATATTGTGCAAGTATTTCGCACGGGAAATATATAATATATTGTGCAAATATTTTGCAAGAAAAATATATAATATTTTTGTGCAAAGAGAATTCTAAAACCCTAGGTCTTTGGCTTGAGAATATTTTTCTTTTGCTTGAGAAAAATAAAATCCAACTCTAGAGATTAGTGTGATAATTCGGCCAAGAGAGAAAAAGAGAAGAGATCGTTTTACTTCGATAGTGCACTAGTAGTTTATACATCAATAGGCTTTGTGCACAACTTTGAATAATGTTCACGCGAGTTTCGATCATTAGATTGAGAATTCAAAAGTGACCGGAACGTTCTTTGTTATCTTTTGGAGGTTTAGTGACTAACGAAAAAGAAAAAGTTTTGTTAATCCATCCTTAGGTACACAATTCAAAGAGAAGGGAGACCACGCTCCTAGGTGATTCACGTTCGTGATTGGATTAGAAGATCTTGCGGATTACCATTGACGCAATGTCAATCGGATCACGCGACAAAGGTATGATATCTTTAGTATTATATGTTAAATGATTAAAGGGTTAAGGTTCAAATATGGAAAAATTTTAAACTGTACTAAAACCCCTTTTTAGTCTCGCTTCCGCTGCGTTGACCGTATTTTTCCCTACATTGATTTCTAGGTACATTTGTGATTGGTTGTTGGTAGCATATCCTAGAATATCTCTAAGCATGTTCATAAAGCTTGTTTGATCATCTTGCTTTATTTGTTTGTGATTTGCATCATTTGCATCACCTAGATCATTGCCTTGTGAAAAGGTTGAAGTCTCTTGATTAAAGTGAGTGAAGCTTTATCTTGAGAAAGAAGACTTGGCTAGGAAAGGATTTCGAATAGCCAAGCAAGAATTCTTAGTTAGGATCAAGAGGATCCAGATAACTAAGTGAAAATCTTAGCTAGGAGTGTGATCCTCCGGATGGTTGAGCTAAGGAAGCTTGACTAGGATCTTTGGATTTAGATAGCTAATCAAGGAAATCTTCCTAGAGGCTTGAAAGCCTTGGATAGGAAGTTGCTTCATAGAGGTGAAGGACTCATCTTGGATAGGGAGTAGGATAGTGATTCACTAGGTCTTGTGGATAGACTAGGAGTTGATTGCATTGAGTATGTATCTCTTTCTTTCTTAGTGAATTGCTTTATCGGCGGTTATGGTATCAACACGTGGATGTTTCCTCTTTAAGGTTTTACCACGTAAAAATCCTTGTGTCTATTGTAGCTTTACATTTCATTATCTTCCATATCATGTATTGAATGTATCTCTTGTATATTGATTTTCACATGTATTAACTCATACTATACAATTGCTATATCATTTTCAAGTATACATTTCATTTTTGTAATCTGCATTTTTTTGAAGTTGGAAGAGATTTGGGCCTATACCTATTCACCCCCCCTCTAGGTATATAATACACTATTGCTTAAGGGAATTTCAGCTGGCAAAATGGGCCGGGCCCTAGTGAGCTGCCTAGTCTGGCCTGTTTCGCTCGCGTGCCCGGGTCGGCCCGGCACGCTGGCTTAATAGGCCGTGCCCAAGCCTGTTAAGCCGGCGTGCCGTGTTAGGCCCAGGTGGCGTGGCCTGCAGGCCTGCTTGGCACGACCGGCTAGGCTTATGAGCCTAATTTTTTTTTGAAAAAATGAATTCTGGTGGGCCCTAACACACGAGCCAGCCTGTTAAGGCTTGCCAGAATTCAAATTTTCAATTTTTTTTATTTTTTTATTTTTTATTTTAGGGGGGGGGGGGGGGGGGGGGGGGGGGGGGCGGTGTAAAAAAAGGTCCAAAACTTTTAAAAATTACATTTTTTTTTTTAAAATCTTTTACAATTTTTTCCCATTATACCCTAACCTAACATTTTCCTATAAATACCCCCATCACCCTCACCTCATTCTCTACATTTTCTCTACTTCCCTACTCTCTTAGTCTCTCTATTCTCTACAATCTCCAACATCTCTCACTCATTCTTTCAACTATTTTGTAATTTATTTTATTTATTTAATATATTATATACTATATACTATTATACTAATATACTATACACTATACATTATATATTATATACTATATACTATTATAGTATATACCTCTCACTCTCTAATCTCTACATATTCTAAGGCTCTTACTCTAAGGCATTGTCTTTTTTTTTTTTTTTTTTAATTAATTAATTAATTAATTTATAAATAAAAATTACTTTCGTTTGTTATTTAATTATTAACTATTATTAATATGTTATTCATCGAAAACTAATTAAGTGTAGGGGAAACAATGAGTGCGTGGGGTTAGTAATTTGAACGCACTTGGTGCATTTTAGGGGTGTTGGTTTTCTATGAGTGTGCTGTGTATGCGCCGCCTTTTTTTCTCTTGGTTCTTCGTTTTTCTCTTGCTTTTTATTCTGTTTTGCCATGAATATGGAGATTCCGACCGAGGTTTTTTGCTTTTCTGCTCAACAAACTCCTAAGTGTGATGCAGATGATGGATATGGTGTTAATCTAGGTTATGTGAGAACTGCGAAGCAAGCTAGAGCAGATATTGATGTTGTGGGCAGAAATGATCTTAATGCTGATAAGTTAAGAAAAGAAACAATGGGAAGTTTCAAGTCGAAGCTCATGAGTATGTCTAATCCAAGTTTATGGAAAGGATTTGGAGTTAACAATGACAAACTGAAAATTGATCAAGAGGATATCATGGTATTAGATGGACCCGACGGTTCGGTGATGAAACTTTCCCCTAAATTGAAAGAACAATTACACAAGCCTTGGGCTAATGCGGTAATTTTGAAGAATATGGGTCGAGCTCACACATTGAATTTCATGATCACCAAACTCACGCATAAATGGTCTTTGTTAGGGCAGTGGTAGTTGACTGATTTGGGGGAAGGATACTTTGTGGCCCGTTTTTAGATGAAAGATGATTTAGACTATGTCCTCACCAGTGGTCCGTGGGTTATTGAGAACCAATACTTAGTGGTCCAAATATGGAAGCCAAATTTTGTGCCAGGAGATGACTCAATCTAGAGCATGCCAATTTGGTCAGACTTTCTAAACTACCAATGGAATGGATGGTTTCTGATCTATTATGGAGCATTGGAGGTATGTTCGGAAGAATGTGTAAGGTGGATCCGATCACTGAGACCCAAGCTCGAGGTCGGTTTGCGAGAATATGTGTTGAAGTTGACTTATCAAAACCTCTTCTAGGATCTCTGAACATTGATGACAGAGCTATTAAAATTGAGTATGAGAGTCTTGGGTTAATCTGTTTTAAGTGTGGAAGATGGGCACAGTAAGGAGACATGCAGGGATAGTGTTACGGAATCGATTCATGAAGATATTAATCGTGATATTCAGACCAAGGCAAATAAGAAGGAGTCCCCTTATGGCCCGTGGCTTCTTGTGTCATATGGCAAACAGGTGAATAGAAATTTCAATGGTAAATTTGGGATATTTGGTAATGGTAATACAATGAGCAGAAAAGGTACTGATGGCTTTGCCAGAAATGGTTCTGATAATAGTTGTAGAAAGATGGATGGAGACCACTATGGGGACAGAATGGGAAGGAAGAATGACCTAAAAAATGGGAAAAATGCTAAGAATGTTATAGGTTCTGGCAACATAGATGGCAGTAGAGCTAGTGGATCTAGATTCAATGTCCTGAATGAGGAGATGGCAGTAAATATGAGTGAAGGGAGTTCCCAGCAGAAAGCCGATTCTTCTGAGGAGATTGCCACTGGAACCATTAACCAGAATGGTAATCAGAGTAAGAAAACTAAAGAGCATGTTATGCTAGCTGATATCACTAATATGAATGGTCATAAGAGTGCCAAGCCAGGGAAAGGGAGTAACAGGAGTGTGAAAAAGAATGAGAAAGTTATCAACAAGAAGAATTTGTGTCAAAGTGTTGCTAGTTGTTCTAGAGGTTATAAGGAGAAATATCTAGTAGTCCAGCCTATGCTTTCTCAGGATATAGATACAGAGCAACAAGATAGTGCTTATGTCCTATGTCATTTCCATAAAGAAGTCACATATTTTGAAAATAAGTGTATGGAAACGGTTGATGGGGGCGTATTACAAAACTCCCTGATTAAGCCGAGTGTGCATATTGAGAGGAATTTTGTTGCAGTAGCCTCTGAACTTGAAGAGGCAATGGCTGTAATCTCTGAATAGAGGTACCCTCCCTTCCTTCCTAATGATTTGTGTGTGGAATGTGAGAGGTGCTGGTAGGCAGAGGTTTCCTAGAATTATTGCCGATCTTCGAAGTGTATATCATTTTGATATCCTAGCTATTCTTGAACCTAGAGTTAGTGGGACTAAGGCTAGGAGTATTATCAAGAAGTTAGGGTTTACTAATAGTTATGTGGTTGATGCAGAGGGTTTTTCTGGGGGCTTATGGCTTCTATGGAATGATAGTAGTGTTAAGATACATGTTATTGCTAAATCCAAACACAGTATTACCACTTTAGTTAAAGATAATAATTCTTTTTGGGTGTTCACAGTAGTTTACGCTAATCCTTGTGTCACTTTTAGGAGAGCTTTGTGGAAGTACTTAGACTTAATTAGAGATTGTTTTCAATTGCCTTGGCTCATTGCTAGGGATTTTAATAAAATCATTTGTGGCTCTGAAAAAAGAGGGGGAAGATGTAAGTTTTCCAATAGTGGCTTCGCAAATTGGATTGACAGAAATAATTTGGTGGATATGGGGTTCATTGGCTCAAGATTTACTTGGATGACTAAAAGAGGTGTTGGTGAGGAGATATGGGAAAGATTGGATAGAGCCATTTGCTCTATGGATTGGAGGCTATGTTATCCAGAGGGCTTTGTCAAGCATCTCCCTAGAGTTGTTTCTGACCATTGTCCAATCCTAATCCACCTCTATAGTAACAAGCTTCCCAATAGCAGACTTAAACCATTTCGGTTTGAATCCATGTGGATGAAACATAGGCAGTTTAAGGAGATGGTCCAAAGCTACTGGAATTCACACAGTTTGGGTATTAACGATAAGCTTATGTCCTTTGCTAATGTTCTTAGAGTGTGGAATAAGGTAGAGTTTGGCAACATATTCCACAATAAACGTAAACTTCTTGTGAGAATACAGGGGGTGCAGAAATGTCTTAGTTCTAGATATGCTTCTCATCTTGCGGAACTAGAAGACAAACTTGTGAAAGATTATGATAATATTCTGAACCAAAAGGAACTCTTTTGGCAACAAAAATCCAAGGTTTGTTAGCTCAAAGAGGGAGATAAAAACACTAAGTTTTTTCATCTCTCCACTATTGTAAGAAGAAGAAGAAATAAACTTGAAGGGCTTAAGAGAGATGATGGTAGCTAGGTCTGTGATACAGATGGGATGTACAAGAAAGCTGTCCACTATTTCTCTAAGTTGTTTGAAGGAAAGCAAAGTGAGGAGAACTATTCTCAATTGTCTTTGATGTTTCCTAGGATGAATGTAGGGGATGTGGAGAATCTGAATGCTAGTGTTAAGGAGTAGGAAATCATGTGCAGTTTGTTTAATATTGGTGGGTTAAAAGCGCCTGGGTCGGATGGTTTCCCTGCCCTCTTTTTTCAAAAAAACTGGAATATTTGCAAGCATAAGCTGATTAATTTGGTTGAGGAGTGCTTTAGGAGGGGCTGTGTTCCTGAGCAAATTAACCAAACCTTTATATCCCTTATTCTGAAAATCCCGAACCCTTCTAGTCTAACTCAGTTTAGAGCCATAAGCCTATGTAACACCTCCTATAAAGTCTTAAGCAAGGTGATTGTTTCAAGATTAAGACTTTTACTTCCTAACCTTATAAGCCCAAATCAAGTAGCCTTTGTACCTGTAAAACAAATTCAAGACAACATAGTTGTTGCTCAAGAAGCTCTTCACAAATTTAAAAAAATTAAAAGGAAGGTGGGATTTGTTGCTTGGAAGATCGATCTTACCAAAGCTTATGATAGACTTCAATGGAGTTTTATCAAATCAGTGATGGATGAAATTGGCATTGATGGAAATCTTAACAAGTTGATTATGAGTTGCATTTCGAGTGTTCAATACAGAGTTATCTTGAATGGTGAAACTTCTGATAACTTTAGGCCAGGAAGTGGTATAAGACAGTGTGATCCTTTGTCACCTTATTTGTTTGTCCTTTGTATGGAAAAATTGTCTCATATTATCAACCAAAATGTTATAGAGGGGAAGTGGAGAGCTGTCAAGGTTTCAAGGAAAGGGCTTGCTATTTCACATCTTTTCTTTACCGATGACCTCATTTTGTTTGGTCAAGCTTCCTTGCAACAAGCGCAAACTATGAAAGACTGCATTGATACATTCTGTGAACTCTCCGGACAGAAGGTGAGCTTCTCTAAGTCAAGAATTTTCTGTTCCAATAATATAAGCAACAATCTTGCCAAGACCTTAGCTGACATTTGTGGATCCCCTATTACCAAGGATTTGGGTAAGTACCTCGGTGTTCCCCTCATTCATGGGCGCATCACCAAGGATACATACAAGGAAATTCTAAAGAAAACTTAGAGTAGATTGGCCACTTGGAAGAGTGCTATCCTCTCCTTTGCGGGAATATGTATTCTTATAAAAGCAGTTGCCTCTGCTATCCCCATCTATGCGATGCAATCAGTTAAATTGCCTACAGAGATATGCTCTAAGCTTGATAAACTCAATAGAAACTTTCTATGGGGATATACGGTTGATAACAAGAAGATACATTTAGTGAAGTGGGACACTGTTTGTCTCCCAAAGCAGCAAGGAGGCTTAGGCATTAAAAAGCAAAATTGATGTACCAAGCCTTGTTAGCCAAAGTTGGGTGGAGGTTACACCAAAATGAGAATGGCCTATGGGGAAATGTTCTCAAACATAAGTACATTACTGATGATGGATCGGTTAATTTTGGGCAAAATAACATTGGTGGTTGCTCTAGCACGTGGAGAGGCTTTATTTTTTGAGCTAAAATTCTGATGGAAGGAATGAAATGGAGAGTTGGGGATGGTTGTCATATTGCTTTCTGGATAGATGACTGGTTAACTGATATTGGCAGGCTTGAGAAGTATGCTATTCGTCCTCTTTCTCCTGTGCAGCTTACTAAGAAGGTTTGTAATTATTTAACTCATAATGATTGGGATACTTAGAAACTCTGCTTGTTTCTTCCTTGGCACATTATCCATAGAATTATGAGTATACATGTGGGTAAAGATGGGAGTGGGTATGATAAAGTTATTTGGGGCTTGTCAAAAAATGGTGAGTTCTCAGTTAGAAGTGATTATGAGAGCCATTTTGAGAATGATGAGGTGTTTAGTTGGAAGTGGAATTTCATGTGGAAGCTTAGTATTCCTCTTAAGGTGTAGTATTTCCTATGGACCTTACTTCATGGCAAGATTCTTACCAACGAGCATCGTGCTACTAGGGGAATGACTGGGGATAACACTTGTATCAGGTGCAAAGAAAACTGTGAGAGTATTGATCATGTTTTTAGAGGCTGTATGGTTTCATTAAAAATTTGGGAGGACATCTGCAAGGGAATAACAAGAACAAGCCTTTTTAGTTTGGAGTGGGATGATTGGATGTGTCAGAACTTGAAGTGCAGTAATCTGTTAATGGGAAGAATCCCTTGTTACCTCCTCTTTGCTGTAACCTTGCGGTTCATTTGGAAATGGAGATGCAAGAGTATGTTTGATTCTAATTTTTCTCCTCTTGTCTGTTCTGGTAAAATCATTTTGAATTTCATTGATGATTGGTTGAAAGCTAACTGTAGCTTGGAGAATAAACCTGACACGAAAACTTGCCTCATTGCTTGGATTCCTCCTGAAAATGAATGGATCAAGCTTAATGTGGATGGGAGTTTGAATCCGGATCTGGGCATAATATCTGCTGGAGGTGTGATTAGAGACCAGTGGCAGAATTGGTTAGGAGGTTTTGCTTTGAACAGGGCATAGGAAGCATCATTGAAGCTGAACTTTGGGGTATTTTTGAAGGGTTAAATCTCTTATGGAAGAAAGGGTTCAAGAAAGTGGTTGCAGAATCTGATTCTCTAGCTGCTATGTCTTTGTTGATTAACAATACTCCTAGATGTCATCCTCTGTTTAGTATCATCCTTTCTTGGAAGGCTTTGATGGATAACAGATGGAGTTGCAACATTCAACATGTCTACAGGGAGGGCAACAAGGTTACTGATGGTTTGGCCAAATTAGGTCATTCTTTGGATTTGGGTACCACGTTTTTTGATGATCCGCCTTCTCAAATTTTAGGCGCTTTGCTTGATGATCTGAATGGTTTAGCTGTTGCTAGACTTGTTCCTGTTTGCTAGTTTTTTTTTCTTTCGTTTCTGGGCTTAAGCCCTCCTTCTTACCAAAAAAAAAAAAAAAAAAAACTAATTAAGTGTTGTATGAAATGAAAAATGTTATATTTCATATTAAAATTATTACATTAATAATTACAATGTATAAAAAATAATATTATATAAATATAATGTTTAAATATTAAAAAAAAAAATACAAAGCCCGTTGGGCCTGGCCCATTAGGGCCTTAACGGGTCGACCCGCCATAGGCTCGGCCTGGGCACGCCCCGACACAGGCCACGTGCTGAGGCCAGGCCCACCCTCCCCCAAATAGGCCAGCCCCGCATAGCCCATTAGGTCAACGAGCCTAACGGGCCCGGGACTAATGTGTCAGGCCGAGCTGTTTTGACACTACTATATAAAGATTAGAGATGAAGTTTTTTTTTTTTTTTTTAATCTTTATTGTTTTGAAAAAGATATAGGGTGTATTAATAAGTTTGAAAAATATGTAAAAGGGTAATCTTGAAAATAAATTAAAAAAATTAATATAACCATTTAAGTTTATATAATTAAATCAAAATTTTAAAAAGTAGAAGATAAGAGTGTCAATAGCACCGCCTCATCAAAAATTCAAAACAAAGTTTCTCAAAACTAAGGGCCAGTTTGATATTGCTGTAACTTTTATAATAATCACTGTTAGCTGTGCTGAAAGAATAATCAACTGTGAAGTTAATCAGCAGATGTTTGGTTAATTATACTTTTAAAACTACTGTATAACTCAAAAGCAGTATACGTATGCTTGGTAATTTTATTTTAGAAGTGCTGAAATTAGTTACAATGATTAAAAGAGACATGATTTTATAACCTTGTTTTATATTTTTCATTAATTATATATATTAAATCAATATTTAAGTAGAATATTTAAATTAGAAAAAAAAAAATTCCATAAGAATAATAAAAATATTTTTAAAAGATTTTATAAATCAAATCAATATTTAATTTGAGTCTTTAATTTTAAGATGAAATAAGGTATATAAATGATTTTAATTTGATTTTATAAGGATAATAATGATATTTTAAAATATTCATTAAATGCTAAAATGGATTATTCCATAATCACTTTCAAAAAGTAACCCCTTACCTACTTCTCAAAATCACTGTCAAAACTTGTTAGATTATCAATTAATCACTTTTGGAAGTTTTATCAAACATCATTTTATGTCAAAATTATAAAATAAGTTGATTTTAACTTCTCAAAAGCAATACCAAACTGACCCTAACACACATCTCCTACTATAATTAGGGTGGATATTTATTATTTACCGCTTAATGGCATCTTATGAAAAAAAAAAAAAAAAAAAAAAACGGTGGCGGCTACGTGGCGATCTCCTTCTCCAAGGAAGAAAAAGAGAAAACCAAAGAAATAAATCCAGCAAACAGTAAGCAAGAAGACAAAAACCAGTTGAATCATATGTGAAGGAGGGTGAGGTTGGAATAATACCATCATCGAGAGCACTGATTCCCAAGTCGACGCAGAACAAGAACAGCCGAAGCAAAGGAGGTACGTACAAGTCAACGCAACAAGAGCAAGAAATGCAGGAACAAACAACAGGAAGATGACGAAAATTGGCGATCAATTCCTACATGTAGATGCCGGATCTTCCACTGAAATACGTCTGTCTTTTTTTGCCATCAAACTAATTAGTCAACACTTAAATAGTTAATTTAACACTAGTTCATTAACAGGGAGAGGTAAACCTTACTTTTGACAAACTTATCTCTTAGTGAAAATAGTTTCATCCTAGGCGATGTTTTTTTATTTTATTTTTTTATACACCACTTTGGCGGCTATTCAAAACAATGAGTGCTTTTATGATTGAGCCACATTGACTGATTGACGGAAGTTTATCTCAGGAAATCAGTCTTAGGGGAATTTTTTTAATTTTTTTTTGAAGTAATATATAAATTGAGGGTTCTTTAAGGAGGAAAAGGACTCGAATTCTTAATCTCGTTATACCGGTGTATCACATCGGACCAACCTCGAATAGTTTATTATTGTTTAAGTAATTGTTATAAAATAATATATCTGTTGCATCAGACCATAGAATTTCCCAACCGAAGAAAATCTACAATTATCGGGTTCGCTGACACATCACTATGTGTTGTCAGCATTGTCTTACTTTTCTAAATTTTTTTATTCAATATTTGATCAATTGATTTTTTTTTTTTTAATTTTTTTAAAGTCATTTCAGTGGTCGTTGCACACTCAGCTAGTGCATATTTTTTCTATCAGCAGAATGCAGGTAAGTTACACTTATGTCAAGTGAGGTTTAAGCCATAGACAACTAAGGTTTAGTGGTTCTTAGGATATGTAAATAAAATTACAAATTGATTTTGGTGAAAATAACAATAAAATATAAATTATAATTTACTATCGCCAATATCATTTGGGGCAAATGACGTCTCAAGTGTGAAGTATATGAGTACGTCGATAACTATTTTGGACGGTAACAGAGGCGCTTTTTACTCCTTTAGGGAACCTACGAGCAAAAAATGAAAAGATAAGTAAAAAAAAATGACATTTTCAGAAACATTAGGAACTAAACTGAAGTTTCCCTTTAGTTACTTCAAACCCTGTCATTCAATTACTCTGCCAAATACATACATGTTAATAAAATAAAAAAAATAAAAAATAAAAAACTCCCCTAAATACCAAGTTTGTAAAGAACAATTTATCGATAATTGCGGGAGAGATTATTTGTGTTCATGGTTGGAAACAAAAAGGGAGAGATTATTTGTTGTGATGGTAGGAAAAAAAAAAAACTACTGCCTAAAAGGATAAAAAGTCTTATTGTTATCAATAGAGAAAACAATGAAGCGAATTGAAATTGGGTTTAACGTACGGTCCTATGAAGGTTGACGACGAGTGTACTTTGATTTATTTTGTTTTTAATCTCAGTAGTTGGCTTTATTAGTCATTTTGTCTAGGAAACAATCCTACTACACAGCCGTCTTGCATCCGAATAATACAAGAGAAGCGATTTCCCCACAATCACAATTTTTTTTTTTCTACTCATCTCTCTCTCTCTCTCTCTCATTTTAAATACACGTTTATTTCTTACTATTGTTACTGTGTCTCATCTGAATCACATCCTCTATGGATCTAGTAAATGGTTTCAAGGTCTTCTTCCTCACTATTTTCACAAAATTATCCACACTCTTGCCGGTAGCCGACCCATTACCGCCACTGCCACCGCGGCCAGTAGTTGCCAATAATTATCAGCATAACCTAGACTGGGCAATGATAATGATTGGATTTTGCTTGCCTTCAGCTGTGGACATAGCTCTTCAATCCTTGCAGACTCATGAGTCCCACTTGCCACTATCTCTCCATTTTCTATCTCTAGCAATCATACTTTCATTCACTTTTCTCTTCCTTGGCAAATTTCTGACTCCAAAATTTATTGAAATCGCTAAGGTACTCGAGCAACTTGGGGTGTTGTTGGCAGTAACGGCCATTTATATAGCCATCACAATTCCAATGCCTATATGGCTCAAGTACATCACATGGACTGTCTTTATCATCTTCTTCTTCATTGCTGTCATAGTACTTTATCATAATTAATTACTTCTAAAAATATATATATATATTTATATTTAAGTTATATATTGAAGAAATAAAAGTTTTGTTTTTGTTCCCGTGGCCTTAAGGTAACACTTTCCCACTTAGCACTTTTTTTGAGTTTAAATAAAAGGGAAATTACATTGGACCCTTTGAGGTTTGGTCTTTTCATATATCTTGACGGAGATTAGTGTATTCTACACAAGTACCCAAAGACTTAACAACCACTGTTATTATCTAACAGTGAAAGGTTATTTTAGTCTTTCCATTTTTATTTAGAATTCATAATCTTATAACAAATGATTAATTAATAAAATAATTATTAAGCAAACCCTATCATCTCACCAAACACAACCCAATCTCTTGCACCTCCATCTATGGTCTACCAACGCTGCCATTGCCACCACTGCCTCCTCAACCGGCACCAGCCTCCTTTGCTGACACCGGACTCTTCAATGGAATAATTAGTGGGGTTTTATGGATTTGATGTGTTGGATTTTCATGATAGATTTGAAGTGTTGTTGTATTGTATTTGGTTTCCTTCAAATTGAGGTGGAGCCGAAAAGAATTTTGTGTTTCAAATCTTCCGATGAATTATTATTATTATTATTATTAAATAAATAAATAAAATCCATTGTAATGAAGCAGGGATGCAAATTCTTCCTCTTCTTCTATTGATATATATTGGAGGCCACCTGAGAGTGGCCTCCATGCCCATGGTGTGCTTTAGAGAGGCCACTCTTATGGCCTCCATGGTGATTCGTGAGAGTGGCCTCCAATTGTTTACTGTTATTATTATTATTATTATTATTATTATTATTATTATTATTATTATTATTTACATTTTCATTCTATTTATTTTCTTTTATTGTTTTTTTAATTATTATTATGCAAGGGAAATTTAGACATTTCCCAAACAAAAGTGGGTCAAGTTAACGGAAAACTTGACTACCGTCAAGTCTTTAGGGTGTCTGTGTAAAATACACAAACTTCTCCATCAAGGTGTACAAAAGACAAACCTCAAGGGGTCCAGTGTAATTTCCCCTAAATAAAAATTAAATTAATCACTTAAAGGTTGATGCGAGTGAAATTATTCCTTTTAGGTTTAATCAACTTTGGCCACATTATTTGACATGTTAACTGAATTTGCAACAGTTATACCAATGCTTTCCACATGTTAAGACAAAACTTCATCTAAATTGATATGTCAATTAATTTTTAATGGCCATATTATTTAGATTAGTAGATTAATATTTATTATATTATCCGATTATCTTGTGGAATTTTCGTAATCACTGTAACTGTTATACCATTTGAGTTGAAAATCTTACCTCGAAATTAACAAGTGAAGTATTGTTTGGTGCTTTTTAAAAAAATAAATAAATAAATGTTACAATGTCTCGAGATTGAAAGAGGGGGAATGACCTCATCTTATCTCTGATTTGTTTGGTTTAAACTTGTGTTTAATTTTCTAAACACCCGGAAACTGTATTACTTCGCTATCTAACTTGGAGTTAAATATCTTCAAACCAATCATTGATTACAAGCATAGCAAATTGTTAACAATAATATATTCATACATACCAATTTTAATCTCAACTTAGTTATGTATCGTTTTGACAAATGAATATATAGTAATAATTGTTACATGTCCTTAAAAAAAAAAAATTGTTACATGAAAATAGCTAGGTTGCTTAATAACCTCATTTGTAGAGATCGGTGGCGGTTCCAAAATTTTTAACGAGAGGGTATTGAACAAAATAATAATACTAATAATGAAAAATTAAGATCATAATAAAATGAAGGGTAAATTGTAAAAACATATTCTAATATTTGATGTAATTGCACGTATATATGGAACTATTGTCCTTAATTACACAAACATCACGTGCCTTTTGCTCACAATTGCATAAACATCCCCTACCATTAGTTAACTTTAGTTAACTCTAATAATTGACTAGATATTTAGCACAAAATGACTAAAATACCCATGTTTACTTATTTTAATATATCTCTTTTTTTTAAAAAAATTAATATTTAAACTAAAAAAATTAAAAATAAATAATATAATTTTCAAAAAAAAAAAAAAAAAAAAAGGAGAGAGAGAGAAATCAAAAGTGACCTTCCAAAACATTAAACTTTCATTTTTAACAACGTACAAAAGTTTAATTGTTAATAAAAATATTTTTGAGAAATTACTTGAATGCCCTCATTTAAAAACCATCATCAAACTCTCTCTCTCTCTCTCTCTCTCTCTCTTCTCTCCTCTGTATCCCGTCAAAACCTTCGCTATAACGCCTTCCTCTGTATCCCGTCAAAACCTTCGCTGGACGGCGTCTGCCACCCGGCGAAGGTGCTGCCAGGCCCATACGGCCCTAACGTTGCGCTGCGTGAACAAGGCAAAATCCCTAGCTTCGCAAACCAGGCAAAGTCACCTGGGCTTCACAAACCAGGCAAAGTCACCTGGGCTTCGCGAACCAAGCAACTAGACTGGGCATCGCACAACTAGGCGATGCTATGCTCGGGCAACGCCACCGGGACTTTTCCCTGCCGGTTGCGCTATTTAACAAAGGAAAAAAATAAAACCCTAAGTGACAAAGGAAAATTACCGAAACCCCTAGAGGGAGGTTTCGGTAATTGTACCGTATAAAATGTTTAAAATATGATTTTAGAGGGGTAGTTTCAATAATATTACCTTTGGAGAAAAATATTGACATTTCAAGTTTTTTTCTAGATTTCACATTTCTCCTGATTTCAAGTTTTTTCTCTAGATTTCAATTTTTTCGCAATTTTTTTTTTCTTAAAAAAGAAAACCCTAAGTTGTAGGGGTATTTTGTAATTTATAGGTATACATTGATTTTTTTTTTTTTTTTTTAAATGTAGTTATTAACAATTAAACTTTCGTATCTGGTTAAAAGTAAAATTTCCATACTGTTTGTGGTCATTTTTAGCAACTTCCACAAAAAAAATCCATAATTTCTCTATTTCATTTTCTTTCCTCTTTCTTGTGTTTTCTAGACCCCCAAACACCATCCATTTGAAGAACTAACACTATCCATTTGAAGAATCCAAAAACCTTTATCTTTGATCGGTTTCAATAATAAAAACAACAAAATTTCACACATATCCATAGCCAAATCAAACAGACAAGCACCAAAAATCTCAATCCAAAATCAAACAAACACGAAAAATCTCAACTTGATTCAAACAAATACCAAAAATATTAGCTCCATCTCATAGATGGAGATCCATTCCATCTTTGAAATGGATCCCCGTTCCACTCAGAGATGGAAATCCACTCCATCTCTGAAATGGAGGAATGACGCCATGGATGGAGAAGCAGTGGACCATCGATGAAGCACTACTGATGTAGAGCCGGCGCTTCATCCATGAAGGAGTGGCACTCCAACTGAGAGATGGAGTGCCAACACTCCATCGATGGAGTGCCAACACTCCATCGATGGAGGAGTGATGCTGAAGGTCCATCGATGGAGCACCGTTGATGCAGTGCTGGCATTCAATCGATGGTGGAGCAGTGCTCCAGTTGAGAGATGGAGTGCTACAACAGAAACAGAGACCAGAGATTTGGTCTCTAATTTTTTATTTTATTAAAATATTAATATTATACCATTTAAAAACTATATATCACAATTTCCACCGCATAAAAAATAAAATCATTACATATATCTCACATAAAAAAAATAAATCATTACATACATTTCAAACAGACACATAGTAATGTACCATTTTGCCCTTCCCTTTTAACTCTTAATGGCGCATTACTAATGTCTAATGGCGGTGTATGTTTGTGCAATTATGGACAAAAGTTGCATATGCATACAACATTAAATGTCAGGGTATGTTTGTGCAATTTACCCTAAAATGAATTTTTGAAAGATGAGGTTAGCTTAGTGAAAGTTTCTCACATTTATATCCAAAAGGTCGTGGGTTCGAGTCATGCCCTTACCCTAATCCCAAAAAATTGTAATAGTTAAAAAATGAGTTTGTTTTTTAATATAAAGAAAAATCGATGGCATGATGGCATTTAGATAAAATAAAACAACTAGAACATCAAATCAAAATGAACTAAATAGTTTTACACTCAAAATGAAATAAAAACGATATTAAAAAATAAATAATAATAGGAAAAACAACATAAGCTATGCAAAGTTACAATATTTATTTATAAAAAGCAATAATTACTATATAATTTTATAATAAGAAATTATGTTTGGTATTTATAATGGATTCACTTTAAATTTATACAAAAATAATTTATTAATAAATATTACTAAATATGTTTTTGAATTTTTTTAATACAAACAATTAAAAATTTGACATCGTAGGATTTATTGATTTGATGTATGATGTATGTTAATCAAAAACTATTTATATAAGAAAAGTTAAAAACAATAATAGAAAATTTAATTATAAAATAATCTCTAAAAATTATTATATTTTTCTATTGTGAGCGCTTCAAAAGTAAAATGGTGGCGGCTACGTGGTGATCTCCTCCAAAGGAAGAAAAAGAGAAAATCAAAGAAGACAAAAAGCAGTTGAAATTTGAAGAAACCCAAGAAGATGATATACAATAGACCAACAATTCAATAATTGCATTGTGAAGGAGCGTGACGTTGGAATAATAAATACCATCATCGAGCACTGATTCCCATGTAGAAGCAGAACAAGAACAACCGAAGCAAAGAAGCCACAAGAGCAAGAAATAATATACAGGATGACGAAATTTGGCGATCTTAGAGGCCGGATCTTCCACTGAAATACGGTTTATCTTTTTAGTCAACAATTGTATTTACAAGTCAACGCAACAAGAGCAAGAAATGCAGGAACAAACACCAGGAAGATGACGAAAATTGGCGATCAATTCCAACATTTAGCCATCTAACTAATTAGTCAACACGTGTTCATTGAAAGAAAAATCTCCCAGCTGAATTATGGTAAGTTAGTATATAGTTTATTTTATTTTTATTTTTTTGAAGGAAAGAAAAGAACTCATTCCACTGCTGAAGTATTAGAATTTACATCAGATACTGCTAATTTTTGAAGCCAAGGAGGAAAGAGATCCACCATGATTACAGAATTTTTAAGGCCAACAGCCCTTCTAGCAATTTCATGCGCTATCCTATTACAACTACGAGGAGTATGAACTATTGAAGACCTTTTATCCCTATTCAAGAGAACCTGGATATCACTAATCACATTGTATACATCACTTCTAGAGATAATTTCATCATTACATTAAGAGAATCAGATTCAATAACTAGAGGATGCAAACCTGATCTCATTGCTAACAATAGTCCTTCATGTATCGCCTTGGCTTCTGCTATTTCAACTGAGACTTTACCATTAAAGACCATAGCTGCAGCTCTCTTGATTCTTCCTGTATTGTCCCTAATGATTATTCCAGCACTAAACCTGCTTCTGCCCTGATCCAAAGATGCATCCACATTAACTTTAAAAGTATCTTTAGTTGGGGGAATCCATTTTGTGATATCATTCGAAGAAACAACTGAGAATTTAGTCTTATTTTCAGAATTCTTCCCATCTGACAAAAACAGGGTAGCCTTTTTCCAGGATTCTCCAGAGCTTTTTGCTTTATCACCAAACAAAATTTTGTTTCGATTGTTCCACACAAACCAGGCTGTTGTAATAAACTTGGTAACAGTATCCAAGTTGCTCACAGCTGCCACCCAAATCACTCTTTCAATAAACTCATAAACTTTAAGTTTTTTTATATCAGAAAATAGGGGGCATTGTATCCAATCTGATTTCACAGTTTTACATCCCCATAAAGCATGGTCTACTGTTTCTGGACCTTCATTACAAAGAGGACATAAAGCTGAGTCAATAATTCCTCTTTTATAAAGAAGCTCTTTGGTAGGGAGGATATTGCGACAAGCCTTCCAACAAAAGATTTTTATTTTGTTGGGAATCTGTAAACACCAGAGTTTTTTCCACCAAGGAAGAGGACCAGAAGAACAGGAAGCTTCACCATCCCTTATTGCTGAAATGGCTATGCGATAAGCACTCTTTACTGAGAAGGTTCCTACTTTGTTGTAATGCCACAAAATTGAATCTTTTGCTGGATAGGCACTCAAGGGGATACTGAGAATAAGATCAGCCTCCTCTGGAAAGAAATTTCTCTTAATTAAGGGTTCATTCCAGCTTCCAGGGCTGCCAATTAATGATGAAACAGTAGTTCCATGAGGCAGCTGTTTAGGTGAGCTAACTTTGAATGTGGAAGGTTTAGGCAGCCATTGATCTTCATAAACTAAAACCTCTTTTCCATCCCCGATTCTCCATCTTGTTCCTTTATTTAAAACTTCCCTCCCCCACAATATACTCCTCCAAACCCATGAAGGTTGTCTTCCTAGTTTGCTGTTGTTTAAGTAATCTCTTTATTGCATCAGACCATAGAGGAGAAAATCTCCCATTACCGGGTATGTGACACGTCACTGTGTGTTGTCATCATTTTGTCTTACCGGAGAAAATTGATTCCAGTAAAGATTCAAAACCAGTGACAAAAAGATAAAGAAAAATAATTTAATAAATAACAATTTAAAAATAGCCCCACAAGAATCCAGATGTTAATCGTGGGTAATCGTAACATGAATGACAATTTCTTCGTTTCAACAGTAACTACAACCGTATATTTTTCTATAGCCTTAGTCTGAATGTGTGTATGAGTGATGGTAACTTCAAGGTTTGCATACACTATATACAAAAATCCCAAACTGCAAATTTAGATTCTCTCGATGCTTCAACTCCTCTTCGAATTCGGATAGATACAAACGTCAAGGCAATTATTAGCGAAATACAGTCAGAGGGAACTGAGGTAGTCTTTGATCAGACCGAGGATGGGGTTAGCATACGAAACTCCCTCCAGTCTCTGGAACAAGATTCCATCCATCCGGGCTTGAACTCCATTGGAAAATGTCAAGTCCTGTAGCAATTCTTTCAGCGTTCTGTCTACTCCAGCTATTGAATTTCCAACGCCACTTAAGATCTCTGGTAGGGAAGGAGATTGTTTTGACACTTCTACCAGAGTAACCTAGTGCAGTGCACGTGTATAAACAGAATGAGTTCCATAGATACGGAATAAGCACATTACTTGTTACTTCTTGCGGTATAATAAGAAAGATAACATAAAAAAAAGGGTAAATTGCACAAAGTTACCTTAAGTTTTGTCATAAAGGCATAATATTCAACACATGGTCTTAATTGCACAGACACCTCTTGCCGTTAGTAGTCAACAGTTAGACTTAACTGTTGACTTCAAAAAGACCAAAATACCCCTAGCTAAAAAAATTAGATCCATGGAGATTCGAACCTCTCGAACCATTCACAAAATTTATGTTCCATTACAATACATATCCATTGGTTATGTCTCTTCTTTTTCAATTATCTTATTGGATTGAGCTCGAGTTTTGGGTGGATCGAAGGATTTTATATCAGTAGAGAGGTGCCAAGAAGAGCGGATTTTTTTTTTTGGAGAAATAATTTGTCAAGGCGAGGTGGGTCATAGGTTGATATTCGAAAATTGAAGAATTTTATAATTGGGGCTATTGGGTCTTCTTCTCTTCCTCTTCCTTAAGTTGTGGTGGTTTTGGGTCTTGATTTTGTTGCTCTTGTTGTTGAAGGAAAGGAAGGAAATTTGTGTGAAGAGTGATAAGTGAAAGTGAGTGGAGTTGTGGTGAGACATAGAAAATGTTTAAAGAGTTTTGAGTGGAGACAGATGTGAGGTTTTAAGAATTGGTGAGTTGGGTTAGACGAATGAAGATGGCAAAGCTTTGGTGAGAAAAAGTAGACATGGAGTGTTTAGGATTTTTTTTTTTTTTTTTTTTTTTTTGGAAACGTGAGTATTTAGGATTTAGTGAACAACAAGTATGCTCTGTTTCTCAAATTGATGACGATGACTACCTACAAGTCTACAACAAGAATGATAAAGTAAAACGGGTGAGTTTTAAGTGAAAAGTAGAGTTTTTATTTTATTTTATTCTTTAGTGGAGGGGTTGATTTATAATTATGAAAAAGTATGAGATTGTTATGTAATTTTATTTAGATAACTAGTTCTGATATTATTTTAGAATTTATTGTTTATTTAACATGTCAAATGGCCATTTTACCCTTGAGTCTCAAAGTCAACAGTTAAGTCTAATTGTTGGCCGCTAACAGTAAGGGGTGTTTGTATAATTAAGACCATTTGTTGAATATTATGCCTTTATGACAAAACCGAAGGTAAGTTTGTGCAATTTACCCTAAAAAAAATCAGTCTAGTTCTCATATGTAACCTATCTTTCTGGGTCACCTGATGTTTAAGCTGCTCTAGGAGACTGGTCCATCATGCTCTAAATTAAAACTGCTTGGCATAAAGAAAAAAGGTTACACTTTTGACGTAAGGTAGCCATCTTGAATGCAAAAATTCTTATACCAGCTATGTAGACATCAGCGTGCTGACACTACCTCTTGAATTCTAAGGACATGGTGAAATTCTAGGCCATGTTTGCTATAGTTTTATTATCATCCTGGCTAAAACTTGCCATTTGAGGACAAGATGGCAAACACCTGGATCCTCTTAACAGCACAATCCAAAATTCAGAAAAACCAAGCTTCTTCTCATTTGTGCAAGGACATACAGAAACCAGTAACCCTGTCTATCTATTGAGACCACAACCAAAATCTCATAAACACCAATACTCAATGCTAGGGCAAAACATTTGAAGTCTGAACAAGAAGTAACTTAAAAATTCAAATACAATTAATGTCCACAGTAAATCAATGTTCTCTAGAAAAAATTCTTAAAAAAAAAAAAAAAAAAAAAAAAAGGGAATACAAAAAGTAACCTTAGAACCTACCTGTCTGTCTTGAGGTATACTGGCCTGTTGCTTTGCTATGGCAATAGCACGAGAAAACCCACCAATCGCATCAACTAAACCTTGTGAAGCTGCGTCTTTACCGGCCCAAACTCTGCCTTGTGCAACCTTTTCCATATTATCTACCTAGAGGCAGAGTAATCACAAAATCAAAGTGTTTCTTTTCCAAATCACAAAGAAAAAAAAAGTAAATAAAAAAATAAAACAAAAATAAGACTTTGATTCCAAACACATTGTTAAAATGAGTAACATACGGTCATTGATCTTGAAAATGCCGCCTTATCCCGAAACTGCTTATATGCATTCTGTGCAGACTTGGCAAAGAGTTCTGCTTCATCTGGTCTGTAAAGTCAAATTTGGTCTTTTTTTGTCGGTTATTGGAGCATATGAAAAGAAAAGTCAAGCAGAGAATGCCAATACCAGAAATTGTCTCCAGGAACAAGAGCAGAAAAACTTACCATTGAATTTTGTTTCAATGGCTATGACTGGTGATAAGACCTGTGTCTTAACTTGACATAGAAGTGTAGAACTATATGTATTGTAAACTATATAACATTTTGTTTTATTTCACCAATACAAATTGATATACTTAAGATGCAATGAGATCTCTCACCTAAAAGGTCGCTGTTCAGCTGCAAGGAGCTCGGCATATCTTCCCCTTGATATGATCTCTTTATTAAAGCCAATCTTTTCATACAGTTTGCCCAGGTTAAACTTCCCTGCACTCAATACATTAAAGGCATTAATAACCTACACCTTACAGAAACTATAAAACATACTGTAATGGAACCCAAACTGCCCTGATGCTCTCTCTTGCTTTTTTCTCTCTACTATCTCTATGAACGAACACTACACTTATATATTACAAAATACTTTCTCCAATTTTCTACATGATGATGAATTCTTTGAAATCAAAGAACTCATTATTGTTTTAGTAAAAGCAACTTTGTATTTTTGTTACATTGTAAATGAAAACTTTGTATTTTTGCTACATACTTCAAACAACCCAATATTGCTTCTTAAAATTACAATCTTCAAGAGCCTACTACCCTTTTGTCCTTTTGCACAATATTCGGTTGTTTGAAGTATGTAGCAAAAATACAAAGTTTTCATTTACCATTTTTCTGAAAGAATGGTTAATAATCATCATATAGTTTCTGCAGTGTGCACGTATGGTACCATTTTTCCATAGATGTGGGACAAGCTATTTTTCCCCTCCTTTCTCAATTCTTCTAGAACATTGTAAATATAATCAGAGGGTCTTCAATGGTGAGAAGGGCTTCATACAGAATCAACCACGCACATATTTAGATTAAAGTTTGATTTGCTCCTATTATAAGTTGATAGGTTCACCTGTGACGACTCCAATTGAACCAGTCAAGGTTAAATTTTCAGCAATGATGGTTTGTGCTGCCATTGCCATATAGTATCCTCCACTTGCTGCCACATCAGACATTGATGCAACAACAGGTTTTGATTCAGCCAAGAGTCTGATTTCCCTCCACATTCTGTATACAATAAAAATAAAGAGGTAATTAGCTTCTGAATGTAGCAGAATCATTTTCTTCTCAAAACAAGGATGTAATGAAATATTAAATTTAGAGACATCAGAAGGGAACAAATAATTTCAGTTCACAATTTTTAGTAGCTGAGATGGTTAGTTTGCAGGAACAAAAAAAATATTTGATGTGGAAGATTGACTGCAGGGTGATTTATTCTTTTAAAATATCTTGGCCACTAATTAGGAAATCATACAAGTGACACCATGAACATCTTAAGTAAAATTATAAATATGTCAACAACTATTTTGAGCAGCTAACTTTCTATAATGCTGAGCAACCTGTTTTTCTTCTTTCGAGAAGAACTAAAAAGAAAAACAGAGGCTGGCCCAAACATCAATGCCTTTGAAATGGAAATTAATCTTTAACGACCAAAGTTATCACCAAGGACTTTTACTTCGCACAAGATATTTGAAAACGGACTTGGGGAAAAATAGAAAAGACAGCAACCAATATATGCATTCTAGAATGTATTCATCATACTAAAACACAATCAATCACTTCGGAACAAAACAGAATACTGTGTACAGGTTGATAAATTACATTTGCACTACCCAGTTTGTTGAAGTATAGGTGACGAGTTTATTACAACTTGAAGATATAATATAAGCACTTACAAATCAGAAGCAAGAGCATCACCTCCAGGGCTGTCAATTCGGATTATAACAGCCTTATATTTTTTTGACTCTGCAGGGAAAGGGGAAAAGGAAAGGAACTCAGCAATCATTGGGGAAAGGAAATTATATCTAATTAAGATGCAAAGAGCTAGTAATTGAAGATTGAAAGTAAAATTAAAGTAGAAGCTTTCAGACTTAGCAATTATCAAATACATAGACACATAATTGAGCCTTGTATACTTAATGTCATTCAAACAAAATGCACAAGCATTCAACTAATAGCATATGGTCTCTTGTTACATGTCTCATCCTAATTCCTAAGTAAAAATTTAGTGATAGGAGTATTACAATACAATCAATAAATGAAACAGGATTAATAAAAAAATAATAATTATTATAAAAAAGAAAGAAAGAAAAAATGGAAGTCAACTCACAACATCAAGTATACCTCTTACACTGCGTATTTTCTCTATTAATTGCTCCCCAATGATACCTGAACCAGGCAAACTTAATGGACTGCGTACACGACTAATGCTCCCAGAGGCCCTGATAACAGCTATTTGCTCTTTACCACCTGTTAATCCAAGAGTCCAATTCCTGACTCTTGAATATTTCCTGCAGTGACAAATAGGGGAAACATAACAAATCTAAACACCTGCATCTAGTAAGAAACAAGAAATTGTCTCGATAAAAAGTCAATATCAGACCATCAATGCATCAGCTGACTACTGCATAAATTTATCAAACCCCTACATAGTTTAAGGAAGACAAATATTCTGCAAGAAAGACGTTGTATACACAGCAAAGAAATTTTCAGCTAAAAACATAGTTCATTAACATACTAAAAACACATCAATAAAGTCATTCCCTCTGAAAATTTCGGGAGAGATTAATTCACAATACTGCAGATACTTCATGTAACAGGAAACTGCAGTCCATGGCCAGAATTTGCTTCAAATATCTGTATCCAATATTAGAATAGGCTTTAATTGGAAACACTTGAGGAAATTAATCATTTCATCCCTTTAACCTAGTAAAGAAATTTAACCACAGTTACTTGGCAATTTAATTAAACAAATTTTATTCTCTACCTAATACATATTAATTGAATAATAAAATACAGTAAACAACTTTAATAAGATCAACCATGTTAAATTCCAGATAATAACAGGTTTAGAGATTTTGAGTACTCAGTAGATGGAAAGTTTTCATTACTTGAGAGCGTCAATACAAAGACAACTACCTGTAATCAACAATATGTAGATTTTCATCCTTTTTTACTCCTAGTCTCTCTTTCAACAATGAGATAACCTGAAAGAGTGACATATAACTAAATGGATATTATCATCAAATAAAAAAAAATGCTCAAAAGATACCATTTCAAGGGCACGAGAACTGTCCACACTGATTGTCATCCTCACAACAATATTCAGTAGAATATATTAATGTATAGTGATTAATTAGTTAACAGACAACAAGCAAAGTATTCCAGCAAATAAATAGAATTAATAATTTAGTCTTCAAATTTACCAAGCCCAAATAGATGTCTAATTTATTTATTTATTTTATTTTTGCTTGCTTTCTTTTGATACCATGTCAAAAAGGGTTTCTATTATAAATTTATTCTTGAAGGTGCATGGCAGCAGTTACCATGTTGCAGATGCCTCTTGCACAGTTGCACTACCAATAAATTTTTTAAAAGTTGTAGATTTACCACTAAATGGAAGTGCTGTCCCATCCTAGAGACTGTCTAGAATTTATTAAATGTGAAAAGGATCAGCAGTTTCAGTTATTCCTCATATACTTTCCTGACTTATCGCAAACTAGGAAATGATTTATGTACCTCATCATCATATAGTATATTTGTTATCAAGCCCTCTTCTTTCAGCCTTTCTACTTTGTAGACTCCTTCATTAATGAATTTCTCGACATCTTCTCTTTTCTTCCCTGTATGATATTCGCTTAAGCCAATAAACTATATTGAACACATAGATAGGGCCAAAACCAAAACACAACATAGCACCTTTTGTGGAAGAAACTTTATCCAGCCAATTCTCATAGATGTTATCCAGCAATGCCGTCAGCATTTCACAATTTTCTTCGGACATAGTTTTGCGTGTAAGTTGATCCCCAGCACTTTTGTATTTACCAATCCTTTGAACTTGAGGTTCGACTCCCACTTTCTCCAGAACACCTACAAAAAATAATTTTTAAGGGTTGATTTACTTCATGTGTGATGACATATATGTAAATAGGCACAAGGCCACAAGAAATTCTCTTATAAGCATCTATGAAATGGACATGACATGCCAATAATACCACGAAGTTTGCTCTCCTCCGTACTTCGCATAGCATGACAACAAAGGTATACATAGGGTTTTTCTTTTCCTTGGTTGGAAATCCATTAAGACCATACAGGAATTTTAATGACATGGTATCCATTTTTCAAGGTTTAATTAAATGTTAGCAACTGAACTTACCAAAAGAAATAGCCGGGTATCTGAAATACTATGTGAAAACTTCGTTGCAGGACTAAGGAATGTTGATATTCCCTTGTAACACAAGCAGTATTCAAAAGGAGAAAAATCCATCACAGGGTACTAAATGTCTTTCATTTGTTTGTTTTACATGAAAACATCCCAAATTAGAAAAATTAACTAACCTCCGAGAAACGATGCTTGAACAGTCAAACCATACAATGAAAAATAGGCACTTGGAGGGGCATATAGCTCTTCACATGCACAAGCAAGGTAATACTCTTTTTCTCCACATGCTGGGACATAGCCAATAATGAATTTACCTACAAGTTCCATAAAATACTGATGTTAATGGTCCTCAATCATGCTTGTAAATTCTTGTTGTAAAAATAACTTTTAACTGTTTCATAAAAACAGCACACTATGTGGATTGAAGTAACAAAACCAGTAAAATTATGATAATGAGAAAGAAAAAAAAAACAACTTGAAAAGTGCTAGCAAGCTTCTTAATTCAAAATTTATACTACAAACAACACTTATATTAAGACATAGTGCCACTTGATAATCAAGCGAAGATATGCTTGAAAAGAATATTCATGAGAATCTAAATGATAGGACACACCATAAACAGATACATGGTTTACACTTTACTTAAAGTAACTAGCAAGGTGCATATGGACTGCAGTCTGCAGACTACCAAACACTTCCACGCCCCACTTTCATTTTTTTTCCAATGCAGAGCTGTGCTAAGCAGCGCCCACACTCCAAGCCACAGGCCTAACAGTTTTTTCCCACACAACCTACAGGATCATAACATTCATTGTGTAATTTTCAATCACATGCTGAACTAATTGGGATTCACCCGAAGTTTCTCCTCACTAGGAATACATTAACTAAATCTTGATTTATCCAAAGCCCCAGAAAATAGCCAGAAAAGCAGTATATGATATATCAAAAAATCTAAGAACTATTCAACTAAGAGTAGATTACAAAGCTACCTGATTTTTTGAAATCCATAATGTGCCTCCGAATTTCTTCAACTTTACCCCATCCACAATTCAAGGACTCAATGTGGAGGTATATACCCGAAACACGAGGATCATATGCAGCTTTTATGAAATTTTCACATATTTTAGGTAGAGATAATCCTGAAGAGAAACGGCTCTTTAGCTGATCAGAAATCTGAACATTAACAAGAAAGCAGACAAGTCTCAACCCCCCAACAAAAAAAGAAAAAGAAAAATCATATCTAAAGCTCCAGAAACTAAACAAATGAGAGTTGAAAACAAGTAAGTAAACCTGGCCACGCAATGTCATTTTGAGGACGCTGCCCTTACGAACGCGTTCCCAAGGATAGGCGATAAGCATCCTCAGCTTCACTGAAAAACTCTTCCACGCATCGAATTTCTGAAACTCGAATTCTCCGCTCGGATAATGCGAATCCGTCGATTTCCCTCTGTTTTTATCATCTTGGTGAAAATCTTGTTGTTGACTGTTGGCATCGGACGACGAATCGTCAAAAGCACGAACGGAGGATAAGGTTCTGCGAAGAGATTGAAAAGTTGAGTGTGTGGATTGGAGAGGAGAGAGAGAGACGGTGTGAGTTAGGATTGAAGAGAAGGATTTGGTGTGGATTTTGGGAGCCAAGTGATGATGAGCGGGAAGTAACAACAGCTTCGACATTTCTTCGACACACACACACTCTCTCTCTCTCTCTCTCTCTGTAAGACTGTAAGTGTGCACTGAGCAGAGAGAAAGAATGTGAAGTCGTGAGAATGACAAGGTGAAGTTTCGTCCACGTCAACCGCACCATGTGTGATTACGTGGAACTGTGAGGCATAAGTAAGTGACATACTGTGAAGAGAAGGAGAAAGAGGAATGGAGTGAGCCCATGTCAATGTACAGATGGGCCGGTCCATGTTAGGCCCAAAACTTCCAACTCTTCTCATCGGAGTTTCATTTTAGAGAAAATATAATGGCTCATGCTTAAGTTTGAGGGAGAGAAGTTTCATTTATATGCGAAATTACAACGCTCGGAAATAACGATAAAATAAATTATAATTTAACAAATGTAAAAAAAATAAATAAATAAATAAAAATCATGATCCACTTTTTAGTTTATCACTTGGAGAATGGTTCTCTCGAATTAACCATCTTCCTTTTTAGTTCATCTTAAATTCTACTTTTTTAGAATTTTTGAGATCGTATCAATTGGCATCAGAGCCTGGCAATGGCTATGAACCTAGAGCAATGGGTAGAGAGGTTGGAGAAAAAATTAGAGTTTCTTTCAACGCAGCAAAAGGAGATCATCAATCACATAGCTGAGTTGTTTAACAAACTCAGTGCTCGTATTGATCAGTTATCTAGTTCGTCTATTCAACCTTCTCAAGTTACTGTAATTGAACATACTGCAAAGTCTAGTCAACATTCTCATGTTACTACAATTGAAGTTATTGTAAAGTCTATTCAACTTTCTCAAGTTGATAGAGAACACATTGGTGTAGAAACTTCTCAACAGAACAAAATTGCAACTTTTGTGGGTTCCTTTTTTATGCCAGGTTCTGTGGATTCCTTTTTTATGCCTGTAAAAAGAATGGCAAAAGAAATTGGACCAAAGCATTGCAGTAAAACATGTTTCTTGATTTAGGTCACTGAAGATGATGCAGAATTCGATCTCAACGATGGTACTAACAAGTTCGTTACTGCATCAAATGTTAAGCTGACTTCTTGTTGTTTTCCAGTTGCAATAGTCCTCTTCATAAGAAACGCACCAATAATTCAACTTCAAATTAATCCCGTTTTAAAAATCCTTAAGGACAAGAATTGATTTAAGGGGGAAGGAATGTTATGATCCTGTTTTTATGTCTCAATCAATTTGCACGTTTAGTTTTTAATAATTTTATAGTTTATTTATTTTAATTTTAATAGTTATTAACACCATTAACTCCTTAAATTTTGGCTTAAGTTAGTGGTTGTGGTGAAGGTGGTTTATTTATCTTGGTAGTGCACTTCTTGTTTTAAGGGAATAGGTAATTAGTTCCTAAATTGTAGTTAGCAGTTAACTGTATCTTTTCATATATATATATATTGTTAATTGTACCTTCAATGAAATCACCTGAATATATTTTTGCTCATTGAGTAATTGATTTTCTCTTGAAAATCACATGGAGAGTGGTTCTCTCGAATTTACCATCATCCATTTTAATTTATCTTAAATTCTACTTTTTTAGAATTTTTGAGATCGTATCACAAAGCACTTGCACTCATGTTTTCATACCATGTGACTGGAGGAGCTGAAATTGGATATCCAAATTCATTGAGGAGAGCCTGAATCCAAGCGATTTCTATTGAAACATGAGCTAAGGCTTTGTATTCAGACTCCGTGCTTAATCTTGCAACAATTGTTTGCTTACTTGAGGACCATGACATAAGTGTATCACCAAGATACATGATCGCTCTACAAATGTTCACATTTAGAGCTCCATTTTCCTAACTCTTGTGCTCGTTTCGAGCACATTTGTGTATTATTTTTCATCCCTATTTCCTATGTAATAAGCTTATTTCTTGAGTATTTTAGGTATTTTTAAAAGGTTTTGCGAGATGTGAAGGTTGTTATCCTAGGAAAGGTGCTTGGAAGCTTTTATTGAGAAAAATGAGCAAAAACGAGAAGAAAAGGGCAAAAATGACAAATACCGGGCGTAGGCCGCTGTCAATGCAAGAGCCCCAACCGCGGTCTATCCAGTGGTACATTCCAGATGATTCCAGTTCTTTGCCGTAGTGTAGACCGTTGCACAAACATATGCTCCAATCGTAGTATATACTACGTAAGTTTCTAGAGAGTCACCACTTGATAGGACTGCGGCTCATGTAAGAGTCCAGGCCGCTAATCGTCACATTTATGTACCTATTTGAGGATCCCATTTTCTAGCTTTTGTGCTTGTTTTCAAGTGTTTTTATGTATTTAATGTGTTTGTTGAGCCTTGTGTAGGTTATATTCTTTAAGCAAGGTGTTTGAGATTAAAGTGAAGATTGGGAGGCAAAAATGAGCAAACCTGCATAAATGAAAAACCAGGCATTGTTCACTGGTCATCAACAGCAACGTAACCACAGAAATGTCTCCAGAGGATATAAAGACCCAGCATTCACTAGTTATCTACCGCGAAGTCTACCTCGGAAGCGCCTCAGAATTGATTTAGCGGATCTCGCGCATCAACGTCCACTAGTTCCTCAACCGCGAAGTCAATCGCTAAAGTGCCTAGAATTGATCTAGCAGATTTCGCAGCATCAACGTCCGCTATAAGTTCCTCACATTTTGATTGGCTTAAATTACATTTGAGGTTTAATTTGTAAGGGTAGACTAGGCCTTTATTGTGCATGATCAAGCTTCAAAGGCTTTTTACAAGACCTCAAGATCAAGAGTATTTCAAAGGTATATCACTTGTGCTTAACTATTTGAAGAGACTTAGTTGCGCACACACACACACACACAACTCATGCATTTCCATACTTCTTGTAATTTGTGTGTTACTTGTAGTTGCTCATTCATGGTTTAAACTCTCTTCATGCATATTCTTATTGCTTGCATCTTGTTTGATTATTGCCATGTCTTGTTAGTCTTTAGGATGCACCTTTCTCTCAATCGGTGTACACCTGTTGGTGAGACGCTGTTAGTACAGTGCCTATTAGAGGCATTGTTGATTTTTACCACGTCACTGCTGTACAGACTGTTGTTCGTACATTGTCACCTAATTAGATTTTTTATCCGCTGGTGTATCGATGTTCACTCGCCTTACGAACAATGTGTGAACAACGATTTTGGTCCAGAGATTCTCCGTTGTTGGATAGCTCTTAGGTCGCCCTTTGTTCAGCGATTTTTTAGGTTTTTTTTGTTCTTGGTTTCCCAAGTGAACCGTTGTTTAGCCGCCCAACGTACAGCGGCTTCACAGCAGTCAAGGCCATTTTTGTGCAAACTTCCAAAACGACATAGTTTCATTTTGACCACTTATATATGTAGTGTTTTCTCTCTAGTTCGTTTTCAAGAGTCCAAAATCTTATCTTTAAGAGATAGAGTGTTCCTAAAGAGAGAGAGACTCCCAAGAACTCACCTTTACTTAACCAAATACATTCCCATAAGCATCTAGCATCATCTAATCATAGGTCTTCTTGCTTTCTTTGACTAGGTAATTTGAACATGCCCTAGAACCTCTTGTTTCATTCTTATGTTCATGTTTGCCTAGGATTAGCATTTATTTTGTGATTAAATGCATGACTCTTTACTTAATATTGTTTCTAACATATTTGAGTCTTTGTTTGTTGGTTAAGATGTGTTGTTTGTTGATAGACTGCATTTAGGACATTATTGTCTTTTAGCTAAATCTTTATGCCTTGCATTTAAATATTGATATCTAGGATTACTTTTAATTGCCATCATGTATCTCTAGATAAGCATTTAGTGTAGCCTAGTATTAATTGCATATTAGAATATTGTTACATATTCACATAGGTTGTTTATCTCTTCATTAAGTCAAGTCTTGTGTTAGTGACTGAGAATGGTGTGACTAGAGGTCAACCTAGGTTGTAAACATCATTACACATAGTGGATTTGAGAACCGTGTGTGGCAAGATGGATAGCCCGTGAGTTTTGCCCAGTTGGAGGGTTTCTTATGTAAATCAATTGATGTGTTTTTATTGTTTTCCACTTTTTAATTACGTCAATGGCTTGCTTGTTATATTTGGGAATGTTAAAATTGATTCAGTCGAAAAGTTGGTAATTAATCAATTAAAACCTATTCACCCACCCCCCCCCCCCCCATCCACGATTCCTCAACCACGAATGTCGGGTTGCAGTTCAGTGCTAACTTAGCTTAGGCACATTTTTCAAGCCATTTTTTAGGGGCATTCTTGTAGTTTCACACCCAGATCGTGCCCTAGCCTCCCACCTCCCAAGCCTATAAATACACCACTTTCTCCAGATCAAAAGATGATCCCAAAAAGAATCCCATCATCTCTCTTCTACACACTTCATCTTCTTTGCAACCAAAGAGAGAGAGAAGCTTTAAAGGCATCCATGGAGGTTTTTCTTCATAGATGCCTCACCACTACCACCCTCTACCTTCAACCATCCATCTTTGGAGGAGATTCAAGAGGAAAAAGCCATCTTTTTTTGTCTATGAGGAAGAGGAACTTCAATGGAAGCTTGGAGATCCAGGAACATCAATTGGGTTTTCTCTATTTACTCTTCTTTTCTTATTTTCTCCTTGGATGTGTATCATTCGGGAAATTTGTAAACCTAACACTAGTGCTATCTATTTGATTAATTTGCATTTAATTTCTTCAAGTCTTGTTTCATTTAATCGCTTTATAGCTTGATTCTTGATTTGTGTTGATTGCACACCAACTCTCGATGCATGTTTATGGATTAGGTTAATTTGAGAATTAGGGTTAGGTGAATATGGCTTTGATTATGCTCTTAATTTAATGAGTGGAATTCATGTGCACATTAATGCTTGATTGGATTTTGGTTCTTTAATCTTCATGCTTTATGCAACCCTTGGTTGTTGCTTACACAGCACACCAACGGTGAGTAGCAATTGAGGGTTAGTTCTTTCTTCATGTTTAATGCAATCCTTGGTTGTTGCTTATGCAACATACCCAATGGACAAATTCCCCACTTTCATACTTAGAAGTTGTATTAAAGGAAAGGTTGAACCTAAGCTCAAAGTGTTTATACGGTTGATTATTATGGGCGGTATGAATGTTATGGTGAGCATAAGTACCTTGTGTGTAATTGTCTTGCATCTCTCCAAGCCACATTTATTTTCGTAACTTAGGGTGCTTGCCTTTAGGAGTAGATTAATTTAATTATGAGTAGTTTAACTTAGTAAGGCAAGCACTCGGTTACATTTCGATTTTTAGTTTTAGGTTATTTTCATTTAATTTCCATGCTCTCACACACACACTCAACATGCATACATTTCACACACATCACTCTCACCTCTACCATATTCTTATTTACATTGGTTTCAATAAACTCTAAAACGTGAGACAGTCGACGGATGACACCTTCCTGTGGACGACTCTTGTTTATTGCTATACTTGTCTTTTGACTTCTGTTGCTTGCGAGGCAAATACAAAGAACAATCTTTTGACACCAAAACGATGGTTGTTAGCAACAACACATGCAGCGGTCGTACGATTTCCAAGTTTTCTTAGGAAAACGTGAAGCCCCAATATGGTGGAAACACATATAAATACTTTCTATTTTATTTCAAAGTGAGATCTCTACAGCAGCTCAGAACCAAAAACCCTACTTTCACAAGACAACTTTCATCACCCATAATTCAATTCCATTCAACACACCCGACATCTTACAAGGAAAAAGACTTAAAGGTTTGGATTCGCACTTGAAGATTGAAGATTCTCTGCCTGATCAACATGGGTTCCTTCTTTATTGTTTCTTCTTGTTTATTTCTTGTAGTCATGTGTAACTAAATCTCATTCTAGGGGATCAATATGAGTATTGCATGAATATTGGGTGTTGTCAGTGACTTATCTTTAAAATATTTATTCAAGTTAGTTTCATTCAAGTTTTAACTGTTTTCAATCTCAGTTTGTTATTAAATCGAATGCCACTCTTTATTTCAAATTGGGTGAGAAAATTATTTGAGGATTTGATTAAGTAAATGCCATGCTTTATTGAATCATGCTCTAACTAAATGGAAAAGATTTAATGAAGAGAATGTCACTCTAAATTGATTTTGGCCTTTTAAATCTTCGTGTTTAAAATATATCTTTTCCAAAACTCTTACTAAATGCCTTAGAGGAGTTTAGGTTTAAGGTAATTGATTTCTATCATACTAATGAAAAGGTTTAGTCCTAACTTGGGTAATTAAGCATTAAGGAGGTCAAAATTGATAATACTCAATTATTCATTGCTTGACTCTATTGATTCCCTAGTCTCATCATCATTCATACTCACTTTCAGTTGATTCTAGCTGTAGTTTGAGAAATGATTAGGTGTTTTACTTTGAGATATTTTAATTTAGCAATTCAACATGAGAAATTTGATTCAATTTAATTTTCATGCACTTAGATTAGATTTTACACTAGAGTATTAGTTTTAACCAATAATCCACTCAATCCCTAAGAATGAACTTTCAAAACATACTTCAACAAAATTGGCGTCGCTGCTGGGGATTGGTGCTAGAATTATTAGTTAATCCTAATTCTGTAATAGTTTTAGTCTTTAAGGTAATGTGTCGTTAATTTTTAGTTTTCTTTTTTTATTTTCTTGGTAGTTTTTGTTTTTGGTGTTGCGGGTTAGTTTATGCACGATCATTGCTCTAACTTGGGTGGTTTTTCTACCGATGGGAGAGGTACAGACTCAGAAGGCGGAAGAGGTTCTATTTTGGCTTTCCATTTGTCAGTATTCATCAATGAGGCAGATTCAAAAGAAGAATTCACCTCACCTAACTACATTGTCATTATCAAAATCCATGCCAAAATGAGCTAAACATCTCTCTGAAGGATTATCATAGGACGAATGCCTGAAGGAATCATGGACAACACTCTCAACAAAATTAACCTCACATAAATCATCATGATTTGGAGGTTGTTGACACACATTGAACACATTGAGTTCTACAGTCATGTTTCCAAAAGAAAGTTTCATGACTTCTGAAAATAAACTAAGTGTCTAATACAAAATTAAAGGGGGGAGGGGGTGGCGGTTTGAAATGGTTTGTTAATCGATTATTACCAACTTTTTTGATTAGTCAATATTAACAATACTCAAATATAGCAAGCAAGCAATCGACATAATTGAAGTGCGGAAAACAATAAAAACACGTCGATCGATTTACATGAGAAATCCTCCAACTGGGAAAAACTCACGGGCTATCCATCTAGCCACACACGGTTCTCAAATCCGCTATATGTAATGATGTTTACAATCTATGTTTACCTCTAGTCACACCATTCTTTTCAAAATCCACCACTATTACCCGTAAGCCTTTTATAGTGATTTTGGACCAATTGCTTGTACACTAACACTCTTAGTCACAAGACTTGACTCAATAAAGAGATAAAATGGTCTAAGTGAATATATGAATATTCTAAATGCAATAGAATGCAAGACAAGACACTATATACTTAATTAGATGTTAAGATGCAAATCTAACAACTTAATTATCAAACAAGCCTACATGTGCATACATGAGGACTCAATTAGATGAAGAGTGATTCTAGCAATCTAATTGTAAAATAACATCCACATAAACATTCATAGAATAGACTAGATAAACAAAACCAACATAATCATCAACTAAGCATACATGAATATTTATGGATTAGCAATTTAGGCAAAATCAACCTAATGATGCAAGCTATCACAAATAAAACCCAATCATACAATAGAACTCATGAATATATGCTATCAAGAGAATCCTAGCATTCAATCAACTAATATATGCAATAAAAAGACTATCTTGGAAAGCTTGAACAATTAACAAAGATGGAGTGTTTGTTCAACCTACCAAGGATGAAGACCTATGCTTTAGAGATGCTCAATGATGCAAGAAGAAGATGGGTTCTTAGGTTAGATAGATAAAAGAGCTATCTTGGAACTTCTCTCATAAGAAAACTTGTTTCTCACTCTTAGATTTAATATATTGAAGTTCTAATTCGGCCAAGAATAGAAGAGAACAATATAAATTAAAACCTTGGTAAAAAACACAACGTTTTGGAAAAACAGGGGATGACCGCTGTGGGTGCCCCTGTGTATCACACAGTGATGTACCTTATTGAAAACAAATTAGTACAAACTGATGTGTGGTGCACACAGTGGTGCCACAACGCTTATGACAACGGTAGACCTGATACATGTGAAGACTCTTAGGTTTAAAATCGTTGTGCTTACTGCTACATGTTACACGACGGTAGACTTGATGCAACACAGTAAAACAGAGAACACAAATGCAAGCTATATAAACATGTATGAATTGTGTGTCTGTGCATATAATTCTCTTCAAATGAGTTAAGTACAAGTGGTATATCTTTGAAAAGCTCTTGAGCTTGAGGTTTTGAGGAAGCTAATGAAGCTTGATCATGAACAATGAAAATCCTAATCTACCTTTACAAATAAACCTCAATGTGGTTTGTCAATGAAATAAGCCAATCAAAATATGCAGAACTTACAACGCTATTGTGACAATTAATTATCATGTTGGAGGTGGCTAAGATAGGTCACCCTAAAAACACATGAATTTGAGCACTAACATCCTCTACGGGCTAAATGTCTATGACAATAAAATTCACAGGAAAGTAAAACTTATCAACCTTGATCAAAACATCCTCTATGGTACCCATAGGAATTTTTACAGACCTATCATCTACCTGAATTCTCACAGGGGTTACTCTAAGTTCTCCTAATCCTAATTGCACATACACATAATATGGCAATAAATTAACACTCGCACCTAAGTCAAGTAAGGACCTATCAATCACATGGTCACCTATAACATAAGAAATAGTAGGACATCCAGGATCCTTATACTTGACAAGAGTTTTTATTTGAATTATAGAACTAACCTGCGCAGTCAAACATGCTGTTCTAAGAACATTGGTTTTTCTTGTAAGGATTCCCGTTGTTTTTAATTGGCTTATTTCGTGATCAAACCATAATTGGGGATTCTTTGTAAGGGTAGTTTAGATGTTGTTGTTAGTGCATTAGGCCCTTTGAAGACCTCATTATTGACAAGCACCAAAGGTAATATTCTAAGTGCTTACTTGTCTTGAAGAGATAGTTGCACACACTCACAACTCATGCATATGTTTAATCTTTGTATGTTGTGTTTCTTTTTGTTGTGCATCAATGCTTATTTACATCTCTTCTTGCTTGTTTTTATGATTGCATCTTGTGTTTATAACATCATAGCATTTAGGCTTTTAGGATGCATTTTAGTTTAACTTTGTACCCCTTGCATGATTGCTTGTGGGGTACAAAATTGGGCTGTGCGCTGGTCCACCAGTGCCGGTCGACCAGCGCCGCTCACCGGCGCAAAACGCCCAGTGGAGCGCCGCTGGTCGTGCGCTGGTGTGGACCAGCGCAAGCCACCAGCGCCAATCGCCCAGGTGTGCGCCGCTGGACTGGCGCTGGTGGCAGCGCCTGTCGTCCAGCGCTAAAGCCAAAATTGGCTTGTGCGCAGGTCCACCAGCGCACAGAGCATTTTTCTGGCGAAATTTCAAAACGACCTCACTTCACTTATGGCCTCTATATATATGCTAACTTGATTTTAGGTCACTTACAAGAGTTCTTATTCATGCTTCATGCTTAGGATATTTTTCAAGAGAAGAAAAATACACAAAGAACTCATTTTTAATTACTCAAACACAATTTCATGATCATCAATCATCATCTAGCATCATCTTAGATCATCTAGATGTCATCTTGCATGGAATCTTCATCATACTTTGCTTGGTAAGCTTTTCACTAATATCTTACATATTTTGTGTTTAATTTATCTAGCAATCTCAATTAATTACTTGATTGTTATTTTGTATGCTTTGGATACAAAATTGAGATTAGTATGATGTATGTTTGAGAAGTTGTATTGTGCTAGCATATTAGGTTTTGTGCTTAATATTGATTAGCTTAACTAATTGACATGTCATTTAGTTTTGATATCTAGGATTGCTCTTAATTACATATTAATCATCTTAGATAAGCATATAGGGTTTCCCTTGCTCTATGTTGCATTTTGGATATTTTCATATATTCACTTAGGGTTGTATTCTCTTCTAGAGAAGGTAAGTCTTGTGTGTAGCAATCGGGATTAGGTTGCTTAGATCACTAGCAAATTGGACTAGGTTCACTCATACCGGGATTAGGTAGGTGTGTGATTACTTCCGGGATTAGGTTGTAATCGTTTGCACATTTAGTGGATTCGAGGTTCGAGTGTGGCTTACTTACATAGCCCGTGGTTTTTCCCGTGAGGGTTTCCACGTAAAAATCAAGTGTTGATTTAATTTCCGCACCATATTACACTTGCTTGTTTATATTATCTTGAGGGTAAATTCGTAATTTTGACTAACACGAAAAATTGGGTAAAAAGCGTAAAATCTATTCACCCCCCCTCTAGATAGGTTTATACACATCGTGCTATAATTAGTTTCAATTGGTATCAGAGCGGGTTCCTAGACATACATAGGTGATCCTTGCTTTTTTGGTGTGTTTTGCATTTTGTGTGATTTTTGATTATTCATACATTTGCATTCATTTCATTCATTTATAAACACTATGAGTGGAAACGGTGGAAATGGTGGTGGCCATGAAGGAGCTTCTAGCACAAGGCATCCACTTCTTACCGGTTTGAACTATTCCCAATGGAAAGGGAAGATGGAATCCTACATATGCCAAATTCATGACCGTGCATGGATGGTGGTGGAAGACGGATATGATCTCCCTATGATGACTCCCGCGGGTGGAGGAGAAGATGTTTTGAAGCCTAAGGCGCAATGGAACGCGCAAGAGTTTGAGGCTTCAAAGTGGAATAGGAAGGCGATGCATGCCATTATGTGTGCAATGGATGAGAATCAGTACAAGCTTATTCAGAATACTCAGATTGCCAAAGTGGCATGGGACATCCTTCAAGTTGCACATGAGGGAACTGAGGTGGTGAAGGAGTCCAAGCTTCAAGTCCTCCAAACTCAATTTGAGTTACTTAGGATGGGAGAGGATGAATGCTTCAACGACTTCGAAATCAAATTGATGGACATAGTAAATCAAAGCCATCAACTCAGAGACCCGTATTCGGATAGGAGAGTCAAGCAAAAAATTATGAGATCTCTCCCCGATAGGTTTGAATCAAAGGTGACGGCCATAGAAGAAAATAGTGGCTACATGGATATGAAGCCAAGTGAGGTAATTGGGCGTCTCCTTGCATATGAGTCTAGGAAGGCTCCTAGCACCACTACTCCTCCTAAGAAGTCTAAAGGAATAGCTTTGAAAGCATCTAAGGATGCAAAGGAGGCAAAGCATGAATCGGATGAAGACCTTGCCTTATTTGTGAAAAGGTTCAACAAGGTTATGGGGTTCAAGAAGAAGAAGGGATTTGGGTCAAGAGGACAAGATTTGAAGAAAAAGAGTTCCTTCAAGAAGTTTGAACCTAGACAAGAGAGGACCGAAAGGAAAGGGGTCCGATGCTTTGAATGTGGTGGGATTGGTCACTTTGCCCCCGAATGTGCTAATCACAATGAAAGGAAGAAGGGTAAAGTGATGGCCGCCACATGGAGTGGGAGTAGTGATGACTCCAATGAGGAAGATGAGTCTTCTAGTGAAGAAGAGCTCATGGCTAACTTCCTAGCTTTTGCCTCTTCTCACAAGAGCAAAAGTGCTAGTGAAAAAGAGGAGATGAGTCAAGAGGAAATTGACTCTAGTGAAGAAGAAAGTGACTCCTCTTCTAGTTCCAAAAAGAAGTTTGTGGAGCAAAAGGTGCTTGCTAAATACCATGCCGAGTTCAATGATTTAGCACTTAAAAGCACAAGAAAGATTGAGAGGTTGAGAGAAGAAAACCTTGAACTTTCGGCTCACAATGACCACTTAAGTGAACAAGTGGAAAGATTGAAGAGGAGAGAGGATAAGTTAATTGAGGAGTTAGACTTATCCAAGAGAAGTGAAGAAGGCTTGAAGAGGAACTTGTTGAAGTTAAAGGGTCCTTGGCTAGGATAGATTCTAGCACCAAGAAGCTTGATCATTTACTTGGTGTTAGAAAGAGTCCAAGTGACAAGAGAGGTCTTGGGTATGAAGATGGCAAGAAAGTCTCAACCTCTAACAAGACAGTGTTTGTCAAGAGCTTGAAGAACGAAGAAACTTCATTTGTGCAACCTCCTAGGAAGAAGTTAGAAATAGGACAATGTTCTAATGCACAAGTGAAAATGGGGCCAAGAAGGAAATCTCAAGCTCAACCTCCTAAGGTTCCTCAAGCCAACACTCCTCCCAAATTGGCTCACAAAGGAAAAAGACCAATCATGCAACCTCAAGCTTGGAAGCAACCTAGACCGATTCAACAACGAAGATGGATTGAACCCACTTATCCACAAAGACATGGACGAGCTCCCATGCGTGCACAAAGACGAGGTATGATTCCTTTTTTCATCCCTATTTGTCACTTTTGTGGTTGTGATGGTCATATTAGACCAAATTGCTTTCAATATATTAAAATGTGTAGAAAACAAAGCATGATTGAAAAGAGAAAGAATAGAGCCAAGATGCATGTTTCTAGGAATGAAAATATTGATTTGCATGATCCTAGAAATAGTAGAGCATATGTACCAAAGACCACTAAGAAAACTAAAATTGTTGCTAAGTGGATTAGAAAGAATGAAAATGTTTGCCATGTTGCACAAATAGCCTTGAAGGCAAATTCTTCTAATTTTTGGTATTTGGATAGTGGGTGCTCTAGGCACATGACGGGAAACAAGAGTTTCTTCGAGACTCTTGTTATGGAGGAAGGTGGAAATGTCACTTTTGGTGATGGATCCAAAAGAAATGTTGTAGGGAAAGGAACCATTTCCGTTCCTGGATTACCCTCCTTATCCAATGCTTTATATGTTGATGGCTTGAAAGCCAATTTAATAAGCATTTCACATCTTAGTGATGAAGGATACTCCGTCTTGTTTTCTAAAGATTATTGCTCTATCCTTAAACCCGATGGACAAACCTTGTTGAAGGGCATGAGATCTAGCGACAATTGCTATTGTCTTGAAGCTAGTATTTTATCAAATCATGTGTCCATGGATGAGCAAATTGAGTTGTGGCATGAAAGACTTGGCCACATGAATTTTAGGGATCTACGGACCCTTGGAAAGTTCAATTGTGTGCGTAGCCTCCCTAAGCTTGGGAAGAAAGCCAATGGTATTTGTGGACCTTGCCAACAAGGAAAGCAAACTAAAAGCACGCACAAAAAGGGTAAGTATCTCACCACCAAGGAGCCTCTTGAGCTTCTCTACATGGACCTTATGGGTCCCATGCAAACCGAAAGTTTGGGTGGAAAGAGATACATTTTTATTTGTGTTGATGATTTCTCTAGGTTCACATGGACATATTTTCTTAGAGAAAAATCCGAAACTTTTGATAAGTTTAAAATGCTTTGTAATAAAATACAAAATGAAATGAACTCAAATATTAAAAGCATAAAACGGATTAGAAGTGACAATGGGAGAGAGTTTGAGAATGCCTCTTTTGAAAGCTATTGCAATGGCTTAGGCATCTCTCATGAGTTTTCGGCTCCTAGGACACCTCAACAAAATGGAGTTGTGGAGAGGAAGAATAGGGTCCTCCAAGAGATGGCCCGTGTGATGTTGCTTAGCAACAATGTCCCTAGGAACCTATGGGCCGAAGCCATCAACACGGCTTGCTATATAGGAAATAGAGTATTCCTAAGGCCCGGTACTAGAAACACCTCCTATGAGTTATGGAAAGGCAAGAGGCCGAATGTTAGCTACTTTCACACTTTTGGAAGCAAATGCTACATTTTGAATGACCGTGATCAACTTGGCAAATTTGATGCTAAGAGTGATGAGGGTATTTTTATTGGCTATGCCTTGAATAGTAGAGCCTATAGAGTTTTCAATTTAAAGACTCTAAGTGTTATGGAATCATCCAATGTCGTATTTGATGATACTAGGCTCAAGTCTAATGATCATGAGGAGGAGGTTATTTTTAGTGATGGTTTTCCTTTGGAGGAGGTTGTGGTGTCACCTAATGTTAGGACATCTAATGTCAACAATAATGACACACAACCTATTGATAGAGTTCCTCTCTTGGACTCTAAAGAACCCGCTCCATGGGTTAGGAAACTCCATGATAAAAAAGATATCATTGGAAAGGTAAATGAGGGTGTTAGGACTAGACGTCAACTAGCTAATCTTATTAGCTATACATGCTACACCTCTCAAATTGAACCCAAAAAGGTTGAAGAAGCCTTAAATGATGAATTTTGGGTTCTTGCCATGCAAGAAGAGCTAAACCAATTCGAAAGGAATGAGGTTTGGACTCTAGTTCCTAGGCCTAAGACCACTAATGTCATAGGCACCAAATGGATATTTAGGAACAAATCCGATGAGGATGGCAACATAGTGCGAAACAAGGCTAGACTTGTAGCACAAGGGTACTCTCAAATTGAGGGTATCGACTTTGAGGAGACTTTTGCTCCCATTGCCCGCTTAGAGTCCATTAGGCTTCTCTTGTCCATCTCTTGTGTGCACAAGTTCAAATTGCACCAAATGGACGTCAAGAGTGCCTTCCTCAATGGCTTCTTGCAAGAGGAAGTGTTTGTTGAACAACCTAAGGGGTTTGTGGATGCACACCACCCCAATCATGTTTATCGCCTCAAGAAGGCACTTTATGGGTTGAAACAAGCACCGAGGGCTTGGTATGAGCGCCTCACTCAATTTCTTGTTGACAACAACTACACAAGAGGTAGTGTTGACAAGACACTATTCATCAAGAGAGACAATAATGAGCTTTTCATAGCTCAAATATATGTTGATGATATAGTTTTTGGCTCCACCAACAACACCAAAGTCCAACAATTTGTTGATGTCATGTCTCTTGAATTTGAGATGAGTCTTGTTGGTGAGCTTAGTTACTTCCTAGGTTTGCAAATTAGGCAACTAGATAATGGGATTTTCATAACCCAAGCCAAATATGCTAAGAACCTAGTGAAGAAGTTTGGTTTAGAGAATGCCAAACATTGTGATACACCCATGAGTACCACTTTGAAGCTAAGCAAGGATGCTAGTGGTAAAAGTGTGGAACAAACTCTATATCGAGGCATGATAGGTAGCTTGCTTTATTTGACCGCAAGTAGGCCCGATATATCTTTTAGTGTGGGTGTGTGTGCTAGGTACCAAGCGGATCCTAAGGAGTCCCACCTCTCTTCCGTGAAAAGGATCATTCGCTATGTGAATGGGACATCCAACTATGGGATTTGGTACTCTTTTGACACTAATGCTAGTCTTGTTGGCTTTAGTGATGCGGATTGGGCAGGAAATTGTGATGATAGGAAGAGCACATCGGGCAGTTGCTTCTTTCTAGGCAACAACTTGGTGTCTTGGTTTTGCAAGAAGCAAAACTTGATTTCCTTGTTCACGGCCGAGGCCGAGTACATAGCCGCAGGGAGTGGATGCACACAACTCCTATGGATGAAGCAAATGCTAGTAGACTACGGATTCAACCAAGGTACTCTCACTCTCTTTTGTGATAACATGAGTGCTATTAATATTTCCAAGAATCCGGTGCAACATTCTAGAACTAAGCATATTGACATCCGTCATCACTTCATTAGAGAGCTTGTTGAAAATAAATGCATAGTACTTGAACATGTAGGTACTAATGATCAACTTGCGGACTTATTTACTAAACCCTTAGATGCTACTCGATTTAAAACTCTTAGTAGATCTATTGGGATATGTCTTGTGGAGTGATGTTCTATGATTGACCCCATATGGGGAACTCAAGCAAAGAGAGCTATTTTGCATTCTTGTATCCTGCAAAAAATTTGAAATAACTTATGCCTCTTCTTTTGATTGCTTGAGTAAGCTTGGTTGTACATATGTATATATGCTTTCAAATTCTATAAGTGTGAACCTTGCTTGTTTTACAATCCATGTCATATTTATGTTCAAACATGCATTTTTGGACTAGGAGATTTACATAGGAAGTATGATGTGAATGACCTATAGTTATCTCCATGACATGATGTTTCTTAAATAACATGCTAATGCTAAATGAAAAAGCATGAAATTCATACAACATGCTCACATGAAAAGCATGAATTGATGATTGCATATTCTTAAAAATGCAAAACTTGTGTGAAAGCTTATGAGACTCAAAATGATTAAAGGATCTTGTATCCGTTCAAAGGAATTTACATTCCAAATGTCTCTCTTTCTTTATTAGTTGAACATGGTTACTATCATAAGGATATCTTATCCGGAAAAATCTAATAGGGTGCAAAGTCGCTCATGCCATGTTTCGCTTATAAAGTTGGATATAGTTACTCTTAAATTGAAATCAATAATCTCTATATCCTTGCTTTTCCCATGACATTGGTGAAATTGGTTTGAATTCGAATTAGAAACCTTTGTCATTTGCTTTGCCAAATACCATTGTATTTTGGACTTGAATGCTATATGTCTTGTATGCAAAGCATGTTGGATTCACACATTTTATCAAATAAATCTCCTTGTTTCTCTCAAATTAATTGAAGTGCATAAAGTGACTTATATGTATATGCAAATCTTGCATGCTTCTATCTCTCGTTGCTATGAGTGACCCGGTTGGGGACTACTCCTTTGCCTATATCATGACAAAAAAGGGGAGTAGGATATGGTAAGGGGAGTTGCAAAATATAGAAGCTATTGTGCATTTTGGGAGAACATACATTGAGGGGGAGTAACCCTTTGAGGGGGAGCATTGCATTTATCATTCATTGCATACATTTGGTAATGTTGTGCCTAAATTCTAAAAATGCAAATGCTTGGTATTGTTCTCACATGATTAATCTCACACTTTTCTTGAATTGGAAATGTTAGAAACTCTTTTCAGGGATTGATTATTCTACAAGAGGATTGAAGACTTCAAGTTGCATTCTCTTATCTCTTTGAAATGTAGAATATTATTGTAATCCCGTAGTTTCTATTTTTTTTGTGAGGAATCTATGTGAGTGATGATTTTGTCACGAAATAGCCAAAGGGGGAGATTATAAGGATTCCCGTTGTTTTTAATTGGCTTATTTCGTGATCAAACCATAATTGGGGATTCTTTGTAAGGGTAGTTTAGATGTTGTTGTTAGTGCATTAGGCTCTTTGAAGACCTCATTATTGACAAGCACCAAAGGTAATATTCTAAGTGCTTACTTGTCTTGAAGAGATAGTTGAACACACTCACAACTCATGCATATGTTTAATCTTTGTATGTTGTGTTTCTTTTTGTTGTGCATCAATGCTTATTTACATCTCTTCTTGCTTGTTTTTATGATTGCATCTTGTGTTTATAACATCATAGCATTTAGGCTTTTAGGATGCATTTTAGTTTAACTTTGTACCCCTTGCATGATTGCTTGTGGGGTACAAAATTGGGCTATGCGTTGGTCGACCAGCGCCGCTCACCGGCGCAAAACGCCCAGTGGAGCGCCGCTGGTCGTGCGCTGGTGTGGACCAGCGCAAGCCACCAGCGCCAATCGCCCAGGTGTGCGCCGCTGGACTGGCGCTGGTGGCAGCGCCTGTCGTCCAGCGCTAAAGCCAAAATTGGCTTGTGCGCAGGTCCACCAGCGCACAGAGCATTTTTCTGGCGAAATTTCAAAACGACCTCACTTCACTTATGGCCTCTATATATATGCTAACTTGATTTTAGGTCACTTACAAGAGTTCTTATTCATGCTTCATGCTTAGGATATTTTTCAAGAGAAGAAAAATACACAAAGAACTCATTTTTAATTACTCAAACACAATTTCATGATCATCAATCATCATCTAGCATCATCTTAGATCATCTAGATGTCATCTTGCATGGAATCTTCATCATACTTTGCTTGGTAAGCTTTTCACTAATATCTTACATATTTTGTGTTTAATTTATCTAGCAATCTCAATTAATTACTTGATTGTTATTTTGTATGCTTTGGATACAAAATTGAGATTAGTATGATGTATGTTTGAGAAATTGTATTGTGCTAGCATATTAGGTTTTGTGCTTAATATTGATTAGCTTAACTAATTGACATGTCATTTAGTTTTGATATCTAGGATTGCTCTTAATTACATATTAATCATCTTAGATAAGCATATAGGGTTTCCCTTGCTCTATGTTGCATTTTGGATATTTTCATATATTCACTTAGGGTTGTATTCTCTTCTAGAGAAGGTAAGTCTTGTGTGTAGCAATCGGGATTAGGTTGCTTAGATCACAAGCAAATTGGACTAGGTTCACTCATACCGGGATTAGGTAGGTGTGTGATTACTTCCGGGATTAGGTTGTAATCGTTTGCACATTTAGTGGATTCGAGGTTCGAGTGTGGCTTACTTACATAGCCCGTGGTTTTTCCCGTGAGGGTTTCCACGTAAAAATCAAGTGTTGATTTAATTTCCGCACCATATTACACTTGCTTGTTTATATTATCTTGAGGGTAAATTCATAATTTTGACTAACACGAAAAATTGGGTAAAAAGCGTAAAATCTATTCACCCCCCCTCTAGATAGGTTTATACACACCGTGCTATAATTAGTTTCATTTCTTTTCACTGTACAAAGATCTTTCAAGAATTTAGCATAAGCAGGCACTTGCTGAATAACATCAAGAAATGGGATTGTAAGGTCTTCCATTTTATGATTGGCTTATTTCATGACAAACCACATTGGGGATAATTTTGTAATGGGTAGCTTAGGTTCTCAAAGGCAAGCTTTCAAGCATCTTAGTGACTTCAAGAGCGAAATGTATATTCACTTGAATTTGCCTCTTGAAGAGTTCAGGTGCACACACACACACTTACATGCATTTAATTGACATGCATTTGTACCTTATTGTTTATACATGTGCATCCATTATACTTCTCATACTTGCACTTGGTTCTTAGACTTAAGTTTGGTTTTATGTGGTGTAATTCGTTTCCGATTGTGTGATTGAAAATGTCTACACTTGCATGATGGTGTGCTTGACTTCGTGAGATGTTTGACATTTAGAGAGGTTCCCTCCCCTTTTCCTCTCTTGGATTGGTCTTGGGTCACATGGTCTTATACCATGAGTTTGGGCAATCTTGTTGTTGTCCAAATCTGACCTTTGGTCACTCGAATAACCATATCTCTTTCAATAGACATCAAAACCATATTCTGTAAAAAGGAATAGAAAGTAAACATTCATACCTTTCCAACGGTATATCATACGAAAGGTTTCAATGTCATTTGGTCATGGTTTGGGCGCTTGAATCTCGAGTTGTTGTGATGTCGTGGCTATACGACCTTGTCCTCCAATGATGCTATGCTAGTAAAGTGCTAGTGTTGTGCTACTTGACCAGCGCTTTTGGTCCAGCAACCTTGCGCTAGTAAAGTGCTAGTGATGCACTACTTGTCAAGCACAATGCTCCACCCTTGTTTTGTAATTTCGCCATATCTCACTCATTTAAAATCCGATTTGGCTCATTTTTTAAGGGAAATTCATGAAATTTATAGGGATATCGTCTAAACACTATAAATACATCTATTTATCATTATTTATCTTCAAGAACTCAAACTACAAATCTCTAGAGAGAGATTAAGAGTTCCTTAGAGAGAGAAAGCTTTAAGAAAGCTTTTTTTACTCTCAAAACCCTAAAACCCATCTTCATCTTGCATCATCTAGCATGGGTCTTCATTAATGTCTTCACTTGGTAAGTTAAACAAACATCTCAACTCATTTATTGTTTTATTTTATCAAGACATTCTTATGAAATTGGTCGATGATTAGGTTGATAGATTAATGTTTATTTATTTAGTCAAGCTCTATTGAATGTTCTTGTGGATTTAATTAACAATTAGGTTGTTAGAAATCTCTACACCAAATGGAGACCTCATGTATGGGCATGTTGGCATTGTTTGATAGTTAGGATTGTATATCATTGATAACATCTAGCTAAGTCTTTGAGGTTTTCATTTAGACATTAATAATTAGGATTTATTGCTTGTTGCTTTAAATACCTTGTTAAACATCTAGTGTTAGTTTAGCACTCTTTGCATTTGAGCATCATTTACATATTCACGTAGACTATTAATTCTCTTCAATGAGTCAAAGTCTTGTGGCTTCTGGGTGAAGTTACACAAGCAAGTGAAGTCTTGCAACCAAAAGGTTGGTTGGCAAGCATTATGTCAAGGCTCACTACTAAAGGCCCAAGGGGTAGGATAGATTGTGTTACAAACTTGAAGTGTGACTAGGTGGTCAACTTAGGTTGTAAACAATTATTCAAGTAATGGAGTTCGGTGACTAAGTAGCTAGTGTGACTAGCCCCGTGGTTTTTTTCCTTATTGAAGGTTTCCCACGCAAAAATCAAGTGTTCTTTACTTTCCATACTTTACTTGATTTTTGTTATTTGTATGTTTGGGTTTTTATTGTTAATATTGACTAATCGAAAAAGTTGGTAATAATCGATTAATAACCCATTCACCCATCCTCTAGGTTGTATTGGACACATATTATTTATTTTCAGGGATGTTTATGCGAACTTGCTTAAACACCTCCAAAACATCACTATATGGTGTGCCTTTCTTTAATGGGGCAAGTCTCTATAGGAAAGGGGCCCTAGGGATATAAGGTGCATCGGGTAAATTTAGCTCTAGCGACTCTCTTGGAGTGGGTTACTCAACTATTTTCTCCTCACTAGGCTCACGAACTAATTTAGGCCTCTCAACATTTTTCCTCTCTTTTGGTACATTCAAATGATTGTCTATTTTTTGACTAGACCTAAGGATTGTTATGGATTTGGCTTCATCATGACTCCTATCATAATTGGTTCCAATCTCCAACTGACTCTTAGGGTTAGGAACTGGTTGACTAGGTAGCTTCTCTTTCTCTCTCCCCCTCTTCCCTATGACAATGGCTAACTAACCCACTTGAATTTTAAGCTTCAAGATAGATTGTTGGGTTGTTTGCATATATTGCTACAAATTGTCCTCTAAGGAAAAATGGGAGTGGACTAAAAACCTGGAGGATGTGATGGATTAGGGGCAGCAAATTGTTGCCCTCCATGACTCATTAGAGGCAGGTTTTGCCTCTAAGAAAATTTTTGGTGATTCCTCCAATTAGGGCTGTAGGTGGTAGAAAATGGGCTATCAGATGATTTCCTATAAGAGTTAAATACATTTGCTTACTCAGCATAGCTTTCTGGATAGGTAAGGGATGGGTTGACACACAAAGCACACGTTTCATTCCTAGCACTCATTGTAGAATTCATAGTTTGGCTAAAAGCTAAGGCTTACCTTCCTTGTGAGGTTTCCTAAGACACTTTTCACATCTACATCATCTCTCACCTCATACAATCCCCATTTCTTAGGCTTCTCTCTCTCGTTGGAAAAATCCCATTGTTGAGAATTTTCAGACAAAGTTTTAAGGAATTGCCAAGCATCAGTACTATTCAAGTTCAAGAATGCCCTACTATTCATTGACTCAATCATATGACGGTTAGACATAGTCAAACCATTATAAAAATACTGTACAAGTCTCCACAGTTCGAAACCATGGTGTGGGCACCTTAAAAGTAAGTCTTTAAATCTCTCCCAACACACATAAAAATGCTCACCTTCAGTTTGCCTAAAATCTAAAATTTCTCTCCTAAGTGCATTTGTTTTTGTCATTGGGAAAAATATATAAGAACTTACTAATTAATTGGTCCCAACTAATGACTGAATTAGGAGGAAATAAATTCAACCATGCTTTAGCCTTATCTTTTAAAGAGAATGGAAATAGGCGAAGCTTAACAGACTCATTTGAGAAATTTTGGAACCTAAAGGTTGAACATATGTCTAGGAATTCCTTAACTAAGGGCCTCTCTATCTAGTCCATGGAATGATGGGATAAGTTGTATAACACTAGGTTTAAGCTCAAAGTGTGTCGCCCTAGTCTAGGGCAGCACAATGCAAGAAGGGTGATTAGGTGTGACGGGTAAAAAGTACTTGATAAGAGGTCTCTCCTCGGGTGCTATAAGTTCCCCTACTTGATTGTTTTCATTGTTTTCATTATTTTCAGCCATATTAAATGTAGGATTATTAATCCTAATCAAATGATTATGTGAATCACGACCCCAAGCACGTATAAACTAGCCACAAAAATCTAGTCCTAAGGTTACTAATTTTCAAGCACACGAAATCACATAGCCGATGAAAGAAATAAACTAAACTAGAAACAACCTAACCACTAGACACTAATAGGGGTGGGCGTTTAATGGATTGGTTCATTTTTCAATAGAATCGATAAAAAACCGATAAAGTTTAGTTTCTAAAATTATGAACCGATCCAATAAAATTTACAAATGTCAACCGATCAAAAACCAACCGAATTGGACTAGTTCAATTCAATTTTGGTCATACTGGGCCAAATTCTTAGGCTTTAATATTACACATATTTTCATATTTTAATCCTTTTGAGCCTTTGACCAAATTGAAAATGAGCTTGAACAAATTGAAAATACTAGTTTAAAATAATATACAGCAAAAAAAAAAAAAAAAAACAAAGGAAAAAAAAATCATGTGACATACTTTCATAGTTTTATAGTTTCATGGACTGTTTTAAACTAGGGTTTTTTTTTTTTTAATTTTTTTTTTTTTTTTTTATATAAGTTGGATCTTAGTTTGGTTTTTTGGTTTGGGTTAGAAAACCGGGAAAAAAATTGATCCAATCGGTTTTCAAAAAAATGAACCGAATTGAGCCGACCAACATAAGAAAATCGAAAAAACCGATTGGATCGATTCGGTTCGGTTTTTTGTTTTTTTACCCACCCCTAGACACTAATAGAACAACCAGTTAAAGAATGCAAGAAAGACAAAAAGACAATAATGCAAACACCGACACAAAAATAATTCATGCCAAAATTAAAACTAACATCTAACAAATAATATAACGCTTAAAGAAAAATAACACTACAATCTCTAAATTGTTTTTTTTTTTAAAAAATACATAAATAACCAAAAAATAAAATAAAATCCTAAACTAAAACTATTAGAAGAATCAAACAAATCTAGATTAACTAATCTTTCAATCAATCCCCGGCAACGGTGCCAAAAACTTGTTATGCTAAGATTTTATAAATTTACTCGCAAACGCACAAGTCTATCATAAAATAGCTTATGCGAAGTACGAGGTCGATCCCACGAGGATTGTCAAAAAACTAATTAATTCAAAATTCACTTTTCGTTAACTAGAATATGATTAAATTAAATTTAGATTCGATTAGTTTTTCGACAATCCTCATGGGATCGAACTCGTACTCCACATAAGCTATTTTACAATAGACTCTTGCGCTTGCGAGTAAATTTAGAAAATTTTAGCACAACATGGACATTATGATGCAACGTATTTCTAAAGGGAAAACTTTATTTTAGTCCCTATAGTTTTGAGAAATGTCACAGTTTTACTTATTTTTTCATTCTTAATTATGCGGTGCTTACGTGATCCAAATTCAATTTGATGTTCCTCACCACATTTTTCAAATTAACTTTTAAAAAGAGTGATGCTATTTGAAATCCACCAAATATCTTTTTACACTCCATTTTAAATATTTTTGTTAATGACAATTTTAACCTTTATTAAAACTACTAAAGAGGACAATAAAAATTCTAAAGACACTACATACCAAATTTTTTGAATTCAATATTATTTTTTTTCCTTCTTTTTTTTTTTTTCTATATCAAACCTGGTGATATAGTTGATATGAAAGAATTGGAACGAATTGTGAAAGCTTATTGGCTTGTGAAAGCTTAATGGCTTGTAATTTTGAACGACACTAAAATCTGGGTTGACTCTTAGTGGTGTAAAGCCTACAACTTCTGATGGCTCTCATGCAAATAATTATATTTGTGGATTTTGTCAACCCTCTAGAATCTCATAGGTAAATCATTGTTGTTTTGCTTGAATTATTATTTACTATTATTTAACTAAACATTTGAATAAATTTTTCCAAGCAACTTGGCCGATGTGGCATTATGCCAATGGTCATCAAGTAGTGGGAGATGAGGTTGTTGGGTGTGCGACCAAATTCTCACATTGGCTAGACATGGGGATGATCATGGGCATATAAGTATGGAAACAACCTCCATTGGTATGAAGCCTTTTGGGTAGAGATCCAAGAGCAAATTCGTGTAGGTTTAGGCCCAAAACGGACAATATCATACCAATGTGGAGAATGTGGGTTCCATACTTATAACAAGTGGTATTAGAGCTGTACCCCTAGACTTGGCAAGAAGTAGCAGAACCAAACCAGAAGGTGGTGGGCTCCAGTTAGCTCACGATCTATGATGTTAGCTCTCGAGGTATGAGTGACCTCGATGGAGTGACTATCCTATCATTGACGGATGGATTATCGCTTGAGGGGAGGCCTAGACCATGAAGATAATGATGGTCCTTTGTTCGAGGGGAGGATTGTTGGCTGTGCAACTAAAGTCTCGCATTGGCTAGACATGGGGATGATAATGGGCATATAAGTAAGGAAACAACCTCCATTGGTATGATGCTTTTTGGGTAGAGATCCAAGAGCAAATCCGTGCGAGCTTAGGCCCAAAACGGACAATATCATACCAATGTGGAGAAGGTGGGTTCCGTACTTATAACAAGTGGTATAAAATCTATACCCCAGACTTGGCCAGAAGTAGCCGAACCAAACCAGGAGGTGGTGGGCTCCAGTTAGCTCGCGATGGATCTGTGTTGTTAGTTCTCGAGGTAGGAGATGCTTTATTGCTTCACGTAAGATGTGTGCTTTCGATGTGGTGGAGAGAAGTGACCTCAATGGAGTGATTATCTTAGCATTGACAGATGGATGATCGCTTGAGTGGAGGCCCGAACCATGAAGATAATGATGGTCCTTTGTTCGATGGGAGGATTGTGGTGTGCAACCAACGTCCTACATTGGCTAGACATGGGGATGATTATGGGCATATAAGTATGGAAACAATCTCCATTGGTATGAGGCCTTTTGGGTCGAGATCCAAGAGAAAATCCGTGTAGGCTTATACCTAAAGTGGACAATATCATACAAATGTGGAGAATGTGTGTTCCGTACTTATAATAGAGGCAACCCATTCAAATGCATTGAATGGTATGTTTTTGGCATTTCAGATTTCTATGTTTAAGATGATGAGAAGAATATTAGGTTACTAGAAAAATAAAAAATTAATTCAAAATTTAAAATTATCTTCATTTTTAAATTTATTTATTTTTAACTATTTTGAAAGGTTAGTTAAAGCTGAAAATAATTGAATAGATCATAAAATACTATTTTAAAATCATCTAACAAAAAAAAAAAAATTATTTAAAATGAGAATAAATTAAAAAAATTAAAAACATTTTTTTATTTAATTTAAAAATAGTAAAAAACAAATATGAAGATAGTTTAAATATTAAAAATACTTTTTTATTTTTCCATTTTAAAATTACTTTTGTATTTATATTTCATTGAAAGGATTAACTTCAATTAATTTAATTTATTTTATTTTCTTATAAAAATATTATCTTCAATTTTAAATTTCTATTACTAAGGGCAATTTGGTCATTTTATTCTTCCCACTCTCTCTTTTTCAATTATTCTTTTTTCACGTCAACTTCTTTGATTTTTTTCATTATGGTAACCTGACTTTTATTAATCTCAAACCACAAAGGCATGGAAAAAAAAAACATAAATTAGGGAATTCTCTACTTAAATCTACCCATAAAACCAAAAGCAGCAGTTTTTAAATTCTTTCTGTTAACGTCAAAATTTGTCACATCTTCAACCTCGGGAAATCGAAGTGGGAAATTGTGGTTTGTGCTATGAATCTTAATGGATGCGTGAGTGACGAAAAAATTCGCCTGAGACTATTCCCATTCTTACTTAAGGAAAAACCCAATGAGTGGCTCTACTCACTACTGAATGCATCCATAACCATATTGAAATATACAAGATCGATATGCTACAAACACAACCTAGATGGGGGTGAATTGGTTGAGTCTAAATTCCACCACTTTTTACAAAGTGCTTGTCACACAAGCTTTTTGTCGAACATTTGGTGTGCAATCCTCCAACCTCAATAACTTGCACAAATCACAAAGTAAAAACAACTACAACACTTTTACATCCAACATAAACTTCAACAACAACAATCACTCCATTCTCCACAAACTTCACAATTGTTATATTCACAAAATATATACAAATGCAAGTAAAACAACAATTAAGAGTAAAGGATATAGAAAATGAACACAAACATTTTTTACGCGGTAAAACCTCTAAAGAAGAAACATCCACGGGTTACCTTATGACCATGAAAGGCACAATCCACTAGTTAAATAAGTAAGCTACACTCTCAAGCGATCAATCCACTTGACGACTCACTACTTTTGACATGCACACTCTACCTACTCTATTATCGGGCCTTTTACTAGTGATTATCCATCCACAAATCGCTTAATCAAGACCACTACATGATCTATTGAGACTTTATACCTTAACAAGACAAGTGATCTAAGTGTTCTTGACAAACACAATCATAGAATGCTAGATCGAATCATCTTATGTAAACTAGATACAATAAATCTCATAGACATGTTAAATCTAGTTTTAATCAAGTAAAATTCCAAACAAAATTAGTCCAAACCTAATTCAACACAAATCAATATCATATGTCATGAATCAAAGCAATTAAAAAAAAGAGATGTGAAGAATCAAAGTTTTCATTGGAAATAAAGTTCAAATCATACAAAAACGAGTGCAAACCATTTAATATGAACTACACTACAAGAAATTTGGCCTTTCGCAATGCGTTGCCAAAAATTTTCGCAACGTGTGGGCGTATGTTGTTGATACGCCTGTTGCCAAAAATTCCAAAGTTTTTCGCAACATACAATGTATGCAGTCATAGAATAATTACAACGTACTACGCGTGTTGTCATTGACATTTACCGCAACGCACGATTGATGTATGTTGTCTTGTTGTGCGTTGTCCTAGACAATTTTTCCATACGTTGTCTTAAGTAGTTTTCGCAACGTGCATTGTAGGTTGCATTATACAATTTTCACAACGCGCATTGTACGTTGTTTTAGGTTAAGAAAAAAATTATTAAAAAAGCAAAAATTATACCCTATTGGGCTGCCCCCTACTAGGCTCAATCACTATCTAGCCCTAGGCCCTTTGAATTTTAATCACACAAACATTGTTCAGATGGGGATTTGAACCTAAGACAAACACCATCCTCATGAGAAACTTTACCATTCTGCTGTGAGTTTAACTTTGTTAAATATTACACACTTATTTATATTTATAACATACATATGTAATAATAATAGTAAAAAAATTTCAATAATTTAGTGAAAAAATTAATAATTTTTATTATTTGATAAATTAAACTTTATTATGATAATCATTTTTATGATTAACAATTAAACATTATCAAAATTGTATCCCAGCATTTAATTAAAGGGCTTAGTTACTATATAGGTTCCATATTAGTTACAAGTTAAATTGTCAGCCATTTAGTTTCTACAATGATCTATGAAAATCAAACATTTGAAAATAAAATAAGTTTCTATCATAATTACCCATGTAACTATACATGTCATGTATAATAAGCTAAATCCTTGATTTGAAATAAAAAACAATCGGGTTAGGGGTCTATCAAAACCTAATGATATTTAATTGTTATAAACACACGACTTATAATGCAACTCCTATTATATAAGACAGGTCTCCACATTTTACGGTTAAAAGGGCAAAATTAGGAGTTAAATCATTTTCAGAAAAGAGAAGGGAAACTGCATCACTTTGCTAATGATGGTTGTGCATTTTAATATTTACGATAACAACGACCATAATGTGTGTGTAGTCAAATATTAGCGTTTTCGCAATGTACAAGTCAACAATTTCTCATATGCTAACGTTTATATTATATATTTGCTGCGGGATATTAGCCTTTTTCGCAAAGCACAAGCAAACAATTGCTAAAGAGACTCCTACGACAACTAGGGATGGCAAAATTATCTATGGATACGGATATCTGTAAGAATCCGCTCCATTTAAAATAGGGATGGATATTATTATTTCGGGGATGGAGCAGGGATGGGTGTTATCGTAATATCCATTTTATTTTTGGGGATGAGGATGGATATCGTTTATGGATATCCATCCCCATCTGGATCCATTATATATTTTAATATTTTAAAAATATAAAAATTTATTTTGTGATTATTAATTCTAATTATATAAGTTATTACTAATTTTTATATTTGAACTTTATTGGATATATTTGTTTCTCTTAAAATAAGATAAAATGTACAGTTACATATGTTAGTTACATTTTTCTCTTGTAAACTACAAAAATTTAAAGTTTTTTCATGGGATATAGATATAAATGGAGCAGGGATGAATATCTCTATCTTAATTAGCAGATTATTTGAATCCACCCTGCTCACTTAGAAATGGGGATGGATGTGGGGATGAAGATATATATCTCAAACAGATACGGGGATGGATATTGGGGTATCCATACCCAATCCGATCCATTTCCATCCCTAATGGCAACGTGCATGACATGTTTGTTGCTGAATATTTACTTTTCGCAACGTTCAAGCAATTATTTGCAAACGAGTCTCCTACGGCAATGTGCATGACATGTGTGTTGCTGAATATTAGCTTTTCGCAATGCGCAAGCAAATCAATAGTTGCTAAAGAGGATCCTATGATAACGTGCATGATATGTGAGTTGTAAAATATTAGCTTTTTAGCAATACGCAAGCCAACTGTTGCTAAAAAGAAACCTATGGCAACGTGCATGCTATATGTGTTACGGAATGTTAGACTTTTTCACAATGCGCAAGGCCTATGACCACATCTATAATGCGTGTTGCTAAACACTACCTTTTCAACAACGTGCACATTTGTATATTGCTAAAAAGACACATATGGCAACATGCATGATATGTATTTAGCTTTTCAACAATGTGCACATTTGTATGTTGCTAAAAAGACACATACAGCAACGTGCATGATATATGTGTTGCAAAATATTAGACTTTTTCGCAATGTGCATGATGTGTGTTGTTAAATATTAATTTTTCAACAACGTGCACATTTGTAAGTTGCTAGAAGCATATTTATAGCAACGAGAACAAAATGTGCGTAGTTTAATGAAATAGCTATGACAATGTGCAACTGTTGTGTGTTGTGATATGTGTTTAATTATTGGCAACATTCGTTATATGTTGCCATAGGCGGTTTTCACAACACATATTTTTTGCATGTTGCGATAAATGACATTTAGCAACTTGCATAGTCTGCTTGTTGCGATAAACCACTTTTAGCAACACGCATAGCATGCACGTTGTCTTGTTAATGTTGCTAAAAGTCATTTTTCTTGTAGTGCTATTTAATCTCTGAAATGTTTGAAAAAAATTCTACTTGAAAATACAAATCTCTCGGTTTTTGAATCGCTCAAATTGGAATAAATATGAGAGAGAAATGTTCATTCCAAAATCTATGCATGGGGATGAAATTTATAAGTTCGACAAAGGGTGCACAACGCAGAGTGGGTTGTGCATGCATGGGAGCGCAACCCTGCTATGCACTCGTCATGTGCGTAGTAGAAGCTGCACTGGTGCATGCATGCTACGTGCTATTAGCACATAGCAGTTCTGCACTCAACGATCTCTATGCAAGCACGCAGACCATGTGCACAGAGGCTATGTTACGGCATAGCCTTTGTTACGTGTAGGCTTGGCTGCTACGTGCTAGCCAAGGCATGTGCTCTGCGCAACCTTGTCGTGCAGTGCAATCCGACTTGCGTCAATTTTCCCGATACGATCGAATTGTTAACTCGGCTATTTGGCAACTTCAAAATTGAATCTTGTTTTCGACCAAAACACAGAATGTTCCAAACATCTCAGAAATCTTTTGAAACACATCAGAATTTTCAAAACACCTCTGAATTCATCAAGGGAACCCGAAAAGCCTTGAATACACATGAAAACACATAGACAAGTCTCTGAATCGCTTAGAACTCATCTAAGGATAAATCCACACACGGTTGGACTTGAAATCATCGAAAAAATCTTGAAAATACAATTTCCATAATGATATTACCAATCACAAAATTAAATCAAACAAAAACATCAAATCAAACAATAATACACAACACATTCAATTATGCATTTATCTAAAATTAAACCCAGAACATTTTTAACTAGGAATTTAAATCAAATACGAATGAATGCATGTACACACAAAGTGAACTTGTGTGCTAAATAAATTTTACACAATGATGTGGGTACACAAATGCATGATATGTTTGTGTGTGCGCTTCCTATTCCTTGCAAGAGGTAAGATCTCTCAATACCGAAATATTCGAAGACGATGCAACCTTGTGAAGACTTGCTTACTTGGTTGTCAATCTCCTTTGAAGCTCGAAACATCAAGAACCACCTAGGCAACTAAACCAACACAAGCAAATAGCGTTTTGATACGGAATCAAGCAAACACAAATCTAAATCTAACACACATGGGTCAAACTAGCAATGAAATTTCTTACAAAAAAAATCTTTCCAGCTCAAGTGCTCAACGAACAAACAAACAAAATTATGAAGGAAATAATGGGAGTGCATCAGCTCTCAACAATGAAGCTAATGTTATCAATGTTCTTGGAGTAGCGGTTATGACAACCGGTGCATATGTATCAAAATAATCAAGGCTTCTTTTTAAGTAAAACCCTCTGCTACTAACGTTGTCTTAAATTTTTTAATTGTTCCATCAACTTTCATCTTCTTTTTGAAGATCCATTTGCAACCTATTAGAAATTATGTATTACGGGTTGCCTATTTTGGAAAGAAGGTCTTGGATGAATTTGTTGCGTTTTGGAAGATTAATGAAGGCCTAATATTCACTCTAATTCAATTTTAGCTGATCCTAATCATTCTATGTTACAATAATTAGTTGATATTAAATTAAGATTCCTAAAGTTAGATGGATTGTATTTTCTATTTTGAGCTACATTGACTTAGCCTTATTAATTTTGAAGCTTGATTTGGGAACTTAAGAGAGAGCTTATTCATGCCTATTTAAGAAGAAATACAGCAGTAGAAGTGATTTTTTTTTTTGGTTGACAATATCTATTAATCTAGGATCAGGTATTTTTTTGAAACAATTGGTAAGATTCGAGCCGTTGACCTGTGAGTCATTTTTCCAAGCCTCAAGCTCATCCATCTACCAGCTGAGCTACGCCCCTGTTGGGGGCAATAGAGGTGAATTCAAGAGTTCTTGGACGACATTCCATCGATTTTAAGGGTTTTATCATTCTTCTTCTTCTTCTATGTTTTCTTTTAGGATTGTACTCATGATTATAAGGAACTAATTCTTTTTGCTAGTACTACAGTATAGCCTAATCGTGATTATTTGATTTATTTGATTAATGTTACTTTCGAGTTTTCTTCCCCTATTCAATATCTTTTGCTGCGCTTAAATTAATCATGCTTCAATTGGATTCTTGATCACCATCTAAGTTAAGTAATTTGAGATGAGATTTATATATATATATAAGATTCCATAACAAATCTCTTGTCTAACCCGTATAGATTTTGACGGATTTGATTTTCGTGATCAACGAGTTTTAGTATTTAAACACGTGTTTTGAAATAACATTTGAAAACTATATTTCAAATTCCAAAAACAAATATTTTGATAAAATCCAAAATCGCTTTTTAGATACTATTGAAAGTCATTAACCAGTTGTTTTTAGCATACGAAAACATATGTGATATATAGCATGGAAACCAATATTCATATTCTAAATTAGTTTTAATTAGATATAATCCAAAAATTCTAACCAAAAATTATTTTATTGTTTTTTTATTCCCTTAATCTTAAAAAAAAAAAAAAAAAAAAACAAATAATTGTATAATTTGAATTTTATATGGAACACGGCCTTATTATTTATTTATTTTTTTGTCTCATTTTATAAGCCATGTAAAATACTGAAATACATACTTAATCTTATTACTTATTATTTGTGAAATTTAATGGGTCAACTTTATAATAAGAAAACAAGTTTTAAAAAAAAAAAAAACATTATAATAAGAAAAGTTATGAACAAAAATTCTAATATAATAGCTACGAGCCTACGATCATATTTTCAATTCAATGAATGTAACTTCATTATGTAGATAAATATTGAATTGGAAAATAAAGTAACGTTTCGAAATTTTAAATCCATGGATGAATCATGATTGTGCAGTAGTTACACATCTAATCGTGTCTTAAGTAAAAGATTATGACTTACATATGAGTCTAACCGAATCTTTGTAATCTCTCTTGTTGAATTCTAAACTTTAATAACACCATGTTTGATGTAATTAATATTTCAGTTGTTTATGTCAAATATATAATTCAAAATAAGAACCTTTTATAATATATATATATATATATAGTAATGCTACTTTGCCCAAATCTGGTGCCCAAATGACTTGGCAACATTCCCATCCTTTCATTTAAATCAAGTAAATCTAATACAATATAAATGAATGGATGAGAGTGTTGACACGTCATTTGTGCACCAGATTTGGGGCACCAAATTTGGGCAAAGTAGCATTACTCATATATATATATACATATTTCTTTTTAGCTCTTATCTCTCAAGTAAAACAAATCTAGATGATTTATATATATATATATATATCACATGTTGTTAAGGCGATTCCAACCCCGATATCAGGATGAATGATCAATTCTAAATAGCTTTTGAGTTGTGAAAATCATGTTTAGCATAATAATCATTTACCATGATTATTACCTAACAAGTAGCACCATAAGATTACCGGGGGCGGCCTTGGGGTGGGGCAAGGGGGGTGCCCACCCGGGGCTCGCGATGACTAGGGTTACAAAATTTATTGGTTAAGTACTTAAGTTATTATGAGTTAAATTGTAAAAAAAGCCCAAAATATAAAATGGCCCCATTATTTATTTTAAATAGAAAAACTCAAATATAACCTAAAAAAAAAGATTTAACACTAGCTAGACCCAATTCATTTTATTCAGTACAAAACCCAAATATGTAAATTTATTATTAAGGGATATTTCGGTGAATTTTTCCTATACTATATAATATGAAAATCAAAATCCTAAACCTAAATTTTATCTTTTCACCACCACAGCCGCTTCGATCCTTCAAAACTCTCTCTCTCTCTCTCTCTCTCTCTCTCTCTCTCTCTCTCTGTTTTAGAGGTAGGCCATATGCTCTTCTTCAAGGCCGATTTAAGGTTCGTTTTATTCATAATATTTTAAAAATTAATTGATAATCTTATTTTCTTGATTCATAATTTGAGTTTGCTTTGGTTGGATTATTATTCAACTTTGATATGTAATATTGATAAATTTTGCTTTTGTTGGTATTTCTAGTCCATATATAGCCACATATGTGTTTTTTTTATTAAAAAAAATAGTGTCGGTTCCGATTCGATAACAGTGTGAGTTGATATCTCTTGTTTATTTATTTATTTATTGATTGATAATTGGAATAAGCTATTATTTTTCTATTTTTATTTGATTAGTTTATGGGTTTCTTATATTTATGCCTGAAAATATGGCCGTAGTAAGTCTAAGAATTGATATAGTTGTTAATGGAATACTAAGATTAGATTATTGGGTGTTAGGTTTTTTCAATTAAAGCATAAGACCAGTTTTCTAATTTTAGAGCTGATTGTGAATGTCAATTTTTTTTTCCTTTACAATTTTGTGTTACTGTTAAATCTCTTTATTTCCTACCAAATGCAACTGGAGACATAAAAATCATGGAATTTTTATTTTTATTTTTATTTTGGGATGAAGTGGGGATGATTTTGTTGGTATGGGGCCCCTTTTTTTGATTTCGCCCAAGGGCCTCGGAATAGTCGGGACCGGCACTGAAAATTACGCTAGAATTTCTACATGACTTACAGATCTTGGATGGACCAATATTAATTTCATTCCCATGTAAGTCTCCAACATCGAAATTTATTTTCTTTTCTTTAGAGAGGATAGAAACGGGTAAATCCAAAATTTTTGAACCGTATTTAAAACATAGATCGATGAGATTAATGATATATATTTAATGGTAGGATTGTATCCAACTTTCCAGAATTCAGTAGAAGCATATATGTTCGAGGAGGATGATGTAGATTTGCAGGCAAAGGGTAAAAGCCAGCTGGTGGAGTACAAAATCCAGATCGAGTTTGGGGCTGAGTTTTTGAAATGGAAAACGACATTGTCACCCACAGAGAAGGAAAGAGAGTCCCCCACTAATTGAAGTTGGGTACTTGGGGAACCATGAAAATGATTTATGCACAAATATGATGAACAAGTGGTCACATGACTTGTACTCGTCCTATTCAACAATCTATATTCCTCCCGTCACCTACGTATGGTCCGCTCCTTTTCTTCTAATTAACCATATGTCACTTGCTCTTTCTCTTTCTGTACATATTTTATTTACTCAGGATCCCAATAATGGCTTGGCTACTATACCCATATGAGTATGATAGAAACAGATTTTGGGAGAAGTTGATCCTAAAGAGAGGATGGTATCATATCAACATTTATTTTATTTTATTTTATTTATTTTATTAAATCATAAAGTTTCCTGTTTCTGCAGGATTCATGAAGGGCGACATATAAGTATATATGTCCCACAGATTGACCTGTAGGTAATTATGTCACATGCATTGCCATTACTAACCATTCCAGGTGTTATATATTAGTCCATTCATTCAGATCAACTTTTATACTCTCTCTCTCTATATATATATATATGTATATATGTATATGTATTCTCTCTTCTTCATTAAAGGATTCAACTTATATTCATATAAGGTTTTGCATTTTCATTTTCCGATCATATTATTTAAAAGATATAAACAAATAATATCAGTATTGAACTATATATAGTACTCTTGAACTTCAAAAACAAAAACACACAAAACTTTGTTGATTATTACAAATTACACAAGTGATAGATCACTGATTTGATCATATGCAAACTTGTGGTGTTTTAAGGATCGGAGCTTTTCATTTTCTGCAGAATATATAATCATGTTAATTTGTCACAATATAGAGAATGTCGTTCTAATGGGTACCAGCTGCAATGTTTCTTGCTATACATAAAAAGTAGTCGGGTTTGAGATCGAAGGTTACATTTAACTTTAAATTGTTAGAATCTGAGTGGACAAGAAGAAGCATATATATATTGATTTGCTGCTTTATATATCAACAAAATGATATTCCTCCTTTTCTTTTTGCACATTCTGTCAACAAATGATAACGCACTCTTCTGTCTTTCTCCCTTTTCAACTGTAATATATGAACTTCAAAATGAAATTTTTGCCCCATTAGAAAACAACCACACATGTAACAGTGTTAATGATGGAGTCTGGTGATTGATATAGTAATATTTCTTGATTAAACACTTACATTAAAAAGTTTGATAAGGCAAGGCATAGTAATTATAAATATTGTAGCCTAGTTTTGCTCATATGATGTACATTTTCAGCCCATGCTACATAGTACAAGAACAAGAGAGTCTCTACAAGATAACAACAAAAGGAACAAGAGAAGAGAAAACATGTAGAGAAAGGAACCAACTAGCTAAGCTTATTTTCTTTTGCCCATCCAGACAATATTATTTTTCCTTACCTTGGAATCACTTTGAGAAGGAGTAGTAGTAGAGCCACCTGATCTTTTTTCCAAAAACATCAACTTTTCTTTCTCTTCTTTTTTCTTCTTCATCATTGTTTGACCCTTTTGCAGCTGCTTTCCCATTTGTGATTTTTTAACAGCTTTCTTGTCTGAGCTAACAGCAGTAGTAGACTTGCCATTATCACCATCATCATCATCTTCTTCTTCTTCATGCTTGTAGTGTGCCATACCAGAAGAAGCATCAGAAGCCATAGAATCATCGCTATCATTATCTCCATGCTTATTAGCATCTGTATTATTGTCATCAATATCATCTTCATCGCTGTGTCCATCATCATCACCGTCATCATTTATAGGAGAGCCAATATACATGGTCCACCCAGATTCACTACTTTGACACTCTTCTGCTTCTCCAAAGACCTTGGAAGACTCCATTATGACTAGCTAAAAAGGCTAGAAGAAGAAACAAGAACAAGAAAAAGAAGAAGAAGAAGAAGAAGAGAAGTTGAGAAATAAATACACCCAAAAGCTTGAGTTGTAAAATAGGAATTAATAATCAAAGGATCGGAGATGTATTTGGACACACCTGAGAAAACCACTTGTGCTTCTTCCAGCTATCTATCTGACTTAAAAACAGCTTTCTTCACCCATCTAAAAAAAATTAAGTGGAACTAGTTTGAAAGCTACAAAAAACCAATGTTTTAATGGAAAGGATAACTATCACCACCTGGAAATCTAAAAACCAATTAATTCTCTGACTTTAATCAGAAGGGAGGAGACAGCTAGAAGCTGTCACAGAAAGTGAAATCCAATATCATCTTTATAACAAAAGGCATAAATACCAAAGATGTTCCTTGAATTTGAAAGGACATGGGTTGGTTCATGACTTGGTCATTAGGTTTTTACTACAATCCTTCTTTACTTCTCTCTGCGCTTGTCAATTGTCATTAATAAAAAAGTTTATTGCTTTTAATGTAAAGAAGACAGATTGGCTCAGTCTACAAAAACTAGAGAGAACATAAGACCCATGTTTTAAATAGGCTGGAGATAAAGACCTCTTAATTCACTTGCCTTTATTTCTTTTTTAAATATCTCATTTAAAAAGCTTTTTACTTGTTAAAATAATAATACCCCAACTGCAACTTCAGATTTTAGATTAGGTTTTACATGAGATGAGAGGAACTTGTCAAAATATCTTTCTGCTTCTGCTCTTCTGTCTTCCTTCAATTTGCTGGTTCCTGTCTACCTCCTAGAAAAACTTGGGTGAGAAAGGAGGCACATGTGCCTCTCCACTCGGATCACGCCATGTGGCGTCACTTCAATTATCCATCCGATCATCCTACACCCTATTAAATTATATACATGTCAGATTGAACGAGTGTTATTTACCATAAAGTTATATCGGGCTTGTTAAAAAGGTTAAATCTTAGTATTGGTATGAAATATTTTGACACTATATATATATATATAGTTGCATGTACCTTATATATATATATATAAATCAATTTTCTTTTAATTTTAGGAAGCAATGAAGACTGGTGGGTGAAATAATAGTGATCAGACAGATAACTTCCAGAATTTACTTCATGAAAAGACTTGCATTCATCTTCAAATTAAATTCAATTGCTTGATGTTGATTTTGCCTATTTTGCTCACAACTTCAACATTTATCCCATTCTGAAATTAATAATCATTACGGTTTCAAAGTTAGGCAACACTATTTGTCTTTTATATACTATAAACCGGTCCTGTTCAAAAAAAAAAAAAAAAAAAAAAACCGGTCCTGTTTTACTGTACACACTACTTTTGACTCTCGGTGTGTGAATGTGTAAACCAATAATATGAATACATAATTTACAAGTCAATGTTGTTTTTGATTGATACATATTGCCTTTTACTGTTTCTACATGCACGTGAGATGGATTTGAAAAAGTGGAAACCACATTATCCAAACGCGTTTATATTATTATTATTATTATTAAAATTCTTTTTTTTTTGGTCAAATATTGTTCAAATTAGCAAAAGGTTTGATTTGATATTTTAACAAAAATCGGGGAGTTATTTACGATTCTCCCTCAATTTTATTGAATGGAGCTTCCAATAGGCTTTAGCATGAATATTTTGCATGGGATCGGAAATCCTATGTTTTGTACAGAATTTAACAAGTACCATGGATTAATTATGTGGTGGTGTACGTTTTCAAAAGAAGAACTTAGACAGTATAGTTAATAATTTTTTTTATTATTTTTTTAAAAAAAAAAAAAGAAGAATAAGAAGAAGAAAACAATAGTGATATAAGTTATCTTGCAGTAATAATTGACCAATCCCCTTAAAAGGGCCATTGATAGAGAAGGAACAGGAGGGGTGAGAATATTGTTTTTTTTTTTTTTAAGAAAGAAAAAGAAAGAAAGAAATTCAAGTGGGTTTGGGGCTCCATACTTATAAGCATGAAAATGTTTGTTTTAATCTCTGCCATGACTTATTACATGGTATTATCAGACATGTTAGACCATCTCCAACCCTGCACCAAATCCCTCTCTATCTCCAATTTGGTGCGAAATCCACGCAAAAACGAGCTCCAACCCACCTGCAAAACCCTCGCCATCTGAGGAAGATGAACAGTGCCGCGCAATATATTGCGGGGCACTGTTCATCCAGCGCAAACACTGTGCACTTATTGGTTTTTTTTTTTTTAATCCCTCAATTTTTATATAATCACATTTTGACCCTACTTTTTAAAATATATTCTGATTATATCCTTTTTTAAAAGGTTTTGTGTATTCACAATTTTACCCTAATAAATTAAATTTATTCCAATTTAGTCCTTTTTATTATTTAATGATTTTTTTTATTTAATTATTATTGATAACATTTATAATATATTCCAATTTGGTCCTTTTTATTATTTAATGATTTTTTTTATTTAATTATTATTGATATTAACATTTATAATAAACTAAAATGAAGTGTATAATTACAAAATTTAAATGCCTTTTTTTTTTTTTTAATAAATAACTTCATTCCTACATTAATTCATAAGTTTGAAATGCAATTTTTTTTTAAATAAATCACTTCATTCCTACATTAATTCACGAAGCAAAATACATTAATTGATAAGAACATTAAAAATGAAATACAAACTTCATAGTGATAAAATAAATTACCACTAATTGGAATACACTTAAATTAAGGAAAAATACAACATAAATTATAACAACGATTTAGTAGTCTGGAAGACCATTTTCAGATCCTCCAATATTATTGAAAAAATCACCGAAAGACCCAGATGAACTACCGGATCCATGGCCTTGTTGCCGAGCATGTTTTGCCATGATTTTTAATTGTTGTTGATTCACAAACTCGCGTTTCCTTGGATCAGTTATGGAATCCAAATCCATCATTATAATTTTGGTTTCCCGCAGCTCCAATTTCCTCTCCAAAATATCGTTAGTTCTTTGCCTCTCCTGATTGTTTTTTTCAAAAACTTCCACGAGTTTATTTTGTCCTTCTGTAAGAGTGGAAACAATTGTTGAATTTTCTTCTGTAGCCCTCTTTTTCAGTTTTGCTTTCTTCACCCCAATGGGCCTTTGAGATGAACTACCCCCGCCGTCATCACTACCTATATTCAAAGAAAATGAAGATAGACCGGGAGATGCGGTTGTTGGAGACTCTGGAGCTGGAGAGTCTTCTTGTGATGACACATTATGAGCACGTGACCTTCGTAATGTTGATGTTGCAAGATCATTATCTGAAAATTTCTGCATATCCTTGAGAATGGGCCACACATGGTCAAACTTGAAACCCCTTTTGTATTTCTTATCTTGGGCAAATAAGACTTTTGCCCGGTTCATCTGCAAAATGATACAAATAAATTTATTGTTCAAATTTAATATTAAATAAAATTTCTCTACAACTTTAATTTGTACAAATACTCACCATATCAACTTCAGAGGCACCACTAGGATTCAGAGTTTCGATCTGTCGTAGGCATGACCGCATCTTCCCAACTGCGGTAAGGATAGTCGACATCCGAGACTGCAAACTTCGCCCGGTACGATTTTCAATCATATAATCTGGTCTGGTGTTGTTGTATTCAGTCTCAATTCGAGCCCAGAACATCTCCATAGATTGGTAAATGCCTATGATCGGGTTTTGAGAAACATGAAGATATACGTGACACAGTTGCATGTCTTCTGCATGTGAGTATGAAGAACTTCGGCTTGTAGACATTTTTTGGAAAAAGTGATTTGAAAGGAAAATTGATTTGAAGAGATAAGTTATTCGAAGAGGTAAGAGATTTGAAGGGATAAGTTTAATTTAGTGTGGGTTGATATTTATAGAAACTAGGAGGCACTCTTTTCAGATTTAATCCTACGGTTGAAAAGGTAAGGAAATCCATCCATCGGTTGGATTTGATGATAAGAATTGTTCTTATCTTCAGATTTTGGGAAATGTGAAGATAAGAATAATTTTTGTGATTTAATCCTACGGTTGAAAAGGTGAGGAAATCTATCCATCGGTTGGATTTGATGATAAGAATTATTCTTATCTTCAGATTTTGGGAAATGTGAAGATAAGAATAATTTTTGTGATTTAATCCTACGGTTGAAAAGGTGAGGAAATCCATCCATCGGTTGGATTTGATGATAAGAATTATTCTTATCTTCAGATTTTGGGAAAGGTGAAGATACAAATATTTTTTGTGATTTAATCCTACGGTTGTCTTAAGATTTTGGGAAAGGTGAAGATAAGAATAATTTTTGTAATTTAATCCTACGGTTGAAAAGGTGAGGAAATCCATCCATCGGTTGGATTTGATGATAAGAATTATTCTTATCTTCAGATTTTGGGAAAGGTGAAGATAAGAATAATTTTTGTGATTTAATCCTACGGTTGAAAAGGTGAGGAAATCCATCCATCGGTTGGATTTGATGATAAGAATTATTCTTATCTTCAGATTTTGGGAAATGTGAAGATAAGAATAATTTTTGTGATTTAATCCTACGGTTGAAAAGGTGAGGAAATCCATCCATCGGTTGGATTTGATGATAAGAATTATTCTTATCTTCAGATTTTGGGAAAGGTGAAGATAAGAATAATTTTTGTGATTTAATCCTATGGTTGAAAAGGTGAGGAAATCCATCCATCGGTTGGCATTAAAAGTTCATTATTCTTATCTTGATGTTTTGGGAAAAGTGAAGAACAATTTTCTAGAAAAGTTTAGAGTGGGCCCCACAACCAGCTTTCATCCACTCCCAGGTTTTGAGTTGTAACCAGCTGGATACAACTTTCATCCACTCGCTTATCTAAAAGCACGAGTTCACAAAGATAAATAGCCTAGACCAAAGTCTGCAAAAACTCATTCAATTCAACACCAAGCGAAACTCATTCAATTCAACACCAAGTGAAAATGAATTTCAATATCGGAGGTCCATCTAATTTCTCATCTTCATCTTCATCTTCATCTTCATCTTCCGACGATGAGGAAGAGCAACTTCTAGCAAATCTTGAAGAGATTGATTCCGAACAAGATGCGATCATTGCCCAACATTGTAACAACCAACGGGCCATGGATCAGTATCTCAATCAACAAAACAACCCAGTGACCCGTGGAGGCTCAATTATTGGTCATAGAGTGATCAATCGAGACCGGGAAAGTGCTGATCGTCGTTTGTTCTACGACTATTTTGCTGAGAACCCACGGTATAATGATCAAATGTTCCGTCGACGCTTTCGAATGAGTAGAAGTTTATTCCTTCGTATTGTTGAAAAAGTGGAAGCTCGTGACAGCTATTTCGTGCAACGAAGAGATAGTGTGGGTAGACTGGGCTTGTCTAGTCTTCAAAAAATAACAGCAGTTTTTCGGATGCTGGCATATGGTGTACCGGCGGATGCTACTGACGAGTATATTAAAATAGGAGAGTCTACAACAATTGAAAGCATGAAAAGATTTTGTCGTGCTGTTGTGGAGGAATTTAAAGATGAGTATCTAAGATCACCTAACGCTACTGACGTTGCTAGACTACTCCGTATTGGTGAAGACCGTGGTTTTCCAGGAATGCTGGGTAGTCTAGATTGTATGCACTGGAAGTGGAAAAATTGTCCAACCGCTTGGGCAGGACAATATGCAGGTCGGAGTGGATCCCCAACTATTATTCTAGAGGCTGTAGCTGATTATGATCTGTGGATATGGCATGCCTATTTTGGTTTGCCGGGTACGAACAATGATATTAATGTGTTGGAGGCATCCCATCTTTTTGCCAACCTCGCTCAAGGTATTGCCCCTCCAGCTCATTATGTCATTCAAGGAAGAGAATTTAATATGGGTTATTATTTAGCTGATGGTATATACCCACCATGGTCTACGCTTGTACAAACTATTCATGATCCACGTGGTCCGAAAAATAGATTATTTGCAATGAAACAAGAAGGATGTAGAAAAGACGTTGAACGTGCATTTGGAGTTCTCCAATCACGGTTCGCAATTGTGGCAGGACCGGCGCGTTTTTGGCATAAACATGTTTTACATGATATAATGACTACGTGCATTATTATGCACAACATGATAATCGAGGATGAGCGTGATGTTGATGCAACAATTCAGGATCATACGGAAGCACCAATTCCGGAAGTTGAGATGGTGTTAGATGAGAATACCCGCTTTCGAGAATTTCTAGCTCGACATAGACAAATCAGGAATAAAGATGCTCACGTTGCACTCCGAAATGCATTAATAGATCATTTGTGGGAAGAATATACTAATTCAGATGATTAGATGATGATTGATATGTACTTTTATTTTTATGTTTTTTATTTTTTATTTTATGAAATGTAATGTTTAAGTTATTTTAATAATAAATGCAATATTTTACCGAATTAAATTTAATTTCTATTAATGTATTAATTACAAAATTTCGTATTGTATTGCAATATTATGTTAATTATGGGGTGAAATGTTAATTGTGGAGAAATATTTAAAAAAGGGAAAGAAATGGAATATTCCTGAGAATATTCCTTATAGAGATAAATTTAGTGCAGTGGGTTGGAGATGGAATAGTGAAATAGTGTGACTGTTTAGTTATTTTAGTGCAAAACTTGCACCAAATCTACTATTTGGGTTGGAGTTGCTCTTAACCCCATAGCTTTATTCTTGTTGCTTGTCTTTTTGGAAGATCACATCTTTACTTTGCTCTTCTCTTAGGCTCCACGTGACCTCTTCAAGATATGGTTTTTCGCAATTCGACAACCTTTTCAAAGCTGGCTCCATCCACACTTCTCTCATCAATATTCTTTTTTTCAATAATATATATGATTTGTTGTCACGCTTCAAATGGAAACAACCCAAGTTAATAAAACTATATTCTAAGGTCGAATTCAATCAATAATTTAATTTCAGTACTATTTTCTTTCCTACATTTAGTTTATTTATTTTTAATTTGTTTTTTGAGGTTTGGTGTAGATATTTAGTACAAATATATATTTCTAATTAATTTAATTGGAGCAATTGATTTGTACTTTGTCACTGTTCAGTCCTCCATGAAAAATCATGAAGGAAGTCAGGAACATTATGAAACAAGAACGGGAAATATTTTTGTATTTATGTAGAGGAAGATTTTTTTTTTAAGAACATGACTAATTTATGCAGCCAAACCCCACATAGTTGCTAAAGAAAATGAAAACAATATAAAAACAAATATAATAATTAATTGGCATTTGGTACTTGATTCAAAATTATTTTTCTATAATATTTGTTAAACAATTTTTGGGACGATCCCTAAAAATAGCTATAAAAAAAAAAAAAAAAAGATTCTGTTTATTTTTTAAGAAAACTTAAAATTACATATTGTCAAAAGTACATATCTAATTTTTTTTTTTTTGAAGTACTCAAATCTACTTTTTTATAATGAAAAAAAGGTGACTCTATTGCCATCCAAAAAACTTCTCACCACATCAATATTTTAATGAAGACTCATGCTATTTACAATCCATTAAATATCTCGATACACTATGGTTGTTTTTTAATTTTTTAATTTTTTTAATTTTTATTTTTTTAATAACAATTTTATTCTTAACTAAAATTACTAAAAAAGACAAAAGAAATTCTAAACACACTACATATATGCTTTCAGACTACAATGTGATATCTTTATCTATTTTGTGTTTTGTTATACAACTAATATTTTTCAGCATTAATTAATTACAATATGAAATTATTTATTAAAAATGTATAATGCGTTTAAAAGCTGCTGTTATTTATTACAATATATATATATATATATTTTTTGTCAAAAAAGCTGTTGTTAATTATTAGAAACTGATGGCTTAAGAAAACATTTAAAAATAAATAAATAAATCAAAACAATATATGATGGATTAAACACTAGCAGATTAATTGTGAAGAATATGAATAATTTGTTCTTATCAATAATTATTATGTTATTTTTTTTTATGAAGGATAATATTATATATACAAAAAAACACTCTCTACAAACATATGTCGAAGAATCAGCTGCATGCTCCACATCAAGAGGGAAATCATCAATCCAGAAACTTTCATCATCCAAGGAAAAAGCCAATTTGGCAAGACAACAAATTAAAACCTGGATTAACTAAAAGATTATAAACATCATCCAAAATTAGGCATTCTTCTTTGTTTCCAAAAATTTTCTCACACAATAGACAAATTCTAAGGAAATTAATAAACGATTAAGAAAGCTATATATCAGACTCAACAAGTAAACCAGCATCCAAAGCAACCTGCGGAGGATATCGCAACTGGTTCTGCAATTTGAGGATATGATCAACCTTATCCTGAAGTCTCTTAGAACAAGAAAACATCAATATGTTTTTTATTTTAATTGAATTGCATTAATTTAAGGGTGGCACTATTGCCACCCCACAAAATCCTATACCCAGTTTTTTTCCTACGCCTACATTAAAAAATTAAAATTGTTAATTTTACTACCTATATAGCCTTTAAAATACTAAAATTATCCTTTAAGTAATTTTTTTAAAACATATATATTTTCTCATTAAACCTATTTCTCTTCATTTGCTTCCACCGATACCGCCACCAAAAAAAAAAAAAAAAATCTTGCACATACAGTTTCTTCTTTGTAACCACCTCTTTCTTCATTGTAATTGGGCTTGGAGCTTGTGGTCAAAGTGTATGTATTGGTGGGGAGTTATCTCTTGTTCCAATAGGTCTATTATGGATTGGGCAGAAGGCTGGGAGAATCTTTGTCCTGACAACAGATATAATAGGGCCTGGAAATCGCTATTTTTTGCTGTGACTTGGTCTATTTGGGAAGCTCGCAATAGAAAGCTTTTCAAGTATGAGGAGATTGTGCTTTCGTTATCTTTGGATGCTGTGAAACTGAAGATTGCCTGGTGGTTTAAGTTTTTTGGCAAAGGATCGTCTGATCCAATTACTTTCATTCTTCTTGATCTTAAAGATCGCTGCAGTGAAGTCACTAAACACAGACGAATCAAATCTGAGATGTGGTCACCTCCTTCTAGAAATGTGTTGATGTTTAATGTCGATGGGTCGGCTCGTGGCAAACCGGGCAATGCGGGCATAGGCGGGGTTTTAAGAGACAACAGAGGCAAAATCATTTGTGTTTTCTCCTTGTACGTTGGAGTTTGTGATTCTAATGAAGCTGAGTTGTTGGCAATCGGCAAGGCTGTTACTCTTTGTTCCTCCAATCCGCTTTTGTTTGGTCGGGAAATTGTTATCATTAGCGACTCTAAAGTCGCGGTTTCTTGGATCAATGGTGACGGTTTTGGAAACCTCAAGTTGGTAGACAAGGTCTATGATATTCGGAGTGGCTTGGAGGCTTTAGGTGGCATGGTGGTTTCGTATAGTTCAAGATCGACAAATTCTTTTGCGGACAACCTTGCTAAGAAAGGATCTAGTAGGGATGGCGATTACATTTCTTGGGAAGGCATCTGATGTCTTTTTTGTTTTCATGGTGTGGTTTTCTCTTTTGGTTTCTGTTGCCTTGTTCAAGTTTCTCTCTGTTTTTGCGGCGGTCTGGCCTGCTTATGTGCTATTGTGGCGCTCTTGTTGTTTGTCTTTCCTTTGTTTTGTTGGTTTTCTTTGGCTTTGCCTTGTATAAATTCTGCTGTTCAAAAAAAAAAAAAAAAAAAGTTTCTTCTTTGAAAAAAAAAAAAAAACACGTACAATTTCTTCGTTCCCTTTAACAAATATTATAGATTTTAGTCAGATAAAAAATATCATATTCAATTAAAACTCTACAACTAAGATTTTACTTGGGCAAAAAATAAAATACAAATTCAACTCTAAAACTATATATATTTTTTTGTTACTTGCGGAATCAATGTATTGAATTATCTAAAAAACCATGAAATCATAATAGTTTACAAACTTCAACTCTAAAACTATTGAACTATCTAAAAAACCATGAAATCATAACGGGCAATATTGCAAGTTTAGCTTTCAATCGGGTTGCTTTTTGGATTCAGATACCTAACACACCATTACTTTGCATGACATAGGAGATTGGGGAGTTTTTAGGTCAACTTATAAGAGAACTAAAACTGGGGAATGCTTTGGTAAGTATCTACGTCTTAAGGTGGAGGTTGATGTCTCAAAACCCTTAAAGAGATTCTTGCGCCTGGAAATAGAGAAAGGAGAGGAAACGATTCTATTTTTGTGGTATGAGAAGTTACCAGAATACTGTTTCCACTGTGGCATCATTGGGCATTCTTACCAGGAATGTCGAAGTAGGGGTGAGGGAGATAGGAGGGACAAGATGGAGTTTGATTTTGGGCCGTGGATGAGGGCGTTTGATCTGGTGGGCAAAAATAACTTTGCTGGTCAATATTGTTTTCGTGGTGATGGACTGAATGCTAGAGGTGGTGGTGGGAAAGGGCCCATTGGAAACCCTAAACGTTCTGAAGGTTCATGGAGGGTTAGGCGGGACACTGAATGTAATCCTCAAAAGAGTCCTACTCTGATGTCCTTGGATGGGAAGGAAGATGCCCAAGTGGAGGTGGCTACAGATGAGGAATTCTCTAGACAAATATGGGGAGCTGGTGGAAAAAAGGATAAAGGAAAAGAAGCGGTGGGTGGCGTGGAAAATCCCATGCATTGGGAATCCTTATTAACCAATGAGGAGGTGAATCTTGCTACGGGCTTGCATGAGGTTTTTATTGATGTGGAGGAGGAAAATATGGGATACTGTAAATTCTCAAGAGGGTGTTGGCTCCAGAATTTTGGCGGGTTTGGTAAATAAACCAGTGGGAGAATGGGCGGATCTTAAAAAGAAAGGAAAATGGAAAAGATAGGTGAGGGAGGGGGGAATGCATGTGACAGAACCAATTGGTAATCTTCAGAAGGAAAAAAGAGGGACACTTGAGGACCATGATATGAGTACTATTAATGTTATGAAGAAACAAAAATTTGATGTTGCTTTTGATCTTGTGTCAATTGAGATATCGGCGAGCCGGATGGAGTCCCCGGCTTGCCGGACACAATGAAAACCCTATTCTGGAATGCTCAGGGGTTAAGAGGAGGCCAAGCGTTCCATGTCCAGCATTCATTAGTGCAGGAACATCGCTTTACCATAGTCTTCTTGATGGAGACAGTTTTTGATCATTTTGTAATGGAAAGTCTGCGTATTAAATTGGGGCTAGATGCTAAGCTGGTAGTCAATCGGGATGGTAATAGTGGTGGCTTGTGTCTTTTCTAGAAGGAAGATGTGGAGGTCTCCTTGCTTTCCTTCTCTCGGTTTCACATTGATTCGATGGTGGTTTCGGATAATAATAGGAAATGGAGATTAACTGGTTTTTATGGTCATCCGAAGATGGCCTAACGTCCCCATGGTTGGACTCTTCTGAGAAGGTTAGCTGGGATGTCCTATCTTCCGTTCTTGGTAGGGGGCGATTTTAATGAGATTATTAGTTTGTCTGAAAAGGAAGGGAGCGCTGCTAGGCATGAATAATTTCTGCACGGCTCTTGAGGATTGTGGTCTAAAGGATTTAGGTTTTGAGGGACCTTGGTTTACCTGGACCAATCAGCGCAAGGCCTCTCACCTGGTTAAAAAGCGTCTGGACCGGTGTGTAAGCAATTTGGAGTGGCAATTGATTTTTCGAATTTTGGGGTTAAACATTGGGTTCAAAAATTAAATAGCACTTTTTGGGGGAGGGCTTGTGCAAATAGCACCACATTAATAAGTCTTGTTTTAATAGCACCAAAATAGGTGGTGAGACCAAAATACCCCCACTTACTCTTTTCCTTTGTATTTTTTTCTCTCGAAAATTCGAGACTTATTTGTAGTTTCGGGACTTATTAGATTAAATTCGAGACTTATTCATGAGTTTTCGAGACTTATTGATGCGTTTCGAGACTTAATTCAAGTTTGTTCGAGACTTATTTTGTTCGACCTCTATCAATGGTGACAGTGATGAGCCGATAATGGCGCCGGTTGACTCCGAAGATAGTCAGATCTAGAAGATCGGACGACGTCGAGTTCGTTGGCGCCATCGGTTTCGTCGGATTCGCGACGGATCGTCACAGATCTGACGATGAAGGTTCGGAGACGATTCGGGTTTGGCTTCGTTTCTCTCTCCATACAGCTCAAAACTGAAAATGGATACTTCAGTTATAACGGGTGGCGCAATGGATGTTTTGCCGGTGGTTTTGTCGATCAACTTGCCGATCAGCAGTGGCACCTCCATTGAAGCTCCATCAATGGAGGTTTTGGAAAAAAGAAGAAGAAAGAAGGTGAAGGACACATAAGAGAAAAGAAAAGAAGCTGGGGGGTATTTTTGTCCAAATTCCATTTTTTGTGCTATTAAAACAAGAGTTATTAAAGTGTGATAGTTGTATAAGTCAAAATTTTAAAAGTGCTATATACCCCTATTTCCTCGTTAAACATTTGTGGATTATAAATACATAAAGGTATGATAATTTTAATAGTATAGTTATTTTTTATTTTATTTTTTGGAAAAGAAACCGTTTATTTTTTGTAAGTTTGGTAAAAGTATAGCAGATTGCTGCAACTTTTCTGATGCAAAAATACACAACATTTTACGAAAACACAACAATATGCAATTTAAAAATATGTAGCAAATTGTACATCACCTCCTAGCAGAGATGGTAGTGTATCTACCATCCACAGTGGTGGTGAGGGGTTTGAGTCTAGCCATGTGTATTTTATAAGTATAAGTGAGGAGTTTTCTCCCAGTTTGTGAGAGTAGTTATTCGGGCCGTATATGTATTGTTTGATCTTAGTAAATTCCGGTCCTACTGTAATAGTTTGTAATATACTTCACATAAATAATATACATATATATATATTTTCTCTTCTCATAACTGAACTGAACTTTTAAGATTATGATGAGACTTGTAAGTCATTGATTAAGTTTAAGAAGACTTTGACTAAGCTGAAGTATGTGAATCTAATGATTGATATTTGTGGAACGGATATAATTAAATAAAATTAGATCGTCCTGATGAGAGAAAGACCGTGTGTATATATATATATATATATATATATATATATATATATGCAGCAAATTGCAGCATTTTATTATTCAAAAGAATTACTTGTTGCACTTACGGCGAATAAAATGCAACAATAAAAAAACAATGAGATCAAATTTGTTGCAATTTATGGCAAAACTATATTACTGATCAATTTGTTTCATTACGTGGTTGGGTTTATCATCTCTAAAAATTTTATTAGATGTGAAAAAAAAAAAAAAAAAAATGGTGTAGAGAGAAAAAGAACATGATTAAAATTTTCAATGCGATTTAAGGATAGTTTGGGTAGTTCAAAGAGCATAGAAAAAAAAAAAAAAATGCTTCTCCTTACAATTTACAAATTATCTATTTACACTCAAATTTAAATTTTTTTATTAATGACAATTTTAACCTGAATTAAAAACAAAAAAATTCTAAAGAAATTCCAAACTAATTAAATTATTTAAAAAAAAAAAAGAAATTCTCCCTCCTAAATCATTAGATTAAATAATACGTATTAAACTCTCTCTCCTAAATCTGTTATTACCATATTAAATACTCTCTCCTAATTACTCTCTCTCTCTCTCTCTCTCTCTCTCTCCATTTTTCCCATAATCAATCTCTGATTAATAGTTAAAGAAAAAAAAACTTATAAATATTTTGGTTTTTTACTAACATTAATATCTATATATATATATATATATATATTAAAAATTCAATTAAAAAAAAAAAGATATATAAAAACTTGATTTGTTGCAACTAGATTCGATTAAATTCAGAATTTCTAAGGTTAATGAAAGAATTAAAGTTCTCTAGGCAATCACATACCTATAAAAGTAACAAAAAACATTTTCATATTTCGATTTAAAAATAAATAAATTAAAGTACTTGTTTTTTGAGTTTTTATTTTTATTTTTTTTAATATATATACAGTCTTTCTATTGTCAGTTCGTCCTGACAATAAATATATCAGGACGAAGAATGTGGACCACAGATTATAGAGAAGTTTTGACAAGTGCATACACTTTGAGTCAAAGTATGTAAATCTAGTGGTCCACATTCTTCGTCCTGATATATTTATTGTCAGTACGAACTGATAATAAAAAATCTGTATACAATCTTTCTATTGTTAGTTCGTTCTGACAATAAATATATCAGGACGAAGAATGTGGACCACGGATTATAGAGAAGTTTTGACAAGTACATACACTTTAAGTCAAAATATGTAAATCTAGTGGTCCACGTTCTTCGTCCTGATATATTTATTGTCAGTACGAACTGATAATAAAAAATCTGTATACATTCTTTCTATTGTCAGTTCGTTTTGACAATAAATATATTAGGACGAAGAATGTGGACCACATATTATAGAGAAGTTTTGATAAGTGCATATACTTTGAGTCAAAGTATGTAAATCTAATGGTCCACATTCTTCGTCCTGATATATTTATTGTCAGTACGAACTGATAATAAAAAATCTGTAAACAGTCTTTCTATTGTTAGTTCATCCTGACAATAAATAGATCAGGACGAAGAATGTGGACCACATATTATAGAGAAGTTTTGATAAGTACATACATTTTGAGTCAAAGTATGTAAATCTAATGGTCCACATTTTTCGTTTTGATATATTTATTGTTAGTATGAAATGCTATATATATATATATATATATATATATATACGGTTCTTAAAAATCAAACTTATTCGTAAGTTTTTTTTTTTTTTTCTTAACTGTTAGTCTTGCTTGAGAAAGAATGGAGATATAAAGTTAGAGATATGCATTGGAGAAGAGAGTTTAATATGGTAAGTAAAAATTTAGGATTTTTTTTTAATTTAAATTTTGAGAATGAAGTGTCTTTAGAAAAGAAGTGTAAAAAGAAAAAATTGGATTGTCAAAAGAAGCTGTCATAAAAAAATCAAAATTTTAATTGAAAGCTTCTTTAGACAATCCAATTTTTTCTATTTACACTTCATTCTAAAAAATTTTAATTAAAAAAAATTCTGAAAACACTTCTGTTATTATGTGGCTTAAATTAGTTAGTAACCTTATTTGACATTGATTCCTATTTTGTCTCTACCCATATTATTAATATGTGGTTATAGGATATTTTAGAAAATAAGTCTCTTTTAAGAGTTCGTTGGGTGCAATAGGGTTTTAGGTTACTAAGTGATTCTGAGACATTCTTTTGTAATCTCCATTGATCATAGTGAATTTATTTTCATCTCTGCCCATAGATGTAGGCTTTACGCTGAACCATGTAAATTTCTCTTGTTCCACTTTGCTTTTATTTTGCCTAATTTTTTTTGTGTCTTGACAATTATCACAACAAATTGGTATCAGAGCCCTAGGTTCTTGAGTTAGCTCTTTAGGATCTATGATCGAGCGTTTGGTTGATTTGACTGTCGAATCTTTTGGGTTGTGTTAGATTGATTGTCAAATCTTTTGTGTTGTGTATCTGTAGTAAAAAAAAAAAAAAAAAAAAAAAAAGCACTTTGCGATGTGGGCAAAATTTGAGATTGAGAAATTCGATGTAAGAAATAATCTCGCCCTTTGGCAAGTGAAGATGTGAGCCTTGTTAACTCAACCAGGATTGGCCAAAGCACTCAAAGGGAGGAAGAAGTTGCCTGAAAACATGCCTGAAGAAGAAACAATGATAATATGGAGAAAGCATTTAGTGCAATTTTATTGTCGTTATCTGATGTGGTGCTGTATGAGGTGTCTGATGGGAAAACTGTAGAATCATTGTGGCTTAAGCTGGAAAGCTTATATATGACCAAATCCCTTTCGAACCGACTCTATTTGAAGTAGTGACTTCACGGTATTCATTTGTCAGAATGTAAGTCTATTTAAGACCAGGTGGATGAATTTAATAGAATTGTTTTGGATTTGAAAAATATTGATGTGAAATATGATGATGAAGATTTAGCCTTGATTTTATTGTATTCGTTACCTTCCTCATATGAAAATTTTGTTGATGCTATGATGTATAAGAGAGATACACTTAGTTAGGAGGATGTTAAATCATCTTTCAATTCGAAAGAATTGAAAAAAAAAGTGGTTGAAAATACAAATGAAAATTAGACTAATGGTTTGATGGTTAGAGGCAGAAGCAAAAAAAAATTCTAGTGGTAATAGAAACAATTCTAGATTTAGGTCTAGAAGTATTAAAGGAAGTTGCAACAATTGCAAGAAAGAAGGGCATTGGAAAATTGATTGTCTGAAACTCAAAGAAAAAAAAAAGATGCAACTAATAAATCATCTGATTCTGGTAATGCTAATGTTGTGGAAGATTATTCTAGTGATACCAGTATTGTTTTATCAATTGCTTCCGGTTGTTTAGACAATGCTTGGATTCTTAATTCGGGTTGTTCATACCATATGTGTCCCAATAGGGAGTGGTTTGCTGTTTATCAGTCTATTGATTGTGGTGTTGTTTCGATGGGGAATAATATGTCCTACAAGGTTGTTGGTATTGGCAGAATTCGAAATAAGATATTTGATGGTATTATTAGAACTTTGTCTGATGTCGAGCATGTACCAGATTTGAAGAAAAATCTTATCTTTTTGGATACAATTGATTCCCAAGGTTAGTATTTAGCTGAAGGTAGAGTTTTAAGAGTTAGTAAGGGTGCTTTTTTTTTTTTTTTTTTTTTTTTGAATGGCTAGTTTTATAAAGCAAGCGGGAAAAACCACATCGAGGATACAAGAGGCCTAAGGGACAAACGCACAGCCAAAAAAGCAACACAAAGAAAGCCCACCCCAAGACCATGAACAAGCTGAAAGAACAACCTAAACGGCTAACCTATGAAAATAAAGAAAAAAAAAAAAAAAACCACCTTGACCCTAATCCACAAACCACAACAGTCAAAACAATCAAAGCAAACTTGGAACTAGCATTTGACAACTTCTTTCCCTCTAGCAATTCGGTCCACCAACACTTCATCTACAACACTGAATCGAAACCACGAGCCCCACTCCTAGTCTTAATTTGGTGAGATCTTGAAGGTAAAAGTAATTCTTATTACTTCGCCTAAATACAGGCGTGCACGAAGAGTCAACAGAATCCCCCACCTTTCCTTTCCGAACAAAAGGTTCCAAACCCCCAAGATCGACAAAAAGATCAATAGCTAGACCACCAAAATTACCCCCTTCAAATTTTTGTCTTATTCAAAATTAATATAAACCACTTGATTACCATAAACAGCCACAACCCCACACGACCCATATTTAGAACCAAAGACCCTAACACTTTGTCTATTGCCCAAATCACTCTCAAAACCTCCCGAAGAAGCAACCCTATAACTATTTTTATTAACACAACTCTCCAAACTTTCACCTTTACCTACACAAGACCCAACTACCCCATCAATCGAACCACTTGTGCCCAAAACACACTTCCCAATCAAACCCTCTCCTCCCTCTTATCGGTTTCCCCTTCACACCCACTAGCTTTTCTTAGCTTTAAGTTGTCCATTTTGGTGTTATCAAAGCTATCATTATAATCACTACTCTCCAATCTTTCACCTTTGTCATTATCTTTCCTACCTAAAATACCTTTAACAAAAAACTCACCCCTTTTACCAACACAATGACCAAGAGCCCCTCCATTAGAGCCACTAGACCCAAAAAAAAAAAATAATAATAATCCTTTCCAACCGAAACTACATCCTCGCTCATATTGGTTTCCACAACACACCCTACCATGAGATATACCTCTTTGATATGATTATTTTCCATCATCACTCTATCCTCTCCTAACTTGGTTAAATTATAGCTTTCTTTCCCATCTTTCCAAACATAAGAACTAACAACAACCCCTCCATTCAAGTCATTAGACCCTAAATCAACCTTCCAAACCAAATATTTAGCCTCCCTTCTTTCGGCTAACCCAACCAAACCTAACTTGAAATCAACAACCCTACCTTTTGACAAGGGATTGGCTTTAGTCTTAGTCTTAACACCATCAATATTTTCTTCATGACCAATGAGCCCTTTAGAGCTTACAACCCTTCCTTTATTTGAACCACAATAAAAAATATCCTTTTAAGGAAACACATTTCCTTGCCCAATATTCATCTCCTTTTGCAAACCAATAAATCTTTCCATCCACAAGACATCAACACACGAGTCATCTTCCTTCATCTTCACCACAAAGGAGCCATTCTCTAAGACCACTTTAATGTCACAATAAAAATGGTGATTAAAAGGTAATAAAACTAAAATCCTCCATCTATCAAAACAAGTTCTTGAGCTAGTCTCTTCTTCAACCAAAAGGGGTTCACCAATCATCCACCCCAACTTCATGAGTAAGGCTTGGCCCCAATAGCACAAGGGAACTCCTTTAATATTAATCCAGGCTACTCTAGCTTGAGGGAGAAGAGAATCCGATCAGTTTACCACGGAAGAGAACCGATCGTCCCAAAAAAATCAATTTCTCATGAAACCTTGTTTTTTTTTCTTCAGATTCAAAGCACCATAATATGCATTTGTCCCTAATGTAGGTTGAAGATAACTAAAATCCTCTACTCCTTAATCGGTTGTTGATAGTGGACACATTTGAAAATAGTGTGAGAATCCTTACCGCGCATTTCTTGATCAAAGCTTGATCAATCTTCTAAGAACTCCATTTCATGGAAAACACCTCTTCATCTCTCCTCTCAACCCCACCCCGAATCCCTTTCTGCTTTCCTCATAACACATCCGCAAAGGAACAATTATAAGGACCACTTCGAAGTCCCTCCATGCCTAACCTTTCAGCAAAGGCCTTATTATCCGACCAGACCTCATATCCCTTCTTTTGTCCCACCCGAAATTTGCTACCTTTGAAACTATAGGCCACCCGTAAACATGCATCCCATTAGCTTTTTTTACTATCAAGTTAGCTTTTTCCAAGGATCTAAACCTAATGAAAGCAAAACCTGATTTCCTAGACCTCGACTTTGGAGACACAAACAGTCCCTCACCCTTCCGAACACTTTGAACACACCCCACAAAGTAGCTGAATCCACAACGGGATTCAAATTATCAACAAAGATGGAGAAAAGTTTTTGCCTAGAGTCTTCTCTCACCTTTTGACCTTTAAGCTCAGAGCATCTCTTTCTAACACTCATCTTTTTTTTTCTTTGCATATACCCCTCTTTATTAGTAATGGTGCTCTTGTTGCAATAAAAGAAAATTTTCTAATGTCCTATATGTACTTCAGGAAAGCACAGTTATTGGTGCTGCAATTGTTTCATCTTCATCAAATCTAGATTCAGATATAACTCGTTTGTGGCATATGCGTTCAGGTCATATGAGTGAGGCTGACATGACTATTTTGAGTAAACGAGGCTTGTTAGATGGTCAAAAAATAGGCAGACTTGACTTTTGTGAGCATTGTATTTATGGGAAACAATGCAGAGTTAAGTTCTCCACATCTACTCATAGGACAAAGGGCACATTAGATTACATCCATTCAGATATTTGTGGTCCTGCTCTTGTTGAGTCAAAAGATGGTTCTAGGTATATTTTGACATTTATTGATGATTTTTCTAGGCATGTTTGAGTATATTTCTTGAAAAATAAAACGCCTTAGAATTGATAATGGTTTTGAATTTTGTGGGGGTCAATTTAATGAGTTTTACGAGAATGAAGGGATAGTGAGACACCGCACTGTTATAAAAATGCCACATCAAAATGGAGTTGCATAACGTATGAATAGAACCCTATTAGAGAAAGCACGTTGCTTGCTTTCAAATTCTGGTTTGGAAAAAAAAAAAAAAAATTGGGCTGAAGTTGTTAACTATGCCTGCTATTTGGTGAATAGATCTCTATCGACTGCAATTAAATTGAAGACTCCTATTGAGGTATGGTCTGGTACTCCTACTAATTATTATGATTTAAAAATATTTGGTTGTCATTCATATGCTCATGTGAGTAATGGTAAACTTGAGCATAAGGCTATAAAATGTGTATTTCTAAGATTTGAGGCTAGATGAAAGGTTATTGTTTGTGGTTTGTTGAACCGAGTCAGAAAAATTTATAATTAGTAGAGATGTGAAATTTGATGAATTTGCCATGCTGCATGAGAAAAAAAAGTTTGTAGTTGCAGATACAGATCATGGTGTTAGTAAGCAAGTGGGGTTTGAAGTTGAAGATTTTGATAAAGTGCAAGATGACACCATAATTCAGCCAACTCAAAGTGATGTGCATGACGCTATTGATAATATGGAAAAAGAATATCGGCAATGCAATATAGCCACAAAGAGGGAAATAAGACAAATTAGGCCTCCTAAACGGTATGGATATGCAAATTTAGTTTCTTTTGCATTGAATGTTGTAAAGACTATTAAAATTTAAGAACCCTCCACTTATCGGGAAGCTATCAGTGGTATTGAATCTTCTCAATAGTCTATTGCAATGAGTGAAGAAATTGAATCTCTTCACAAGAATCAGACTTGGGAATTGGTGAAACTGCTTAAGGGCTGGAAGATTATTGGCTGCAAATAGGTCATCAAGAAAAAAAGAAGGAATCTCAGGGGTTGAAGCTACTAGGTTCAAAGCATGTTTAGTTGCAAAGGGCTACAGTCAAACAAAAGGTGTAGACTTTAATGAAGTTTTTTCACTTGTTATAAAACATAGCTCTATTCGCGTGTTGCTTGCCATGGTTTCAATGTTTGACATGGAATTAAAACTGCTTGATGTAAAAACGGCTCTTCTTCATGGTGAGCTTGAGGAACAAATTTTTTATACATCAACCAGAGGGGTTTGTTGATCAAGAAAAAGAAGATCATATTTGTTTGTTGAAAGAAATCATTATATGGTTTGAAGCAGTCTCCTCGACAATGGTACACGCGGTTTGATACTTTTATGGTTGGTCATGGTTACTCATGAAGTGATTATGATAGTTGTGTGTATCATAGGAAACTCTCAAATGGTTCTTTTATTTATTTATTGCTGTATGTTGAAGACATGCTGATTTCTACGAAAAATAAAAGTGAGATTAATAAATTAAAATCTCAGTTTAAGAGTGAATTTGAAATGAAAGATTTGGGTGCTGCGAAGAAAATTTTGGGTAAGGAAATTCACAAGGATACAAAAGCGGGCAAGTTATTTTTGTCACAAAAAAATTAGATAGAAATATTTTTATGAATGCTTTGGTATGAAAGATTCTAAACCTGTGACTACTCCACTGGCTGCACATTTTTACCTTTCATCAGCTTTGTCACCAAAGTCTAAGGATGCGGAGGAGTGTTAGGTTTTTGGTTTGTCTTGGCATATATTCTATATCAAAACGATGTCATTGTTTAGTGGTCATTATCATGATGATACAAAGCTTCAAGGAAAGACATGGCTACGGTTCATGCAAGGTGGTGGCTTGTTAAGGGGAATTTGCTTCATTGCTCATCAAAGGTATAATTGACCTCATTCCTCTTACAAGGTATAGGCACACACACAAAAATCATTCATTAGTGTCCCTACATTATTGTGCACCATTTATATAACACATTCACATGTTTTAGTATACTCATGCATTGAACTCATATTGTCATACATTTTAGAAATGCATGTTTTAAGACCATGTCTAGGAAATTGCATATTTGTGTGAACTTATGTTTATTTGTTTATGTTTTATTTATTTTGGACTTGAACATGATCTCTTATGATTCCTTATTGAGTCCTGGTCATTTCGGTTACTCATTCATTAGGTTTCGAGTCCAATCGATATAGCTACGCTACTTTGCGTTCTCATTCGTTGAGTTGTCTTTGTCATCGTTTTCTGAGATGAATTCTCAACCTTTTGTCAAAGTTTTGTAGTCATCATTGTGCGTGAGGGAGTCACGATTCATAATCCAAAGATGGATTCGATTTTGGAGTTCGGAGGCCCAGATACGACTGAAGAACGCGAGAGGAGCGAGGGAGGAGCAAGCTAGGCCAATGGCCAAGCTTGGAGTCCACGTGTGCCACATGTGGAGCACTGCCCTCTGCCCATGTGTGCCACACGTGGTCCACACATGGAGCTGACGTGGCAGCTGCTGGTTGGCCGGTTCTTTCCCTCTCTCTATTCCTTTTAAATCTCTTCATTCCCTCCCATTCATTTTCAAGAAAGAAGAAAATTAGAAAATCTCACTAGAATTTCTCTCAACGTTTCTCACCTTCCAAACACCATAACTTTCTCATACGAAGTCGAAATTGGTTGATTCAAGTTGGATATTGTTCGTAATTGAGTCCTCTACCTTTTCCAAGTGGTCTTGCAGTTGTTTGATCCATTTTTGTGGTGGTACTACCCAGAAAAACGAACTAGCTCGTGATTGCAAGGTAGTGTTCATATCTTTGAGATTTCTTCTTTTATAACCTTCAATTTGCTTGGGCTTTCTTCTTCTATATGTATGTATATGTATGGTGAATGCTATTGAGAAAGATAGCTTTATAATCAATCTTAATCAAAAGTCTAATTAAAGACATATGTGAACTAGTTTCTTAGATTCTAGGTTTTTCACATGTTTGAGAGTTGTATTATGATTAGATTGATATCTAGGATTATTTATGACTTGATTGAATCATTTTATGATTAATAATCCTTGAAATGTGTTTTGATCCTTTTATTGATAATATCTAGGATTAATGTTTGTATATGTGTTTTTAGAGACATCTAGGATTTAATTGATTTATCATTATATCCCTGCTCTAAATCTTTGGCTAGAATATTCATTGAATACATTTTATGATTCTAGCATTTTTGTGTATGTTTATAACATCTTGAATATGTGCTTTATGATTATGATTTATTCAAGTGTTATTTCTGTGAATGAAACTAGGAGTTTTTGTATTAGGTGTTTTTCACATGCTCTAGGTTTAATTCATGTTTTGGCATCTAGATTTTATTACTTGTGTTCTCACATGTTTAGGTCTAGTTGTTCAATGGAATATATTGATCACATGTTCTATGATGATTTGATTGTTTGCATTATTTGCATTCACATGATCACACTAGGAAGTCCTTATAAAAGGCATGAAGTCTTAATTAGGACAATATGTCCGGATAGTCAGGTAAGGAAGTCTTAGTTAGGACAAGAGATCCGGATAACCAAGCAAGAAGTCATGGCTAGGATCGGGAATGTCAGGATAGTCATGCATGGGAGACTCTCTAGAGGCATGAGTGCCTTGGATAGGGAGTTGGCTACATTATTAGTAGGCCTAGGCGTATGGATAGACATATACTCCAAAAAAGCGGGGTACATGGGATATGTATACACTCTTGAGTAATTTCTAATCTTCCATTGATGTTGGTTTGGTATGATCTCCAATATATGGTGGTTCCACATCATTGAGGGATTTCGTACTTTCCAATAGGGTTAGGTAAACATAGAATCCAATAGGAAGTTGGTCAAGGTTGGTCACTTTTAAGGAATTATTTACCATCTAATATATATAGTACCCAATGGTTGTAGTTCAACCCGTGAATGTTTCCTCCTTGGAGGTTTTACCACGTTAAAAAATCTTTTGTGTTAATTCTTCCTGTCTCTATCTATTATATTTGTATATGTGTATGTTGTTATCTTGTTGCATATTATTCACTTGTGATATATATTGAAACAAGCTTTTGTAAAGTGTGATTTGTGAGCTAATTCATTTGATCATATTTGTAAATATAATTCTTTTGTATATTGTAATTTTTGTGTATAGTGATATTTGATTATACTTATAATACATTGAACAAATATTGAAATACAAGTATTCTTTATTGTTGAGTTTATGTGTCTTTATACCTCATACAATTAATTGATGTACATAGACTATGTTTAAATGATCACATGCTTATATTGTCTATGTATGATTTCTTGGTTTATATGTTGTATGCAAGGCTACCTTGAGGGACAAACGTAAGTTTGTTCAAAGGATTGAAAAAGGCGTAAAAACCTATTCACCCCTCCCTCTAGGTATGCTTTAAGCTATTTAACTACGTTTGTATACTTTCAAGGAGAAAATGTCTCTAGTTCCATATGCTAGTGCTGTTGGGAGTATGATATATGCTATGGTTTGCACTTGTTCACATGCTGTCAATGTGGTTAGCTGATTTATGGGTTCTCTAGGAAAAATTCATTAGCAAGCTGTAAAATGGATTTTTCGATATTTGAAAGGTACTATAGATTTAAGTTTGGTATTCAGAAAAAATAATACAACCAATAATATTATTGGTTATGTGGATTATGATTATGATCGTGATTTAGATAAAACACGATCTCTGACAGGTTATGTCTTCACACTTTCGGGTTGTGCCATTAGTTGGAAGGCTACTTTACAGTCTACAAATGTTTTGTCTACTACAGAGTCAGAGTCTATGGCAACGGTTGAAGTAATGAAGGAAGCTATTTGGCTTAAAGGTTTGGTTTGTAATCTGGGTTTACAATAGAATTCTACAATTGTATTTTGTGATAGCCAGAGTGCGATAGATTTGACAAAAAATCTTATGTATCATGAGAGGACCAAACATATTGATGTCAGATATAACTTTATTCAGGAGATTGTATCGCAAGGAGCAATTACAGTTAAGAAAATTGCTACAGCATAAAATCCAGCTGATATGTTGACCCAGCATATTCATATGCTCAAGTTCAAGAGATGCTTGGACTTGATTTGTGTTTGTAGTTTGTGAGTTACCCTAAGGGGTTTGTTGGAGGAGATGACAGACTGAAATTCTACTCGGTATACCTTGGTACCAATTTAAGCCAAGGTGGAGACTTGTTATTATATGGCTTAAATTAGTCAGTAAGCTTATTTGATATAGATTCCTATTTTGTCTTTACCCATATTATAAATATGTGGTTAAAGAATCTTTTAGGAAATAAGTCTCTTTTGAGAGTTCTTTGGGTGCAATCGGGTTTTGGGTTTTGTGAGTGATTCTGAGACACTCTTTTGTAATCTCCATTGATCATAGTGAATTTCTTTTCTTCTCTGCCTGTGGACGTAGGCTTTACGCTGAACCATGTAAATTTCTCTTGTTCCGCTTTGCTTTTATTTTGCCTAATTATTTTTTATCTTGACAATTTTCACTACAATTTCCTTTTGTTCCAAAATTATTTCTTTTATCTTTTGACACTCCTATTCTAAAAGCACTCCATTTTTAAAAATAAAACTTCTAAAGACACTCCATTTTATTTTGATATTACCCATTATTATTTTTGAATTTAAATTTAAATTTTAACATATAGCAAAAAAAAAAAAAAAAAAAAAAAAAAAGAATTAAAAAAAAAAAGCTAGTAATTTTGATTACTTTGAAAACTCTACTAACTTACTCGAAAAACTTCTAAATTATGACTTATAAACTCTATTGTCTATTTCTCGATCCAATAAAATAAGATCTAAAAGAATCCCAAATTAATTCAGTAAGTTGTCTTGATTTTCTATCTAATTTAGTTACAGACTTGGGTCAACGACTCAATGACAACTTGCAGGCCATTGTTTTTGTTTATTACTTGTAGGGATGGCAATAGGGCGGATTCGGGGTGGCATAGCTCTCCCCACACCTCACCCCATTTATTTTTTGAAAATCCATCCCCTCTTAAAGCCCCTCAATAAATGGAGCGAAACAGGGCAGGGTGGGGTATGCTTTCCCCATCCCCATCCAATTTACCAAATTCAATCCATTTATATAAATTATTTATTAAAATCTTGTCAAAAAAAAAAATTATTAAAATAATAAATATATATCCCAATGAATATGATCTAATATATAAAGTAGTTCTAAAAAACTATTGAAAATCATCTCATAAATATAAATCTCATAACTAAACAAATAAATTCAATTATTTTAAAACATAAACATTAAACTAAATAATAAAATAAATAAATATTATATTTTAAGAGGGGCGGGACGGGGTGGGGATTCTAAAACCCATCCCCGCCCCATACCCATTACGGGTTTTATTATCTATCCCAATCCCTGCCCCATTCCTACCAAATTGAAATCCATCCCCACCACATAAGTGTAGGTCCCTGCAGGGCCCCGTCCCTTCATGCTATTTTGCCATCCCTAATTACTTGGCAGTAGTGGCTCATTCACTCTCACTCTCATTCTTATGAAGCATGCAAATTCTATTATTTTCTGTATCTTAATTTCAATTATATCACTACCAAGTCCAATAACATCGTTGCCCACCTGCGAATTTCCTGCTATCTTCAACTTAGGAGACTCGAATTCCAACACGGATGGTATATCAGCGGCATTTGGTCGTAACAAGGTTCAGCCTAGAAACTATTTATTCCTAATTTGAAAAATGAATAATCAAGCATACAATACAACTTTTATACTATAGATAAAATTAATGTCATATTTATGTAATTTGCAGTGTTTGAAAAAACGGTCTGGGTGGCGGCCTAGGCGGCCCCTTAGACGCTGTGCGGCCTTCTACCGTACCGAATCTAGGAATTTCAGCCATAAAAATCGGCCAACGAAAGTCAATGGTGGTCAACGGAAAATCGGTCGAGTTGGACCGATTTTTAAGAGATTAATCGGTCTAGGCAAGGTCAAAATCGTTGACCCGCCTAGCCCCTTTTTTTGTTAAAAAAAGGTCCACCAAAACAGTGAAAATCAAACCTAAAATCCATCATAGATCGTGAAAATCAAAATCACAGACCAAAACCCAAATCAAACCTCTTCCAGTCGCCAATAGCAACAGAGATCCACCAAAACGGCACCGAGATTTAATGGTGTTCTTACAAATTGAATCAATGGAGAAAATATGTGCAAAATCAACACACAAATTAGATTCGAGTGTTGTTGACAAACAAAACCCACCAAGATTTAGTGTAAAATAACTCAAAAACAAGCTTTAATGGAGGAGTGAGAAAGCTTCAAATGAGAGAAAATGGTGGAAGAAATTTTGGCTATAGGCGTGGGAGAGAGAGAGAGAGAGAGAGAGAGAAGGAGGCGTGAAATTGTGAAAGAAAGAGAAGAAAAAAAAATTCGTTGACTTTTAAAAAGCATATTGCTAAAATAACAAAAGACACCCTCTCTCAATGTAAAAATTTAAAATATACAATAAGAAGTAAAAACTATATTAAAGAGGTACAAGACATAAAAACAAAAAGGGAATTATGTTCATGATTTGTTTGAATTTCGTCATAATATGAGTTTTATTATTTGTTTTATAGGTAGGAAAAAATATGAAAAAATATAAATAAATATAAATAATAAAAAAAAACCGGCCGCCTAGAAATCCGCCTAGGCGCTGGTCCACCGCCCGACTAGCGCCTAACATTTACTAGAACACTGGTAATTTGTAATATTCCGTAGACACATCATACCATTCTATGATTCAAGAAATTCAACATTGTTTTAAAAAAAACAAAACCGACATTAAAGAAGCATTATTTCAAAATTGAGTTGTAAAATAAAATGTTTTTATTTTATTTTATTTATTTATTTTAAGTATTCCAATTGTTTCTAGCTGGAAAAGAAGGAGCATGGGTTGTTATACCAATTAAGTGTGAAATGCAATGAAAATGAAATGAAATACGGAGGCTACAAGCCTAAAAAAATCAGAGTTCAAAGCCAAAAGACAGAGAAGAAGAGAAAACATGTGAATGAAGAGAGATCTGTTGCACAAAAAAACCCATTATTTAAAAGGCTAATTGGCATAGATGCCCTTTGAACTCTTCAAAAATTTGCACTTTGCCCCCTAAACTTTTTTTTTTTCGACATTAACCCCCTAAACTCTCATAAATTTGCAAATACTAACGGATTGGTAACGGAAGCCACATTCCGTCTGTTTTCAAGTCACATGCGCCTCACGTGCATCCCATAGTACCAGTTTTTGAAGAGTTTAGGGGGCATCAGTGCCAATTAGCCAAAAAAAATTATAATAACAAGAACTAATTACACCAACCTCTCCTGAGGTTTGCCCTAATACTTTTTTTCTTTTTTTTTGAAAGAAAAATAAATATTTTTTTATAAGAATATAAATAAAAATTTTAATTATTTTCAATAAATAGATTTTTTTTTTTAAAAAAAAGAAAAATTGATCTCCACCGTCCATCACCATGATGGACGTTGGAGATCAAATTAATTTAAAAAAAAAAAACGAATAAAAAATTTAAACAAATCATATTATATAGATTAGATTAAATTAAAAAAAAAAACAAAATTTAAAAAATAAATTAAAAAATAAAGATCATATCATCTCTTCTTCAATAATTCATATAATTCAATAATTCCAAAAAAAATAAAATCAAAAATCAATTATAAAAAAAAAATCCACAAATCTCATTCAATAATTCATATCTTCTTCCTTCTTCTTCAATCAATTCCAAAAGGAAATCACAAAAATAAAATCCACAAATCTCATCTTCTTCAATCAACTCCAAAAACAAAATAAATGGTAATAATAATCTGGAAAAAATCTCATTCCATATCTTCTTCCTTTCTTCTTCAATCAATTCCAAAAGAAAAATCCACAAATCAATCCCAAGAAATCCACAAATCTCATCCGACAATCATTTTTTTTCTTCAATAAAAAAAAAAACCCAAAATAATTTGATACAATTATGGAACCACTACACTCTTTTCAAACTTAATTCTGATATTTTTCAATGTGCAGATGACATTGACTATGTCGATTCTCCTTTTCAATAATTCCTTAGAGCAACTCACAGCCACTTGTAGAGTAGACGAAATACAATCCTTTTTAGTAGAAAAATTCTCAGATGAAGACCCGACTCCATATGAAGTTGATAGAAGGAGCCGCCGATCCAACTAGATGCAGCGTCGCCAATCCAACTAGATCCAACTGGATGCTGCTCCCTCTCCATCGCAGATGAAAACCCGACTCCATCTAAAGGCGGCGGAAGGAGCCACCGATCCAACTGGATTGCCTGGGCATGCACCGTCGTTCCATCTGGAGTAGAGACGGGGCTCCATCTAACGCCAGTGGTGGAGCACCGATCCAACTCATGCCGGTGATGGGGAGGTTGGCCTACTCTAGCGTCCCCAGTAAACAACTGAGAGAGGATCGTGTGACCCTTCCAATTATTGGAACAAATCTGGTTCTAGACCAGGTCTGCTCTTTGTATGTGTGTTTTAAAAACAAAACCTTCAATAAATTTTTTTTTAAGGGAAATGCAATAATATATATATTTTTTTCCAGATTATTATTACCTTTTATTTTGTTTTTGGAGTTGATTGAAGAAGATGAGATTTGTAGATTTTATTTTTGTGATTTCGTTTTGGAATTGATTGAAGAAGAAGGAAGAAGATATGAATTATTGAATGAGATTTGTGGATTTTTTTTTTTTTTTTTTTTTTTGTAATTGATTTGTGATTTTTTTTTTTTTTTTTTGGAATTATTGAATTATATGAATTATTGAAAAAGATATGATATGATTTTTTTTTTTAATTTCTTTTTTTTTAAAAATTTAATCTAATCTATATAATATGATTTTTTTAATTTTTTATTCTTTTGTTTTTTTAAAATTAATTTGATCTCCAATGTCCATCATGGTGATGGATGGTAAAGATCAATCTTTTTTTTTTTAAAAAAAAAAATCTATTTATTGAAAATAATTAAAAATTTTAATTATTGTATTTTAAAAAATATTTATTTTTCTTTTAAAAAAAAAAAGTATTATGACAAACCTCAGGGGAGGTTGGTGTAATTATTTCTTGTTATTATAATAATTTTTAGGTTAATTGACACTGATGCCCCTTAAACTCTTTAAAAATTGGTACTATGGGATTCACGTGAGGCGCACGTGACTTGAAAATAGACGGAATGTGGCTTACATTACCAATCCGTCAGTTTTTGCAAATTTACGAGAGTTCAGGGGGTTTAGTGCCGAAAAAAACAGTTTAGGGGGGCATCTGTGCCAATTAGCCTATTTAAAAAGATGAAGATTTGTTGGATTTTCAGTCAAAGATTTGAGACTGCCGTATCTTAGTGAAGAACTTTAAAATATTGGAAAAGAAGAAGAAGATATTTTAGGGTTTGTAAACAGTAGTGTTAAAAACGCGGCCACCTAGGCCGATTAATCAGTGCAATTCAGCTAGGCGGCCGAAAACTGCAACGAAAAGGGGAAAATTGGATGAATTCCACAGTGGCCAACTAATCGGAAAACTCACCGATTAATCGACTAGGCGGGTCAAAGCCGTTGACCACGCCTAGCCAATTAAAAAAAAAGAAGCAAAAAACGTCATTGTTTTATACAATCTCTACTCCTTTACTTCATTGTTTCCATCTCTTCTTCGACCAAACAACTCACAAACCTAAATCAGAATACCAAATCTCCTAAAAAGCTTCTTGCCATCTGCCTTCAGTTGACGAAAATCAGCCATAAGTGACAAAAATGTCCAAAGCTGTTATCCGCCGAACCAGACGAATTAGACCTCTTGCCGACTCATCCATCGTCGTCCAAAGCTGCTGTCCGCCGTCACCAGGTCGCCGCCGTCCACCATCGTTACTTGTCCGATCTTCATCCATCTAGTATTTGTATCTGTTAGATTAGAGGATTTTAGGGATTGTAAGCGGCAGCTTAGGAAAAGAAGAGGATTTGCTGAGATGATGAAGCTTTTATATCAAAACCTTAACTCAAAACACACCGTTTTGTATTAGGGTTTTGAATATTCTTGACATTTCTTGTGGATCCAGGTGTTGGGCCTGTTGTTTAAGTGTTTCTCATTAGTTGGGCCTGTTGTTTAAGTGTTTAACTCGTTACTTGTTTAGTCTTAGGTTTGGAAATTTATTTGGTATTGGATTTTTAATTTTTTATATAGGAAAAAAAAAAAAAAAATCGTCAACCGATTAATCACCGACTAATCGGCCTTGGCGCTAGGCGCCGGGTCTCTGCCCGACTAGCGCCGGCGCCTAGCGCTTACTAGAACACTAGTAAACAGTGAAGAGGAAAAGAGGAAAAAAAAAAAAAACTAGTTTGGAATGTCTTTAGAATTTTTTTGTCTCGTTTGGTAATTTTAATTTAGGTTAATATTGTTATTAACAAAAAAAATTAAAATGGAATGTAAACAGATAATTTATGAAGTGTATGGAGAAACTCTCATTTTAATTTTGAACATAGGTGTTGAAAGTAAACGGGTGTGATGATAAGTTTTTTGGATTGCAATAGAGCCGCCCTCAAAAAAATTCAAACAAATCAATTGATCATATCTTTTGTCGCATCTTAATGAAAGAGATGACTCATATGAGAAAGAAAAAAAATAAAAGATGGTAAGAAAAAGAGAGATGGATATTTGTATTAGTATTAGACCCGACGCCGGTTCGGTTCAAATTAGTGAACCGAATCGGAAAAACCGGAACCGGAGGAGGGCGGTTCTGGTTTCGATTCCAATTTTCAAGGAACCACTCGATTCCTTTTTTTTTTTTTTCAAAAAAAATTATTAAAAAAATAACACTTTATTTATAAAATGTTTAAAAGATAAATGACATTGAAGAGTATTGAACCATGGTCTATAACCCTTGTCTAGATAAGTATGTTTTCCCTTCCATTCTCCTCCTTTTTATATAGGTTAGGCATCTCTTCATTGCTCTTATTTATCCTATGTGGGATGTGGGATTGAATACAACTATGGTTTTAATCAAAATGATTGTTTTTCAAATTTTCATTCATTGAAAGGCAAGGCTAAAATGAATACGTGTAGAGACCAATTCCAAATGTATATACCGTTAATTATTTATCACCATAATATTAGATATAAAACTCCATTTACATGTACAAACTTGTTTGTGTTATGATCAGTAAAATATGGTAAGTCAAATAATCATCAATAGAATTGGATACATAAATAGATAAATTAATTGTTGATTCTTTGGCAACAATATATGTTTTTTTTTAAAGTATTCCAATTGTTTCTAGCCGGAAAAGAAGGAGCATGAGTTGTTATACCAGTTAAGTGTGAAATGCAATGAAAATGAAATGAAATACGGAGGCTAAAAGCCTAAAAAAAAAAACAGAGTTCAAGTCAAAAGATAGATAAAAAGAGAAAACATGTGAATGAAGAGAGATCTGCTACACCAAAAAACCTATTATTTAAAAAGATGAAGATTTGTTGGATTTTCAGTCGAAGATTTGGGACTGCCATATCTTAGTGAAGAACTTTAAGATATTGGAAAAGAAGAAGAAGATATTTTAGGGTTTATAAACAGTAAAGAGGAAAAAAAAAACACAAAAGAGGAAAAAAAAAAAAACTAGTTTGGAGTGTCTTTAGAAATTTTTTTTTTTTGTCTTGTTTGGTAATTTTAAATTAGGTTAATATTGTTATTAACAAAAAAATATTTATTAAAATGGAATGTAAACAGATAGTTCATGATGTTTTTGGAGAAACTCTCGTTTTAATTTTGAACATAGGTGTTGAAAGTAAATGAGTGTGATGATAAGCTTTTTGGATTGCAATAGAGCCGCCCTTGAAAAAATTCAAACAAATCAATTTATTATATCTAGCTTCTGTCGCATCTAAATCATAGAGATGACTCATATGAGAAAGAAAAAATAAAGGAGGGTAAGAAAAGAAGAGATGGATATCTTGGTATTAGTCTATTAGATCCGTGATTCCTATGGTACATTTCTTCTCCTTAAAGTTCCAAAAAAATAATATAATATAATTAGAAAAAATAAAGCACGAATCACATGTTTAAGCATGCAATTTATGAATATGCCTGCTGTGATTATGTATACCAACCTTCTAGATGAGGAATACTAATTGTACTAGACTAGCAGCAGGCTTGAAATAAAGTTGAGTGAAAATGAATAAATGGTTCTTTATTCTAATTAGTGTAAGCCACAAAGGAGAATGTTAATTATCAATTGCTAATGCACTATAAGGTGCGGTTTAGTTGGTGAATTCGAGGTTCGAATGGGAATCCCAATTCCTTTAATTTGTGTGGTTTGGTAATTAAGTCGAGGAATCTGGATTTCTTGGAATCTAGATTCCTTTTAACAAAAAAGGTTAGAATGGATTCCTACATTTTGATGTCAGAATCCAGATTTTACCATATTTAAAATATTTAAAATTTATCAATTTGTTCATGAAATAAAATAAAATAAAAATTCAAAATTAAAAACAAAAAACAGTGGAGGCTACTGTCGGTGGCCTCCTTCGTAACAGGAGACGGCAAGGCTATTGGTAGAGCCTCGTCATCACCGTTTGACGCAACAAGAGGAGGCCTCGTCGCACCTCCTCCTTCGCCGGAGGAGGCTCCGTCCTCCTCTTTCGCAACCTCTACCATTATTTACAATGAAGGATCTGCTCACCTCCATCCACTGTCGATGTAAGAGGTCTCCTTACCGGAGTAGGCAACTGAAGATGACTGATGTTGCCTACTTCGGCGATATCGTCTTTAGTGGCCATGGTGGCCGCTAGTGAAATTTTAAATTTTATTAATATTATTATTATTAAAAAAAGTGTTTTTATTTTTCAAATAAATAAATTTATATTTTTAAAATAATTATTACATTTTTATATTATATTGTTTGAAAATATTCAAAAATTATTATTCTTAATTATATGGAAAATATTTTAATTTTAATTATTTACTGAATATTAGAATAATTTTTTATTTAAAAAAAATTAATACATAAAACATTTAAGGGGTAATTTGGTCAAAACATCAAGGGTTTCATAATGGATTCTGAATATTGCAACCAAACAAAGGAATCCATCTAGGAAATGAATTCTTTTCCTACAAGGATTTTATTTCTATAAGTATTTTTTTTACAATGTGCTTTCCTTTCCGCGAACCAAACATGGCCTAAGAAATAAGATATTTTGCAAGCAGTAATGGTTGTTAGAATTTCAAAGAGCTGTCGATAATGTCATATTTTTAACGGGAAAAAGTCGTTAGTCTCCCCCAAAATAATATTGTGGTAAATAATAATCATTTTTTGACAAACCGTTGGAAATATGACATTTTGAAGGCTATGAGTGGTTGGAGATGAATGAAATATGTTGTCGAAAATGTTATAGAAACCAAGTTAGGGGAACATTTACGGCACTATTTGCCATCAGACATGTAGACTAACGGTTAAGGTAAGGTGCGTTTGGTGCACAGGACTGGACGAGATTTTTGATTTAGAGCTAAATTATTGTGATTGTGTTGTGCTTCATGCATCTAGCTATCGTAGGATGTCTTACTCACTCATTCTACTTGATTTGTTCATGGATTGGTTTGAACACTTAGAATATTTCTCTCTCAATCGAGTTCAAGTCTTGCTAGTTCTTGATTGAAAAATTGGGTCCCGATTTCCTCATTTGGGGAAAATGGGGATGGGGAGTTAGGGGGTAGGTATCCCTATCCCTATACACATTTCCCCATTTTCCCAGTTTATCAATCCGATTTTTTCCTCGATTCCCCTGTTTCTCTGTTTGACTAAAAATTACATATTAAAAAAAAAAAAAAATCCATGATAAGTTATATTATGCAATACAAATACAAATACAAATAAAATCTATTACAAATTCAAATAAATTCTAATATTGTTCTGTTCATAAGTGTAAATCATAAGAAAAATAGGAAATGAGAAAAATAGGATAAATAACAAATATGAATATATATATATATATAAAGGTTTTGGGGGAAATGGGGATGCCTCCCCCCATCCCCATTTCAATAAATTTTTAGGGGAAATGGAGAGATGAGGATGTGGGGACTGCATTTCAATTTGGGGATGAAATTCATCCCCATCTCCCTCATTTGCCTGTTCGAGGATGATTTATTCTTCCAAATGGAGATGGGAAATGGGGATTTGGGGGAAAATGCCCATCTCTACTAGTAAAAGCCTGCGAGTAAAGTAAATATGATATTCCGATTGGGGCGTGATTGAGTTAGTCAACCTTAAGGGTGTATCTAGTTATTCAACTAGTGGATTTTGTGAGTTGATGGCCAAAAGGATGGACCATGGTTTTCCATTTAAAAATATTGTGTAGATTTCTCTCGTAGCCTCTCCTTATTTTTATGTCATATAATTTGTGTTATACAAATTCTTTGTTCCAGAAAAATCCAAAAAAGTTTCATAAACTTAAAATAAAAAATGGCATCGAAAGAGATATCTCGAATCAAAATAGAAAAAAAAATAAAGAACATCTCTTAACAAAAGGTCGTTTTTTTTTTCATGGTCTAGTCTGGTCAATACCCAGCTGGACCTTTTTTTTGTTCCAATGAAACATACCGCCAAATCATAGAAAAAATGATTTAGATGGAATCAAAGTGTCATTTCTCATTCTTTATTATTCTTTTGTTTTTTTGTTTTTATTTAATTTACTTTTATTGGATACTCGAAAAAATGGATAAATAGAACGATGTTTTTTATTTTTTATTTTTATTTATTATTATTATTATTATTTTGTTTTTGCACAATGCATTTTATGTTATGGCTTAAATTGTTTTGTCAAGCCGTAACTATCAAAATTCCTTCAAGAACCAAATTTATTATTTTATTTAGTTATGCACTTCCTTGGGAATGAAAAAACAAAAGCGATCAATTTTCATTTGAAATTTTGGCTTAATTTTTTGACTCCTCGATACTCAATCAAGTCCTTTTTTTTTTTACGATTGAATGCACCCCTATCGTCCCATATTTACTAATTCCCGCATCCTTTCTTCTATATCGAGGATCATCAAAATAAGCAAGAATACTAATTTTACGGAAAATACCCTTTATGGGACAGTGAGCACCAGTTTGACTTAGGGTGGTGGTGATTTAGTGGTAGTGGATGGCAAAGTTGCTTTGTTAACTATTCCATTAGGAATCGTGGATTTTTTGGTACTTCACATTTGTAAGGTCTCATAATGTGATTGGCTTATTTCGTGGACAAACCACATGTAGGGCTTGATGTAAGGGTAGCTTAGGCTTTTGATGGTTGGTGATTTGCACAACCAATGCCCTTTCATGACCTTAAGAGAAGAAGCACTAAAGGTAAAATTCTTGTGCTTACTTGCTTTGAAGAGATCTAGTTGCACACACTCATAACTCATGCATATATCTAATATTTGTATGTTGTGTGTTTTATTTGTGTGCATCCATGTTGTTGCATATCTCTTTATGCTTGTTTATTTGATTGCATCTAGTTTATTGAAATGCCATGACATGTTTAGGCATTTGATGCAAATTCATGAATTCTATTTATGCATGTTTTAATTGAGTGCATCTTGTTGAATGACAATGCCATGACATGTCAGGCATTAAGATGCATTCACATCCCACACTTGCACTTCATGTATGTTAGTCTTTAGTGTGGTGTAATTCGTTTTCGTTTGTGTGATCGGAAACGTCTGTGCTTGCACGATGGTGTGCATGTCTTAGCGCGATGGTTGACAACTTGAGAAGGTTTTATTCTTCTCTTGGATAAGTGTTAGATTTGGTTTGGTTATTTAGAGTAAGTGTCTAGTTTCAAAAGATTGGATTTCAATGATTTACATGTTTTTCAAAACTGACCTTTGTATGGTCTCATGACCATAACTTTTTATAAAACGATTGCAATTGAGTTTTGTAAAATTCTGGACAAACTAGACACCTATACCTTTCCAACGGTATATTATTCGTATTATTTCAGGACCGTTTGGATTGGTTTTGAAATCTTCAAAGTGACCACTAAAACAGGGCATCACCACTATTATCCAAATCTGACCTTTGGTCACTCAAACCACCATAACTTTTTCTACAGTAATCCAATTCATGTTTTGTTAATTGGAGTAGAAAGTAGACATCCATACCTTTCCAATGGTATATTATACAAAAGGTTTCGATGTCTTTTGGTCATGTTTTGAGTCGCTTGAAAAGCAAACTTTGTGTTGTGACGCTTTGCCGTGGTTCAAGTGCCGCCTTTGGTGACAGCGGCATGCTAGCGATAGCAATTCACCATGGTCCAAGTGTTGTCTTGGCTGACCATGACACCTAGACCGCAGCAGGCCTAATTCCCAACCCTGTTTTGTAATTTAGCCATATCTCACTTATTTGGAGTCTGATTTGACTCATTTTTGTTGGACAAGTCACGAAATTTATAGGGCTATCATCTAAGCACTATAAATACATCTTTTTCTCTCATTTGTATTCAAGGAACGGAAAGCTACAAAACCCTAGAGAGAGATTAAGAATTCCCTAGTGAGAGAAAACACCAAGATTGCTTCTTTAACTCTCCCAACCCATTTCCTTATGCATAAATCATCATCTAAGCATCATCTAGGATCTTCTAGTATGTGCTAATGCATGGGTCTTCTTCAACACACATGGTATGGTAAGTTGTTCACTATTATCTTATATAATTAGTGTTCTTACTTGTCAATTTATCTCATTTATAACATGCATGCTTTTTGATTAATTTCTACATACATGATTGAGATTATGTGTTGATTGGGTTATTTTGTGATAGCTAGGTTTTAATGTTTATATGCCATATAACTAATTAATCTCATTGTATGATTGAGATTGTTTTTGATAGCTAGGATTTCATGCTAATATGCCATCTAGCTAAATTGATCTCTTTAAAATGATTGAGATTGTTTTTGATAGCTATTGTATCTAGGATTGGTTATCCTCTACATAGCTAAAGTTGTATGCCATGTCATATAGCTATTTTCATATCTAGGATTGATTTTATTGTCATCATATAATCCTAGATAAGCATCTAGTGTACCCCAGCTCTATTTGCATATTTGGATATCTTTGCATATTCACTTAGGGTGTTGATCTCTTTATTGAGAAGTAAGTCTTGTGTAGCTTCCGGGATTAGGTTGCGTAGATCACAAGCAATTGAAGTCTTGATCTAGGATTGCTATTACAGGCCTACAGGAAGTAGTGGTGGGTTACAGACCGGGATTAGGTTGTAAACATCATTACAAGTAGTGATTGCAAGGATCAAGCAATTGGACTAGGTTCACTTATACCGGGATTAGGTAGTGGTGGTGAGTTATACCGGGATTAGGTTGTATTCACCTTACCATTACTGGATTAGTGGATTCGAGGTTCGAGTGTGGCGCACTTACCAGCTCGTGGTTTTTCCTAGTTTGGGTTTCCACGTAAAAATCAAGTGTTATTTAAATTCTGCACTTTACAGTTGATTTATTGCTTTAACTAGGTTGGGGTATTTTTGGAATATTGACTAATTGCGAAAATTGGTAATAATCGTTTAAAATCTATTCACCCCCTCTAGATTAATATTGTATACACCGTGCATTATTTGTTTCAACATTCATGCATTTATGATTCATGTGATGGTATTGATACTCCTAAAAGGAGTTCTATTTGCTAGTAGCTCGCGTTTGATACTAGCTAAAGCAAACCTTGGGTTTCGTTTCCCTTGTGTGAGCCCGGAAGAGGGGGGACATGTCAAGTACCTACTTGGGACCATGTCTTCTTAGGACAATTTTGGATGTACAATGCGATCTCCATAGTAATATTTCATTTCAGTTGAAAAATGCAGTTAGATGTTTGGGGTAGTATAAGCGATTAAGGGGAGGTAACTCATATTACAAGAGGAAACTTTATGTAGATTTACATTACTATTAATGGGTGGCTCCGCGATTTTTTGTGGGCACATGCGTCTAAGGTAATTTAGTCTATGGTTCTTCATTATCTTCATATGGCCTTATTTTCCTAGGTGCTCATTTTGCATGGGCATTTAGCTTAATGTTTCTCTTTAATGGGTGTGATTATTGGCAAGAACTTATTGAATCCATCGATTAATAAATTAAAAGTTGCTCCTGCTACTCAGCCTAGAGCCTAGAGCATTGTACATGGACGTGTTGCAGGAGTAACCCATTACCTTCTGGGTGGAATTGCCACAACATGGGCATTCTTTTTAATTATAACAAAATAGACCGATCAGGTGATTCGTTCCAATTCATTGATTGAATAAGCTAAAATACCAAAAAAAAGTAGGAGTGTCATCGCCGTCTTAGCAAACACGATATATCTTTATTGTTTTTAACCGTTTTTTCGAAAAAATAAATAAATTATATTATCTTTTTATTCCAGTTCCCTGGCTCGAAGAAAAAAAATTCTTTCTTTGATGAACAGTTTTCCATTTTTATAGCTAGAATGAATTCGATTGTCTGTACCCATCTAACAATCGAATATGAACAACTCGCAATTTACTCGGATTCTCGGTCATAATCATTATGTAGGAAAGATGGCCAAGTGATTCAAGGCATAGCATTGGAACTGCTATATAGGCTTTTGTTTACCGAGGGTTTTGAAAATACATGGGGTGTGTCTAATACAACCTAGAGGGGGAGGGGAGGGGGAGGGGGAGGGGGCTAGGGTGTGAATGGTTGTTAATCGATTATTACCAACTTTTTCAATTAGTCAATATTAACAATAAAACCCAATTCAAACATACAAAAAAAATCAAGTAAAGTGTGGAAAGTAAAGAACACTTGATTTTTACGTGGAAACCCTCTAACTAGGAAAAACCACGGGATTAGCTATGCTAGCCACTTGAGCCATAGAAATCCACTATATGAAAAGGAAACTACACCCTTAAGTGATACACAGACTCTCACTCTAGATAACCTCAGGCTATGGACATTTCCACTCACCACTCACCACTTTTGGTTCAATCACTAGTGATATCCCCCGATCCTATACTCTCGGCGTGAGCACCTCCTAATCTTGGCAATGCTTACCAACTAACCCTTGGTTGCAAGAATTTACTTGCTTGTGTAACTACCACATGTAGCCACGAGAATTTGACTCAATGAAGAGTATTAAAAGTCTAAGTAAATATGTGACACTATTCAAAATGCAATAATGTGTAAGACCATACACCAAATGCCTAACTAGATGTTATAATGCAATTTAACAACCTAGATATCAAACAAGGCTTACATGCCCATATATGCGGACTCCAATTAGATGTGTAGAGATTTTCTAACATTCTAATTGTCAATCAAACAACCATGAACATTTAAGAGAGCTTGACTAGATAAATAAACATAAATCTATTCAGATAAACATGAGGACTTAATGACTATGACGTTTTAGTCATCAAACAATCTCATAAGAATATTCAGGGTTTAGCTATTTAGGCATAAATGACCTAATGATACAAGCTATCACAAACAAACCTAATCATGCAATTAAGATTCATAAATATATGAAATAAGAGGAGTCGTAGTATTTAATCATGCAATAAATAGTAATTCTAGAGTAAAAAGAACAATAAATGAGATTCAATGAAGTTTTAACTTACCTAGTCATGAAACCAAGAAGACCCATGCTCAAATGATGATTGATGATGTTAGATGCACATGGGTTTTGGGGTTGGAGAGTCAAAGAAGCTTTGATGAACCTTGAAACTAAATATAGCAGTGTGGATAAAACTATCTAGAGGGGGGGGGGGGGGGGGGGGGGGGGGGAATAGATTTTAATCATTATTACCCAATTTTCGCGATTAGTCAAATTTACGAAAATGCCCCAAACTAGACAATATAATAATCAAGTGTAATATGGTGCGGAAATATAAATGACACTTGATTTTTACGTGGAAACCCTCACGGGAAAAACCACGGGCTGGTAAGTGCGCCACACTCGAACCTCGAATCCACTAATTGTGATAACGTATACAACCTAATCCAGGTTTGATGGCCTAATCCCGGCCAATATCCCGCTACCACTACCCGCAGGCCTGTAAAAGTGGACCTAGTCCAATTTGCTCATGTGACCACCTAATCCCGGTGTCCGACCTAATCCCGGTCTATCACACAAGACTTACTTCTCCGAAGAGATCAACACCCTAAGTGAATATGCAATGGTATCCAAATATGCAATATAGAGCTAGGGTACTCTAGATGCTTACCTAGGATTATATGATGACAATAAAATCAATCCTAGATATGAAAATAGCTATATGTCATGGCATACAACTTTAGCTAAGTAAAGGATAACCAATCCTAGATACAAAGCTATCACAAAAAACCCACAAACATTCAAAAGATTAACTAGTTGATTAAAAAACAATCTATCAACCTAGTTATAAATAAATCACACAAGAATGTTTATGGCATAGCTTTTAGGCAATAATGACCTAATCAATTAAGCTATCAAAAATAATCTCAATCATATAATGAGATTAATTAGCTAGATATAAAATAGGCATGAAAACCTAGCTAACATAAATAACCTAATCAACACATAATCTCAATCATGTATGTAGAAATTAATCTAAACATATACAAGTAATAAATGAGATAAAATTGATAAGTAGAAACACTAATTATGTAAGATAAAAGTGTTCAACAAATCTTACCATGTGTGTTGAAGAAGACCCATGCATTAGCACATGCTAGATGAACCTAGATGATGCCTAGATGATGATTTGTGCATGTGGGAATGGGTTTAGAGAGATAAAGATGTAATCTTTAAACTTTTTCTCTCAAGTCTCTCTTTCTCTCTCAAGAATAAAGAGCCTCTCTCTCTAGGGTTTGATTTTGTGGCTCTCATCTCAAAATGATGAGAAAGATATGTATTTATAATACCTAAATGAAACTATATCGTTTTGGAAGAAATGGAAAAAGTATGGGCATTTTCGCGGTACTCGCGTTAGTGCAGCGACTCAAGATTCGAGCGCTTCGAAACATGACCAAACGACATCGAAACTTTTCATATAATATATTGTTGGAAAGGTATGGATGTCTACTTTCTACTCATCTTTACAGAATTAAATTTCAATGTCTCTAGAAACAGTTATGGTCAATTGAGTGACCAAAGGTCAGAAACGGACAACAACAGAGTTGCCCTGTTTTGGTTGTAACTTTGGAGATTTTAAAACCAATCCAAACGGTCATGAAATATTACAAATAATATACCGTTGGAAAGGTATGGTTGTCTAGTTTGTACAGAAATTTTCAAAACTCATTTTGAAGCTTTGTGTAAAAAGATATGGCCACAAGACCATACATAGGTCAGTTTTGAAAATCATTTAAACATTGAAAACCAATCTTTTGAAACTAGACATTTTACTCCAAACAATCCAACCAAATCTAACACTTATCCAAGAGAAGAATAAGACCTTCTCAAGTGGTCAATCATCGCGCTAAGACATGCACACCATCATGCAACCGCGGACGTTTCCGATCACATAAACGGAAACGAATTACACCACACTTAAGACTAATCATGAAGTGCAAGTGTGGGAAGTGAATGCATCCTAATGCCTAAACATGTCATGGCATTTCAATGAACAAGATGCAATCACTTAAACATGCATGAATAGAATTCATGGCTTTGCATCTTAATGCCTAAACATGTCATGGCATTTCAATGAACAAGATGCAATCAAATAAAACATGCAAGAAGAGATGTTCAAGAACATGCATGCACACATATAAAACACACAACATACAATAATAAGATTTATGCATGAGTTGTGTGTGTGTGCAACTAGATCTCTTCAAAGCAAGTAAGCACTAGAATTTACCTTTGGTGCTTCTTCTCTTGAGGTCTTGAGAGGGCCTTGGTTGTGTAAAACACCAACCATCAAATACCTAAGCTACCATTACATCAAGCCCCAATATGTGGTTTGTCCATGAAATAAGCCAATCAAAAGATGGGAATCCTTACAAACCTTTCTCTCTCTAGAACCACTCAATCTATCTTTATAGTGTTTCAATTTCATGGTCTTGGGTTCTTAAAACAAATGGGAAAGAAGATGGGGTTTATATATAAGCCCTAAAAAAAACTATTATGTTTTAGAAGAGTTAAAAAACATTTCTAGGCAAATGCGTGGTTCCAAAGTGCACACAAACTGCACATGTACTGCGCACACTTGTTGGAATGAAGTTTTATGCATTTGCACGATACCAAACTGCACATAGGCGCAACAACGCATCATCGCGATATTCGAGCACCTCAAAACATGACCAAATAATATCGAAACCTATCATATAATATATTGTTGGAAAGGTATGAATGTCTACTCTCTACTCCTTTTTATAGAATGAGGTTTTGATGTCTGTAAAAGAGTTATGTGATCGAGCCAATACTAATATAGACATGATTTTGGCTCCCTTTTCATACTCTTTTCGCTTGATTCTCTGGCATTTTCTCATGTTTTAACAAGTGTTAATCAATTGTTTATGGATTATTAGTGCCTCAAGGGCATTTGTAAAGATGGAGAATAATTATATACAAAAAGTACAAAAAGGTGTAAAACAGTGCATTGCCGTGGTTATGCTGTGTGAAAGCCAACAGAGACTCAACTCAGAAGAGTGTCGCTGTCTAAGTGTCGTTTTATAGACCCCGCGACAGAGGGCTTGAAGCAATGAAGATTGAAATTCCCTTAAGCAATTATAGTGCAAATATACCTGGGGGTGGTGGGGGGGTTATGAATAGGTATATGCCTAAATTCTTCCAAACTATTTTCTCAACACAACAATGTTGTGCACACTTGGTGTGTCTAACAAATGGATTGCTTCAATCAACACAATTAGAGTTCAATATACAAGTGATGCAATCAATACAAGTTATGGAAACGTAAAACAAAACTTGACACAAGGGTTTTTACGTGGTAAACCTCCGAAGAGGAAACGTCCACGGGTTGATACCACAACCACCGACAAACCACAATTCACTATGATAAAAAAAAGATACACACTCAAAGGCAATCAACACATGATACACTCCTCAAGCTATCAACTCTTAATTTACCATCGGGCATAGTGAGTCACTTTGCCACAACTTTCTAACTGAGACAAATCTCTTGCCTCTAGAAAGCCACTCCCTAACCTAGACTATCCACAAGTCTCTAGGGAGATTTCCTTGCTCAGACTTACTTGAAGCCTAGCTTCTTGCCAAGACTTCCTTGCTTGGTTAACCGGACCACATGTCCTAACCAAATCTTCATTGCTTGGATTTACTTAGAGTCTCACACTCTTTACCAAGACTTCATTGCTCTATGTTGAAGAATCACTCAACAATAAAAGACTTCACACCTTTTACAAGGAAAATGATCTAAGTGATGCAAATAATGCAAACACAGTCAAATAGAGAAAGTGTATCACACAAACCCTATGAACATCCAATTAGATAACTAGAATATGCTTTCAACACTCAATCACAAAGTTATCTAGAAATCCAAGCATGCGAATCAATAAGTTATATATTATATATTTATATTTATTATATTATATATATTATTATATGTATTATATAATATATATATACATATGTATTATATATATTATATTATATATATATATTATATTATATTAATATATTAAATAATATATATTATATAAATATATTATTAAATATATAATATAATATAATATATATATTATTATTATATATAATATATATAATATATATTTATATTTATATTTATATATATTATTATATGTATTATATATATTATATTATTATATATATTGTATATATTATATTAAATAATATATATATATATATATTTATATTTATATTTATATTATATTATATAATATAGATATATATATTATTATATGTATTATATATAATATATATGTATTATATATTATATTATAAATATATATAATATATTATTATATTAAATAATATATAATTATATATAATATACTTTTATATTTTATTATTATTATCCATAATATATCATGTTATTATGAATGTTTTATAATTAGGGGTATTTTGGTCAAAATACAGTTAACTCCATTCCATTCCGTTGTTAACCAAATAAAATAATACTGATTCAGAGACTAATTCTAAAGTTCCAACCAAACATAAAACTTAGTTTTTCTTTCCTTTCCTTTCCTTTCCTTTCCTTTCCTTTCCATTCTCATTCTCATTCTCATTCCCATTACCATTTCGATTACCATTCCACCATGCAACCAAACATGACCATAGAGTATTGACCAATAACTCGACTATATATGTTTTAAAAAATATAATTTTATTAAAAGTTTCAATAATTTTTTTTTAATATATGTCTGAAATTAGAATTTTGATTAGTTGAATAAATTTAAATTTATCTAACAAGGTTTTTTTATGTTTATTTTTATTTTATTTTTATTTCTAACAACTCATATAGGTTTTATATAAACATTGTTCAATTGTTAACACATCAAATGTTGTAGTCAAGTGGTAAAGACTTACAACTTTTGACTTGAGGTCTCAAGTAATTGTCATTCTTATCCGAAGTGGGCAGGGCCGCATGGTGGGCGATAGGGGTGGTCCGGTGGCGGTGGGTAACTGGGCGGCCGCACAACGGCGGTAGGTGGCTAGTCGGTGGCCGGACGACGACGGCGGCAGCAGGGGTGGTCCGGTGGCAGGGGATGAGGTGGTGTATCAATATATAAAATATTATTTAATTAAATATTAATAATGACAGTTTTTAGTTAAATATTATAAATATATTATAAACATTTCTTGACAATTAAAAACTGTTAAGAAAAAAACTGTCATAAAAACAAAAACTGTTGAGACTTTTCTTGATATTAACATTGTTGACAGTTTTAAAAACTGTCAATAAACCTTTTCTTGACAGTTTTTAAATGTTAATAAACCTAGTATTTTATTGTAGTACACTCTTATTAAACTCATCATTATTGCTACACACAAATGTTTCATCAAGACTCTTCAAAAGATCATGGTTAACATTCTTTTTTACCAACTTCTTCTCAACATTCTTCTTATCATGATTATTATTAACATGCATGTCATTATTTTCAACCCAAATCTTCTTTGTAGGATTCTTTACATGAATATGATCAATATGCATATTTCTCAAAGCATCAAAGCTATTATCATGTTTAAAAACTTTCAAAGAATATTTATTTATTTCATAAGTATGCACATTATTCTTCTTAACCCAAACTTTCCTTGTTGATTTCTTTTCATTAACATGTTCATCATGCATAGTCTCTAATGCCCTAACATGTTTAGAAACAACCAAATGAAGTCTTTTCATCTCACTAACATGCATCTTATTCCCTAGTTCGCATTGTCTAATATATTTGTAGCATTTAGATTTGATATGTCCTACAACATTGCAAAAATGACAAACCGGGATAAACTTAGAGATGTTATGTCTAGCTTTAGACTTAAACTCATGCTTAAGAGAATGATTTGGTAACTTTTTCACATTTTTATCATGTTCCACATTTCTTAGTTTGCATTGCCTAATATATTCATAACATCTAGGCCTAATGTGACCAACCACATCACAATAATGACAAACCAGAATGAATTGAGAAAAGTTACTTTTTGGGTGTGCATGCTTTGGTTAAGAAGTTGGTTGAGAAGTTCCATTGCTCTTCTTGTCTTTGTCCTTGATATTGGAAGGAATAGTAATTGAGTCTTTCTTCTTCTTGGACTTTCTTGACTTGTTCTTAGTTGTAGGAATCTTCTTAACTTCTTCTACATAACCTAAGCCACTCATATCTCCATGATGCTTTCCAAGTTTTATTACTTCATCAAACTTAATGGCTCCAATTTTCATGCCATTAATAGACTCTTTGAGAGCTTTGACTTCATCTTTAAGCTCACACTCTTTTATCTTTACGATAGTCAAAGAGTTCTCTTTTTGCTTAATCTCTCCATCCATCGCAAACAACTTCATAGTAAAGTCTTCGTTTAGATCTTTTATCTCTTGAGTAATTTCCTTTATCTTTGAAAAATACTTTTCGATGGTATTTTCATTCCCCTTGATGACTTCACTTTGCTTGCTCATCTTCTTCAAAGACAACTTCTTTTCATTGCTGAGAGCTTTAATTATCACCACCAAATTGGCATGGATCAACTTCAACTTGTTGTTCTCGTTATTCTTTTGTTGAAGGATCTTGTCATTGAAGCTTATATAATCATGATTTGAGGAAGCTTTGAACTCTTCATGATCGGAGGAGACTTCACTATCTTAACTAATTGAGGAGTATTCACTTTTCTCATTACTTGAGGAGTCTTCACTACTATCCTCAAATTCCTTCATATATAGATGGGTGAGCAATGTAATTGCTAGTTTATTCTCGTTCATTCGAGGACTCCTCTTCCTCTTCTACATCACTCACACTCACATCACTCCAAGAAGCCGCCATTGCTAAGCCTCTCTTAGACTCTTTCTTCTCATTAGCATGTTTGGTAGAGATAAACCCAATCCCGTTGCATTCATGGCATCGAATTAGCTTCTTCTTAGATTTATCCTTGCAATCTACCACTTCTTTTGGAGTGACATTCTTCTTGACTTCCTCTCTCTTAGAACATATGTTATTTAGAAATTTCTTGAAAGTTCTCACCATACTAGCCACATCATCTTCACTCTTCTCATTGGTTACCTTGAGTGCTATTCCTTTACCCTCAATCTTCGGCTTGAACCCAAGCTTATAAGTTTGTAGAGACCCAAGAAGCTCATCAACCCTTATAAGATTGACATTCTTGCTTTCTTCAATTGCGGTCACCTTTCCATTAAATCTCTTAAGCAAGGATCTCAAGATCTTCCAATTAATTCTCTCTTGTGGATATAGCTCTCCCAAAGTTTGATTTTGGTTGGTGATATTCAAGAGTCTAGTTTGGAAGTCTACTAACTTCTCATCCCCATTCATAACAAGACTTTCAAATTGAGAAGTAAGCATTTGTATTCTAGACCTTTGAACCGCCAACGTACCCTCATTGGTAGTTTGCAAAGTATCTCATACTTCCTTTGTCGATTCAAGGTTTTGGATGTAGATAAATTGAGTATTATATACACCTCCAAATATAGCATTCACCGCCCGATGATACCACTTATCATTATCAAAATCAATAGCAGTCCATTCAGCTCTAGGCTTCGCAATCATAGTGCCATCTTCAATCTTTTTGGTAGGTAACTCATAACCTTCCTCAACACTCATCCATGCTTTTTCATGAATGGATCTAATGTAGGCTCTCATCCTAATTTTCCAAAAGGAGTAGTTACCACTATTCAAAGTGGAGGTCTAGCACTAGAAGCACCTTCTGGCATCGAATCACCCATAGTAACAAAAATGGATTTTCACAAAACACAATACAAACACTATAAAAGGATCTTTCTAATTACTTCCAGACACCCGCTCTGATACCAAATGAAATTCCCTTAAACAATTATAATGTAAATATACCTAGAGAGGGGGGGGGGGGGGGGGGGTGGGGGGGTGTGTGTGTGTGTGTGAATAGCTATAGGCTTAAATTCTTCCAAACTCTTTTCTCAACATAACAATGATGTGCACACTTGGTGTGTCTAACAAATGGATTGCTTCAATCAACATAATTAGAGTTCAATATACAAGTGATGCAATCAATACAAGTTATGGAAGTAAAGAAACATAAAACAAAACTTAACACAAGTGTTTTTACGTGGTAAACCTCCGAAGAGGAAACGTCCACGGGTTGATACCACAACCACCGACAAATCGCAATTCACTATGACAAAAAAAAGATACACACTCAAAGGCAATCAACACATGATACACTCCTCAAGCTATCAACTCTTAATCTACCATCGGGCCTAGTGAGTCACTTTGCAACAACTTTCTAACCAAGACAAATAGCTTGCCTCTAGAAAGCCACTCCCTAACCTAGACTATCCATAAGTCTATAGGGAGATTTCCTTGCTCGGACTTACTTGAAGCCTAGCTTCTTGCCAAGACTTCCTTGCTTAGTTATTCCAAGCCCTTTGCTCTTAACTAAGACTTCCTTGCTTGGTTAACCGGACCACATGTCCTAACCAAGTCTTCATTGCTTAGATTTACTTAGAGTCTCACACTCTTTACCAAGACTTCCTTGCTCTATGTTGAAAAATCACTCAACAACAAGATACTTCATACGTTTTACAAGGCAAATGATCTAAATGATGCAAATGATGCAAAAACAATCAAATAGAGAAAGTAGATCACACAAACCCTATGAACATACAATTAGATAACTAGAATATGCTTTCAACACTCAATCACAAAGTTATCTAGAAATCCAAGCATGTGAATCAATAAGAACTAGTTTAGATTATTCAATATCATAATAAAAAATCCTAATTCTTAGATCATGAAACTAAACCTAGAAATCAACAATCAAGCTTATCATACAAGACATTTCTAGAGACAATTTCATGTGAATCAAGTTTAGCTTTCAAATATGTTCAATCAAAATCACAAAAAGTTATAATTTGAAAATCAACCAAACAAGTCTAAAATTGGAATCAAAATCATTCTAAACATATTTCATCAATCAAGTAATAAGATTCATCAAGTTGATCATAAGAAAAATGGAGCGAAGATGATTCACATACAAAAGATGAACCACGAACTGAAGATCAGATTGTTGCGAATAATCTGGACATCTTTTGACCTTAAAAATACTTGGGACTTGTTCCTCTCACCAAGACCAATGATATTAGTTTTTGAATCACTTAATCTGGAGTTGAAATGAGAGAGATATGACAAAAACAAAATTGGAAAAGTTGTGAGAGAGTTTACACGGGATTTGAAATATATAGGGAGGGAAAACACTTAGTGAGAAGCAAGGGCAAAACGGGAATTAAGCCACCACCACTCATGCTTCTAGTGGAAGCGCGTGGCCCCCACGGGGAGGTAGAGAGGTGTCATTCCTGTACGGGAATTAAGCCACCACCACTCATGCTTCTAGTGGAAGCGCGTGGCCCCCACAGGGAGGTAGAGAGGTGTCATTCCTGTGGTGGCCACACGCCTCCACAGGAGAGAGGGTGGTTGGCCCTTCGCCACCTCTCTTCTCATTCGCTCCCTTCGCGCACATCTCACGTTCTTTGACCGTTCTCTGGCCTCCGAACTCTGAATTTGAATCCACTTTTAGATTATGAACTGTAACTCAATTACACATGAGGAAGACTTTGAAACTTTGACCAAAGGTTATGAATTTGACTCGATACACGACGACGAAGACAATACATTGTAAGAGAACGTAAAGTAGCGTAACTTCCTCGTTTGAACTCGAAATCTAATGAGTGAGTAATTGAAATGACCGGAACTCAACAAGGAATCATATGAGTACATATTCAAGTTCAAAACAACAAAACCCAAATAAATAAACAAAAGATCACACAAGTATGCCATTTCCTAAAGATGGTCATAGAACATGCAATTCTACAATATTTGACAAATTGAGACTAATGTATGTGCATATTTCAATAAGTGTGTGAATGTGTTATTACCAAATGAGCACAACGATGCAGGGACACATATGAATGCAATGTATGTGTGTGTGTTTTGCTCAAAGATGCAAGGACACATATGTATGAATTGTGTGTGTGTGTGTGTTTGCGCTTACGCCTTGCAAGGGGAAGAAGTATCTTGATACCTTAGCATCCAAGTAAGCGCATTTCCTCTTGAAGATGATCTTTGCATGAGAAGTTGCTTTTCTCCTTTAAAGCTCCTTTCACCCAAGAAACACCTAAGCAACTAACCATTACAAATAAAGAGAGTTTTGCAATGGAATCAATCCAATACAAATCTAAAACCTTACAAAGATAAAGGCCAAGGAAATGTCGCTGTGAAGGACACTGCGACAAAGAGTTGTGAAATCTGATAAATCAATCAGGTCTTTTGTCATGGTTGTATTGTCTTTACGAAGACGACCGTGACAGAGAAGAGGAAAATCAAGAAATCAATCAGGTCCGGCGTCGCTGCCTACTTTCACTATGTGGTCAAACAACGACTACTCATGTAGATCTCTAATTCAAATGTCGAGGTGTAGATGTCGCTGTCTCTAAGACCATGAAAAAGATGAAAAATGACCGTGACAACCAGATCGACAACCGTATAATTGTCTGTCGTAGCCACTGTCGCTGTCTCCAAAATTGCAAAAACGTGACTGCGACATATGACACCTCCACATTTTTGGCAGTTACAGGACAGAATCTTAAGCCATATAAATAGTTGTCTTCTTAATTTGTTCAAGAGAGGCTTTTCCATACATTAAATTTTTAGATTTGAAGAGCAATTCTCTCCTCCATTTTTCCTTAACTTAACTTCATCCATCTTTAAACTTGAACTACCTATTCCATCCCAAAACTTAACACCAAATCTAGATTACTTTCGCCCAATCATTCCTCTCTTCCTATTCTCAACATTCCCTACCTTAGTCACTACCCATTAGACATCCATATATTTAGACACCTCCTTATCTACCACTATTTACACATGGAGCAACAAGGCAAGGAAGGATCAAGCATTAAAGAAGGTGGCCCAAGGGTGATTTCCTATTCTTTTACTTTCTTTTCCTTTATTGTAACTATGTGTAACTAAACCCCAATCTAGGAGATTGATGTGAGGAACATTTCAATTTGGGCATTTGTTTAAGCTATATTATATTTGAATCTCCTTTTATGTTCTATTCACTTGTTAATTAGATTTTATTCATTATGTGATTGATTTTGTATGCCACTAGTTGATTACAATCTTGTTAAGATAATTTGTGAAACAATTGATCTTGGATTGACACACTTGATTGGTTAGAGCACATAAGTGAATAAGATAGATAATTGGAGGATATATCAACCCTAATTATCTAGGCCTTGGTTTGTAATTAACCGATCCCACCTTTATCCCCTCTCTTTAATCGGTTAGGCATTTTGGTGGGAAATGTCTTGGTCATGTTTCGACGTCCATTTCACACTTAAGACTACAAACGGTTCATAATTGTGAGATTGGTTCATTAAAGTAGATTGATAAGTATTGCCCATCATCCATTTGCAACTCCATCATTTCCTTAGTATCCACTTAATTAATTAAATTCCATTATCTTATCTAGGTTGTTAAGCATTTTATTTTTCCTATCATTTTTGTCACATTTAGTTTACATGTTATGTTTGATGGTTTCTCAAACCATACACTATCCAAAAAACTATGATTTACTTTATTTCATTATAGATTAGTTAATTAATCCAACTATTAACTCCAATTCCCTGTGGAACAAATCCCTTGCTTACCGTTTTACTAATTTTTACATCCTAAGTGGATTTACAAGTGGTGAAACTTGGTTTTCAAAGTGAACAAATGGCCTCGTCATTCTGGTCATTTGAGTTACCAAAGGCCAAATTCGGACAAAACAATAGTTGCCATGTTTTAGTTGTCTCTTTGGAGATTTCAAAACCAATCCAAACGGTCATGAAATATTACGAATATATACCGTTGAAAAGGTATAGATGTCTACTTTCAATACCTTTTTACAAAAAGAGGTTTCGATATTTGTAGAAAGCGATATGGTCGTTTGAGTGAGCAAAGGTTAGATTTGAACAGTAACAAGACTGCCCAAACTCGTGGTGTAAGACCATGTGACCCAAGACCAATCCAAGAGAGGAAAAACGGACCTCTCTAGTGGTCACACATCGCGCTAATACCAACACACCATCAAGCAAGCACAGACGTTTCTGATTACATAACTAGAAACGAATTACACCACACTTAATTCTATCATGAAGTGCAAGTGTGGTTGTGAGTGAATGCACACAAGAATACAATGAGACATAAATGTAAGACAATTAAGAATACATGAATATGTGTGTGTGTGTGTGTGCACCTAATCTCTTCAAGAGTCATGTCAAGTGATATACCTTTCGCTCTTTCTTTTGAAGACACGGAGATGCTTTGAAGCTTGCCAACAAGAACCTAAGTTACCCATTACAAAATCATCCCCAATGTGGTTTGTCATGAAATAAGCCAATCATAAAATAGAGGTCCTTACAATCTCCCCTTTGGCTATTTCATGACAAAATCACCACTCACAAAAAAAGAAAACAAAGTTATTGGTCAACAAAGGTTCATTCTATTCTAAGTTTTCAATGTCTTCAATCTCTTCCTAGATCATCATACCTACACACAAAAGTAAGAAAGCACTTTCCAAGAACAAATGCATGTAAGGTGAACTAATATAAAAAGCATTTGCACAAAGTAATGCGACAAGTTAATGCAAATGCACTGCTCCCCCTAAATGGTTACTCTCTCTCAAGATTTCTCACCCAAAGCATATACAATACTCTCCCTATATTTCTCAAGACTTCTCCCACCTTTTTGTTATGAGATAGGCAAAGGAGCTCCCCATATTAGGTCGCTTTAGCAAAGAGAACTATTAGCATAAATACTTTGCATAATCATATACACAAATTTTATGCAACTTAAGTAATTGAGAGAGATTCAATGATTTTTATTATAAAGAAAATGTGTGAAATTGTTGCTTTGCATACAAGACATATAACATCAAAGTTCAATCAATGGCATTTAGTAAGCAAAAATCAAAAGGGTTTCCAAATAGTTCAAGCCAATTTGTACCATTTTGTCATAAGCAAGCAAGATATAGTATTTCAAAAATATTGTAAGTAAAGAGCAACTATATCAATTCTTAAAGGCAAACCAAGACATTGATATATATATATATATATATATATATATATAATCCCTTTTGATTTTCTGGATGAAACATCCACATGATAGTAACATTGTTTACACCTTTAAGAAGAGAGACTAGACTACATTGGATATAACATCCTTATTGATTGTAGTCTAGTCACTTGCTATCACACACATTGGCATTAAAACTTGAGCAATCAAAAATATCATGCATATCAATTCAAGCATGTCATAAAAAAAATTCTCATGTCATGGAGATAAATTATAAGTCATTCAAGTGTACTTGCCAAATAACTCTCCTAGTCCAAAAATGCATTGTTGAACCAAAATATGATATGGATTATAAGCAAAGCAATGGTGCACACTTATTATAAGAAAAATATCATAAGCTTAAATGTGCAAACAAGTATCTCAATCAATTTAATAAAGAAGCATAAAATTGATCAAATTTTTGCACATTATAAATCATGTAAGTTTGCTCTCTTTGCTTGAGCTCCCCTTATTGGGGTTAAATCCAACCAAGTCAATGGGAGACATAAGCCCCTATAAACCTACCAAATCCATTAGACCTAGTTGCATCTATGGGTGTCACATGGGCACAATGGCAAGCAGATTCATTCTTTCTAACCCACATAGGTTCCACTTTTTCATTTATAGTGGTCATAGATATGTTTCTAGGTTCCCTAGGTTCATGCAAACTTGCCCTAATTTTCAACCGTTTTTATTTCATGCTTTCTAACCTACACCACTTAATGTAATTAAAGCAATTTGATCTTAAATGACCAATCATACCACAAAAATGACAAGTAGGTACAAAAGAAGAGTTTATACCATTGCGTTAAGATCTCGTCGAGGCTTTGCCACGTTGATAAGGTTGTCTTTTGTAAGGATCTCCGTTTTATAATTGGCTTATTTCATGACAAACCATATTTGGGGATGATTTTATAATGGGTAACTTAGGTCCTCAATGGCAAGCTTCCAAGCATCTCCATGACTTCAAGAGCAAGAGCGAAAAGTAAATCACTTGACTTGCCTCTTGAAGAGATTTAGTTGCACACACAAACTTTAATATTGCATTTCTATGATTGCATTTGTGTTTCTCTTCATTGTGTGCAATAATGCTTTATCATCACACTCTTGCATTTTCACATCTTGTATATTTTTATGTGTCACATGTTTGGTGATTATTCATGATTTTATCTATTCACATGCATGTTATTTACTCACTTCACACTTGCACAAAATTCATATAGTTTAGGTGTGTTTGAGAGCCTGGGAAAAGAGATTTTGTCTCTTACCGTGGTGCAGGTTGCTCCCCATGCACCTGTCTATTCTACGGCACCGACAGCGGTAGAAACCAGGGTACCGCGGTTAGTGACCTTTCCTCCACAGTGGTCCCAACCGTGAAGCTTTCGGGGCTTCCATGCCGTGTGTACTGTGGTCAGGACACCTTGTCCGTACCGCGACATGCATGGCAGTTTGACAATTTTTTGTAACCTGTTTGCCAAAACGACGCCATTTCTCTTAGGGCTTCATATATATATCATTTCTCTTTCACTTGGCCAAATTAGAGCTTCAAGAACCCATTGTTAGAGAGAGATTAACTCCTAGAGAGAGAGAGAGAGAGAGAGAGAGAGAGAGAGAGAGAGCTCTAAGACTTGATTTTTACTCAACCAAACACGAACCCTATGTGCATCTAGCATCCTTCATGCATCATCTTCTCATGGGATTTCATGCTTTCATGTCTAGGTAAGTTAAACATGTCCTAGAACTTATTATTTCATTATTTGTTCATCTTGTCTTAAGGTTAGCAATTATTTTGTTGATTAATTGCATGGTTCTTTTGCTAAGCATGTCTTGAATATGTTTGTGTTCTTATTTGTTGGTTGAGATTGTTTGCATTGTGATAGCTAGCATTTAGGATTATTCTGGCCTCTAGCTAAGTCCCTATTTTTTGCATTTAGACATTGTTGATTATGACTCATTGATTGCATTCATTAATTGCATATTTATTGTCCTTGCCATATGGTGTGACAACTTGTGTTGATTTGGCTTTATTTGATGACTAGGTCTTTATGAACATTCATATAGACATTATGATATCTAGGATTGATTTTATTACCATCATTTAATCTCTAGATAAGCATTTAGTGTAGCCTAGCATTAATTGCATTTTGGTTATTGTCATATATTCACATAGGTTATTGATCTCTTTATTGAGAGTTAAGTCTTGTGACTATGAGTGTGTAGTGCACAACCATTTTGGTCTATAATCACTATAAAAGGCCTACGGGTAGTAGTGGTAGGTTAGTGACTAAGAATGGTGTGACTAAAGGTTAACCTAGGTTGTAAACATTATTACATATACTGGATTTGAGGACCGTGTGTGGCTAGTATAATAGCTCGTGAGTTTTTCCCATTTGTGGGTTTCACACTTAAATCAATCAATTGTGTTATTTATTGTTTTCCGCACTTTAATTACGTTGATTATATTTCATCGTATTGGGTTAATTTTTATAATATTGACTAATCCGAAAAGTTGGTAACTAATTGGATTAACAACCCATTCACCCCCCTAGGTTGTTTAGACACACGTTTATATATTTTTTCATCTTTGATGATGCACTTGTTGGCTTCTTCTTAGAGCTTGAGCCGATTGTTGGCATATTTATGGTCTAGCTTGTTGAGGTGGTTGAGCCGGTTGATCTTGCTTTCCTAGTTGAACATGCCTCGATTGAGATTGTCTCTTGTGGTCACCTCCTTTCTTGATAGTTGGCTTGTTGGAGAAGGTGGATGACCTCTCAAGGACTTGTCATTTCTTCTTGGATTGTCTAGGCTTTGGTTGAATTGCCAAGGCTTGTGTGGACTTTCTTTGAGTTGAAGGTTGCTTGGATGAAGCTTTGCTTTTGCCTTGAGCTTAAGGATGCTTGATCATGACCTTCTTTAAATCTTCAAGATACCTTGAAATTCCCTTAAGTAATAGTGTAAAATATACCTGGGGAGGGGGGGGAGGTGTGGGTGGGGAGGGGTGAATAGGTATAGGCCCAAATCTCTTCCAATATTAAAAATAATGCGGAATATAACAAAGAAAAATGCACACTTGATTAGATTTAACAAATGAATTGATTAAACTAATGCAAGAATAAATCAATATACAAGATATGCAATCAATGTAAGATATGGAAGATAAAGAAAAGTAAAGAAAAATTTGACACAAGGATTTTTACATGGTAAAATCTCAAAGATTAAACATCCACGGGTTGATACCACAACCACCGGAAAAGCAATCCATTGTATGAAAAAGACTTACACACTCAAACTATCAACACATGATATCCGCTCAAGCTATCATCTCCTAATCTACCCAATGGCTAGTGAACAACAAAGCCTACTTCCTATCTAAAATGTGTCCTACACCACTAGGAAGCAACTTTCTATCCAAGACGGTCACGTCTCTAGAAAGATTTCTTGCTTGTCTATCCGGATCCTCCCGACCCTAGACAAGTCTCCTTGCTTGACTATCCAAGTCCTCCCGACTCTAATCAAGACTTCTTTGCTCTATCCACAAAGCTTCACTCACTTTGCTAGAGATTTCAACCTTATACAAGGCAATGATCTAAGTGATGCAAATGATGCAAACACAATCAAATAAAGCTAGATGATCAATCAAGCTAAATGTACAAGCTTAGTGATAAACTAGAATTATGCTTTCAACACACAATCACAAATCTATCTAGAAATCAAAGCATGTGAATCAATAAGAACAAGATATGAATATTCAATATATCACACAAAAATCTTAATTCTTAGATGATGAAATTAAACCTAGAAAATGTCATTAGGCACAACATATATGATATTTCTAGAATCAATTTCAAGATAGGTCAAGTTTAGCAATGTATGTTCAATTGAAATCAAATGGCTAAAACTCAAACAAACACTCAATCATAAAACCCTAGCATATGTACTAGCATTATTCTCAACACATTTCATCAATCAAATAGAAAGAATAAAGAGATGATCAAAAGAAATTGAAAGAAGAACAAGTAACACATACAAAGTTGAACCACGTACTAAAATCAGACCACTGGGAAAAATGAAGAATTCAAATGCCTCTGGAAATGCTGGGAGTTTATAGCTCTCATTGAGACCAACATTTTTGACTTTTGGATCACTCGATTTTGAGTTGGTATGAAAAAGTTATGATCGAAATAAGAACACTAAAATCATAAATATTTCTGCAGAAATTTCCTTTCAAAAATTCTTCAAGTTATGTTTGGAGGGAAGGAAAATCATATTTGAATGATTCAAGGAGGGAACAAAAACGACCCAATCGGAGGCAGCCACATCACCCAACCCCGTGTGGGGCGCGTGGGCCACACGGGACCAGAGGGGGTGCTCTAGCCGTGGGTCCCACGGCCTCTACATGTGGTGGCCAATGCATGGCCTTTGGCCATGTAAACCTCTCGCGCGCTCCTCTCACGTTCTTCAGCCGTATTCGGGCATCCGAACTCCGATTTCAAATCTGTTTTCAGATTACGAATCGTGACTCCCTTACGCACAATGAAAACTATAAAAATTTGACAAATGGTTGAGAAATCATCTCGGAAAATGACGACGAAGTCAACTCAACTAATGAGAATGCAAAGTAGAGTAGCTACATCGTTTGGACTCGAAACCTTATGAATGAGTAACCGAAATGACCGGGACTCAATAAGGAATCAAATAAGAACATGTTCAAGTCCAAAATATAAGAAACACAAACATATAAACACAATGTCACACAAGTATGCCATATCTACGCCATAGTCATAAAACATGCAATTCTACAATGTTTGTCTATAAGAAACCAATGCATGTGCATACTTAAAAGTGTGTGAATGTGTTATACCAAATGTTTGCACTACGATGTAGGGACATACATGTATGAATTATGTGTGTGTGCGCTAACACCTTGCAAGAGGATAGAAGTCTAAGTATACCTTTAACGTTTTCACCTCTTGAAAACGATATTTGCACTAGACGTTGCTCTCCACCTTTGAAGCTTCTTTTCTTCCAAGACTATCCTAAGCAGCAACTATTACAAATATAGAGCATTTTGCAATGGAATCAAGCCAATACAAATCATGAACCTTACAATCTCCCCATTTGGCTATTCCATGGTAAAACCTCATCCTCACCATACAATGTTTCACTCCAATAAACTCAAGATGAGATCATACTCTCATCCTCACATTACAAAGAGATTCTTAGACTAAAAAGTCTTCATGAGTCTTCAAGAATTCCTCTTTGGTCTTCAAAGTACCTATGAGAGAAAATAGAAAACAAAACAAGAGATCTTCTACTAAAGAAGAATGGTGAGTTATTTATACCAAAAACAAATTTAGAAGACATCCCTTATCTCATACAAAAATGCATTATCTCAAGTGAAATAAATGTTCACAAATAAAGTACACCCTTTGTCTCCTTAAGATTTAAATCTCCCCAAGGACCGACCTTCCTTAACAATATCAAGAAAGAATTCTTTCTCCCCCTTAAGACAAGAATTCTCCCCATTAAGACAAAGTCTCCAATAAAGCACAAAGGAGCACAAGACTCACATATTTGGAACATTTTTCCACACAAGGTGTGAGGTATACAATTTTCTCCCCTATATCAAACATGGATTTCTCCATATTAAACAAAGTGAGGTATACAATTTCTCCCCCTTTTTGTCTAGGAATAGACAAAGGACACAAGAGATAAAGAACGAGATATTAAGCAAACAAATCGTATAGAAAGCGAAGTTGAATAAACTAAAGCTCCCCCTTAACATATGCTCCACATATTGTCACCAAGTAGATTTTTTCACAAGGGATTCACACATTCACACAATCAAGCAATAAGAGAAAATATTTCATCACTTTTCAAAGTCCAAGAGAGAATCATAGGATTTCATTAACCTCTCAAAAATATTTTCACATTGCTAATGAATCAAGCACATAAGCAAAATGTGTGTGTGTGAATGCTTCTCACATATATAATAGGAGTAATTGTGACATTAACATGCAAATAATTTCCACACCTATCAATCTAAAGCATTTCCAAAAATAGGTCAAACCGATATTCATCCGAGTTTTTGCTTTAAAAGAATAATTATCAACATTTGAGCGTGTGTGTGCATGTGGCTCGTTTTCCCGTTTCTATTTGTCAGCCCAAGCTTTTCACAATTCTCAACTATACACCAATAAGCCTTTTATTTTTCATATCTTTTAGGCTTAGAATCAAAGATTTTTTTTAATGATTCTTTTCAACATTTCTTTGATTTTTCTAACAAAAACATATACACCTCATGGCAGTTTTCACTTATCACAATAGCGTAGCCCTTTCCTACATTGGGTGGCTTCACAATCAATGTGTGTAGCCCTTTCCATGAGGGTGCTCATTGAATACTATGTAATGTCGAAGCAAAATGGATACATACCAAAAGTCATCTACCATGTACTAAACAATAGGCTTCTAGATGCATCCATAATCTACACATATTCAACCACATATACTCAAAAACTAAAACATATAAGAGAAGCATTAGTGCACTTTTTAAAGATAAGATTTTTCAAGCTCAAGTGCATGATCTAGAAGCAATAAAAGATATTTGTTAAAGATCATTACTTCTCAAGTGAGTAGCTCTCAAAGATAATGATATTCAATTAAGTTTTGCTCATCAAGCCACTCACAATCACACAAGGACATTAATCAACACAAATCATGTCAATGGACATTCTAAGAGTTTTAAACTTCTCTTTGTCTAAGGGCTTGGTGAACAAGTCCACAAGTTGATTTTTAGTAGGTATATGCTCTAGAGTAACAATAAAATGTTCAACTAGGTCTTTAATGAAATGATGCCTAATGTCTATGTGCTTTGTGCGGGAGTGTTGAATCGAATTTTTAGAGATATTAATGGCACTTAAGTTATCATAATAAAGTGTCATTTTTGCTTGTTCTATCTCATAATCCTTAAAGATTTGTTTCATCCAAAGTAATTGTGTGCATGCACTTTCGGCCGCAATATACTCGGCTTTGGAAGAAGAAAGGGAAACAGAATTTTGTTTCTTACTCAACCAAGAAACTAAGTTATTCCCAACATAAAAGCAACCGCTTGATGTGCTTTTACGGTTATCTATGTTTCTCGCCCAATCCGCATCACAATAGCCTACAAGGATATCATTGGTATCAAATGAATAGAATAGACCAAGACTATGAGTTCCTTTAATGTACCTAATGATCCTCTTGACGGCTTTTAAATGAGATTCCTTGGGATTGGCTTGGAATCTAGCACACAATCCTACACTTAAGCAAATGTCAGGTCTACTAGCCATTAGGTAAAGTAGACTACCTATCATGCTTCTATAAAGGCTTTGGTTAACACTTTTCCCTTTTTCATCTTTGTCAAGTCTTAAAGTGGTGCTCATAGGAGTTTTAAAATCTTTTCCATTTTCTAGGCCAAATCTCTTAACAAGATTTTTAGCATATTTAGATTGGTTCAACATTATACCTATGCTAGTTTGCTTTACTTCCATTCCTAGAAAATAATTCAACTTACCCACCATGCTTATTTCAAATTCACTTGACATAACACTTACAAATTCATCAACCTTGGTTTTATTAGTAGACATAAAAACAATGTCATCAACATATATTTGTGCAACAAAAATATCATGATCATGATGTTTGATAAACAAAGTTCTATCAATGTCATCTCTCCTATATTGGTTGTTAATAAGGTATTGAGTCAACCTTTCATACCAAGCTCTTGGAGCTTGTTTAAGGCCATAGAGAGCCTTTTTCAATTTAAACACATGATTAGGAGAGTGTGGGTCTACAAAACCCTTAGGTTGTTCAACATACACTTCTTCTTGAAGGTATCCATTAAGGAAAGCACTTTTGACATCCATTTGAAACAATTTAAACTTTTTAATGCATGCAATGGACAACAAAAGTCTAATGGACTCGAGACGAGCAACCGAGGCAAACGTCTCATCAAAGTCTACACCCTCCACTTGAGTGTAACCTTGAGCCACTAGTCTAGCTTTATTCCTCACAATCTTGCCACTTTCATCGGTCTTATTCCTATAAACCCATTTAGTGCCAATTACATTTATATCTTTAGGTCTAGGAACCAAGGACCACACTTCATTCCTCTCAAATTGATTAAGTTCATCTTGCATAGCCCCAACCCAATATTCATCAACAATTGCTTCATTAATATTTTTGGGTTCAATTTGAGAAGTGTAGCAAGCAAATTTGGTTAGCAATTTGATTTCTAGTTCTAACCCCTTCATTCAAATCACCTATGATGTCTTATTGATAGAGTAAGTTTCTAAGTCTAGGGTGAGAAAGTTCAACAACTTGGTCATTTTGTTGATTATCATTTAAAGCATTTTCCAACTCTTGATTTTCAACTTCAACACGACTATCATTTTCATCATCTTGACTAGAAACACTACTAGCCACATCAATAGATGTTTTAATGTCATTCAACATGTTATCTTTAGATTCATTGACACCATTTTCATCACATAAATTTAACATGCTTAGATCATCTATCTTCACATTGATAGACTCCATAATAGTTTTAGTAGTCAAGTTAAAGACTCTATAAGCACGACTATTGATAGCATACCCAAGAAAGAGACAAACATCACTTTTAGCATCAAACTTTCCTAAGTGATCTCTATCATTCAAAATATAACATTTACTCCCAAAAGTGTGGAAGTAACTCACATTGGGCTTCTTGCCCTTCCATAGCTCATAGGACGTTTGTTTTGTGTCGGGCCTCTTAAAAACACGATTAGACACATAACAAGCAGTATTGACCGCCTCGGCCCATAGGTTTCTAGGGACTTTCTTGCTATTGAGCATGACTCTAGCCATCTCTTGTAAGACTCGGTTTTTCCTCTCAACAACACCATTTTGTTGAGGAGTTTTAGGTGCGGAGAACTCATGAGAAATCCCTAAACCATCACAAAACTCATTAAATTTAGCATTTTCAAATTCCGTCCCATGATCACTCCTAATGCGACATATTTTCTTGATATCAAGACCTTTTTCATTTTAAACTTGATTATAAAACTTTTTAAAGTAATCAAAAGCCTCGGTCTTGTTTCTAAGAAAATAAACCTAAGTAAACGTAGAGAAATCATCAACGCATACAAAAATGCACCTTTTGCCATTGATGCTCTCGGTTTGAATTGGCCCCATTAGGTCCATGTGCACAAGTTCTAAAGGTCTCTTGGTAGCTATGTAAGAATTCTTCTTATGAGACACTTTGGTTTGCTTACCTAATTGGCAAGGTTCACAAACCACCTCAAGCTTTTTACCAAGATTAGGAAGACCTCTAACAATGCCATGTTTTTCAAGTTTTTTCAAGTCTTTAAAATTCATGTGACCCAAACGTTGATGCCACAAATCAAGCTTGTTGCACTCATGTGCCATGTTGCAAGTTAGAGGATCTATCTCAAGACAATAGCAATTGTCTATAGACCTTTTGACTCTTAGGACAACATTGCCCTTTTTATCAATTATAGTGCATACATCTTTGTTAAAACTAACTTTTTAAAAAATTTCACACAAGTGAGTAATACTTATCAAGTTAGCTTGTAACCCATCAACATACAAAGTATTGCGAAGTTTAGGCACTCCGAGGATACAAATTGTTCCCTTGCCAAGAACTTGCTTTTTGGTACCATCACCAAAAGTGACCCAACCTCCATCCTTTAAAACAGGATTCTTAAAGAACTCTTTGTTTTCAGTCATGTTCCTAGAGCAACCGCTATCTAGGTACCAAGAATAGGAGGAGTTGGCCCTTAAAGCATATTGTGCAACATGACATTTAGATGTGTCTTTTATAACCCACACATTTTTCACAACATGCCTCTCACTCTTACCTCTAACATGCTTTGACTCAATGTTAGGCTTTTTAACATGCACCTTGACCTCATTGGTCACATTTTCAAAAATATCAAACAAAGCATTATCAACTTTTTTATGCACAGTAGAGTGAGGCACAACACAATATTTAGCAAGCAAGTCATCAACAACATTCTTCACAACATGCTTTTCCAAGGTCTTCCTAGGTCTATTTCTATATCCATACATGGATGATTGCCTAGGTCCATTCAAAGACATATCATGAAAATCATTATCAAGTTTGCTTTTGCTTCCAACTCATTTGGACTTATCATAATTTTTCCTCTTTGATGTGTAACCCTTGATGCTCAACCTCTTGCATTTGAGGTTGTTGCTCCTTGATGTTTATGTTGTTGAGTTCTTCCATTGAACATCCTTGTTGATGAAGAGGTACCTCCGGTAGCTTTCATAGTTTTACCTTGAGTGAGTGTACTTACATTTATTTCAATGCTTGCTTTGACAAAAGTAGATTTGTTAGTAGAAGGAGTTTCCTTCTCATTTATATAACCCAAACCTCTTTTATCACTAGGATGCTTTCCACTTTTAATGAGGGTTTCAATTTTTTTAGAGCTAGATGACATCTTGCTAATCATCCTATTAGCCTTATCAAGTTTCTCACTAAGCACCCTAATTTTAATGACATATTTTTCTGCGATGTCATCACTAAACATAATATCTTTTCGAGATTTATTTAGTCATTGTTCATACTTTTTCTCTTGAGCTAAGTGCTCATCAATTTTGGCTTTAAGTATGTTTTCTAGCATTTTAGCACTAACAAGAGAAATATCCCTTTGCTCAATTTCTTGCTTCAAGATGCTAAGTCTATCATTGTTATCTTTTAGATTGAATTCTAGACTTAAGATCTTATCTTTAAGTTCATTGAATTCCTTTGAGCCAAGACCATGATTCTCTAGCTTCTTGTTGTGGGACATATTGACTTTAGATAAACACTCATTTTCAAAAGTAAGATCATTGATCTTTTCTCATCTAAGTCAATATGTTCAACAAAAGAAGCCACATAGGAACACACTTCCTTAATCATGATTATCACAAACAAAACACAAACACTACAAAGAAAGGATCTATCTAAGTGCGTCTAGACACCCGCTCCAATACCAAATGAAATTCCCTTAAGTAATATTGTAAAATACACCTAAAGTGGGTGGTGAATAGGTATAGGCCCAAATCTCTTCCAATATTAAAAATAATGCGGAATATAACAAAAACAAATGCACACTTGATTAGATTTAACAAATGAATTGATTAAACTAATGCAAGAGTAAATCAATATACAAGATATGCAATCAATGTAAGATATGGAAGATAAAGAAAAGTAAAGCAAAATTTGACACAAGGATTTTTACGTTGTAAAACCTCAAAGAGGAAACATCCACGGGTTGATACCACAACCATCGGAAAAGCAATCCACTATATGAAAAAGACTTACACACTCAAGCTATCAACACATGATATCCGCTCAAGCTATCACCTCATAGTCTACCCAATGGCTAGTGAACAACAAAACCTACTTCCTATCCAAGATGTGTCCTACACCTCTAGGAAGCAACTTCCTATCCAAGACGCTCACATCTCTAGAAAGATTTCTTGCTTGTCTATCCGGATCCTCCCGACCCTAGACAAGTCTCCTTGCTTGACTATCCAAGTCCTCCCGACTCTAATCAAGACTTCTTTGCTCTATCCACAAAGCTTCACTCACTTTGCTAGAGACTTCAACCTTATACAAGGCAATGATCTAAGTGATGCAAATGATGCAAACACAATCAAATAAAGCTAGATGATCAATCAAGCTAAATGTACATGATTAGTGATAAACTAGAATTATGCTTTCAACACACAATCACAAATCTATCTAGAAATCAAAGCATGTGAATCAATAAGAACAAGATATGAATATTCAATATATCACACAAAAATCTTAGTTCTTAGATGATGAAATTAAACCTAGAAAATGTCATTAGGCACAACATATATGATATTTCTAGAATCAATTTCAAGATAGGTCAAGTTTAGCAATATATGTTCAATTGAAATCAAATGACTAAAACTCAAAAAAACACTCAATCATAAAACCCTAGCATATGCACTAGCATTCTTCTCAACACATTTCATCAATCAAATAGAAAGAATAAAAGAGATGATCAAAAGAAATTGAAAGAAGAACAAGTAACACATACAAAGTTGAACTATGTACTAAAATCAGACTACTGGGAAAAATGACGAAGTCAAATGCCTCTGGAAATGCTTGCAGTTTATAGCTCTCATTGAGACCAACATTTTTGGCTTTTGGATCACTCGATTTTGAGTTGGTATGAAAAAGTTATGATCGAAATAAGAACACTAAAATCATGAAGATTTCTGTAGAAATTTCCTTTCAAAAATTCTTCAAGTTATGTTTGGAGGGAAGGAAAATCATATTTCAATGATTCAAGGAGGGAACAAAAACGACCTAATCGAAGGTGGCCACATCACCCAACCCCGTGTGGGGCGCGTGGGCCATATGGGACCAGAGGGGTGCTCTGGCCGTGGGTCCCACGACCTCTACACATGGTGGCCAATGCATGGCCTTTGGCCATGCAAACTTCTCGCGTGCTCCTCTCACGTTCTTCAGCCGTATTCGGGCATCCGAACTCTGATTTTGAATCCGTTTTCAGATTACGAATTGTGACTCCCTCACGCAAAACAAAGACTACAAAACTTTGACAAATGGTTGAGAAATCATCTCAAAAAATGATGACGAAGTCAACTCAACGAATGAGAATGCAAATTAGCATAGCTACATGGTTTGGACTTGAAACCTTATGAATGAGTAACCGAAATGACCGAGACTCAATAAGGAATCAAATAAAAACATGTTCAAGTCCAAAATACAAGAAACACAAACATATAAGCACAATGTCACCCAAGTATGCCATATCTACGCGATAGTCATAAAACATGCAATTCTACAATGTTTGTTTATAAGAAACCAATGCATGTGCATACTTAAAAGTGTGTGAATGTTTTATACCAAATGTTTGCACTACGATACAGGGACACACATGTATGAATTATGTGTGTGTGTGCTAACGCCTTGCAAGAGGATAGAAGTCTAAGTATACCTTTGACGCTTTCACCTCTTGAAGACAATATTTACACTAGACGTTGCTCTCCACCTTTGAAGCTTCTTTTCTTCCAAGACTATCCTAAGCAACAACTATTACAATTATAGAGCATTTTGCAATGGAATCAATCCAATACAAATCATGAACCTTACATACCTCATCTTTCTATCCTTGACAATCTTTAAAGAATTATCTTTATTGGCAAGCTCGTCTTTCACAGCCTTCATTCGTAGGTGGCAATCTTCAATCTCTTTCTCATATTTGGACACATCAATCATGTCCCTGTTCAAGGAGTTATCAATGGGAGACTTTTTCTCCATGGTCTTCATTGTAGAGGTAAGAGAGGAGATTTCTACCATTTGTTCAAACATGATCTCTCTATCCTTATGAAGTGGGTTTTGACAATTTTGCTTCCTTTCTTCAAGAGTACGGATCTTTTCTTTTGAGGAAATCTTCCACTTTCTCAATTTCACATTGTCTTTGGAGAGTTATTGATTTTTCATTAACACTTTGAGAAAGATCACTTGATACTCATATGATTCTTCATCATGGGCTTAAATATTGGATAAGGTGGAAGCCACATTATCTGAACATGTGCTCATAGAACCACTAAGGGTTAGAGCATCCTCAACCTTGATGGAGATTCTATCAATCTAATCTCACAAGGTTCCCTCTCTATTATCACCAATGAACAACGGTGATCTTGAGTTCAAGTTACCATATAACATCTCAATGCCACTCATAGTGTTTAATGAATGAGATGAATGCGATGATCAAAATGAACACAAATGCAAAACACAAAAAAATAGAAAGGATCTTCTATGTATGTCTAGGAACCCGCTCTGATACCAATTAAAAATACATGAGGTGTGTCTAATATAACATTCGGGGGGTTGAATGGGTTGTTAATTGATTATTACCTAGTCAATATTAAAATAAAACCCAATTCAAACATAAAACAAAAATCAAATAAAGTGCAAAAAGTAAAGAACACTTGATTTTTACGTGGAAACCCTCCGAGTGGGAAAAACCACATGAGTAGCTACACTAGCCACTTGAGCCATAAAAATCCACTATATGAAAAGAAAATTACACCCTCAAGTGATACACGGACTCTCACTCTCAATAACCTCAGGCTATTAACACTTCCACTCACGACTCTTGGTTCAATCACTAGTGATATACCTTTATCCACTACTCTTGGCGTGAGCACCTCCTAATCTACCCCTCAGGCCTTTTATAATGGGACTTTGTAATGCTTGCCAACCAACCCTTGGTTGCAAGACTTCACTTACTTGTGCAATTACCCCATGTAGCCACGAGACTTTGACTCAACGAAGAGTATTAAAAGTCTAAGTGAATATGTGACAATATTCAAAATGCAATAATATGTAAGACCACACACTAAATGCCTAATTAGATGTTATAATGCAATTTAACAACCTATTTATCAAACAATGCCTACATGCCCATACATGCGAACTCAATTAGATGTGTAGAGATTTTCTAACAACCTAATTGTCAATCAAACAACCATGAACATTTAAGAGAGCTTGACTAGATAAATAAACATAAATCTATTCAAATAAACAGGAGGACTCAATGACTATGACGTTTTAGTAATCAAAAATTTCACAAGAATATTCAAGGTTTAGCTATTTAGGCATAAATGACCTAATGATACAAACTATCACAAACAAACTCAATCATGCAATTAAGACTCATAAATATATACAATAAGAGAAGTCATAGTATTTAATCATGCAATAAATACTAATTCTAGAGTAAAAAGAACAATAAATGAGATTCAATGAAGTTCTAACTTACCTAGTAATGAAACCAAGAAGACCCATGCTCAAATGATGATTAATGATGTTAGATGCAGATGGGTTTGGGGTTTGGAGAGTCAATGAAGCTTTCTCTCTCTAGAACCACTCAATCTATCTCTCTAGTGTTTCAATTTCGTGGTCTTGGGTTCTTAAAACAAATGGGGAAGAAAATGGGGTTTATATATAAGCCCTATATGAAACTATGACGTTTTAGAAAAGTTAAAAAATATTTTTGGGCAAATGCATAGTTCCAGAGTGTGCACGAACCGCGTACCTACTACGCACACTTTTTGGAATGAAGTTTTACGCATTTGTGTCGTACCAAACCGCGCATGAACTGCGCATAGGCACGACAGCGCATCATCTCGATATTCGAGCACCTCAAAACATGACCAAACGACATCGAAACTTATCGTATAATATACCATTGGAAATGTATGGATGTCTAAACTCTACTCCATTTTATAGAATGAGTTCTTGATATCTATAGAAAGAGTTATGGTCATTTGAGTTACCAATGGTCAGATTCGACAAAACCAGAGTTGCCCTATTTTAGTGGTGTCTTTGGAGATTTCAAAACCAATCCAAAAGGTCATGAAATATTACGAATAATATATTTTTGGAAAGGTATGGATGTCTACATTCTATGCCTTTTTACGAAAAGAGGTTTCGATATTTGTAGAAAGCGATATGGTCATTTGAGTGAGAAAAGGTTAGATTTGAACAGTAACAAGATTGCCCAAACTTGTGGTATAAGACCGTATGACCCAAGACCAATCCAAGAGAGGAAAAAGGGACCTCTCTAGTGGTCACATATCATGCTAAGACTAACACACCATCATGCAAACGCGGACGTTTCCGATCACATAACTAGAAACGAATTACACCACACTTAAGTCTATTATGAAGTGCAAGTGTGGTTGTGAGTGAATGCACACAAGAATACAATGACAAATAAATGCAAGACAATTAAGAATGCATGAATGTGTGTGTGTGTGTGTGTGCGCATAAATCTCTTCAAGAGTCATGTCAGGTGATATACCTTTCGCTCTTGTTTTTAAAGACACGGAGATGGAAGCTTGCTAACAAGAACCTAAGCTATTCATTACAAAATCATCCCAGTGTGGTTTGTCATGAAATAAGTCAATCATAAAATAGAGGTCCTTATAGGTTCGAATCCTTCTCTTTCCGTATCTTCACCCAATTCACCAATGCTTCAGACCTTTCTTTGAGATAGATTCTCAATTCCTAATTTCATTGATACAGAAAATACAGCAAAAAAAAAAAAAAAAAAAAAGAACAGTCAAAGGATAAAAATCTGCCTACTGATCTATGATACATGAAAGGGAGAAAAATACATATATCTTGTTCAAATTCCTTATCTTGTGTCCCTTTACTTAACTTTATTGAAAGAAGGGCCAACTTGATCCCTTTCCTTAGGGATCCCAAATGAGGTAACCCTAAGAGAGCCATTGACTCCAACTACCGTCCATGTACAATCCATACTAGATCTGACCAATCGCCCATCCTACCTCTTCTATATTCTTGACAACCCATCATTGTCTCAGTAGAGTCTTTCAGTGGCATGTTTCGGTCCTCTTCCCCATTACTTAGAAAAAGTGAGCCACCGGTTCATGTACAAGATACTATTATTACCACCTGGACAATCAGACATCCAACCTGTAATCGCAACGACACAATTGCAAAGCAGAGCTCTACCAATTAAGTCAAAATTTCAAATGAAAATTGATCGCTTTTTTTTTTATTCCCGAGGAAGTACATATTTTACCCGAATCTTTTTACGTAATGGTACAGAATATTAGTATTAATGGAGTAGATACCCAATCACTTTAAATAGAAGAAGCCAAGTGGGCGGATTGGTCAAACTGGAGAAAAAAGTGATTGAACTAATATTTTTTTTCTAGGGATATCCATTTTCCTGGGGAGGTGGATTAGATATCCTGACACAGTGGCATCTTGATACTGCAGAATATGGGACAAAAAGAACTTAAGGAATCCACCAGGGAATCAAAAAAATTGAAAAAATGGATCTATGTCTAATGGATCACACCTACCAAGAACAAGTATTTTGTTTTGGTTCGACCCGTAGTCACATATGAAATAACAAATGGTATAAATTTAGCAACACTCTTCCCCCTGGATCTACTGCGGGAAAGGGATAATATGCACCTTCGAGTTGTCAATTATAACCTTTATGGAAATAGCAAACCCTTTCGGGGGATTTCTAACACAAGTATTCAATTAGTTTGAATTTGTTTAGTTTTGAATTGTCACCAAGACAAAAAAAGTCTTCCGTTGAAGAGGTTTGTGCTTCATTTGTTGAAGTAATTACAAATGATATGATTCGAGATTTCCTAAGAATTGACTTAGTGCACTCCCATATTTCATACATCAAAAAAAAGGCATGCTCCGTCAAGTTCATGATTGATCTCTGATAATGGTCCAAATCGCACCAATATAAATCTGTTTTACTCCATTTATTTCAAGGCAAGGGTTCAACAATCACTTAGCCAAAATCAAGGAACTATTCATACATTGTTAAAAAACCTCTTTGACACCTATGAAAACGGGATTTGTAGATTTCACACATCTAATTGAATTGGGAAAATATGATAATCTCTGTCATCAATTATTAAAAAGCAATCCGTCAGATTCTCATTTTAATTACTTGATCTTCAATTTCGAGTCTGAAGTCAATAATGGAAATTGGAGAGAAAAGAAACCCCATATTACATAAAATTTTCTATTGAATGGTACCTAGTTATACATCGACCAGCAAGAAGAAAAGAAGAACAAAATTTTCTAGCATTGCATTTTGTTATCGATTGAAATTGCTATGCTATGTCAGAAGAAAGATAGCTATGCTGATTTGGTAGATTCTAAAAGTACTCTCTGTACTATATATATTGGCGATCTCACAAAGATTACAATTTAGTGAATTTCCATTTACTGATCTTATCTTTTACGGAATCGATCCCTCTTTGACTGTACAAGAATATGTGGAGCGGAACATGTTTAGAAGCACAAGAGAACGTTCTTTTGCTGATATTATTACCAGTATTCGATATTGGGTCATTCATAGGATTACTATACTTTCCCTATTCATTGCGGATTGGTTATTCGTGAGCACGGGTTTAGCTTACAATGTGTTTGAAAGCCCTTGTCCAAACAAGTATTTTACAAAGAGCCACCAAGGAATTCCATTAATAATCGGCCCTTTTGATTCTTTGGAACAACACAATGAATTTAGTAGATCTTTTTAGGAGGACCCAATGACCATAAATCGAACCTCTCCAATTTTTGTTGGCTACTCACGAACTAGATGTACCTATCATTTTTTTTAGGGTCAATATCAGCAATGCAGTTCATCCAATGATAAACCTAATTTGAATTAGAGAGCTATGACACAATCAAACCTGAACGAAAAAATGTTGAATTGAATCGTACTAGCATCTGCTGGGGGTTATTACTCATTTTTGTACTTGCTATTTTATTTTCCATTTATTTCTTAAATTAAGAGAATAAAAGAGAATAGTAGAAAAAAAATAGTAGGAATTCTCTTATCATAGTCGGAAGGATCGAGTATGGAATTCTGTGGAAAGACGTATTCGATGAAATTCGTATGTACGGCTTAGAGGGATATCTTTCATATCTTTCGGGATCCACTGTACAATATGGGATCAAAAAGCCAAAATAAATTATTTTAGCCCTTATATAAAGAAAACTGATTCTTGAACCCCTTTCATGCTCATGTCATGTCGAGGTGCTACAAAAGAAAAAACTGCAAAATCTGATCCAATTTATCATAATTGATTAGTTAACATGTTGGTTAACCGTATTCTGAAACACAAAAAAAAAAAAAAAAAAAAAAAAAATCATTGGCTTATCAAATTATCTATCGAGACTTGAAAAGGATTCAACAAAAGACCGAAAAAAGAGATATTGATGTATTTTTTTATTGGATTTGGATCCGTCGGGACTGATGGGGCTCGAATCTGCAGCTTCCACCTTGACAAGGCGGTGCTCTAACCAATTGAACTACAATCCAGAAGAAATAAAACGCACAACATCCGTATTTTATGATTTTATTCAAACCATTTCGATTTCGATTAATTGTGCCTTGTTGTAACAGAGACGTGAGTGATATCCACATGAAAATACACTTTAGTGAAAGAAGATGAGGAAAACGACCTGATGACTTCGAAAGAATTGAATGAGGAGTCGTATGAGGTGAAAATCTCATGTACGGTTCTGTTGAGTGGCAGTAAAGGAGACTTATCGGTCAACTTTTCCAATATCACCCCTAAAAAACCAAACTCTGCCTTATGGGATTGAAATCACCACTTATATACCTGGTATTAGTCATAATTCACAAGAACATTTTGTAGTCTTAGTATGAGGGGGGAGGGTTAAAAATTTACCCAAAGTGAGATATCACATTGTTCGAGGAACCCTAGATGTTGTCAGAGTATTTTAATTAGATTGACAAATTGATATTTTTCAATTGTTCATATCGAAACTAAGTGAATATTGAATTCCCACCTTATTCCTAGTTTATGTAATATTCAAATAATTTATATATGAATGTTTGTATTTTATTTGCTAACTAAAAAATAATAGTGATTTATTTCTTTTGATAAGTCAGAATGAATCATTTTTAAAATTTAGGGCATGCTCATTAAAATTTTAAAAATGCATTATTGTTTTGTTTTTGAAATTTAAAAAAAAAAAAAAAAAATTGAAAACGCTTTCGTCAGTCATGTTTTTGAAAGACAACAAGAAAAATAGAAAATAAGTCTTTTATTTTTACTTATGAAAAACAGGAAACGACATTTTTAATGTTTTCACTGGTTTGTACTTTTGTTTTCTATTTATACGTACGAGTACGTAATTGACATATGAAACCAAATAATGGATTGTATTCTTTTTTTTTTATTAATAATAAATATATTTTTCACAAGGTAAATAAATTACATTTTTTATAACAATTAAAAAAAAAACTTAAAAAGACATAAATCAAATTTAACTTAATTTATATTGATTTATTAATTATATATATATGTATATTCTTATATTTTTATTAATAAAATCAATCTAAATCAATTTAATTACACAATTACTCTTATAATATTTTCAAAACAATGACATTGAATGCATATTATATTATTTTTTTAATTAAAAAATAATTATGATATGTATTAATTGTTTTGAACATATTATAAGAGTAAAGTGTATAATATTAGTACTTAAAATATATAGGGATAAAATCCCCTCTATAGTTTCCCATATTCTATGTTTCCACGATCTAGTTTTATTAAAGAGCAAAATTTCTCCCATAGTTTACTATATTCCTTATTATCCCCCTATAATTTCATTAATGGTTAAAAATACCCCTATACTTTTCCACATTCCTCGTTTTCCCTAGTTAAACATTCTGTTATAAATTTTAAATGTGTAAGGGTAAAAAAATAACTTCATAAAAACTTAAATTTATATTATTAAACTAATTATTAAAATAATAAATTACTATATTAAAAAAATTTAATCATTTTTTTTCCTTCATCTTAATTCAAGAAATTTCCTCTATTCTTTCCCATATCTCTTCTTCCCCCTTTGTCCTGTTTCTTTGTCGCTAGCAAGGAGAGTCGATATCTTCCTCTAAGAGGATAACTCATGTATCTCTCTTCTCTCATTCCCTATTCTCTCTATATCTTCTTTCTCTCCCATTTTTCGTTATGATCAAGCGCTTATCTCCTCCATTGAGAGGAGATCGATGCTTGTTATGGTTATTTCTAAATAGACTATTCATGGTGGTGATTTTTGTGCTCGTGGGTGCATGGGTGTGGCTATGGGTGTATAGGTGTGGTTGTGGGTGTAGTTGTTGGCAGGGATGTCAAAAATAAAACCCAACCTCGTGGGGACTAGCCCTACCCTACCCTAACGAGACGGGGTTTTATCAGAATAAATGGGGTCAGGGTGGGTTAGGGGCTGAGTCCTACGTCCTATTTCTAAAATGGGGCGGGGTTGTGGTTTGTTATCCTTACAGCGATCCCGCCTCGACCCAACTTATTATGTATTTTTTAATAATATTAATATATCATAAATAAAAAATAAAGATATATAGTTTATTTTTTTAATTAAATAAATAATTGTTAACCGCTTAAAACGGCAGGGGTCCAAAGAAGAATTTTCCATTCTTGCCAAGACCACATAAAGTAGAGGAATACTACAAGGAGTATCCGGCTACCTCAGGAAGAAGCCAGGATCGGTATACCCATGCACGTCACCTGTGAATCAGGATCGGGATCGGGGTCACCCAGATCCCTAGGTACCAGGAAACATTGAAGTCGAGGTCTAGAAGATCCCGCTACCACACCATACCGATTCCCTGATACCTAAGGAGTACCAGTACCGCGGGCCAACAATGCATAATACCCTGGTATCACAATTCCCTCCTAGAACCGGTCTACCAGGCAGTAGGGATCATGGTAACAAAAGAGTTTTTGATACGTCAAAAAAGAAGGCAATCAAGGAAGAAATGACCGATATACCAAGGGATCAAAGCCACTTTACAAAAAGAGCAACATGCAATAACATCTGAATACAAGGAAAGTTGACCTTTTTCCTGCCACTTGTAAACTCCATTTAAAATGGGGTTGGTCAACTCTATCAATATCGCCAAGAAGGGAAACAAATCACTTGATTTTGGGATTATTCCCACGCCTAAATGAAGCCACCATCAACGTCCCATTGATTGCTAAATTGATTGACTGAATTAACGGAGTGGACAATAAGAAAATGGACCTATAAATGTTACAAGACCCTCAAAAGAGAGGGGATTGGATTTTTTCCACTTATCGACTAGCACGAGTACGCCATTGCCTATTTTGTCAGAACATCATACCTAAACCCCCATAAACCTTCATTGTATCAATGAAACTGTGTATTATCTATCAATAAAAAAGTACTATTCTTTTATCTTGATAATACATATATTGTGTTAATTGGAATTTCACCCCTCTGATATTTTGCTGTTAACAATAATATATATTTTATTAGTAACGTTAAGATATACATAATTAACATTAATTTATTAGATATCCACTGTAAACCTAAGTTTAAGAACATTTTAGACCTAATATATATATATATATATATATATTAATATGAGTGTGAAGCAATTTGTAACTCTTTTGTGGTTTACAAAATTTACTTTTTCGATTGTTTCTGGTTAATTACTTTCATGGATTTTATTCTATAGTCCATTATGAACATTTAAATTTTATTTTGTGTATTGGTATGAGTTTATTCAACATATAAGTATTTATTATTAAAAATAATTATTAAATATATAGAAATCGGCAATATCCATATTTAAAAAAACAAATTTGGGGTGGGGTATGGTAGGGCGGGGCGGGGGTAAGGCCACCTCCTCCCGCCCCGGAAATTCCCCACCTTGAACCCAATCTTCAATAGTTGGGGTTGGGCCAAGTAATATTTTCAAGTCGGGATCGAGATTTGTAATCCCTGCCTCGAACCCACCCCATTAACCTCCCTAGTTTTCGGTGGGTATGATTAAGGGTTTTGGTGGTTTTTTTGACGGTATGGGTATGGTTTTGAAGCTTTCCTATTAGGTTTGTGTTTGACACTTTTTTTTTTTTAATTTCTATTTTTTTTGTTATATTTTTTTTATTGATGGTGGTGTTAGGTTTTAGTTTATTGTTTTCAATGATTTTTGGATGTGTTTATATGGTGTTTATATATATATATAATTGAATAAAGAATTTGATGGTGTTTTGTTCGATTTTTTTTTAGAAGAGATAGTTGATGATGGTGTTTTCTATCTAGGGATGATGGTGATGCTGCGTTTCAGCGAACGGTTTCAAGGTTGTGCTTTGAGTTTCTGATTGCATTTGATGATTTATGGGTCCCAATTTTTCTTTTTCTTTTTTAGCGTTTGATGATTTCTGGGTTTGATTTTTGGTGTTGAATCTGATGATTGAGTTATTGGTGTTTGTTTTATTTTTTTCAATTCGTTTTATTTATAAAAAAAAAAAAATCAGTTTTTTAAATAATTTTTTTAGTTTATGTTTTCATTTTTTTTTTTTTAATTTTATAAATATCTTGGGGGCATAATAGTAATTTTTCAGATTAAATTCAAGGGTAAAATAGTCTTTTGGTTCAAAACCTTAACAAAAATTGACAGAAAAAAGGATTTGGCCATTAATGAAACAAGAGGGGAAAATTGCGAATATGGTAAACTACAAGGGCATTTTGATAATACCCCTATATAGGGGTGGGTATGGGTTTGACTTTACCCAAATCAAACCATTATAAATTTGATTTAATTTTTTACAACCCAAACCAAACCATTTACAAGGTAAAACCAAACCAAGCCAAACCGATAAAAATCGGTTCGGTTTGGTTTGGTTTAACGGTTTAAGAAAATAATTACATTATTTTTTATTTGAATAAATTTAATAATATCAAATTATCAGTATAAGTAGTTAAACCAATTATCAATAAGACAAAACAATAATACTGAGAGTAATGCTAGGTTTCCCAAATTTTTTCCTAAATTCTTTACCAAACATGTGTAGCACATAAGGTGTCAACATCACAACACTTATAACATTTGGGAAAGAATTTGAGAAGCCTAGCATTACTCTAATACAATTTTTTTTTTTTTTTTTTTTTTGATTACATCAACAACTACCGGGACCAGCGAGATGGAGCTCTACAAGCACAGCCTGGACACGCAACTCCCATAAGGGGAGAGCACACCCACACAAAGGTGGAACAAGACCCACACACATGGTGGGAAAACCTCCATATACACACCAAGCCAGGATTCGAACCTTGGTGGCGAGAGTCTTAGGAAGACTCTAGGCCACCAAGGCATAGGGCCTGTGTGTTACTCTAATACTAATTTAAAATACTAAATTTAACTCAAGTGCATAATGATAATTGTTAAAAAAAACTCAAGTCTAGAACACCTAAAACTTATAAAATAAAACTAAATCATTTAAGATTCTAAATTAATAATATCCACCATCGTCTAAGCAACCACTTTGAAGTTTCGAAGTTCACTTCTTGTTGCACCGGGTTAACTTTAGTTTTTATTTGTTTTCTCCGATAATTTAATTAATAATATATATATATATATATATATAAGTATGTAATGGTTTGGGTTAGGTTATACGGTTTGATAAAACACAACCCACAAACCAACCCAAACCAATTAGGTTGCTAAAAAACAACCCAATTGGTTTATTTTATTTAATGAAACCAAACCAACCCACTTAAATTGGTTTGGTTTGGGCGGGTTGATCGATTTGATGGTTTGGGTGCCCACCCCTACCCCTATATATTAGGGTAAATTACACAAACATATCCTAACTTTATATGAAATTGCTGCTATATTCCACTATTGTTCGAAATTACACAAACATAGCTTTTTGTTAGTGATTGCCAGTTAAAACTTTACAAATGAGGGGCAAAAAGGTCCTTTGACCTATTAATAAGCTAATTTTTTTTTTTATAATAGTAAATTAATTCTTAATTTAAAAAAAAAAGGAAAATGGATGGAGTTGATATGATCTCCTCCATCCATCTTCTAGTCTTCTCCATTGATGGAGTGGATTTGATGAAAAGTAAATTTAATAACAAAAGAAAAAAGAGAAAAATAAAAATAAAAAAGACACCGTCACTCCCATATTTCCTCCATTTTCCTTCACTTTATCTTCTTATTTTCTCATTAAGCAAGAATCACAAAAATACCTAGAAAACAAAAATACTATCCCTCCTATTTTTTCCTTCCAGTTTCTCTCTTTATTTTCTTATCAACCAAACTTTTTTTTTTCACCAACCAAACAACATAAAAACACAAAATTTATAAACCAAACCCAGAAAAAAAAAAAAAAAAGCATTGAACACAACAATACAAAACCGCAAACTTCATAGTGCAAAAAATAAAAATAAAAATGAAGTGACCTAGTGGTGGAGTCTTTACTGCTAGTGGATATCTTTTCCTCCAAGTGTAGGCCGGACTTCTCCTATTGGAGGAGATCGCTGATCTCTTTCGACAAGAGGAGATTGACGTAGATCACCTCTAAATTGAGCAAATCTAAGTCGGACCTCCTCCAATTGGAGGAGATCGACGTTGATCGAGGTCTGACTCCTCTGTGTCGGGATGGATCTACACCGACGATCTCCTCTAACACGAGGAGACCGGACTTCTTCGACCTTAAAAGGCGGCGGTGGAGACTTGATAGTGGTGGTGGAGACTCGGCTGCAGCGGTGAAGTGGTGAACTTCTTTCCATTTCCTAGAACAGTAGATTTGTGTGATTTTTTTACAGGCAAATTGTGTGTTTTTTTAATTTTATTTCTTTAATTATTTGAATTATCTTATTTGATTGAATTTTTTTTAACTAAATAAATGATAAAATAATAACTAGGGTCATTTCAGTATTTTCAAATTAATAAGGCAGTCAAAGGTTAAAAGTAACTGTTGACCACTAACAGCAGTGTATATTTGTGCAATTTCAAACAAAAGTTGAATATAGCTGCAATTTCATATAAAGTCAGGGGTTGCTATTTACCCTATATATAATTATAGAACATTGTTTTAAGTTATTGTTACAAACCTTTTACCTAATGAGTGGTGCTATTGACACACATTGCTGAACTATTTATACCTCACTTTTTAAATTATTTAGTATTCTTTTTTTCCCTTATCAAATTACTTAAAGTGACATAAAAATTTTATTAAAAAAATCTTGTACAAAGTAAAACTAATAAAACCCCACTTTCCTTATTTCAAAACCCTAATGACATAAATTATTTCAAATCACTGAATGTTTACTATTTTTGTTTATATTTTCTTTTAGATCTCGATATCATGTTTCTCATGTTTAGTATTTATTGATTTTATTGTCTCACATGTTTATTTTGTTTTTGTTTTTTCAAATTCCAGATCCATGTTTACTATTTTTTTTTCTCTTGTTTATTTTCTTTCAGATCTTTCAAACATTCTATGATTTGTATCAATTCTTTTGTCAATTTTATTCCGGATCTTCCAAAGTTAGTTTATTATTATTTAGAAAAAAAAAAAAACAACCAAATCGCACCAAGAATCGCAACCAAGAAAATCTAATCTCTGACGAAACAAAACCACACAAAAACCCTAACTCAATCGCTCAAAAAATCATCAGATGATCAATATCACACTCACAATCTACCACCAACAATCCAATCGACTACAACAAAAAAAATCGCATCTAATAAGGATGGATTCACCATGAAATAAGATGAAAAAACAAGTCATGTGAATGGATGTGAGAAAACTATATATATCAAGATTATAGATGAAGTATATTTTTATTTTTAGTTTTTTGAAAAAGATATGGAGTGTATTAAGTTTGAAAAATATGTAAAAGGGTAATCCTAGAAATAAATCAAAAAAATTAATAAAACCATTTAATTTTATATAATTAAATCAAAATTTTAAAAAGTAGAGCAGAAATAGTTCAGTAGTTAGAGTGCTAATAGCACCACTCTTACCGAATATGCCTTACCGAATATGCCTTTAATTTTAAGTTAGTTGTTAGGTGAGATTTGAACCCCTTTACAAATTGGGAGAGGATGTATACAAATAGGTCAAGCAAGAGTTGATGTGTCAAAAATATGAGGCATCGGCCTCCTTCATTCGCGAACAAAGGAGGCATTAGCGTCATCTATTCTCGAATCTCATCGTGGTGGATCCTTTGATACCAATTGATACAAACCCATTAAGTAGAACTTATCATTAAAAAATTAGCTTGTACAGAAAGGGTGCCCAATGAGTCATATATCCACGATTAATCCTATACCCAGCCAATAGAGGATCCCAATCAACTAATCTCATACTTAGTTGATGTGGGACTCAATTAGGCACGTAACAATTATCTAACTTTGTTAGTAAAGTTAGATTTCTCCAATATTTTAGGCATGAACCAACTTTACATGGCCAGAGATAAAGAGGCTTCTTTGATCATGATACGGGTGGTCTTGATGCTATTTTTTTAATTTTTATTTTTCTTTAAATGAATTCGAATAAAATTTGGAAAAGAATAAAAATCTGCGACAAAACTGTTATCATAAGAGAATTTTCACTGTAATATACATACTGATAAACTTATCAACTCTCAAGCCTTGATTATCTCAAACAACCAGAGCAACTAAGGAAAAACCAAAACATTGTTTGGTTTGAAAATTGTATGCGTAAATAACTTTTACCTTTCAAATTTCAAGGATCATAATTTAATTTGGAGAGGGATATGTCCTCCTAAAATAGAGATGTTTGTTTGGTAACTCCTCAAAGGCAGGGTTTTGGTGAAAGATATCATGCAGCATTTCAGCTTTAACCTATTTCCAAGTTTGGATTGTCAATTGTGCATGTCAAGCCATGAGACTGTAGACCATCTTTTCCTTCACTGTTCATGGTCTTGGAAGCTGTGCAGCTCAGTAGCTGCATGGGATGGTGGGAGGTTGACTGCACTACTAATAAAACTTTGAAGGAATGGTGGTGTGGATGGTATGTGTTTCGGCTAGATATGGAATAGCTTGGGGTTCATTGTTCTTCGTGGTTGTTTGGACTTTGTGGGAGGCAAGAAATCAGCTGGTGTATATGTTGGGGATTCTGAATCGATGAACGCGGAAACGTCATGCCTAATATACGCCCATAACCCATAGCAATTAATAACGTCAGTAAGCAGAAAAATAGATGAGAGAGAATAAACAATCACAACACAAGATATACGTGGAAAAACCAAATCAGGTAAAAAACCACAGGCCGTCAGGACGACAAAGAAAGTTCCACTTTATGATAAACTGTATGTTACAACCATATACTATAGGATTAACTCTCTCACCTTGTTAGGTTGATAATTAGTGTTGGCATTAATTCCATATCAAAACGTGTTTTACTTGTAATGTTTAGTGGTTAGTAAATGAAGGATTTCGAAGACGAAGGACGTCTCAACCATTATTCATTCAAGTTGCCGGCTTTTAAGAGTTTCGGACATTATCGGTCTACGGAGGTATTCAAAGACCTCTTATCTCTTACAAGGCTAGGCACACACTCACACATATCATTCTTGTGTGTCCCTTCATGATTTTATTTCATTTACATTTCACTTTCACACACTTGGCAAAATATGCTCATGCATTCACACTTAGTTAATAAACTTTGTGTTTTGCATTTTCTAGGACTATGTCCGGAAACTAGCATATGTGTGTGTATTTGTGCTTGTATGTTTTCGTATTTTGTGTTTAGGACTTGAAAATGTTCTTATTCAATGCCTTATTGAGTTCCGGTCGTTTCGGTTACTCATTCATAAGGTTTCGAGTCCAAACGTGTTGACTATGCCACTTTACGTTCTCTTACGTTGTGTTGACTTCATTGATGATTTCCGAGATGATTTCTCAACCATTTTTCAAAGTTGTATAGTCTTTTTCATGCATGAGAGAGTCACGGTTCATAATCCGAAAACAGATTCGAATTCGGAGTTCGGACGCCCGAGATACGGGCCGACGAACCGAGGGAGCGCGGGAGAGGACAGCCCAGGCCGTGGGCCACATGGGCTGGCCGTGGTTGAGGCCGTGGGCCCCATGGCCTGGAGCACCCTCTGCTCCCGTGTGGGCCACGCGCCCCCCACGGCCTGGGGGTGACGTGGCACCATGTGATTGGCCGAAAAACTTCTTCTCTCTCCTCCTATTTCTTCCCTCTCTCTCTCATTTTGAATTTCCAAGAAGAAAAATTCTGGTTTTCCCGTAAGGCATTTTCTCCAATTTTTCCAAACTTCAAAACACCATATCTTCCTCATCCGGAGTCGGATTTGAGTGATTCAAGTTGGAGAGTGTTCGTATTTGAGTCCTCTAACATCTCCAAGTGGTTTGGTAGCTGTTTGATCGTGATTTCCAGTGGTTGATCACTGAATTCCGAACCAGCTTCAAAATCCGAGGTAATGGTCTCATCTTAGGGATTTCTTGTTATTTGACCTTCCAAATGCTTGGGGTTTCTTCTTCTATATCTATGTTATTGTTTTATAAAAGCTATTTGAAAAGGTAGCTTGATTATCATTCCAATTGAAACTCAATTTGTGGACTTATGTTGACTAGATTTTATGATTCTAGGTTTTACATTTGTTTGTGAGTTGTATTGTGATTAGAATGGCATCTTAGGTTGTTTGATACTTAATTGAATTAATTTTGTGTTAAAATGACTTTGAGATTTGATTTGGTCCTTTGATTGAAGAAATCAAGGATTTGTGTATTTGTTTGTGATTTAGAGAATATAGGTTTTGATTGATGTAAATCTCAAAACCTTGCTCTATATTTTTGTCTAGTATATTGATTGATTTTAATCTCATATATCTAGCCTTTGATTGTATATTGATAGCATCTTGAATTAGGACTTAATGAACATTTTGTGATTCAAGTGTTATGTGTGTGAATGAGACTTTGAGTGTATGTGTTAGGTGTTTCACATGCTTAGGTTTCTATTCATGTATTTTTGCATCTAGACTTGATTAATTGTGTTTTCACATGTTTAGGTCTATTTGTGCCATAGAATGTATTGATCACATGTTCTATGTTGAAATGAATGTTTGCATCATTTGCATTCACATGATCATACTAGGAAGTCCTTGTAAAAGGCATGAAGTCTTGGTTAGAGTCGGGATGACTCGGATAGCCAAGCAAGAAGACTTGCCTAGAGTCGGGATGACTCGGATAGGTAAGCAAGGAGTCATGGCTAGAGTCGGGAGGACTCGGATAGTCATGCATGGGAGGCTCCCTAGAGGCAAGAGTGCCTTGGATAGGGAGTTGGCTAACATATTGGTAGGCCTAGGCGTATGGTCAGACATAGACTCCGATAGAGCGGGGTACACGGGATGTGTATGCACTCTTGAGGAATTTCTAATCTTCCATCGATGTTGGTTGAGTGTGTTGTCCAATATATGGTGGTTCCGCATCATTGAGGGATTTCATACTTTCCAATAGGGTTGGGTAGGCTTAGACTTCACTAGGTTGGGTGAGCTAAAGATTGGTCACTTTGTGAATGTTCTATGTTTACTTTCCAATAATATAGTACCCAATGGTTGTAGTTCAACCTGTGGATGTTTCCTCCTTGGAGGTTTTACCACGTTAAAAAATCCCTTGTGTTAATTCTTTCTATCTCTTCTCTTATATTTTATTGTCTTGATTCATAATATTCACTTGTGATGTAATGTGAACCAAGTCTTTGTATAGTGTGATTAGTATATTCATTCTATAGATCAATTTATATCTTTGATTCTTTTGTATATTGTAATATTTGTTTAGTGACATTTTGCTCACTCTTGTAACACATTGAACATCTTATGAAATACAAGCTTATTTTGTTGTTATGTTTATTTGATATTTTACCTCACATGACTTGTTGATATACTTAGACATTTCTCTTATGATTGTGTCATCGTATTGTCTATGTATGTCTACCTTGGCTTATTGTGTTGTGTGTAAGGCTACCTTGAGGGACAAACGGATGTTTGTTCAAGGGTTTGAAAAAAGGTGTAAAAACCTATTCACCCCCCCCTCTAGGTATGCTTTAAGCAATTTAACTTCGTTTGTGTACATTCAATTGGTATCAGAGCGGGTCGTCGGACGGCACTCGACGAGATCCGGGTTACACTTACCAGTGGATTGCTTAGGTATTTGCTAGAATGGTTTTCCAAGATGATGTGATGACCGAAGGGGCTTCGAATTCTAGGCCTCCTCTTCTCAAGGGTCACAACTACGGGTTTTGGAAATTGAGGGTGAAGGCTTACATCCGATCTATTGATGAGAGAGCTTGGATGACCGTTGAAGAAGGTTACCTTGCTCCTAACAAGATTGTGGATGGAGTGACCGTTTCCAAGCCTAGGAGTGAGTGGTCTACTAATGAGTTTGAGTTAGCAAAATGGCATCATCGGGCGGTGAATGCTATTTTTGGAGGTGTTGATAGTAGGCAATTCTCCTACATTCAAAACCTAGAAACCGCTAAGGAGGCATGGGAGGCTTTCCAAGTCACCAATGAGGGGACTAAAGCGGTGAAGAAGTCTCGTCTTCAATTGTTCACTTCCCAATTTGAGGTTTTGCAAATGGGTGAGGAAGACAAGTTTATTGACTTCCAAGATAAGCTTCTAGACATCGCCAACCAATGACAAGCTCTTGGTACTCCTATCTCCGGTGAGAGGGTAAATTGGAAGATTCTTAGATCACTTCCAAAGAGGTTCAAAGCCAAGGTTACAGCTATTGAAGAGAGCAAGGACGTTGACGTCATGAGCATAGATGAGTTGCTAGGATCTCTTCAAACTTTTGAGGCGTGCATGAAACCAAAGGCTAAGAACAAGGGTTTAGCTCTCAAGGTTGTCAAGAAAGCTAGTAGTAGCGATGATGATGAGGAGATGGCGTTATTGGTTAGGAAGTTTAGGAAGTTCATGAGGAAAGGTGCCAAGTCAAGTGGCAAGTACTCAAGGGACAAGGAAGTCAAGAAGTCCTTTACTCCACCTCATGAGAGGAGTGGCCATGCCAAGAGCAATAGGAAGGTTCAATGCTTCAAGTGCAAGAAGCTTGGACATTATGCTTCGGATTGTCCTAGTGGTGATTCTAAGAGGGACAAGAAGGGAAAGGCTATGGCAGCTACATGGAGTGAAGATGATGCCTCTAGTGATGAGGAGAGCTCAAGTGATGAGTCTTCTAGTGAAGAAGAGCTAGTGAGCAACTTTGTTGCATTCATGGCTTCTCACTCTACTCTAGAGGATGTTAATCAAGATTCATTGGATAAGGAGATTGATCAAAGTCATCAAGAGTGTTCAAATAATAATCCATCCTACATTGATCTTTTGGCTAAGGTGAAGTTTCTTGAGGAGAAGTTGAAATTAGCCTTGAGTGAGATTGATGAGAAGGAGGACTTGATCAAGATTCAAGTGGATGAGTTTGTTGCTACAACTCGTAGGCTCTTGCGTGAAAAGAATGCTATTGAAAAGAAGCTTTGCGAAGTTGAGGGTATTTTGCTTGAAAAGGAAAGGATCATCTCAACTATGAACTTAGAGAGCTCAAGTGTAGCGGTGGTTGAAGAGAAGCTCATAGAAGCATCACTTCCTACTAGTGAAGCTATCATTGAAGAGAAAGCTCCTAAGAAGAGACGTTCCAAGAAGAAGAACAAATTGAAGAATAAGGTACCCCTTGAAACTCCCATTTGTCCTCCACCACCACCGGAAGGTAAAATCTCTCCTTTTGTTCCCATATGTCATTTTTGCAATACCTTAGGCCATATCAAGCCCAAGTGCTATAAATTCATTGAATATTGCAACTTAGAAAATGCATCTAGGAATAGAGCGATTGGACCTAATTCTATGCATGCTAAAGTTTTTGAATATGGAAAGCATGATAATTTGTCAAAGCATGCTAAGAATATCCGGAAGGTGAAGAATGCATATCCTACAAAGTTTGACCATGCATGTGTTGCTAACAATGTTGAGAAGAAGAGTATTAATGATATTATTGTGAATCAAGTTGTGGAAGAACTTTACTCTAGGTTCAACATTGTGGTCAAAGAGAATCTTGATGATGTTCGTGTTTGTCCACCCAAGACAAAATTTGTCAAGGGTGAGTGCTCTTACCATTAGTGTAAGTTGCACATGTGAGTTAGCTTTAAGACTAGTGTCGTTGATAAGAGGCTTAGCTTTTTGCTTTGTATCTTTACAACTTGACATGAACTTAGCTATCTCACTTTGTTTGTTTTGATAGTCAAAATTTGTTGATTAACTTTTGAGAAGTTTTTTTTTTTGGAATCTATTTGATAACATTATTGTTATGGCTTTTAGAGAAAGTCATTTTTTTGTTTGTTTGAGTTGGATTACATTGCCTTTAGTCTCTTGGAATCGACACACCTATAACTTGTAGTCATGAGGACTCACAAGCCAAGAGGACTCATAAAAAGGGTGAAGGCTTTGTATTTGGTGAAAATAGCTTGCGAAGGTATCTCTATATCATATTGCTTGCTTACTTGATTTTTCATCTATCAACTCATTGTTTGTATCACATTCATGAAGCATGTCATAATTGAGAACTAATGTAGTGTTTATATGGTACTCTTTGACATTTGCTAGTTTAAGATCTTTTGGTGATAAGTGTTCACATTGATCTTATTTCATGAAGTGTGTTGTTATTTGTATGATTGTTGAGTGGCTAATTTTTGAATAATGTGAGCTTCATATTCTTTGATAGCTACTCTCTTGAGAAGTAGAGATCTTAAGTAAGTCTCTTTACTTGCTTCTAGATCATGTGCTTTTAAGCCTTTAAATTGGTTTCAAAAATGCACTTTGCTTCTCTTGTATGTTTTGTTAAGTATGTTGAGCTTGATTGATGTTCGCTTTGGATACACCTTGAAGTCCTAAGGACTAGTACATTTAAAAATGACCAATGGTTGGTATCCATTTGCTTCGGCAACATAGAACTCAACGAGCACCCTCATGGAAAGGGCTACACACCTTGGTTGTGAAGCCACCCAATGTTGGAAAGGGCTACGTCATTGTGATGAGTGAAAGCCGCCATGAGGTGTATATGTTTATGTTAGAAAAATCAAAGAAGTGTTGAATTGAATCATAAAAAAAAAAAATCTTTGATTCAAGCCTTAATAAAATAAATAAATAAATAATAAAAGGCTTTTGGAGTATAGTTGAATAATCAAATGAGCTCGGGTTGACAAATAGAAATGGGTTGACGAGCCACATGCACACACACGCTCACATGTTGAAATCTATTCTCTTTATAAGTAAAATTTCGGATGATAACCGGTTTGACCTTTTTATGGAAAGGCCTAAGATGAATAGATGTTGAAATTGTATGCATGCTTGATTATCAAACTACTTCTTTTCATATACTTGAAGCAAAATCTTCACACACTCACTTTTGCTTAATTAGTATTTGTGATACTTTAGCAATTTTTGATGACATATGAGAGTGATTGAAAATCTTGATGTAACTCTCTTAGATATGTGAAGCTTATTTGCAAATCTAATAAAAATTGCTTGTGATGTGATTGTGTGGTGATTTTTGTGAACATTTGTCTATCTTGATTTTAGATGAGGCACTTGTCAAGGGGGAGCATAATATGCTAAATTCTTGTTCTCTTTTATGACATGTTCACATGTTCTTCAAGGTTGTTAATTGTTGGCATTATTCTTATTTTTGATAAATCATGAAGATGCTATGATAAATTCTTACTTGCATGGTGATTTATTAAATATAGTGTTTTGCCTTTGTATATGTTTATTGGTTTCTTATTTGTTTCTTTGTTTCCTCTCACTTTGTTTTTAGTTTGTTTTGTGTTGCAAGATCATGGGTAAAGCAAAGAAGGTTGGTGGAAACACTTCTTCATCTCCCATTGCCAAGTCGAAACCTACAATTTCTTCCAAAATTTCCAAAGGTAACAAAGTTGATGAATTGGGAATTTTTGGTGTAAAAAGATAATTCAAGAAAGGGGTATTGACTTGGACTCTTGTATTGGATCATATGTCTATGATGTGCTTAAGAGTAGGAATTGGATTTCATGGGTCAACATGTTAGGAGTATCTAATGAGACCATTGTTAGAGAATTTTATAATGCTTACAAATCCGGTTCTACTGTGACTAGTGCTACTCTTAGCATAAGGAAAGTTGTCTTTAGAGTTTGCCCTAGGAAGGTTAATGAATTTCTTAATTTGTCCGATGACATTGAATCGGATTTCCTTGATGTTGATGTCTTGGAAAACCTTGATTTAATAGGTAAGACTCTTTGTGATGATGATGATTTTGTGTGGGGGAAACGTGCTTTTATTAGGCAAGGTGAGCTAACAAAAATTAGTGCATTTTGGCATTTATTTGTATGCTCCAATCTTATTGTTTCTACTAATGCTTCGGAGCTTAATAGAGACAAGATTAAGATTGTGTATGCCTTGGTTACTAACCAACCTATAAACCTTGGTGAATTGCTTGTGGAGCAAATTCAAAGTGCGGCTTGTACTAGTCGTTTGGACAAGAAATTGGCTTTTCCGGGGTTTATAACTCAATTGTGCTTAGCTAAAGGTGTGAGGAATCTTGATGGTGATGTTATGCTTCCTCCCTTAGAGAAGTTGAGTGAGAAACGTATGGCAACCATGTCATACAAGGACAAGGGAAAGTCTAATGATGTACTTAGGCTTTTTGGTGATTCTCTTGATTCTAACCATGTCCCTAACTCACCCACTCTTCCTAGTTGGGCTTTAAAATTGAGGAAAGAGGTTGAAGAATCTCATAGGTTGATTGAGGCGTCACAAAGGAAGATTGAAGACCTTAGTGCAAAGCTTGTTGCTCAAGATGAGAGGATCAAAGAGTTGGAAGGAAAATCAACTCCAACAAGGCAATATGTGAGATCCGCACACCGTTCTTCTTTCCTTGGTGGCACAAGTGGCTAGAAAGCTTCATGAGGTATAATTTCTTACTCTTTCCCTTTGGCTTCATATCATGTCAAAAAGGGGGAGAAATATGAGAAACACATGGGAGATATCTAGCTTACTTAGTCTTATGTTAGTTGTTTTATATTTTTGTATATTTGGTATCTAGCTTGAACTATATGGCATGTAATATTTTTGTTGAATCTTGGCTTAGAATATATTGATGGATAGTATGTATTAAGGGGGAGCATACTTGATCCATTTGAACTTATATGTTATTATTTTCTTGCCTATAATTGGATACTTGGATATTGCCATACTTGTTGTCTCTTGGATATTCTTGTGCTTTCAAGTTCTTTTTTAGGTGATATCAAGAGAAGACCAAGATGAAGTTCAAGACTTGATTTATAATTTGTGTCTATATGTGTAACTCAATATACTCATTGTGACCAAATTTTCTTTGTAATTGTTTTAGTGTTTGTTTAGGGGTTTTGTCATCGAATTTGCCAAAATGGGAGATTGTTAGGTTGATAATTAGTGTTGGCATTAATTCCATATCAAAACGTGTTTTACTTGTAATGTTTAGTGGTTAGTAAATGAAGGATTTCGAAGACGAAGGACGTCTCAACCATTATTCGTTCAAGTTGCCGGCTTTTAAGAGTTTCGGACATTATCGGTCTACGAAGGTATTCAAAGACCTCTTATCTCTTACAAGGCTAGGCACACACTCACACATATCATTCTTGTGTGTCCCTTCATGATTTTATTTCATTTACATTTCACTTTCACACACTTGGCAAAATATGCTCATGCATTCACATTTAGTTAATAAACTTTGTGTTTTGCATTTTCTAGGACTATGTCCGGAAACTAGCATATGTGTGTGTATTTGTGCTTGTATGTTTCCGTATTTTGTGTTTAGGACTTGAAAATGTTCTTATTCAATGCCTTATTGAGTTCCGGTCGTTTCGGTTACTCATTCATAAGGTTTCGAGTCCAAACGTGTTGACTATGCCACTTTACGTTCTCTTACGTTGTGTTGACTTCATTGATGATTTCCGAGATGATTTCTCAACCATTTTTCAAAGTTGTATAGTCGTTTTCATGCATGAGAGAGTCACGGTTCATAATCCGAAAACAGATTCGAATTCGGAGTTCGGACGCCCGAGATACGGGCCGACGAACCGAGGGAGCGCGGGAGAGGACAGCCCAGGCCGTGGGCCACATGGGCTGGCCGTGGTTGAGGCCGTGGGCCCCACGGCCTGGAGCACCCTCTGCTCCCGTGTGGGCCACACGCCCCCCATGGCCTGGGGGTGACATGGCACCATGTGATTGGCCGAAAAACTTCTTCTCTCTCCTCCTATTTCTTCCCTCTCTCTCTCATTTTGAATTTCCAAGAAGAAAAATTCTGGTTTTCCCGTAAGGCATTTTCTCCAATTTTTCCAAACTTCAAAACACCATATCTTCCTCATCCGGAGTCGGATTTGAGTGATTCAAGTTGGAGAGTGTTCGTATTTGAGTCCTCTAACATCTCCAAGTGGTTTGGTAGCTGTTTGATCGTGATTTCCAGTGGTTGATCACTGAATTCCGAACCAGCTTCAAAATCCGAGGTAATGGTCTCATCTTAGGGATTTCTTGTTATTTGACCTTCCAAATGCTTGGGGTTTCTTCTTCTATATCTATGTTATTGTTTTATAAAAGCTATTTGAAAAGGTAGCTTGATTATCATTCCAATTGAAACTCAATTTGTGGACTTATGTTGACTAGATTTTATGATTCTAGGTTTTACATTTGTTTGTGAGTTGTATTGTGATTAGAATGGCATCTTAGGTTGTTTGATACTTAATTGAATTAATTTTGTGTTAAAATGACTTTGAGATTTGATTTGGTCCTTTGATTGAAGAAATCAAGGATTTGTGTATTTGTTTGTGATTTAGAGAATATAGGTTTTGATTGATGTAAATCTCAAAACCTTGCTCTATATTTTTGTCTAGTATATTGATTGATTTTAATCTCATATATCTAGCCTTTGATTGTATATTGATAGCATCTTGAATTAGGACTTAATGAACATTTTGTGATTCAAGTGTTATGTGTGTGAATGAGACTTTGAGTGTATGTGTTAGGTGTTTCACATGCTTAGGTTTCTATTCATGTATTTTTGCATCTAGACTTGATTAATTGTGTTTTCACATGTTTAGGTCTATTTGTGCCATAGAATGTATTGATCACATGTTCTATGTTGAAATGAATGTTTGCATCATTTGCATTCACATGATCATACTAGGAAGTCCTTGTAAAAGGCATGAAGTCTTGGTTAGAGTCGGGATGACTCGGATAGCCAAGCAAGAAGACTTGCCTAGAGTCGGGATGACTCGGATAGGTAAGCAAGGAGTCATGGCTAGAGTCGGGAGGACTCGGATAGTCATGCATGGGAGGCTCCCTAGAGGCAAGAGTGCCTTGGATAGGGAGTTGGCTAACATATTGGTAGGCCTAGGCGTATGGTCAGACATAGACTCCGATAGAGCGGGGTACACGGGATGTGTATGCACTCTTGAGGAATTTCTAATCTTCCATCGATGTTGGTTGAGTGTGTTGTCCAATATATGGTGGTTCCGCATCATTGAGGGATTTCATACTTTCCAATAGGGTTGGGTAGGCTTAGACTTCACTAGGTTGGGTGAGCTAAAGATTGGTCACTTTGTGAATGTTCTATGTTTACTTTCCAATAATATAGTACCCAATGGTTGTAGTTCAACCCGTGGATGTTTCCTCCTTGGAGGTTTTACCACGTTAAAAAATCCCTTGTGTTAATTCTTTCTATCTCTTCTCTTATATTTTAATTGTATATTTTATTGTCTTGATTCATAATATTCACTTGTGATGTAATGTGAACCAAGTCTTTGTATAGTGTGATTAGTATATTCATTCTATAGATCAATTTGTATCTTTGATTCTTTTGTATATTGTAATATTTGTTTAGTGACATTTTGCTCACTCTTGTAACACATTGAACATCTTATGAAATACAAGCTTATTTTGTTGTTATGTTTATTTGATATTTTACCTCACATGACTTGTTGATATACTTAGACATTTCTCTTATGATTGTGTCATCGTATTGTCTATGTATGTCTACCTTGGCTTATTGTGTTGTGTGTAAGGCTACCTTGAGGGACAAACGGATGTTTGTTCAAGGGTTTGAAAAAAGGTGTAAAAACCTATTCACCCCCCCCCCCCCCCCCCCCCCCCTCTAGGTATGCTTTAAGCAATTTAACTTCGTTTGTGTACATTCACACCTCAACCCCAAACCCATTCTATGATCCTCAACGAGTACCCCAACAATATCCCCTAGGTCTCCCCTGAATATCACCCACGGATCTCTAACTTGATCCACTGATATTCCCTTGGATCCCTCCTCGGATATTCCCATCGGGTCTCCCCTAAATATCACTCACACTCTCTCTAATGTTACATGATATTCTTTTTGCTCCATAGCCTTCAATCTAATAACATAGATATTAAGTCTATTTATACTAGTTACAAGGAGTGTAAGATAAAAAGAAATCCTACTCCTAAACGTACAAGACTTACTTGTTTCACATAAATACTATTTCCTTTTATGACAAGTCTTCTTGTAAAGAGAATTCCTTTTTCCTTCAAGCACAAAGACTTCCTATTCCGCATGAAGACAAACTCTTTTTCTTTTTCCATCGAAGACTTCCTGATCCGCACAAATATCCATCGAACCGCTTTGAGTCCCGCTGTCTGTAGTATATCGTTTCCCACAGCGGAAACCATTGGATGTCGACCGTTGTCATTACTGATATGCAATCCACAACGCAAGGCACAGCGGTCCTTCAATCTTTGCGAACCCAGCCTCAACCGCTCCCACAACCGCTGTCAAAGCCAACGCGGTAGGGAGATTGGTTTTCTTCTTTCTTCCGCTTTTGTCTTCAATCATTCCCTTAGACACCTAATCCAACTTCCAAATGTATCCCAAGCCTCCAGGAAGCTCCACATCAGTTAAGTCTCGTTTGATTAACATTCGATTCATTCGAGAATACGAGCCAAAACCTAACAGTATAAAGGTAAAAATGCGAATGTTCATCAATGCACTGACACAGTAAAATTTAGAATGGCGTGGTGGTTTAAGTACCATGGGAAGGGTTCCTTGGAAACTATCACTTCTATTATTCTCAACTTAAAAAACTACTGCATGGATCCAGTTTCGATTAAGAAGTCAATTGTTGAAGCTTGGATTCCGCCTTCTATTGAGGTTCTGAAGTTTAATGTCAATGGCTCAGCTAGGGGTGCTCCAGGCCTGGCAAGGATGGAAGGTGTGTTAAGGGATTCAAGAGGGGAAGGTTCTTTGCCTTTTTTCTTCTTACTTAAGGAGTCACGATTCCAATACGACTAAGATTTTGACCATCCAAATAGCATGTGAGCTTTGTGCTTCTAAGGTTGAGCTGGTGGGGCGTGACATTGTCGTTGTTAATGACTCCAAAGTGGTGGTTTCGTGGTTCAATAATGAAGGTTTTGGGAGCTTTCAACATGTGACATAAGAAGCAAGCTGGACTATATATTCAAGCAATACGGTGGATGTCTTTAATCTGTTAAGGTTGAAGAAATGGCAGATAAGGTTTGGAACTCAAAACGTCTGCGTTTGGTGGTGTGAGTTTTAGGACTAAAATGTTGTCGTTTTATTAAGTAGTTGTTATTTTCAATTTCAATTAAACGGGCCCGTTTTGGGGAAGCCTTGAGAGTCTATGTTAAGTCAGTATGTGGGAGTTACAGGGAATCATTGGATGACCTGGCCTTTCTGTTAGAGTCCTTATCAGGTGGAAAATTGTAATGTTCTGTTATGACAAATTATTACATTCTTCCTAACAAATCTCTCTCTCTCTCTCTCTCTCAATCTCTCTTTCTGCATTTTCTATTCTCGATCTACTTTCTCTTTCATCTATTCTCACTAAATTCTTTAGATCATTTCACTTGAACCTGCATAAACAACATACAATCAATTGATAATCACAGGTTTAATCCACAAGAATTCAAGTCATAAAAACTTGGTATCAGAGCAACTTTCTGGGCATTTCATAATGGAGGGAACATGGCAACAACAAATGGAGAATCGGTTTGCAGAAATCAATAGTTTAGTATCCAACATGGGAGACAAAAACGAAGAAAGGGATGAGAAGTTTCAAAGGTTTGAAGGCGGCTTTGAATCATTTAAGGTGGAAGTAGCTGTTGGGGTTTTTGCCCTAAAGCTTGTAATTTGTAAATGTGAATTGAATATAAATAAAAGAAGTAGTTTATTCATTCAAATTGTCTCATACATTTATATATAACATGTGTATTTAACATCCAAGATTGCCGGATGTAATTTCGAACTGAGTATATGAGTGTCATATATAGATGGATTCAGTTTGAAACGAGCAATCTAAAGAGTCTGTAAATAGCAAATAAAGCTGGGTACTTTATTTGTGGTTAATCTACAACTGCGATCTATTTCGTAGTATATGGTGATTCTATCCTGGATCATTCATATGGAGATATGAGAATAGAGGCACCTTGTATGATGTGATCATATAGGACTGGGCCATGATCTATATGAATCTCTTACTAAGATCCGTTTAACGATGAGATTCATATATATCAACTAATGATGGCTATATGTGGGTGATCTTAATCCTGAGTGTCTTATCGACTCCTTTAGGTTAGATCGTGGTCTTTGATATACCATAGGTGAGGTCAGAGTTGCATTCCTGATCAATATGCTCCGTATGTTAGGATCGTGGTTTGGCTTGTGGCTGGGAAGGTTTGTACACAATAGTGGAATCCACTCCTTCTTGCGAGAAGTAGATGGTAGTTCCCTTAAGGGTTGATTTGGGGCTTGAACAATATGAGCGCTCTCTTAATTCCATAAGGAATGTATGATTTATTATTCATTAGAGAATCAATGGTACTTAAAGGAAAGATATAATTAGAGGGGTATAACGGACATTATGACCCAGCTCTAATTATGAACTACTTGTGGAGGATTATACCATATATAATAGCTATATCGATGGACACCGAAAGTTATTGATTTGTGTAAAAATGTCTACAATTGAGAGAGTGCAATTTCGGGTTTTTAGTGGAATAACACCGAAGTTAATAATCATGAAATATTAATTAAAGAGTTTAATTAATTATTTTTAAGGATTATTGGAGCTCAAAATACTGTGGGTCCATTAGGTCCCCTTGCTAGCCCGATCGATTTAGGTAAAAAGGGTCACGGTTAATTAATTGGATTGTCCAATTAATTGTGTTACGAAAGTGACACATATCTATTCGGGAACTAATTGAATAATTAGATTATTTAATTAATGATTTTAATGATTATGACAATTAAATAATAAGATTATTTAATTGTGTAATTAATCATTATATGGAGGGTGTTGATTGATATTTAATTTTGAATGAAGAAAAGATAATTTGATTATTTTATTTTCATTAAATTAAATATTTAAATTTGAATTTAAAAGAGTTTTGAATTCAAATCAAATCAAATTAATTAATTAATATCTTTAAAGATATTAGATATCTTAAAAAGATTTAATTGATTATTTTATTTAAAAAATATATGTGATATATATTTTATATATAAAACACTGATAAGGATCAGTGATTTTTTTTGATTTGGTGAACAACACGAAATTAAAAAGAGAAACAGAGGTGTGCGGCACACATACAAAACAACAAAAATTAAAATATTTATTCTTGTTTAGTGGCCGCACTTCACCACATTAAGAAGAACAAGTTTGTGTGTTCTTTTGTATGTTCTTCTCTTCTACCTCCATACAGGTTCTTGAGTACCGTGACGCGCCCACACGCTGTTACCAATCCCAGGTCATAGCGAGGAAGATCTCGTGGTTCAAATCAGGAAGCAGTTTGAAAAGAAAGAAGGAGTCTACAAACATTGGTATGAAATCGTTTCACCTTCTTTATTGTATTCGATTATTACTGTACAAATAGGTTTACTTGATGATTGCATAAAAATTTTAAAACCCTTCCGCTGCGCAATCTGTAACCCTAGGTTCCTACAATTGGTATCAAAGCCAGGTTTTTGTACAGTATAATCGAATTCGATTGCTCCTGATTGCATGTATGAATGTGTAGGCACTTTCTAATGATTGTATAATGCTTATAATTTTATTTATTTATTTATTATAAACATGGTTGATCATTAATTGTAGTGGAATTGGTGAGAAATGTCACCTTTTTAAACTGATTTGGTGACAATGTCAGTGCTTTAATAAGTTAAGTTTAAAAGGCACCTATTATGGTGAACGGACAAAAATACCCTTACTTTACACATTCTTTTTCTTACTACTTGAAGTTTTCTGAGATTTAAAACAGACCTCCAATGAGGTTGAAGACCATAACATTATCAACGCATTTTCATTAGATAATTAATTTTGTGGCGCTACGCAGATGCATTCGGGCCTTTTCATTTCAAGCCTTTTCATACACCAATCATGCATTTTCATTAAGTATATGAAAATGCTCGAACACTATATGAAAAGGCACGATTGGTGTATGAAAAGGCCCGAAAAGGCTCGAATTCATTTCGAGCCTTTTCATACACCAATCGTGCCTTTTCATTAAGTGTTCGAGCCTTTTCATACGCTAATGAAAAGGCTCGAACACTTCATTAAAATGCTCGAACTGTGTATTACACCGATTAACCTATGAATTTTCCTTGAAAAGGCTCGATTCATGTACAAAAAGGCTCGATTCATAAAGGTTCAAAAAGGCACGATTCATGTACAAAAATGCTCGATTCATGTACAAAAAGGCTCAAACACTCTGTTTCGAGCCTTTTTCGAACTTTTTTCGAACCTTTTTCGAGCCTTTTCCGAGCCTTTTCAAACCTTTTTCGAACATTTTTGAGCATTTTTCGAACCTTTTCAAACATTTTCGAGCCTTTTTAACCATCAAATTTTTTTTTTTTTTTTTTAATTTTGTATTTCTGAGACTTTCTATATAGTTCATGCTTCCCGAGCCTTTTTGTTCGTTGATTGGTTAGTATCATTGATTCATCGGTTCCACTTCCATTGATAGAGGATTTTGAAAGAAAAAAAGAAAACAAAATGGTGAAGAAGGTTACTGTGGGGTGCAATTTGGTCCGTTCACCATAAATGGTGCCTTTTAAACTTAAGTTAGTAAGTTGGTGCCTGTTCCCAAAAAAGCGCCTCAAATAGTGCTATTTAATTTTTTAACCCTTAATTGTATGGTACAATGGGTTTAGGGTTCGTTTTAATGGTTGTAATTTTTTTTTCTCATGTAAAATTAATCCCGGGTTGTATAATTTTTTTTTTATTTCGTTGATTTGCGGTAATTTTATATTATTGATGTAAATCGAAGACGAAGAACAACGATCCGAACAAAGTCACCAGCAGGCTGCCGCACGGTCATTGCACAAGTCACTTGCAATTTTATTTTTGCAACATGTTGTTACTTGTGCAAGTGTTGCACGTGTTTAAATTAAATTAAATTAAAAGCAACAAATGTGCACAACGCACAACACATGCAGATGTGCAAATTGTGTAGTGCAACAGCTGTGCAAAAGTTGGTGCAGCGCATGGCATGCGCGCATTGTTGGCGCAATGCATGGCCTGCTGCAAGCTGGTTGCGGATGCTTGCTGCTTGCTGCTGTGCGATTGTCGTGTGTGCTGTTACGGGCAGCCCATGCGTGTGAATGACGGCCACATGCGAAAGCGTTAGGGCTGTGAATTTGTGACGCTTTCCGAATTCGTAAAGGATTTTGGGCTGAATTTTATTTTTTATTTTTATACCTTGGGCCTCCAATAAGTGCTAGAGTAACACTTGGGTTTTAGGTTTGATTTATGAGATGGATCAACACATAAAAAAAATAAAAATAAAAATTATTTAATCAAGTTGGACTTGGTTAAAAGCCCAAAATAAGAAGAACCCGAAGACTTGAAGAATATTGGAATTATTTGAAGACCAAGGAATGCCTTGGAGAACTTTTGTAATTAGATAAATTTTTTTTAAAGTTAAATAACTCATTGTACTCGGTCAACTCATGTATGCTTTTATTATGAGATGATTAAAGCATTGCCATGCATATACATATCATTTAGATTAGGTGTGCCTACACATATATGTTGATATGTCATACATGCATTATAGCCATCCATATTATGTGTTTATTTTTTTTTAATTTGATTAAAATGGGTAATTCACATAATTGGCTATAAATTAATGGGATTAGTTTTAGGAGTAAAAACTTGGTAATTCTCATTAATTACTAATCTTTTTATTAAAGAGTTTAATTACTTAGATTAGTAGGGTTCTTTAAATATATTAGGATTAATTCGATTAAGCTCCTAATAATAATTGGACCTAATAATGTGTTTAGTTTTAATAGTTAAAACTTGGTAAATACACATTTAATAATTCTAGTCTTAGTAAATAGTTTACATAGATTAGAATTATCACTAATGAACTAGATTTTTAAGAGTTAAAAAAAAAAAAAAAAATCGAATTAGTTTATTAGTTATTGGAATAGGATTCTAATAATTTATGATTAATGCACTTGACACTTAGATTGAAATTAGCCGTTTAATCTAGTTTAATCTAGGTGCATTAATAGTTATAGAAAACCCTAATTATAAAATAGTGAGTGGGAGAGGGATATATGACATTATATCCCACGGTCTCCATCATTAGTTCAACACCGTGAGATTCAAATGGGGCTTCGTGACGGCTTTGCTTTCGTCCTCCCTAAGGAGGGTTTCCATAAGAATCAATACCAAGGTTGACTTCCTAATGAATAGGATTTCTGAGGGGATTTCGGGATTGACCGACCCTAAGGCTGCAATTCTCGAGTTAAGCTCTAGAGATCTGAAATGATGGGTTACGCTCACAAGGTTTTAATTAAATTGGTTAATTATAAACCTGACTGAAATATACGATGGTTGAATGTTAGAGGAATAAGAGTTATTCTGGTATAACATTTGATTGAGAATGTCTCGATCCAACATGCAAGAATTTGACTGACCCTGAGGCGGCACTTGCTTGTGGTATGTTAGATTGTCGTGGCATAGTAACACTTTTTAGGGTTGTTTTTGTTCATTAAACATTTTCATGCATCATGTTTAATTTTATGCCGAACATTCACACATGTTTTGAATGTATGATTGAATGAATTCTTAATTTATGTTTTTCCAGCCATGTCAACTGCACTATTACAAATCATAGCCAATGAAAAATTAACTGGTGACAACTACACTAAATGGAAACACAATATCAATGCAATTTTGGTCACCAAGGACCTTAAGTTTGTGCTTACGGAGGAATGTCCTCCAACGCCTACTACCTATGTCGCACAAAGAGTTCGTAAGGCATACGAGAAATGGGTCTCATCTAATGAGAAGGCCCGAACATATCTGTTGGCTAATATGACAGACGTGCTTATCACAAAGCACGAAGTAATGACTTCTGCATTCGAAATAATGGAGTCATTGCAGGCTATGTTTAGGCAACCCTCTGAGCAAAAGCGGCACGAAGTTGTTCGTTCCGCTATGCTCGCTCGTATGAAAGAGGGCACATCTGTTCGGGAACATGTCCTAAACATGATGTCCTATTTCAATAGAGCAGAGATCAATGGCGGGGCCATGGGTGAACCCAGTTAAGTGAGCATCATACTAACGACTCTTCAAAAGAGTTTCGATCAATTTAAAAGCTACTATGGGATGGACTAGTTGAGGTTCAATCTGACTCAGTTGCTTAATGAGCTCACTATCTTTGAGTCCATGACTAAGGACAACAAAGACAAGACCAGTGAGGCAAATGTTGCCGAACCATCTTCCTCCAATAATAAAAAGAGGAAGAGGTCTACTGGTAAGGCGAAAAGTAAGCCCAAAGCAAGAAGAAAACGGCAAAATGTAAATGTGATTTACTTGTTCTTGAATTGTGTTTAGTGGAAGATGATTCTTCACCCTGGATAGTTGATTCGGGGGCCACTAACCATGTTTGTTCTTCTTTGCAGTGGACTGATTCTTGGACACAGCTTGAGGAGGGAGCCTTCTCTATGCGTGTGGGGTCAAGGGATGTCGTGTCGGCACGAGCAATGGGCGTAATTAGATTGCATTTTTCTAATAATAATTTTATATTGTTGGACAATGTATTTTTCATTCCTGGATTTACGCGAAATTTAATTTCCGTTTCTAAGTTGTTAGAACAATTATATTCTGTTTCTTTTGATAATAAATCAGTTATTATTGCAAAGAATGGTCTGAATATTTGTTCAGGAAATAATGAAAACAATTTGTATGTGTTAAGACCATTAATACATACAACACTGCTCAACACCGAAATGTTTAAGGTTGAAAAACTAAAAACTAAATGACATAAGATTTCTCCAGAAAACGAAACGTATCTCTGGCATATAAGGCTTGGTCATATTAACCTTGACCAGATAAACAGACTAGTTAAAAGCGGATCTTTAAGTGAGCTAAAGGTTGGCACCTTACCTGTTTGCGAATCCTATTTAGAAGGTAAAATGACAAAGAGACCTTTTACTCGAAAAGGGCTTAAAGCTAAAAAACCACTTGAGCTTATACATTTAGACGTCTGTGGACCGATGAATGTTAAAGTAAGGGGTGGTTATGAGTATTAAGTCACCTTTATAGATGACTACTCGAGATACGGATATGTCTACCTAATGCAATGGAAGTCGAAAACTTTTGAAAAGTTCAAAGAATTCCGAGTTGAAGTTGAGAACCAGTTAGGAAAGACTATCAAGTCTCTACGATCTGATCGTGGAGGTGAGTACCTTGACCAAGAGTTTAAAGACTTTATGGTTGAGTATGGGATAGTATCCCAACTCACAGCTCCTGGTACACCACAACAGAATGGTGTCGCAGAGAGGAGAAATAGAACCCTAATGGAAATGGTGAGATCTATGATTAGTTTCTCATCATTACCAAATTCATTTTGGGATATGCGTTGCAAACAAAGGCATACATTTTGAATGTAGTGCCATCCAAATCTGTTCCTAAGACTCCCCTAGAGTTGTGGAATGGTCGTAAAGTTAGTTTGTGACATTTCCGCGTATGGGAGTGTCCAACACACGTGCTGAAGAACAGAATTGGAAAGTGAAAGTATACAAACGTAGTTAAATTGCTTAATGATCAATGATTCACATATCTCTTTAATGCTGGCTTCTTACATGAATTGTGGTCTAGACATTCTTCGTCTTCTTAAATCTTCAATATATGAACCACTAAACATTACAAGAGAAACACGTTTTGATATGGAATTTATGCCAACACAAACTATAAACCTAACAATCTCCCCCTTTGGCAAATTCCATGTCAAAACCCTTAAACATATACTAAAACAATTACAAAGAAAATTTGGTCACAATGAGTACAATGAGTTACACATATAGACACGAATTAAAACAACAAGTCTTGAACTTCATCTTGGTCTTCTCTTGATATTACCTAAAATAAACTTGAAAGCACAATAATATCCAAGAGACAACACATATAGCAATATACAATCTTAGGCAAGAAAATAAAAACATTTAAGTTCAAATGGACCATGTATGCTCCCCCTTAATACATACTATCCAACAAAGCATTCTTAGCCAAGATTCAACAAAAAAAATATTACATGCCATAAAGTTCAAACTTGATACCAAATATACTAAAACAAAAAGAAATAAAATGAGACTAAGCATGCTAGATATCTCCCACATCTCTCATAATTCTCCCCCTTTTTGACATGATATGAAGCCAAAGGGAAAGAGTAAGAAAATATACCTCAAGGAACTCTCTAGCCACTTGTGCCACCAAGGAAAGTATTACGGTTTGATGATCTCTCATAGCGCTTTGTTGTAGTTGCTTTTCCTTCCAATTCTTTGATTCTCTCATCTTGTACAACAATTTTGGCACTAAGATCTTCAATCTTTCTTTGTGACATCTCAATCAATCTTCGTTACTCTTCGACCTCAATCTTCAATTTCATAGCCCAACTTGGAAGTGTAGGTGAGCAAGGAATATGGCTAGAATCAAGAGATTCACTAAATAGCCTAAAAGTGTCACATGACTTTCCTTTTTCCTTGTATGACATGCTTGTCACACGTTTCTCACTTAACTTTTCCAAGGGAGGAAGTATCACATCATCATCAAGAGACTTCACTCCTTTAGCTAAGCATAATGAAGTAATAAATCCCGGAAAAGCTAATTTCTTATCCAATCGACTTGTGCAAGCCGCAATCTCAATTTGTTCCACAAGCAATTCACCAAGATTTATAGGTTTGTTAGTCACTAAGGCATACACAATCTTGATTTTATCTCTATTAAGCTTGGAAGCATTAGTAGAAACAACAAGATTGGAGCAAACAAATAAATGCCAAAAAGCACTCACTTTAGTAAGCTCGCCTTGTCTAATAAAAGCACGTTTCTCCCACATAAAATTAATATCATCACAAAGAGTTTTACCCATTAAATCAAGGTTTTCCAAGACATCAACATCAAGGAAATCCGACTCAATATCATAGGGCAAGCCTAGAAATTCATTCAACTTCCTAGCACAAACTCTAAAAACAACTTTCCTTATGTCCAAAATGGCACTAGTAACGGTAGAACTTTCTTTGTAAACATGATAAAATTCTCTAACCATGGTCTTATTAGAAACTCCTAACATGTCAATCCAAGAACCCCAATTTCTATCCATAAGCACCTTATAAACATAAGAACCATCACAAGAGTTCAAATCTATACCTCTTTCTTGAATGATCTTCTTGCAACCAAATATTCCCAAATCCTTCACATTGTTGGCTTTGGAAACCTTGGAAGAAAGTGAAGGTTTAGACTTGTCAAGGGGAATAAAATAAACGTTACCACCAACCTTCTTCGCCTTACCTATGATCTTGTAACACAAAAACACTAAAAACAAAAAGTGAGAGGAAACATGGAAACAAATTAGTAACCAATAAACATATACAAAGGAAAAACATTATATTCAACAAATCATCATGCATATAAGAATTTATTATAGCATCTCCATGATTTATCAAAAATAAGAAAAATGCCAACAAACAACAACCTTGAAGAACATGTGAACATGTCATAAAAGAGAACAAAAATTTAGCATATTATGCTCCCTGTTGACAAGTGCCTCATCTAAAATCAGGATAGACAAATGTTCACAAAAATCACCACACAATCACATCACAAGCAATTTTATTAGATTTGCAAAAAAGCTTCACATATCTAAGAGAGTTACATCAAGATTTTCAATCACTCTCATTTGTCTTCAAAGATTGCTAAAGTATCAAAATACTAAATAAGCAAAAGTGAGTGTGTGAAGATTTTACTTCAAGTATATGAAAAGAAGTAGTTTGATAATCAAGCATGCAAACAATTTCAACATCTATTCATCTTAGGCCTTTCCATAAAAAGGTCAAACCGGTTATCATCCGAAATTTTACTTATAAAGAGAATAGATTTCAACATGTGAGCGTGTGGTGCATGTGGCTCGTCAACCCATTTCTATTTGTTAACCCGAGCTCATTTGATTATTCAACTATACTCCATAAGCCCTTTTTTTTTTTCATTTAGGTTCGAATCAAAGATTTTTTTTTTTATGATTCAATTCAACACTTCTTTGATTTTTATAACAAAAAACATATACTCCTCATGGCGGCTTTCACTCATCACAATGGCGTAGCCCTTTCCTACATTGGGCGGCTGCACAACCAAGGTGTGTAGCCCTTTCCATGAGGGTGCTCATTGAGTTCTATGTTGCCGAAGCAAATGGATACCAACCATTGGTCATTTTTAAATGTACTAGTCCTTAGGACTTCAAGGTGTATCCAAAGCTAACATCAATCAAGCTCAACATACTTAACAAGACATACAAGAGAAGCAAAGTGCATTTTTGAAACCAAAATTTAAGGCTTAAAAGCACATGATCAAGAAGCAAGTAAAGAGACTTACTTAAGATCTCTACTTCTCAAGAGAGTAGCTATCAAAGAATATGAAGCTCACATTATTCAAAAATTAGCCACTCAACAATCATACAAATAACAACAAACATCATGAATAAAATCAATGTGAACACTTATCACCAAAAGATCTTAAACTAGCAAATTTCAAAGAGGACCATATAAACACTATACTAGTTCTCAATTATGACATGCTTCATGAATGTGATACAAAAATGAGTTGATAGATGAAAAATCAAATAAGCAAGCAATATGATATAGAGATACCTTCGCAAGCTATTTTCATCAAATACAATGCCTTCACCCTTTTTATGAGTCCTCTTGGCTTGTAAGTCCTCATGACTACAAGTTATAGGTGTGTCGATTCCAAGAGACTAAAGACAATGTAATCCAACTCAAACAAACAAAAAAAATGACTTTCTCTAAAAGCCTTAACATTAATGTCTCCATATAGATTCCAAAAAAAAACTTCTCAAAAGTTAACCAACAAATTTTGACTATCATAACAAAACAATGTGAGATAGCTAAGTTCATGTCAAATTGTAAAGATACAAAGCAAACAAGCTAAGCTTCTTAACAACAACACTAGTCTTAAAGCTAACTCACATGTGCAACTTACACTGTAACGTTTATGATTTGTATTGGCTTGATTCCATTGCAAAAACGCTCTATAATTATATTAGTTATTGTTTAAGATGTTCTTGGAAGAAAAGAAGCTTAAAAGGTGAAGAAGCAATGCCTAGTGCAAAAGTCGTCTTCAAGAGGTGAAAAGCGTCAAAGGTATATCTTGACTCCTATCCTCTTGTAAGGCGTTAGCGCACACACACACAATTCATACATGTGTGTCCCTGCATCGTGGTTCAAACATTTTGTATAACACTTTTACACACTTCATAGTATGCTCATGCATTGTTCTTTAATAGACAAAAATTGTGAAATTGCATGCTTTGTGACTATCTCTTTGATATGGCATGCTTGTGTGAATATGTGTTTATTTGTTTGTGTATTTTGTGTTTAGGCCTTGAACATGTTCTTATTTAATGCCTTATTGAGTTCCGGTCATTTCGGTTACTCATTCATAAGGTTTCGAGTCCAAACAATGTGACTATGCTACTTTTCGTTCTCATTCATTGAGTTGACTTCATCATCGGTTTCCGAGATGATTTCTCAACCATTTTTCAAAGTTGTGTAGTCGTCGTCGTGTGTGAAGGAGTCACAGTTCGTAATCCAAAAACAGATTCAAAATCAGAGTTTGGATGCCCAAGATATGGGTTGAAGAACCGAAGGAGCGCCTGAGAGAAGTCTGGAGCGCGTGAGGCCACAAGGCCTGGCCGTGAGGGAGGCCGTGGGCCCCACGGCCAAGGGAGCCCTCTGCCCCCGTGTGGCCCACGCGCCCCCCATGGGGAGGTGACATGGCAGGTGTTGATTGGCTCAATAATTCCCTCTCTCTCCTCCTTTTAAACTCCTCTCCTTCCCTCCACACTTGTTGAAGATTTTCAAGAACACTTTCGAATTTTCTGCAGAATTTCTTCTCATTTTTGTTTTCTTATTTTGATCATAACTTTGTCATACAAACTCGAAATCAATCGATTCAAAATCCAAAATTGTTGGTCTTGAGAAGAGCTACAAATCCCAAGCATTTCCAGAGGCAGCTGACTTCGCTATTTTTGTCAGTTGATCAATTTTTAGTCCGAGGTCAAGGTTGTTTGTTCAACTTCTTCTTTTTCAATTTCATCTTTGATCATCTTTTGATTCTTACTATTTGATTGATGAAATTTGTTGAGAAGTATGTTAGATCGCATGCTAGGGTTGTTTGATCATTTGTTAATTGAGATTTAGCTTTGTGATTTGTTTTGAACATATATGTGCTAAACTTGATTTTGTGTGAAATTGATTCTAGAAAATGAATATATGATATGTCTCATATTATTTTCTAGATTTTATTTCATGATCTAAGAACTAGGTTTTTAGTGTGATAAATTGAATATTCATACCTTTGTTCTTATTGATTTACATGTCTTGATTTCTAGATAATCTTGTGATTGTGTGTTGGAAGCATATTCTAGATTGTCATTGAACATGTACATTTTGCTTGATTGATCATCTAGCTTAATTTGTTTTTGTTTGCATCACTTGCATCACTTTAGATCATAGCCTTGCATTAGGTTGAAGTCTCTAGCAAAGTGAGTGAAGCTTTGTGGATAGAGCAAGGAAGTCTTGATTAGAGTCTGGAGGACTCGGATAATCAAGCAAGGAAGTCTTGTCTAGGGTCGGGAGGATCCGGATAGGCAAGCAAGAAATCTTCCTAGAGACGTGAGCGTCTTGGATAGGAAGTTGTTTTCTAGAGGTGTAGGATACATCTCGGATAGGAAGTAGGCTTGGTGATTCACTAGCCCGAGGGTAGATTAGGAGTTGATAGCTTGAGCGGATATCATGAGTGATAGCTTGAGTGTGTAAATCCTTTTTCACATAGTGGATTGCTTTGCCGGTGGTTGTGGTATCAACCCGTGGATGTTTCCTCTTTGAGGTTTTACCACGTTAAAACACTTGTGTTCATTTTTGTTTTTACTTTTCTTTATCTTCCATACCTTTCATTGATTGCATATCTTGTAAATTGATTAACTCTTGTATAAGTGAAATCAATTAATTTGTCAAATTTTATCAAGTGTGCATTTTCATTGATATATTCTGCATTATTTTTAAATTGGGAGAATTTGGAGCCTATACCTATACACCCCCCCCACCCCCCCCCCCCCCCCCCCTCCCCCTTTAGGTATATTTCACTACTACTTAAGGGAAATTTCATTTGGTATCAGAGCGGGTGTCTAGACGTACTTAGATAGATCCTTTATTTGTAGTGTTTTTGTGTTTTTGTTTGTGATAATCATGATTAAGGAAGTGTATTCCTATGTGGCTTCTTTTGTTGAACATATTGACTTAGATGAGAAAAAGATCAATGATCTTACTTTTGAAAATGAACGTTTATCCAATGTCAATATGTCCCTCAACAAGAAGTTAGAGAATCATGATCTTGGCTCAAAGGAGTTCAATGAACTTAAAGACAAGATCCTAAGTCTAGAATTGAATCTTAAAGATAGCAATGATAGACTTGGTATCTTGAAGCAAGAAATTGAGCAAAGAGATTGTTCTTTTGTTAATGCTAAGAAACTTGAAAATGTGCTTAAATCCAAACTTAATGAGCATTTAAATCAAGAGAAAAAGTATGAACAATGGCTTGATAAATCACGTAAAGATGTTATGTTTAGTGATGACACAGCGGAAAAATATGCCATTGAACTTAGGATGCTTCGTGAGAAACTTGATGAGGCTAATAGGGTGATTAGCAAGATGTCATCTAGTTCTAATAAAGTTGAAACCCTCATTAAAAGTGGAAAGCATCCATGTGACAAAAGAGGTTTACGTTATATCAATGAGAAGGAGACTCCTTCATCTAACAAATCTACTTTTGTCAAAGCAAGCATTGAATCAATTGTAGGTACACTCTCTCAAGGTAAAGCTATAAAAGCTACCGGAGGTGCCTCTTCATCAACAAGGATGTTCAATGGAAGAACTCAACAACATAAGCATCAAGAAGCAACAACCTCAAATGCAAGAGGTGGAGCATCAAGGGTTGCTCTTCAAAGAGGTAAAATTGTGAGAAGACCAAATGCTATGGAAGCAAATGCAAATGGTAAATTTCTCAAATTTATTCCTATTTGTCATCATTATAATATGATAGGACATATTCGACCTAGATGCTTTGAGTATATTTGGAAATGCAAACTTGATAATGCTTTATATGATATGTCTTTGAATGGACCTAGACAATCATCCATGTATGGATATAGAAATAGACCTAGGAAGACCTTGGAAAAGCATGTTGTTGAAAAAGTTGTTGATGACTTGCTTGCTAAATCTTGTGTTGTGCCTCACTCTACTATGCATAAGAAAATTGATAATGCTTTGTTTGATATTTTTGAAAATGTGACCAATGAGGTCAAGGTGCATGTTAAAAAGCCTAACATTGAGTCAAAACATATTAGAAGTAAGAGTGAGAAGCATGTTGTGAAAAATGTGTGGATTAGAAAAGACACATCTAAATGTAATGTTGCACAATATGCTTTACGTGCCAACTCCTCTTATTCTTGGTACCTAGATAGCGGTTGCTCTAGGAACATGACCGGGAACAAAGAGTTCTTTAAGAATTTTGTTTTAAAGGATGGAGGTTGGGTTACTTTTGGTGATGGTACCAAAAAGCAAGTTCTTGGCAAGGGAACAATTTGTATCCCTGGATTGCCTAAACTTCGCAATACTTTGTATGTTGATGGGTTACAAGCTAACTTGATAAGCATTACTCACTTGTGTGAAATTTTTTAAGAAGTTAGCTTTAACAAAGATGTGTGCACTATAATTGATAAAAAGGGCAATGTTGTCCTAAGTGTCAAAAGGTCTATAGACAATTGCTATTGTCTTGAGATAGATCCTCTAACTTGCAACATAGCACATGAGTGCAACAAGCTTGATTTGTGGCATCAACATTTGGGTCGCATGAATTTTAAAGATTTGAAAAAGCTTGAAAAACATGGCATTGTTAGAGGTCTTCCTAATCTTGGTAAAAAGCTTGAGGTGGTTTGTGAACCTTGCCAATTAGGTAAGCAAACCAAAGTGTCTCATAAGAAAAATTCTTATATAGCTACCAAGAGACCTTTAAAACTTGTGCATATGGACCTAATGGGGCCAATTCAAACCAAGAGCATTAATGGCAAAAAGTACATTTTTGTATGCGTTGATGACTTCTCTAGGTTTACTTGGGTTTATTTTCTTAGAAACAAGACCGAGGCTTTTGATTACTTTAAAAAGTTTTGTAATCAAGTTCAAAATGAAAAAGGTCTTGATATCAAGAAAATATGTCGCATTAGGAGTGATCATGGGACGGAATTTGAAAATGCAAAATTTAGTGAGTTTTGTGATAGTTTAGGGATCTCTCATGAGTTCTTCGCACCTAGAACTCCTCAACAAAATGGTGTTGTTGAGAGGAAAAACCGTGTCTTGCAAGAGATGGCTAGGGTCATGCTCAATAGCAAGAAAGTCCCTAGAAACCTATGGGCCGAGGCAGTCAATACCGCTTGTTATATGTCAAATCGTGTTTTCAAAAGGCCCAGCACAAAACAAACGTCCTATGAGCTTTGGAAAGGCAAGAAGCCTAATGTGAGTTACTTCCACACTTTTGGGAGTAAATGTTATATTTTGAATGATAGAGATCACTTAGGAAAGTTTGATGCAAAAAGTGATGTTGGTCTCTTTCTTGGGTATGCTATTAATAGTCATGCATATAGAGTCTTTAACTTGACTACTAAGACTATCATGGAGTCTATCAATGTGAAGATAGATGATCTTAGCATGCTTAATTTGTGTGATGATAATGGTGTCAATGAACCTAAAGAAAACATGTTGAATGACACTAAAACACCTATTGATGTGGCTAGTAGTGTTTCTAGTCAAGATGATGAAAATGATAGTCATGTTGAAGTTGAAAGTCAAGGGTTGGAAAATGCTTTAAATGATAATCAACAAAATGACCAAGTTGTTGAACATTCTCACCCAAGACTTAGAAACTTACACTATCAAGAAGACATCATAGGTGATTTAAATGAAGGGGTTAGAACAAGAAATCAAATTGCTAACCAAATATCCTATGCTTGCTACACTTCTCAAATTGAACCCAAAAATATTAATGAAGCAATTGTTGATGAATATTGGGTTGGGGCTATGCAAGATGAACTTAATCAATTTGAGAGGAATGAAGTGTGATCCTTGGTTCCTAGACCTAAAGATATAAATGTAATTGGCACTAAATGGGTGTTTAGGAATAAGACCGATGAAAGTGGCAAGATTGTGAGGAATAAAGCTAGACTAGTGGCTCAAGGTTACACTCAAGTGGAGGGTGTTGACTTTGATGAGACGTTTGCCCCGGTTGCTCGTCTCGAGTCCATTAGACTTTTGTTGTCCATTGCATGCATTAAAAAGTTCAAATTATTTCAAATGGCTGTCAAAAGTGCTTTCTTCAATGGATACCTTCAAGAAGAAGTGTATGTTGAATAACCTAAGGGTTTTGTAGACCCACACTCTCCTAATCATGTGTTTAAATTGAAAAAGGCTCTCTATGGCCTTAAACAAGCTCCAAGAGCTTGGTATGATAGGTTGACTTAATACCTTATTGACAACCAATATAGGAGAAGTGGCATTGATAGAACTTTGTTTATCAAACATCATGATCATGATATTTTTGTTGCACAAATATATGTTGATGACATTGTTTTTGGGTCTACTAATAAAACCAAGGTTGATGAATTTGTTAGTGTTATGTCAAGTGAATTTGAAATGAGTATGGTGGGTGAGTTGAATTATTTTCTAGGAATGCAAGTATAGCAAACTAGCATGGGCATAATGTTGAATCAATCTAAATATACTAAAAATCTAGTTAAGAGATTTGGCCTAGAAAATGGAAAAGATTTTGAAATTCCCATGAGCACCACTTTAAAACTTGACAAAGATGAAAAAGGGAAAAGTGTTGACGAAAGCCTTTATAGAAGCATGATAGGTAGTCTACTTTACCTAACAGCTAGTAGACCCGATATTTGCTTTAGTGTTGGCTTGTGTGCTAGATTCCAAGCAAATCCCAAGGAATCTCACTTAAAAGCCGTCAAGAGGATCATTAGGTACATCAAAGGAACTCATAGTCTTGGTCTATTCTATTCATTTGATACCAATGATATCCTTGTAGGCTATTGTGATGCGGATTGGGCGGGAAACATAGATGACCGAAAAAGCACATCGGGCGGTTGCTTTTAAGTTGGTAATAACTTGGTTTCTTGGTCAAGTAAGAAACAAAATTCGGTTTCCCTTTCCTCTTCCGAAGCCGAATACATTGCGGCCGGAAGTGCTTGCACACAATTACTTTGGATGAAACAAATCCTTAAGGATTATGAGATAGAACAAGGAAAAATGACACTTTATTGTGATAACTTAAGTGCCATTAACATCTTTAAAAATCCGGTTCAACACTCCCATACAAAACACACAGACATTAGGCATCATTTCATTAGAGACCTAGTTGAACATTCTATTGTTACTCTAGAGCATTTGCCTACTAAAAATCAACTTGCGGACTTGTTCACTAAGCCCTTGGACAAAGAGAGGTTTAAAACTCTTAGTGTAAGGATTCCCTTTATTTGATTGGCTTGTTTCGTGGACAAACCACATGTGGGGTTCTTTGTAAGGGTAGCTTAGGTATTGGTATTCAAGCTCAAGGCCCTTTCAAGACCTCATCTTGATAAGCACCAAAGGTAAATTTCTAGTGCTTACGTGCTTTGAAGAGATCTAGTTGCACACACACACACAACTCATGCATAAATGTTATTCTTATATGTTGTGTGTTTTCATATGTGTGCATTCATAATTGTTGAATATCTCTTCATGCATGTTTATTTAATTGCATCTAGTTTATTGAAATGCCATGACATGTTTAGGCATTAGGATGCAAAGTCATGAATTTTATTCATGCATGTTTGAATTGAGTGCATCTTGTTCAATGATAATGCCATGACATGTTAGGCATTAGGATGCATTCAATACCCACACTTGCACTTCATGATTAGTCTTAAGTGTGGTGTAATTCGTTTCCGTTTGTGTGATCGGAAACGTCCGCGCTTGCACGATGGTGTGCATGTCTTAGCGCGATGGTTGACCACTTGAGAAGGTCTCATTCTTCTCTTGGATAAGTGGTAGTTTTGGTTTGGTTGATTGGAGTAAGGTGTCTAGTTTTAAAAGATTGGATTTCAATGTTTTAAGTGTTTTCAAAACTGACCTTTGCATGGTCTTGTGACCATAACTTTTTACACAAAGTTTCAAAATGAGTTTTGAAAATTTCTGTACAAACTAGACACCCATACCTTTCCAACGGTATATTATTCGTAATATTTCATGACCGTTTGGATTGATTTTAAAATCTCCAAAGTTACAACCAAAACAGGGCAACTCTGTTGTTGTCCGTTTCTGACCTTTGGTCACTCAATTGACCATAACCTTTTCTACAGACATCAAAATGTCATTCTGTAAAAACTAGTAGAAAGTAGACATCCATACCTTTCCAACGATATATTATATGAAAGGTTTCGATGTCGTTTGGTCATGTTTCGAAGCGCTCGAATCTTGAGTCGCTGCACTGACGCGAGTACCGCGAAAATGCCCATACTTTTTCCATTTCTTCCAAAACGACGTAGTTTCATTTGGGCATTATAAATACATATCTTTCTCATCATTTTGAGAGCAGAGCCACAAAATCAAACCCTAGAGAGAGAGGCTCCATATTCTTGAGAGAGAAAGAGACACTTGAGAGAAAAAGCTTAAAGATTACATCTTTATCTCTCTAAACCCATTCCCACATGCACAAATCATCATCTAGGCATCATCTAAGTTCATCTAGCATGTGCTAATGCATGGGTCTTCTTCAACACACATGGTATGATTTGTTGAACACTTTTATCTTACATAATTAGTGTTTTTACTTATCAATTTATCTCTTTTATCACTTGTATGTTCTTTGAGTAATTTCTACATACTTGATTGAGATTATGTGTTGATTGGGTTATTTATGTTAGCTAAGTTTTCATGCATATTTTATATCTAGCTAATTAATCTCATTATATGATTGAGATTATTTTTTGATAGCTTAATTGATTAGGTCATTATTGCCTAAAAGCTATGCCATAAACATTCTTGTGTGATTTATTGATAACTAGGTTGATAGATTGTTTTTTAATCAACTAGTTAATCTTTTGAATGTTTGTGGGTTATTTGTGATAGCTTTGTATCTAGGATTGGTTATCCTTTACTTAGCTAAAGTTGTATGCCATGTCATATAGCTATATTTGATATCTAGGATTGATTTTATTGTCATCATATAATCCTAGGTAAGCATCTAGAGTACCCTAGCTCTATATTGCATATTTGAATATCATGATATATTCACATAGGGTTGTGCATCTCTTTTGAGAGATTTAAGTCTTGTGTGATTGACCGGGATTAGGTCGGACACCGGGAATAGGTGGTCACATAAGCAATTGGACTAGAGCCGTTTTTAAAGGCCCGCGTGGTAGAAGTGGGGGGTTATTGACCGGAGTGTTAGACGAGGTCTACATAGGTTGTAAACTCCATTTCAATTAGTGGATTTCGAGGTCCGAGTGTGGCGCACTAAACAGCCCGTGGTTTTTCCCGTGAGGGTTTCCACGTAAAAATCAAGCGTTCTTTAATTTCCGCACTTATATGCTTGATTTTGTATATTGACTAGATTGGGGTATTTTCGTAAAATTGACTTAAAGCGAAAATTGGGTAATAACGATTAAAATCTATTCACTCCCCTCTAGATAGTTTTATACACACCGTTAATTTGTTTCACTTAGAATGTCCATTGGCATGATTTGTGTTGATTGATGTCTTTGTGATTGTGAGTGGCTTGATGAGCAAAACTTTAATTGAATATCATTGTCTTTAAGAGCTACTCACTTGAGAAGTAATGATCTTTAACAAGTATCTTTTATTGTTTTTAGATCATGCACTTGAGCTTGAAAATCTTATTTTTGAAAAGTGCACTAATGCTTCTCTTGTATGTTTTAGTTTTGAGTTTTTGTGGTTGAATATGTGTAGATAATGGATGCATCTAGAAGTTTATTGTTAAGTACATGATAGATGACCTATGGTATGTATCCATTTTGCTTCGGCACTACATAGTAATCAACGAGCACCCTCATGGAATAGGCTACACACCTTGGTTGTGAAGCCACCCAATGTAGGAAAGGGCTACGCCATTGTGATGAGTGAAAGCCGCCATGAGGAGTATATGTTTTTGTAAGTAAAATTAAAGAAGTGTTGAAATGAATCATTAAAAAAAAAAATCTTTGATTCTAAGCCTAAATGAAATGAAAAATAAAAGGCTTATTGGTGTATAGTTGAGAATTGTGAAAAAGCTCCGGTTGACAAATAGAAACGGGAAAACGAGCCACATGCACACACACGCTCATATGTTGATATCTATTCATTTTAAAAGCAAAAATCCGGATGAATATCGGTTTGACCTATTTTTGGAAAGGCTTTAGATGGATAGGTGTGGATAGAGTTTGCATGTTGCATAATTACTCCTACTATATATTTGAGAAGCATTCACACACACACATTTTGCTTATGTGCTTGATTCATTAGCAATGTGAGAATATCTTTGAGAGATTAATGAAAATCTATGATTCTCTCTTAGACTTTGACAAGTTATGAAATATTTTCTCTTATTGCTTGATTGTGTGATTGTGTGATGTCCCTTGTGAACAAATCTACTTGGTGATAATATGTGGAGCATATGTTAAGGGGGAGCTTTTGTTTATTCAACGTCGCTCTCTATACGATTTGTTTGCTTTGTATCTCGTTCTTTATCTCTTGTGTCCCTTGTCTATTCCTTGACAAAAAGGGGGAGAAAATGTATACCTCACCATGTTTGATATTGGGGAGATTTTGTATACTTCACACTTTGTGTGGAAAAATGTTCCAATTGTGTGATCATATTCCTCTTTGTGCTTAATTGTGACTTTGTCTTAAGGGGGAGATAGAATTCTTTCTTGATAATGTTAAGGATGGTTGGTCCTTGGGAATTAGGAAATTAAGGGAATGTTTTAATATGAACATATTGTATTCACTTGAGATAATGCATTTGTGTATGATATAAGGGATATCTTTTATGTTTGTTTTTGGTTAATAACTCACCATTCTTCTTTAGAGAAGATCTCTTGTTTGGTTGCTATTTTCTCTCATAGGTACTTTGAAGACCAAAAGAGGAATTCTTGAAGACTTGAAGACTTTTTAGTCTAGGAATTTCTTTGTAATGTGAGATTGAGAGTATGCTATCATCTTGAGTATGCTATCATCTTGAGTTTATTTGAGTGAAACATTGTATGGTGAGGTTGAGTGTTTTTGCCATGGAATAGCCAAAGGGGGAGATTGTAAGGTTTATGATTTGTATTGGCTTGATTCCATTGCAAAAACGCTCTATAATTGTATTAGTTATTGCTTAAGATGTTCTTGGAAGAAAAGAAGCTTAAAAGGTGAAGAAGCAATGCCTAGTGCAAAAGTCGTCTTCAAGAGGTGAAAAGCGTCAAAGGTATATCTTGACTCCTATCCTCTTATAAGGCGTTAGCGCACACACACACAATTCATACATGTGTGTCCCTGCATCGTGGTTCAAACATTTTGTATAACACTTTTACACACTTCATAGTATGTTCATGCATTGTTCTTTAATAGACAAAAATTGTGAAATTGCATGCTTTGTGACTATCTCTTTGATATGGCATGCTTGTGTGAATATGTGTTTATTTATTTGTGTATTTTGTGTTTAGGACTTAAACATGTTCTTATTTAATGCCTTATTGAGTTCCGGTCATTTCGGTTACTCATTCATAAGGTTTCGAGTCCAAACAATGTGACTATGCTACTTTTCGTTCTCATTCGTTGAGTTGACTTCATCATCGGTTTCCGAGATGATTTCTCAACCATTTTTCAAATTTGTGTAGTCATCATCGTGCGTGAAGGAGTCAAGGTTCGTAATCCGAAAACGGATTCAAAATCGGAGTTTGGATGCCCAAGATATGGGTTGAAGAACCGAAGGAGCGCGTGAGGCCACAAGGCCTAGCCGTGAGGGAGGCCGTGGGCCCCACGGCCAAGGGAGCCCTCCGCCCCCGTGTGGCCCATGCGCCCCCCACGGGGAGGTGACATGGCAGGTGGTGATTGGCTCAATAATTCCCTCTCTCTCCTCCTTTTAAACTCCTCTCCTTCCCTCCACACTTGTTGAAGATTTTCAAGAACACTTTCGAATTTTCTGCAGAATTTCTTCTCATTTTCGTTTTCTTATTTTGATCATAACTTTCTCATACGAACTCGAAATCAATCGATTCAAAAGCCAAAATTGTTGGTCTTGAGATGAGCTACTAACCTCAAGCATTTCCAGAGGTAGATTACTTCGCTATTTTTCTCAGTTGATCAATTTTCAGTCCGAGGTCAAGGTTGTTTGTTCAACTTCTTCTTTTTCAATTTCATCTTTGATCATCTCTTGATTCTTACTATTTGATTGATGAAATTTGTTGAGAAGTATGTTAGATCACATGCTAGGGTTGTTTGATCATTTGTTAATTGAGATTTAGCTTTGTGATTTGTTTTGAACATATATGTGCTAAACTTGATTTTGTGTGAAATTGATTCTAGAAAATGAATATATGATATGTCTCATATTATTTTCTAGATTTTATTTCATGATCTAAGAACTAGGTTTTTAGTGTGATAAATTGAATATTCATACCTTTGTTCTTATTGATTTACATGTCTTGATTTCTAGATAATCTTGTGATTGTGTGTTGGAAGCATATTCTAGATTGTCATTGAACATGTACATTTTGCTTGATTGATCATCTAGCTTAATTTGTTTTTGTTTCCATCACTTGCATCACTTTAGATCATAGCCTTGCATTAGGTTGAAGTCTCTAGCAAAGTGAGTGAAGCTTTGTGGATAGAGCAAGGAAGTCTTGATTAGAGTCTGGAGGACTCGGATAATCAAGCAAGGAAGTCTTGTCTAGGGTCGGGAGGATCCGGATAGGCAAGCAAGAAATCTTCCTAGAGACGTGAGCGTATTGGATAGGAAGTTGCTTTCTAGAGGTGTAGGATACATCTCGGATAGGAAGTAGGCTTGGTGATTCACTAGCCCGAGGGTAGATTAGGAGTTGATAGCTTGAGCGGATATCATGAGTGATAGCTTGAGTGTGTAAGTCCTTTTTCACATAGTGGATTGCTTTGCCGGTGGTTGTGGTATCAACCCGTGAATGTTTTCTCTTTGAGGTTTTACCACGTTAAAACACTTGTGTTCATTTTTGTTTTTACTTTTCTTTATCTTCCATTTCTTTCATTGATTGCATATCTTGTAAATTGATTAACTCTTGTATAAGTGAAATCAATTAATTTGTCAAATTTTATCAAGTGTGCATTTTCATTGATATATTCTGCATTATTTTTAAATTGGGAGAATTTGGAGCCTATACCTATTCACCCCCCCCAGGTATATTTCACTACTACTTAAGGGAAATTTCATACACTAATGGTAAGAACACTCACCCTTGACAAATTTTGTCTTGGGTGTGTAAGGATTCCCGTTTTGTTGATTGGCTTATTTCGTGGGCAAACCACAAGTTGGGGTTTGGTTGAAAGGGTAGTCTAAGTGATTTGTTGAAGATCAAAGACCCTTTCCAAGACCTCAAGAGGACAAGCACCAAAGGTATATCTAGTGCTTACTTTGCCTTGAAGAGATATAGTTGCACACACACACAACATGCATAACTCTTATTCTTGAATGTTGTGTTTATATTTTGTGTGCATTGTGCTTTATTGATTATTCAATATCTCTTCTTGCATTTAATTGATTGCATCTTGTTCTATGAAATGCCATGACATGATAGGCATTATGATGCATTCAATACCCACACGTGCACTTCATGTATGTTAGTCTTAAGTGTGGTGTAATTCGTTTCCGTTTGTGTGATCGGAAACGTCCGCGCTTGCATGATGGTGTGCATGTCTTAGCGTGATGGTTGACCACTTGAGAAGGTCTCATTCTTCTCTTGGATAAGTGTTAGATTTGGTTTGGTTATTTGGAGTAAGTGTCTAGTTTCAAAAGATTGGATTTCAAGGTTTTAAGTGTTTTCAAAACTGACCTTTGTATGGTCTTGTGACCATAACTTTTTATGAAAAGATTGAAATTGAGTTTTGTAAAATTTTGGACAAACTAGACTCTCATACCTTTCCAACGGTATATTATTCGTAATATTTCATGACCGTTTGGATTGGTTTTGAAATTTCCAAAGTGACCACTAAAACAGGGCATCACAGCTGTTATCCGAATCTGACCTTTGGTCACTCAAATGACCATAACTTTTTCTACAGTTATCCAAATCATGTTTTGTTAATTGTAGTAGAAAGTAGACTTCCATACGTTTCCAACGGTATATTATATGAAAGGTTTCGATGTCGTTTGGTCATGTTTTGAGTCGCTTGAAAATCAAGCTTTGTGCTGTGACGCCCGCCGCGGTTTCAGTGCCGCGGTTTGTGACAGCGGCAGTCGAGCGATAGCAACGTCCTTGCTGTGCCGCGGCTATAGTGCCGCGGTTGAGCAACCACGGCAGGCGAGCCACAGAGATATTTTTAGTGTGTTTTTTCAAAACGACCACACTTCACTTATGGCCCCTATATATATAACACTTTGACTTTAGGTTAGACAAGAGAGTTCATATCAGATTTCATACTTAGGATATTTTTCAAAGAGAAGAAAAATTCCAAGAACTCATTTTTATTCACTCAAACACTTTTTCATGATCATCAATCATCATCTAGCATCATCTTAGATCATCTAGATGTCATCTAGCATGGATTCTTCATCATACTTTGCTTGGTAAGCTTTTCACTAATATCTTACATATTTTGTGTTTCTCTTATCTAGCAATCTCAATTTAATTACTTGTATGTGATTTTATATTCTTTGAATACAAGATTGAGATTAGTATGATGTATGTTTGAGAAGTTGTATCGTGCTAGCTTATTAGGTTTTGTGCTTAATATTGTTTAGCTAAACTAATTGACATGTCATTTAGTTTTGATATCTAGGATTGTTCTTAATTGAATATTAATCATCTTAGATAAGCATATAGGGTTTCCCTTGCTCTATGTTGCATTTTGGATATTCACATATATTCACTTAGGGTTGTATTCTCTTCTAGAGAAAGTAAGTCTTGTGTGTAGCAACCGGGATTAGGTTGCTTAGATCGCAAGCAAATTGGACTAGGTTCACTCATACCGGGATTAGGTAGGTGTGTGATTACTTCCGGGATTAGGTTGTAATCGTTTGCACATTTAGTGGATTCGAGGTTCGAGTGTGGCTTACTTACATAGCCCGTGGTTTTTCCCGTGAGGGTTTCCACGTAAAAATCAAGTGTTGATTTAATTTCCGCACCATATTACACTTGCTTGTTTATATTATCTTGAGGGTAAATTCGTAATTTTGACTAACACGAAAAATTGGGTAAAAAGCATAAAATCTATTCACCCCCCCTCTAGATAGCTTTATACACACCGTGCTATAATTAGTTTCAATTGGTATCAGAGCGGGTTCCTAGACATACATAGGTGATCCTTGCTTATTTTGGTGTGTTTTGCATTTTGTGTGATTTTTGATCATTCATACATTTACATTCATTTCATTCATTCATAAACACTATGAGTGGAAACGGTGGAAATGGTGGTGGCCACGAAGGAGCTTCTAGCACAAGGCCTCCACTTCTTACCGGATTGAACTATTCCCAATGGAAAGGGAAGATGGAATCCTACATATGCCAAATTCATGACCGTGCATGGATGGCGGTGGAAGACGGATATGATCTCCCTATCATGACTCCCGCGGGTGGAGGACAAGATGTTTTGAAGCCTAAGGCGCAATGGAACGCGCAAGAGTTTGAGGCTTCAAAGTGGAATAGGAAGGCGATGCATGCCATTATGTATGCAATGGATGAGAATCAGTACAACCTTATTCAGAATACTCAGATTGCAAAAGTGGCATGGGACATCCTTCAAGTTGCACATGAGGGAACCGAGGTGGTGAAGGAGTCCAAGCTTCAAGTCCTCCAAACTCAATTTGAGTTACTTAGGATGGGAGAGGATGAATGCTTCAATGACTTCGAAATCAAATTGATGGACATAGTAAATCAAATCCATCAACTCGGAGACCCGTATTCGGATAGGAGAGTCAAGCAAAATATTATGAGATCTCTCCACGATAGATTTGAATCAAAGGTGACGGCCATAGAAGAAAATAGTGGCTACATGGATATGAAGCCAAGTGAGGTAATTGGGCGTCTCCTTGCATATGAGTCTAGGAAGGCTCCTAGCACCACTACTCCTCCTAAGAAGTCCAAAGGAATAGCTTTGAAAGCATCTAAGGATGCAAAGGAGCCAAAGCATGATTCGGATGAAGACCTTGCCTTATTTGTGAAAAGGTTTAACAAGGTTATGGGGTTCAAGAAGAAGAAGGGATTTGGGTCAAGAGGACAAGATTTGAAGAAAAAGAGTTCCTTCAAGAAGTTTGAGCCTAGACAAGAGAGGACCGAAAGGAAAGGGGTCCGATGCTTTGAGTGTGGTGGGATTGGTCACTTTGCCCCCGAATGTGCTAATCACAATGAAAGAAAGAAGGGTAAAGTGATGGCCGCCACATGTAGTGGGAGTAGTGATGACTCCAATGAGGAAGATGAGTCTTCTAGTGAAGAAGAGCTCATGGCTAACTTCCTAGCTTTTGCCTCTTCTCACAAGAGAAAAGTGCTAGTGAAAAAGAGGAGATGAGTCAAGAGGAAATTGACTCTAGTGAAGAAGAAAGTGACTCCTCTTCTAGTTCCAAAAAGAAGTTTGTGGAGCAAAAGGTGCTTGCTAAATACCATGCCGAGTTCAATGATTTAGCACTTAAAAGCACAAGAAAGATTGAGAGGTTGAGAGAAGAAAACCTTGAACTTTCGGCTCACAATGACCACTTAAGTGAACAAGTGGAAAGATTGAAGAGGAGAGAGGATAAGTTAATTGAGGAGTTAGACTTATCTAAGAGGTATGAAGATGGCAAGAAAGTCTCAACCTCTAACAAGACAGTGTTTGTCAAGAGCTTGAAGAACGAAGAAACTTCATTTGTGCAACCTCCTAAGAAGATAGATCTTAAGGACAACTTTGAAAGTTTTGAAAGCTCTAAGTTAAAGAATGAAAAAGAGATTCAAAGGTTAAAGGAAGAACTACTTAGGCTTTCAACTCAAGTTGACGACTTGAATGATGAAGTGATAAGATCCATGGTGGAAGAAGACAAGCTAAAAGATGAGCTAGCTTTGTCTAAGAGGAATGAAGAGGGTTTGAAGAGAGAGCTTGTTGAAGCCAAAGAGTCATTGACTAGAATGACCATAAGCACCAAGAAGCTTGACAACATACTTGGTGTAGGAAAAAGCCCTTGTGACAAAAGAGGTCTTGGATTCGAAGTGAGCAAGGATTGCTCTATTCCTAAGAAGACCGTCTTTGTGAAGAGTTTGGGTAAGATAGAAGCGTCACCGGTGCAAACTCCTAGGAAGAAGTTAGAACTAGGACAATGTTCGAAAAATGCACAAGTGAAGGTGGTGAAAACAAGACAACCCCAAGCTCAACGGCTTAGTGCCTCTCGAGTCAACTCTCCTCAACAAATGACTCAATATGTGAAGAGGCAAAACATGCTATCTCATCCAAGGAGGCAACCCATTCCGGTTCAACCACATAGAAGACATGAACCGACTCAACACCAAAGGAGACATCAAATGCATGATGAGTCTCCAATGACTTCACAAGGACATGGTATGAATTCTTACTTTGTACCAACTTGTCATTATTGTGGTGTTTATGGGCATATTAGGCCTAAGTGCTTTAAGTACATTAAGCATTGTAGGATTAATAGCATGATAGAGAAAAAGAGGCTAAGAAAAGCCCATTTGCATGAGCCTAGGAAATCCTTTGTCAATAATCCTAGGTTAGTGAATGACATGCAACCCTTAACCACTAAGACCAAAAAAGTCATATCTATGTGGATAAGGAAAAATGAACCCGCTTGCTACGAGACTAGTAAGTCTCAAATAGGTTCATCCAAGTCAAATGGACTTGGGAGGTCTATAGGACCTTATCGCCTTCGTTAATGAAGGTTGGTTCTAACCCCATATGGGGAACTCAAGCAAAGAGAGCTATTTTGCATTCTTGTCACTTGCAAAAAATTTGAAATATCTTATGCTTCTCTTTTTGTTGCTTGAGTTAGCTTGGTTACACTATGTATATATATTTTCTATTCAATAAGTATGATCAATGCTTGTATTGCAATCCATGTCATATTTATGTTCAAACATGCATTTTTGGACTAGGAGATATTTACATAGGATATAATTTGAATGACCTATAATGATCTCCATGACAAGATGATTGCTAAATGACATGCTAAATGCTAATCTTAAAAAGCATGTTTTGATGATTGCATTTCTTAACTGCAAAAAATGTGTGAAAAAGCTTATGAGACTTAAATGAAAAAGGATCTTGTATCCATTCAAGGATTTTACAATCCAAATGTCTCTCTTTCTTTATTGGTTGAACATGTCTATTATCATACGGATATCTTATCCGGAAAAATCAAGTAGGGTGCAAAGTCGCTCATGTCATGTTTGGCTTATAAAGTTGGATATAGTTGTTCTTAAATTGAAATCAATGAAAACCTATATCCTTGCTTCTCTCATGACATTGGTGAAATTGGATTGAATTCATATTAAAAACCTTTGTCATTTGCTTTGCCAAATACCATGGTATTTTGGATTTAAATGCTACATGTCTTGTATGCAAAGCAATTTTTGATTCACACATTTTCTTTAAATAAATCTCCTTGTTTCTCTCCAATAAATTGAGATTGCATAAAGTGACTTATATTGATTATGCAAATTCTAGAATGCTACTGTCTCTCTTTGCCTTGAGTGACCTGGTTGGGGACTACTCCTTTGTCTATATCATGACAAAAAGGGGGAGTAGGTTGTGGTAAGGGGAGTTGCAAATTGTAGTAGCAATTGTGCATGTTGGGGAGAATACTTATTGAGGGGGAGTAACCCTTTGAGGGGGAGCATTTGCACATACATACATTGCATGATGTTGTACTTAAATTCTTAAATGCAAATGCTTGTTTTATCTCACTTGATTCATCTCACCTTTTCTTGTATTGGAAAGTATAGAAACTGTGCTTTCAGGGATTGATTGTTCTACTTGAGATTGAAGACTTCAAGACTATTTATCTTATCTCTTTGTAAAGTAGAATATCATAGTAGACCCGTAGTTTCTATTATGTTGTGAGGAATCAATGTGAGTGGTGGTTTTGTCACGAAATAGCCAAAGGGGGAGATTGTAAGGATTCCCGTTTTGTTGATTGGCTTATTTCGTGGGCAAACCACAAGTTGGGGTTTGGTTGTAAGGGTAGTCTAAGTGATTTGTTGAAGATCAAAGACCCTTTCCAAGACCTCAAGAGGACAAGCACCAAAGGTATATCTAGTGCTTACTTTGCCTTGAAGAGATATAGTTGCACACACACACAACATGCATAACTCTTATTCTTGAATGTTGTGTTTATATTTTGTGTGCATTGTGCTTTATTGATTATTCAATATCTCTTCTTGCATTTAATTGATTGCATCTTGTTCTATGAAATGCCATGACATGATAGGCATTATGATGCATTCAATACCCACACGTGCACTTCATGTATGTTAGTCTTAAGTGTGGTGTAATTCGTTTCCGTTTGTGTGATCGGAAACGTCCGCGCTTGCATGATGGTGTGCATGTCTTAGCGTGATGGTTGACCACTTGAGAAGGTCTCATTCTTCTCTTGGATAAGTGTTAGATTTGGTTTGGTTATTTGGAGTAAGTGTCTAGTTTCAAAAGATTGGATTTCAAGGTTTTAAGTGTTTTCAAAACTGACCTTTGTATGGTCTTGTGACCATAACTTTTTATGAAAAGATTGAAATTGAGTTTTGTAACATTCTGGACAAACTAGACTCTCATACCTTTCCAACGGTATATTATTCGTAATATTTCATGACCGTTTGGATTGGTTTTGAAATTTCCAAAGTGACCACTAAAACAGGGCATCACAGCTGTTATCCGAATCTGACCTTTGGTCACTCAAATGACCATAACTTTTTCTACAGTTATCCAAATCATGTTTTGTTAATTGGAGTAGAAAGTAGACTTCCATACCTTTCTAACGGTATATTATATGAAAGGTTTCGATGTCGTTTGGTCATGTTTTGAGTCGCTTGAAAATCAAGCTTTGTGCTGTGACGCCCGCCGTGGTTTCAGTGCCGCGGTTTGTGACAGCGGCAGTTGAGCGACAGCAACGTCCTTGCTGTGCCACGGCTATAGTGCCGCGGTTGAGCAACCATGGCAGGCGAGCCACAGAGATATTTTTAGTGCGTTTTTTCAAAACGACCACACTTCACTTATGGCCCCTATATATATAACACTTTGACTTTAGGTCAGACAAGAGAGTTCATATCAGATTTCATACTTAGGATATTTTTCAAAGAGAAGAAAAATTCCAAGAACTCATTTTTATTCACTCAAACACTTTTTCATGATCATCAATCATCATCTAGCATCATCTTAGATCATCTAGATGTCATCTAGCATGGATTCTTCATCATACTTTGCTTGGTAAGCTTTTCACTAATATCTTACATATTTTGTGTTTCTCTTATCTAGCAATCTCAATTTAATTACTTGTATGTGATTTTATATTCTTTGAATACAAGATTGAGATTAGTATGATGTATGTTTGAGAAGTTGTATTGTGCTAGCTTATTAGGTTTTGTGCTTAATATTGTTTAGCTAAACTAATTGACATGTCATTTAGTTTTGATATCTAGGATTGTTCTTAATTGAATATTAATCATCTTAGATAAGCATATAGGGTTTCCCTTGCTCTATGTTTTATTTTGGATATTCACAAATATTCACTTAGGGTTGTATTCTCTTCTAGAGAAAGTAAGTCTTGTGTGTAGCAACCGGGATTAGGTTGCTTAGATCGCAAGCAAATTGGACTAGGTTCACTCATACCGGGATTAGGTAGGTGTGTGATTACTTCCGGGATTAGGTTGTAATCGTTTGCACATTTAGTGGATTCGAGGTTCGAGTGTGGCTTACTTACATAGCCCGTGGTTTTTCCCGTGAGGGTTTCCACGTAAAAATCAAGTGTTGATTTAATTTCCGCACCATATTACACTTGCTTGTTTATATTATCTTGAGGGTAAATTCGTAATTTTGACTAACACGAAAAATTGGGTAAAAAGCGTAAAATCTATTCACCCCCCCCCCCCCCCTCTAGATAGCTTTATACACACCGTGCTATAATTAGTTTCAGGGTGGACATACACGAACATCATCAAGATTCTCTTTGATAACAATGTTGAACCTAGAGAAAAGTACTTTCACAACTTGATTCACAATAATATCATTAATACTCTTTTTCTCAACATTGTTAGCAACATATGCATAGTCAAATTTTGAAGGATATGCATTCTTCACCTTCCGGACATTCTTAACATGCTTTGAGAGGTTATCATGCTTTCCATATTCAAAAGCTTTAGCATGCATAGAATGAGGTCCAATCTCTCTATTCCTAGATGCATTTTCTATGTTGCAATATTCAATGAATTTATAGCACTTGGGCTTGATATGGCCTAAGGTATTGCAAAAATGACATATGGGAACAAAAGGAGAGATTTTACCTTCCGGAGTTGGAGAAGCACAAATGGGAGTTTCAAGGGGTACCTTATTCTTCAACTTGTTCTTCTTCTTGGAACGTCTCTTCTTAGGAGCTTTTTCTTCAACAATGACTTCGCTTGTAGGAAGTGATGCTTCTATGAACTTCTCCTCAACTACCGCGTCACTTGAGCTACTTAAGGACAAATTAGAGATGATCCTATCCTTTTCAAGCACAATACCCTCAACTTCACAAAGCTTCTTGGCAAGAGCATTCTTTTCACCCAAGAGCCTACGAGTTGTAGCAACAAACTCATCCACTTGTATCTTGATCAAGTCATCCTTCTCATCAACCTCTCTTAAGGTTATCTTCAACTTCTCCTCAAGAAACTTCACCTTAGCCAAAAGATCAGTGTAGGTTGGATTATTATTTAAACACTCTTGATGACTTGGATCAATCTCCTTATCCAACGAATCATGATTCACATCCTCTAGAGTAGAGTGAGAAGCCATGAATGCAACAAAGTTGCTCACTAGCTCCTCTTCACTAGAAGACTCATCACTTGAGCTCTCCTCATCACTAGAGTCATCATCTTCACTCCAAGTAGCCGCCATAGCTTTTCCTTTCTTGCCCTTCTTAGAATCACCACTAGGACAATCCGAAGCATAATGTCCATACTTCTTACACTTGAAGCATTGAACCTTCCTATTGCTCTTAGCATGGCCACTCCTCTCATAAGGTGGAGTAAATGACTTCTTGACTTCCTTGTCCCTTGAGTACTTGCCACTTGGCTTGGCACCTTTCCTCATGAACTTCCTAAACTTCCTAACCAATAAAGCCATCTCCTCATCATCATCGCTACTACTAGCTTCCTTGACAACCTTGAGAGCTAAACCCTTGTTCTTAGCCTTCGGTTTCATGCATGCCTCAAAAGTTTGAAGAGATCCTAGCAACTCATCTAAGCTCATGACGTCAACGTCTTTGCTATTTTCAATGGCAGTAACCTTCGCTTTGAACCTCTTTGGAAGTGATCTAAGAATCTTCCAATTTAGCCTCTCACCGGAGATAGGAGTACCAAGTGCTTGGCATTGGTTGGCGATGTCTAGTAGCTTATCTTGGAAGTCAACAAACTTGTCTTCCTCACCCATTTGCAAAACCTCAAATTGGGAAGTGAGCAATTGAAGACGAGACTTCTTCACCGCTTTAGTCCTCTCATTGGTGTCTTGGAGAGCTTCCCATGCCTCCTTTACGGTTTTTAGGTTTTGAATGTAGGAAAATTACCTACTATCAACACCTCTGAAAATATCATTCACCACCCGATAATGCCATTATGCTAACTCAAACTCATTAGTAGACCACCCACTCCTAGGCTTGGAAACGGTCACTCCTTCTTCACTCTTAGTAGGAGCAAGGTAACCTTCTTCAACGGTCATCCAAGCTCTCTCATCAATAGAGCGAATGTAAGCCTTCATCCTCAATTTCCAAAACCCATAGTTGTGACCCTTGAGAAGAGGAGGCCTAGAATTCGAAGCCCCTTCGATCATCACATCATCTTGGAAAACCATACTAGCAAAAACATAAGCAATCCACACGTAAGTATAAACAGGATCTCATCGAGTGCTGTCCGATGACCCGCTCTTATACCAATTGAAAGTATACAAACGTAGTTAAATTGCTTAAGGCATACCTAGAGGGGCGGTGAATAGGTTTTTACACCTTTTTCCAATCCCTTAAACAAACTCTCGTTTGTCCCTTAAGGTAGCTGAAACTAATTATAGCACGGTGTGTATAAAACTATCTAGAGGGGGGGTGAATAGATTTTACGCTTTTTACCCAATTTTTCGTGTTAGTCAAAATTACGAAATTACCCTCAAGATAAAATAAACAAGCAAGTGTAATATGGTGCGGAAATTAAATTAACACTTGATTTTTACGTGGAAACCCTCACGGGAAAAACCACGGGCTATGTAAGTAAGCCACACTCGAACCTCGAATCCACTAAATGTGCAAATGATTACAACCTAATCCCGGAAGTAATCACACACCTACCTAATCCCGGTATGAGTGAACCTAGTCTGATTTGCTTGCGATCTAAGCAACCTAATCCCGGTTGCTACACACAAGACTTACTTTCTCTAGAAGAGAAAACAACCCTAAGTGAATATATGTGAATATCCAAAATGCAACATAGAGCAAGGGAAACCCTATATGCTTATCTAAGATGATTAATATGCAATTAAGAACAATCCTAGATATCAAAACTAAATGACAAGTCAATTAGTTTTGCTAATCAATATCAAGCACAAAACCTAATATGCTAGCACAATACAACTTCTCAAACATACATCATACTAATCTCAATCTTGTATTCAAGGAATATAAAATCACATACAAGTAATTAAATTGAGATTGCTAAATAAGAGAAACACAAAATATGTAAGATATTAGTGAAAAGCTTACCAAGCAAAGTATGATGAAGAATCCATGCAAGATGTCATCTAGATGATCTAAGATGATGCTAGATGATGATTGATGATCATGGAACAAGTGTTTGAGTAATTAAAAATGAGTTCTTTGAAATTTTTCTTCTCTTTGAAAAATCTCCTAAGTATGGAATCTGAATATGAACTCTTGTGATTGACCTAAAGTCAAAGTAGCATATATATAGGGGGCCAAAACAAAGTGTGGTCGTTTTGATAAGTTTGCCCATATTTGCCTTGGGCGCTGTACGTAGAGCGCCCTTGTACAGCGCCTGTACAGCGCCCTTGCTCTGTTTTCACGAGGAAACAGAGGGGCGCTGTACGAACAGCACTTTGTACAGCGCTCGTACAGCGCCCATGAAAATTGCATCAGACCTGATGCATTTAAATCACATTTTTTGCATCAGGTGTGATGGGCGTTGTTCGAACAGCGCTTTGTAGAGCACTTTGAACAGCGCCCAATGCAAAGCTTGAATTCTAAAAATGTGCATGAAGAGGCAATGGGCAATGAAAGATGCAATCAACCTAACATGCAAGAAGAGATGTTAATAAGCATTAAGGCACACATAAAAGACACACAACTTACAAGGATTAAACATATGCATGAGTTGTGAGTGTGTGCAACTATCTCTTCAAGACAAGTAAGCACTTAGAATATTACCTTTGGTGCTTGTCAATAGTGAGGACTTCAAAAGGGCCTAAGCAATAACAACAACATCTAAGCTACCCTTACAAAGCATCCCCACATATGGTTTGATCACGAAATAAGCCAATTAAAAACAACGGGAATTCTAACAATCTCCCCCTTTGGCTATTTCGTGACAAAACCACCACTCACATTGATTCCTCATAAAGAATTAGAAACTACGGGACTACAATGATTATCTACATTACAAAGAGATAAGTAAATACAACTTCAAGTCTTCAATCTCTTGTAGAACAATCAAGCCCTGAAAATAAAGTTTTTAGCATTTCCAATACAAGTAAAGTGTGAGATTAATCATGTGAGAACAAAAACAAGCATTTGCATTTAAAGTTGTGTATGCAATGCTCCCCCTCAACGGGTTACTCCCCCTCAATGTATGTTCTCCCCAAAGTGCACAATAGTTTCTATATTTTGCAACTCCCCTTACCATATCCTACTCTCCCTTTTTGTCATGATATAGGCAAAGGAGTAGTCCCCAACCGGGTCACTCATAGCAACGAGAGATAGAAGCATGCAAGATTTGCATATACATATAAGTCACTTTATGCACTTCAATTAATTTGAGAGAAACAAGGAGATTTATTTGAGAAAATGTGTGAATCCAACATGCTTTGCATACAAGACATATAGCATTCAAGTCCAAAATACAATGGTATTTGGCAAAGCAAATGACAAAGGTTTCAAATAAGAATTCAAACCAATTTCACCAATGTCATGGGAAAAGCAAGGATATAGAGATTATTGATTTCACTTTAAGAGTAACTATATCCAACTTTATAAGCGAAACATGGCATGAGCGACTTTGCACCCTAATAGATTTTTCCGGATAAGATATCCGTATGATAGTAACCATGTTCAACTAATAAAGAAAGAGAGACATTTGGAATGTAAATTCCTTTGAACGGATACAAGATCCTTTATTCATTTTGAGTCTCATTAGCTATCACACAAGTTTTGCATTTTTAAGAATATGCAATCATTAATTCATGCTTTTCATGTGAGCATGTTGTATGAATTTCATGCTTTTTCATTTATCTTTAGCATGTTATTAAAGAATCATCATGTCATGGAGATAACTATAAGTCATTCACATCATACTTCCTATGTAAATCTCCTAGACAAAAATGCATGTTTGAACATAAATATGACATGGATTGTAGACAAGCAAGGTTCACACTTATAGAATTGAAAACATATATACATATGTACTGTTAGGATTATGCTCAATAGCAAGAGTGTAATGTTGTAATTAACAATCTTTTTCATATTAATAAAGTGATTTCTGGTTTAACAAATCGTATAGCATTTATAGTTTATATTATAATTGTCAAAGTAAATAATCATAAGGTCTAAAGACTATGGGAAAAGAAGAATTGTTCGTACATCTGGATATGTATGTGGTAGACACAATTCTTTAGTTAGTCTTGAATATTGTTCACAACTTAAGTTAAAGGTTGGGCACCTTTATCTTGTTAAAGTTGTAGAATTCTTTTGCTAGCATTTGAGTGGGATCAAATGAGATATGATGAGTCTAAAATCATCGGAGTGTCTTCGAGCAAAAGGATCTAGTGCACTGGGTGCATTGAACTGGATCACAATGAAAAGCTTTATCTAAAACCGTCAATAGATAATAGTTTTTTCATTATCAGGACAATCGGAGAGTCTATCTTAATCCTGAGATAAATGATGGACTTATGGTTGCAAGTGATATCATTTGAGTTATCAATGAGTACGATTATATCGCATAGTCTATCCTCGATAATTTGGTGATATTCATTTGTTAATCGATAGAGGACTTCATTTATAGATATGGACATCGTGGCTCCATTTAATTAAATGAGAGTATAATATCACCATATGGATGTTTTGAGGTAATTGGATATTAAATCTCAACGTTGAGTTTTCAATAGTGTCTATTGAAAACATGGCTTCTGGACAAGTCAAAATATCCAAGTTCAAAACGTGGTCATATGAGTAAATATGGTAACTTGGAGAGTTATAGGCGGTCTATGAACTCTTGGCGATTACTGATATTAATCACGAGGATACACTATCTCCAATATGATTGTCTAGGGTATGAATGAGGAGCATCTTCCTTTTCTATCTTTATTTAAGAGTTCAGTTTTAGCTCTTTAGTGGAATGAGTTAAAATTAATGGATCGGACCTAAGTGAATCATTTGTTGATTGTGATTAGGTTATGTCTATTGAAGCTTAAATTTAGATGGCCCGCCAAGATCCCCAATCCACACGGACTTGCATGGATCACTTGATATATTCTACCGGACCAATTTAAGGGTCCATCTAGAATTGCATTTAATATATTAAGAATATAATTTGCACATTATTTAAGTAACGGGCTGCTCAATTATATTAATATATTAATGAAAGACATGTGGGCTTGTTTCTTTTAGTAAGAATGGGTCTGGTTCACATGTGGGCTTTTTATTTAAAGTCCAATGGATTAAATGAAATAGGAAAATAATATTAGGCCCATCTTATATATAAGTGGGGCGGCTAGGTTAAGGTTTTAACCTAAAAATATTATTTTGTTTCATTTGTTTTAATTAAATAAGAATTAATTGATTTATTGATTAATTGTTTAATTAAAGAAACAAATCTTTCCTAAAAGTAAAAGACTTGTTTGATAAGTAAATAAATAAATTAGTATTATTTATTTAATCAAATAAGGAGTCTTTTTTATTTAGTCAAAATAAAAGAATAAAAATAAAAGAGTTGGATTAGGGTTTGAAGTCTATAAAGTTAAAAAGAATTAGGGTTGAATTTTAGTCACCCTATATAAGTGACATGATGAAATTCGGCCAACCCTAATCTTATACTACATAGAATTCGGCAACCCTAAAGGAAAAAGAAGAAAAAATTCGGCCAACCTATATATATGTTCTTATAGGGTTCGGCCACATCAATCAATTGGTGCTTGAGTTTTTATTTTTCTTTCTTCTTCTTCTTAATTCTAAGAGAGTTTTTATTCTAGAGAGACAAAAAGGAGTGAAAATTATTCTTTGATAGTATACAATTGCTTAATCATCAATAAGCTTGTGTATACGATATCGATCTAGGTTCACGCGAGTTTCGATCATAAGATTGAGAACTCAAAAGTGACCGGAATAATTTTGACATTCTTTTGATTGTTTTGTGACTAACAAAGAAAAGAAAGTATTTGTTTGATCCATTCACAGGTTTGCAATTCAAAGGAAAGGGAGACCACGCTCCTAGGTGATCCACGTTCGTGCTCGGATTGAAGATCTTGCGGATTACCATCGACGTAAGTCAATCGGATCACGCGACAAGAGGTAATTTACTTTTGTTGATATATATGCATGTTTATTGATTAAAAGGGTTTAAGGTTCATAAAGGAAAAATTTTAAAAGTCACTAAATCGTTTTTAGTATCGCTTCCGCTGCGTGTAACACTTTTATTTGATTATTTTTCCCTACAATTGGTATCAGAGCCTAGGTTGAACCCTTTTAATTAATTAACGTATATATACGTGGATCTATTTCTTTTTATTGTGATTATGCATGTTTAGAAAGAGATGGCACTCTAGGTATTCAAATATATAATTACATGTGATGTATGGATTTATATATATTTTATGTGTGTTTTGTTATTGCTCGATTTTGGCCCTAGATTTTCAATGTAATTTTTGTTTCGGAGTTGTAACAAGAAGGGTGGTCTATTATCGCCATAATTCCTTCTTGGTAGATTGCTAGGTTTTATTTTTTTTATGTGCAGTATTTTTTTAGGGTTACTGCAGTTTTTTTTAATTTATTTTTAGTATGTGCAGTTTTTGGTTTGTAAAAATACTGCAGTGAATAAAAAAAAAAAAAAAAAATTAATACTGCAGTATTTATTATATATATACTGCCGTAATATATTTAGGTCTTGGAGATTCGAAGACACGAAGCAAAACGAAGCAACCGGAACCAAGTACGAGCACCGTGCGCACCCTAGGAGTGGATTGGGCTGCGCATGACAAGCCCAAACTTTGGTGGGCTGCGCATGGCAGCCTTGTGTGGCCTAATGGGCTGCGCAAGGCAGCCCCTTTGTGGGGTTGTGGGCTGCGCACGCCCATGGGAGAAGGCCGAAGGATGAGCGTATGGTTGATGGGCCACCTGAAGATCTTGTATTCCTGACAAATTGTAATTTACTTGTTTTTCTAGGATGGGCCAAAATTGTTGCTATTTAATTTATGCTTAAATATTACAATATTTGTTATTGTATGATAACATGACATATAGAATAGGAGTGCCACGCATATATCTCTTTTGGTATGAACATGCATTGAATGATTTAGGTATCTAAATTGGCATCTAGATAACTCGGTAAATCATTCTATGGGATTTAATCACACGCCTTAAATAATTGAGTGGGAGAAGGTGTTTTGGTAACACCTATGGCCTCCAAGGTTAGTTGAGCTTTATTATTTATTGGTAATCCCCCCAAGGGGCGTCCATGAATGGAATTTAGCAACATACTTCCTTACAAGGATAGACTAGACAATGGACTCAAACGAGATCTACTCTCCAAGGAGGGATTTTCGTGAGAGAAAATTGAGGGTCGATATCTTGGTAACACACTCAATGTAATTTTATTAATATCCTCCCAAGAGTTGTTGTTAATAAAATTGCAAGGCTAAAATTGAAAACGCTGGTTGTTATGTTAACAATTAGGTGGGACCTAGTCTAACTAGTAAATGGTGCGAACTCCCAAAGGAGGCGTAACATTTATGGGTGTTAGATCACCGTTGAATTTTATGATTGAGTTATTTATTTAATTCAAGATAAATATTTAAAAGTGCTTTATCATGATTATTTACTTATATATGTTTTGTTTTATTCAGAAATCATGACCCCATCACTTATGAACATCCTGAAAGATAACACTTTAACTGGAGATAATTATGTCACATGGAAAAGGAAAATTGGGTTGTTGCTGCAAAGTGAAAAACATAAGTTTGTTCTAACTACTCCTAAACCACCTGCTCCTAATAATGAATCTAGCATAATGTGTAGAGATGAGTATGAGCAGTGGAAGACTTCAGATGATATGGCAAAATGTTACATTATGGCCACTATCTCCGACGTGTTGCAACAGCAGCATGAAGGAATGGAGTCCGCTGCTGATATAATGATGTCTCTAGAGGAAATGTTTGCTATGAAGTCTAGGACGACTAAGAGAGAGGCAGTGACTGCTTTTATGAATCTTAGGATGAAACCTGGACAGGCTGTGAAAGATCACATGATGAAAGTCATAGCACATCTCAACATTGCTGAACTGCATGGCGCTGAGATAGATGGTGAGACAAAGATTGATATGGTTGTCAATTCATTGTCAGATTCCTTTGATCAGTTCAAATTGGACTACACTTTGAACAAAAAGGAATACACCTTACAAGGCCTGATGCAAGATGTTCAAAGTGCTGAAAAGATCCTTGTGAAAGGCAAAGGTCAAGAGATTCATATGGTTGGTAAAGTTGCTACTGTTAAGGCCCGTCAAAAGGTCAAGAAACAACAGAAGAAAAAGCAACTTGGGCCTATCAAGAAGGAGACCAAGAAAGTAACCAAGATCAAAGGGAAATGCTTCCTTTGTGGTGAAAAGGGACATTGGAAGAGAAATTGCCCAAAGTCCCAGAACAAGAAGGAAGAAGGTAATTTGAATTATCTAGAAACATGTTTTTTGGCTGATTCTACAGATTCTTGGATCATAGACTCAGGAGCCACTAATCATGTTTGTTATTCCTTGCAGGGGTTTCAAGAAAGGAGAAAGCTGAGTAAGAATGAAATCAATTTGCGCTTGGGCAACGGAACGTTAGTGTCTGCAAGTGCAGTGGGAGATATTAGAGTTTATTTGGATTCTAGAAGGCATTTAGATTTAATAGACGTTTATTATGTACCTCAATTCAAGAGGAATTTAATTTCAGTTTCTTGTTTGAATAAATTTGGATATTCGGTTACTTTTAATAAAGTTTTTATTATTAGTAAGAATGACAAAATTATTTGCCAAGGTACATTGGAAAACGGTCTATACTTTTTGCATAGAAATATCTCTCACTCGTTAGACACAGAAATAACGGAACCTAATCATAAAAGAGTAAAATTATCAACAGATGAAACCTATCTTTGGCATTTACGCTTAGGTCATATTAACCTTAATAGGATTAAAAGATTGGTATGTGACGGACCTTTGAGTGACTTAAAGGTTGATGATCTACCAACTTGTGAATCTTGTTTGGAAGGTAAAATGACCAAAAGGACGTTCTCTGCCAAAGGTGCAAGAGCCACTGAATGTTTAGAATTGATACACACTGATGTATGTGGACCTATGAGCATTCAAGCTAGAGGTGGATATGAGTACTTCATCACCTTCACGGATGATTACTCGAGATTTGGTTATGTGTATCTCATGAGACATAAGTCGGATGCTTTTGACATGTTCAAAGCATTCAAAGCTGAAGTGGAAAATCAGCTTGAGAAACACATAAAAATCTTGAGATCTGATCGTGGTGGAGAATATCTATCTGGTGAGTTTCAGCAATATCTTATTGATAATGGGATAGTTTCTCAGTTTTCTGCACCAGGTACACCTCAACAAAATGGGGTAGCAGAAAGGAGAAATAGAACTCTTTTGGATATGGTTAGGTCTATATTGAGTTATTCAGCGCTTCCTATTTCTTTTTGGGGATATGCTTTACAAACTGCTATATACATTCTAAACGATGTACCATCTAAGTCTGTTCCTAAAACACCGCATGAGTTGTGGACTGGGCGCAAGCCTAGTTTACAACACTTAAGGATATTTGGTTGTCCTACGCATGTGTTAAAAGGAAAGACAGAAAAGATGGAGTCCCGTTCAGAAACATGTATATTTGTAGGGTATCCAAAAGAAACTAAAGGATATTATTTCTATAGTCCTTCAGATCTTAAAGTATTTGTTTCGACAAATGCTAAATTTCTGGAAAAGGACTATATGAATGATTTTGTGCCTAGAAGTAGAATTGTCCTGAATGAGATGTCAGGAGATACAATTCCACGAGAGGTTACACAACCTAACCCAATTGTAAGTTCCGATCCAACACAAGATCAACAACCTACCATTCCTCGTCGTAGTGGGAGGGTTAGAACACAACCCGAAAGATACATCGGTCTGGGAGAATCAGTGGAGAATCTCCCGGACGACGATGATCCCTATACGTACAAGGAAGCTATGGAAGATGTTGATAGTCGCCATTGGCAAAAGGCAATGCAATCCGAGATTGAATCTATGTTCGATAACAAAGTCTGGTCCCTTGTAGACTTGCCTAAAGGGATAAAACCCATTGGGTGCAAGTGGGTATACAAGAGGAAAAGAGGTATGGATGGAAAGGTGGAAACCTTTAAAGCTAGATTGGTAGCTAAAGGATATACACAGAAAGAAGGTATCGATTACGAGGAAACCTTCTCTCCTGTGGCCATGCTTAAATCCATTAGGATACTCTTATCCATTGCAGCATCTTTAGATTTAGAGATTTGGCAAATGGACGTCAAGACAGCTTTCCTAAATGGAAGTCTTGACGAAAGCATCTACATGATGCAACCAGAGGGATTCATTGAAAAAGGCCAAGTGGATAAGGTATGCAAGTTGCAGAAATCCATATATGGATTAAAGCAAGCATCCAGATCCTGGAACATAAGGTTTGATCAAGCTGTCAAAGGTTTTGGATTTATTCAAAATCCTGACGAACCTTGTGTATACAAGAGGATTAAAGGCGACAAGTTGGTTTTCCTGATTCTTTATGTTGATGATATACTACTCATTGGAAACGATGTAGGTGTATTGACATCAGTAAAAGAATGGTTAGCAAAACAATTTGATATGAAGGACTTAGGAGAAGCAAGTTTTATTCTAGGTATCCAAGTAATAAGGGATAGAAAGAATAGAACGATTGCATTATCCCAAGCTTCATACATAGACAAAATCTTGTCTAGGTTTTCCATGCAGGATTCCAAGAAAGGTATGTTACCTTTCAGACATGGAATCAAGCTTTCTAAGGAACAAGTTCCTAAGAATGAGCATGAAGAGCAATTCATGAGTAGAGTTCCATATGCCTCGGCAGTTGGAAGTCTCATGTATGCAATGCTCTGTACTAGACCAGATATTTGTTTTGCTGTTGGCATAGTTAGCAGGTTTCAATCGAAACCTGGACCTGATCACTGGACGGCAGTCAAGCATATTTTCAAGTATCTTAAGAGAACGAGAGATAATATGCTTGTATACTCTGGAGGGGATTTGGTTCCCGTTGGGTATACAGATTCTGATTTCCAATCAGATTCTGACTCCAGAAAATCCACATCAGGGGCTGTGTTTACTATTGGAGGAGGAGCAGTTATATGGAGGAGTATCAAGCAATCTTGTATTGCTGATTCCACCATGGAAGCTGAGTATGTTGCTGCATGCGAAGCTGCCAAAGAGGCTGTTTGGCTCCGCCAATTCTTGATTGACTTAGAAGTGGTTCCTAGTGCGAATAAGCAGATCACTATCTACTGTGACAACAGTGGAGCAGTGGCTAATTCGAAAGAACCAAGAAGTCACAAGAGAGGTAAACACATTGAAAGAAAGTATCATCTTTTAAGGGAGATTGTTCAAAGAGGTGACGTGACGATTACCAAAATCGCGTCAGCAGAAAATCTAGCGGATCCCTTCACAAAGGCTCTACCTCAGAAGAGTTTCGATGGGCATCTAGAGAATATGGGCTTGAGAGATATGACACATTTGCTATAGCGCAAGTGGGAGATTGTTAGGATTATGCTCAATAGCAAGAGTGTAATGTTGTAATTAACAATCTTTTTCATATTAATAAAGTGATTTCTGGTTTAACAAATCGTATAGCATTTATAGTTTATATTATAATTGTCAAAGTAAATAATCATAAGGTCTAAAGACTATGGGAAAAGAAGAATTGTTCGTACATCTGGATATGTATGTGGTAGACACAATTCTTTAGTTAGTCTTGAATATTGTTCACAACTTAAGTTAAAGGTTGGGCACCTTTATCTTGTTAAAGTTGTAGAATTCTTTTGCTAGCATTTGAGTGGGATCAAATGAGATATGATGAGTCTAAAATCATCGGAGTGTCTTCGAGCAAAAGGATCTAGTGCACTGGGTGCATTGAACTGGATCACAATGAAAAGCTTTATCTAAAACCGTCAATAGATAATAGTTTTTTCATTATCAGGACAATCGGAGAGTCTATCTTAATCCTGAGATAAATGATGGACTTATGGTTGCAAGTGATATCATTTGAGTTATCAATGAGTACGATTATATCGCATAGTCTATCCTCGATAATTTGGTGATATTCATTTGTTAATCGATAGAGGACTTCATTTATAGATATGGACATCGTGGCTCCATTTAATTAAATGAGAGTATAATATCACCATATGGATGTTTTGAGGTAATTGGATATTAAATCTCAACGTTGAGTTTTCAATAGTGTCTATTGAAAACATGGCTTCTGGACAAGTCAAAATATCCAAGTTCAAAACGTGGTCATATGAGTAAATATGGTAACTTGGAGAGTTATAGGCGGTCTATGAACTCTTGGCGATTACTGATATTAATCACGAGGATACACTATCTCCAATATGATTGTCTAGGGTATGAATGAGGAGCATCTTCCTTTTCTATCTTTATTTAAGAGTTCAGTTTTAGCTCTTTAGTGGAATGAGTTAAAATTAATGGATCGGACCTAAGTGAATCATTTGTTGATTGTGATTAGGTTATGTCTATTGAAGCTTAAATTTAGATGGCCCGCCAAGATCCCCAATCCACACGGACTTGCATGGATCACTTGATATATTCTACCGGACCAATTTAAGGGTCCATCTAGAATTGCATTTAATATATTAAGAATATAATTTGCACATTATTTAAGTAACGGGCTGCTCAATTATATTAATATATTAATGAAAGACATGTGGGCTTGTTTCTTTTAGTAAGAATGGGTCTGGTTCACATGTGGGCTTTTTATTTAAAGTCCAATGGATTAAATGAAATAGGAAAATAATATTAGGCCCATCTTATATATAAGTGGGGCGGCTAGGTTAAGGTTTTAACCTAAAAATATTATTTTGTTTCATTTGTTTTAATTAAATAAGAATTAATTGATTTATTGATTAATTGTTTAATTAAAGAAACAAATCTTTCCTAAAAGTAAAAGACTTGTTTGATAAGTAAATAAATAAATTAGTATTATTTATTTAATCAAATAAGGAGTCTTTTTTATTTAGTCAAAATAAAAGAATAAAAATAAAAGAGTTGGATTAGGGTTTGAAGTCTATAAAGTTAAAAAGAATTAGGGTTGAATTTTAGTCACCCTATATAAGTGACATGATGAAATTCGGCCAACCCTAATCTTATACTACATAGAATTCGGCAACCCTAAAGGAAAAAGAAGAAAAATTCGGCCAACCTATATATATGTTCTTATAGGGTTCGGCCACATCAATCAATTGGTGCTTGAGTTTTTATTTTCTTTCTTCTTCTTCTTAATTCTAAGAGAGTTTTTATTCTAGAGAGACAAAAAGGAGTGAAAATTATTCTTTGATAGTATACAATTGCTTAATCATCAATAAGCTTGTGTATACGATATCGATCTAGGTTCACGCGAGTTTCGATCATAAGATTGAGAACTCAAAAGTGACCGGAATAATTTTGACATTCTTTTGATTGTTTTGTGACTAACAAAGAAAAGAAAGTATTTGTTTGATCCATTCACAGGTTTGCAATTCAAAGGAAAGGGAGACCACGCTCCTAGGTGATCCACGTTCGTGCTCGGATTGAAGATCTTGCGGATTACCATCGACGTAAGTCAATCGGATCACGCGACAAGAGGTAATTTACTTTTGTTGATATATATGCATGTTTATTGATTAAAAGGGTTTAAGGTTCATAAAGGAAAAATTTTAAAAGTCACTAAATCGTTTTAGTATCGCTTCCGCTGCGTGTAACACTTTTATTTGATTATTTTTCCCCTACATGTACAACCAAGCTTACTCAAGCAATAAAAAGAAGAGGCATAAGTTATTTCAAATTTTTTTGCAAGTTACAAGAATGCAAAATAGCTCTCTTTGCTTGAGTTTCCCCATATGGGGTCAATCATAGAGCACATCACTCCACAAGACATATTCCAATAGATCTACTAAGAGTTTTAAATCGAGTAGCATCTAAGGGTTTAGTAAATAGGTCCGCAAGTTGATCATTAGTACCTACATGTTCAAGTACTATGCATTTATTTTCAACAAGCTCTCTAATGAAGTGATGGCGGATGTCAATATGCTTAGTTCTAGAATGTTGAACCGGATTCTTGGAAATATTAATAGCACTCATGTTATCACAAAAGAGAGTGAGAGTACCTTGGTTGAATCCGTAGTCTACTAGCATTTGCTTCATCCATAGGAGTTGTGTGCATCCACTCCCTGCGGCTATGTACTCGGCCTCGGCCGTGGACAAGGAAATCGAGTTTTGCTTCTTGCAAAACCAAGACACCAAGTTGTTGCCTAGAAAGAAGCAACCGCCCGATGTGCTCTTCCTATCATCACAATTTCCTGCCCAATCCGCATCACTAAAGCCTACAAGACTAGCATTAGTGTCAAAAGAGTACCAAATCCCATAGTTGGATGTCCCATTCACATAGCGAATGATTCTCTTCACGGAAGAGAGATGGGACTCCTTAGGATCCGCTTGGTACCTAGCACACACACCCACACTAAAGGATATATCGGGCCTACTTGCGGTCAAATAAAGCAAGCTTCCTATCATGCCACGATATAACGTTTGTTCCACACTTTTACCACTAGCATCCTTGCTTAGCTTCAAAGTGGTACTCATGGGTGTATCACAACGTTTGGCATTCTCTAAACCAAACTTCTTCACTAGGTTCTTAGCATATTTGGCTTGGGTTATGAAAATCCCATCATTCATTTACCTAATTTGCAAACCTAGGAAGTAACTAAGCTCACCAACAAGACTCATCTCAAATTCATGAGACATGACATCAACAAATTGTTGGACCTTGGTGTTATTGGTGGAGCCAAACACTATGTCATCAACATATATTTGAGCTATGAAAAGCTCATCATTGTCTCTCTTGATGAATAGTGTCTTGTCAACACTACCTCTTATGTAGTTATTGTCAACAAGAAATTGAGTGAGGCGCTCATACCAAGCCCTCGGTGCTTGTTTCAACCCATATAGTGCCTTCTTGAGGCGATAGACATGGTTGGGGTGGTGTGCATCCACAAACCCCTTAGGTTGTTCAACAAACACTTCCTCTTGCAAGAAGCCATTGAGGAAGGCACTCTTGACGTCCATTTGGTGCAATTTGAACTTGTGCACACAAGAGATGGACAAGAGAAGCCTAATGGACTCTAAGCGGGCAACGGGAGCAAAAGTCTCCTCAAAGTCGATACCCTCAATTTGAGAGTACCCTTGTGCTACAAGTCTAGCCTTGTTCCGCACTATGTTGCCATCCTCATCGGATTTGTTCCTAAATATCCATTTAGTGCCTATGACATTAGTGGTCTTAGGCCTAGGAACTAGAGTCCAAACCTCATTCCTTTCGAATTGGTTTAGCTCTTCTTGCATGGCAAGAACCCAAAATTCATCATTCAAGGCTTCATCAACCTTTTTGGGTTCTATTTGAGAGGTGTAGCATGTAAAGCTAATTAGATTAGCTATTTGACGCCTAGTCCTAACACCCTAATTTACATCTCCAATAACATCCTCTTTGTTATGGAGTCTTCTAACCCATGGAGCGGGTTCATTAGAGTCCAAGTTAGGAACTCTAGTACTAGGTTATGTGACTTCAATAGATGTCCCAACATTGGGAGTCACCACAACCCTCTCCAAAGGAGAGTCATCCTCTAAAACATCCTCCTCCTCATGATCATTAGACTTGAGCCTTGTATCATCAATTACAACATTCGATGATTCCATGACGGTTCGAGTCTTCAAGTTGAAAACTCTATAGGCTCTACTATTCAAGGCATAGCCAATAAAGATACCCTCATCACTCTTAGCATCAAACTTGCCAAGTTGATCACGGTCATTTAAAATGTAACATTTGCTCCCAAATGTGTGGAAGTAGCTAACATTTGGCTTCCTACCCTTCCATAGCTCATAGGAGGTGTTTCTAGATCCGGGCCTTAGGAATACTCTATTCCCTATATAGCAAGCCGTATTGACGGCTTCGGCCCATAGGTTCCTAGGGACATTGTTGCTAAGCAACATCACTCGGGCCATCTCTTGGAGGACCCTACTCTTCCTCTCAACAACTCCATTTTGTTGAGGTGTCCTAGGAGCCGAAAACTCATGGGAGATGCCTAAGCTATCACAATAGCTTTCAAAAGAGGCATTCTCAAACTCCCTCCCATGGTCACTTCTAATCCGTTTAATGCTTCTAATGTTAGACTTCATTTCATTTTGCAATTTAGTACAAAGCATTTTAAACTTATCAAAAGTTTCGGATTTTTCTCTAAGAAAATATGTCCATGTAAATCTAGAGAAATCATCAATACAAACAAAAATGTATCTCTTTCCACCCAAACTTTCGGTTTGCATGGGACCCATGAGGTCCATGTGGAGAAGCTCAAGAGGCTCCTTGGTGGAGAGATACTTGCCCTTTTTGTGCATGCTTTTGGTTTGTTTTCCTTGTTGGCAAGGTCCACAAATACCATTGGCTTTCTTCCCAAGCTTAGGGAGGCCACGCACACACTCGAACTTTCCAAGGGTTCTTAAATCTCTAAAGTTCATGTGGCCAAGTCTTTCATGCCACAACTCAACTTGCTCATCCATGGACACATTGTTTGAGACTATTCTAGCTTCAAGACAATAACAATTGTCGCTAGATCTCATACCTTTCAACAAGGATTGTCCATCGGGCTTTAGGATAGAGCAATCATTTTTACTAAACAAGACGGAAAATCCTTCATCACTTAGATGTGAAATGCTTATTAAATTGGCTTTCAAACCATCAACAAATAAAGCATCGGATAAGGAGGGTAATCCGGGAACGAAAATGGTTCCTTTCCTTACCACTTTCTTTTTGGATCCATCACCAAAAGTGACATATCCACCTTCCTCCATAACAAGAGTCTCGAAGAAACTCTTGTTTCCCGTCATGTGCCTAGAGCACCCACTATCCAAATACCAAAAATTAGAAGAATTTGCCTTCAAGTCTATTTGTGCAACATGGCAAACATTTTCATTCTTTCTAATCCACTTAGCAACAATTTTAGCTTTCTTAGTGGTCTTTGGTACATGTGCTCTACTATTCCTAGGATCATGCAAATTAATATTATCATTCCTAGGAACATGCATCATGGCTCTTTTCTTTTTCTTCTCTATCATGCTTCTAGTTTTGTACATTTTTATATAGCGAAAGCAATGTGGTCTAATATGACCATCAAATCCACAAAAGTGACAAATAGGAGTAAAATAAGGAATCATACCTTGTCCTTGTCTTTGTGGATGAAAGGGTTCAATGCGTCTTCGTTGTTGAACCGGTCTAGGTTGCTTCCAAGCTTGAGGTTGCATGATAGGCCTCTTTCCTTTGTGAGCCATTTGAGGAGGAATGTTGGCTTGAGGAACCCTAGGGGGTTGAGCTTGAGGTTGCCTTCTTGGCCCCATCTTCACTTGAGCATTTGAACTTTGTCCTATTTCTAACTTCTTCCTAGGAAGTTGCACAAATGAAGTTTCTTCTTTCTTCAAGCTCTTGACAAACACGGTCTTGTTAGAGGTTGAGATCTTCTTGCCATCTTCATACCCAAGACCCCTCTTGTCACATGGACTCTTTCCAACACCAAGCATATGGTCAAGCTTCTTGGTGCTAGAATCCATCCTAGTCATAGATTCTCTAACTTCTTCAAGCTCCCTCTTTAGACTATCCTCATTCCTCCTAGATAAGACTAACTCCTCTTTTAGCTTATCTTCCATCTTCTTAAATTTTTCCACTTGTTCACTTAAGTGGTCATTATGAGATGCAAGCTCAAGATTTTCTTCTCTCAACATCTTGATCTTTCTAGTGCTCTTGATTGCTAAATCATTAAATTTGGCATGATATTTAGCAAGCACCTTTTTCTCCACAAATCCATTTATGGAGTTAGAAGAGGAATCACTCTCTACTTCACTTGAGTCATTTTCCTCTTGACTCATTTCCTCTCTTTCACTAGCACTTTTGCTTTTATGGGAGAAGGCAAAAGCTAGAAGATTAGCCATGAGCTCTTCATCATCCGAAGACTCATCTCCCTCATAGGAGTCATCACTACTTCCACTCCAAGTGGCGGCCATCACTTTCCCTTTTTTCTTCTCAACATGATTTGCACAATCGGGAGCAAAATGACCTATGCTACCACACTCGAAACATCGGACCCCTTTCCTTTCGGTCCTCTCTTGCCTAGGTTCAAACTTCTTGAAAGAACCCTTTTTCTTCAAATCTTGTCCTTTTGATCCAAAGTTCTTTCTTCTAAACTTCATAACCTTGTTGAACCTTTTTACAAACAAGGTAAGGTCTTCATCCGAGTCAACCTTCTTTTCCTCCTTTTCATCCTTGGAGGTTTTTAAAGCAATTCCTTTTTGCTTTTTGGTGGGTGTGGAGATAGGCCCCTTCCTAGACTCATAAGCTAGAAGTCTCCCAATCACCTCACTCGGCTTCATATCCTTATAATCACTATTTTCTTCTAAAGCCGTCACCTTCGATTCAAACCTATCGGGTAGAGATCTCATAATCTTTTGCTTGATTCTCCTATCCGAATATGGATCACCAAGTTGATGGCTTTGGTTGACTATATCCATCAACTTGATCTCGAAGTCGTTGAAGCACTCATTCTCCTCCATCTTAAGCGTCTCGAATTGAGTTTGGAGGACTTGAAGCTTGGAGTCCTTCACCACTTCGGTTCCCTCATGTGCAATCTCTAGGATGTCCCAAGCCTCCTTAGCTATCCTAGTATTTTGAATCAACTTGTATTGATTTTCGTCCATAGCTCACAAGATGGCATGCATCGCCTTCCTATTCCACTTTGAAGCATCAAACTCTTGCGCGTTCCATTGCGCCTTAGGCTTCAAAACATCTTCTCCTCCACCCGCGGGAGTCATCATAGGGAGATCATATCCGTCTTCCACCGCCATCCATGCACGGTCATGAATTTGGCATATGTAGGATTCCATCTTCCCTTTCCATTGGGAATAGTTTAATCCGGTAAGAAGTGGAGGCCTTGTGCTAGAAGCACCTTCGTTGCTACCACCATTTCTACCGTTTCCACTCATAGTGTTTATGAATGAATGAAATGAATGCAAATATATGAATGATCAAAAATCACACAAAATGCAAAACACACCAAAATAAACAAGGATCACCTATGTATGTCTAGGAACCCGCTCTGATACCAATTGAAACTAATTATAGCACGGTGTGTATAAAACTATCTAGAGGGGGGGTGAATAGATTTTACGCTTTTTACCCAATTTTTCGTGTTAGTCAAAATTACGAAATTACCCTCAAGATAAAATAAACAAGCAAGTGTAATATGGTGCAGAAATTAAATTAACACTTGATTTTTACGTGGAAACCCTCACGGGAAAAACCACGGGCTATGTAAGTAAGCCACACTCGAACCTCGAATCCACTAAATGTGCAAATGATTACAACCTAATCCCGGAAGTAATCACACACCTACCTAATCCAGGTATGAGTGAACCTAGTCCGATTTGCTTGCGATCTAAGCAACCTAATCCCGGTTGCTACACACAAGACTTACTTTCTCTAGAAGAGAAACAACCCTAAGTGAATATATGTGAATATCCAAAATGCAACATAGAGCAAGGGAAACCCTATATGCTTATCTAAGATGATTAATATGCAATTAAGAACAATCCTAGATATCAAAACTAAATGACAAGTCAATTAGTTTTGCTAATCAATATCAAGCACAAAACCTAATATGCTAGCACAATACAACTTCTCAAACATACATCATACTAATCTCAATCTTGTATTCAAGGAATATAAAATCACATACAAGTAATTAAATTGAGATTGCTAAATAAGAGAAACACAAAATATGTAAGATATTAGTGAAAAGCTTACTAAGCAAAGTATGATGAAGAATCCATGCAAGATGTCATCTAGATGATCTAAGATGATGCTAGATGATGATTGATGATCATGGAACAAGTGTTTGAGTAATTAAAAATGAGTTCTTTGAAATTTTTCTTCTCTTTGAAAAATCTCCTAAGTATGGAATCTGAATATGAACTCTTGTGATTGACCTAAAGTCAAAGTGGCATATATATAGGGGGCCAAAACAAAGTGTGGTCGTTTTGATAAGTTTGCCCATATTTGCCTTGGGTGCTGTACGTACAGCGCCCTTGCTCTGTTTTCACGAGGAAACAGAGGGGCGCTGTACGAACAGCGCTTTGTACAGCGCTCGTACAGCGCCCATGAAAATTGCATCAGACCTGATGCATTTAAATCACATTTTTTGCATCAGGTGTGATGGGCGCTGTTCGAACAGTGCTTTGTAGAGCGCTTTGAACAGCGCCCAATGCGAAGCTTGAATTCTAAAAATGTGCATGAAGAGGCAATGGGCAATGCAAGATGCAATCAACCTAACATGCAAGAAGAGATGTTAATGAGCATTAAGGCACACATAAAAGACACACAACTTACAAGGATTAAACATATGCATGAGTTATGAGTGTGTGCAACTATCTCTTCAAGACAAGTAAGCACTTAGAATATTACCTTTGGTGCTTGTCAATAGTGAGGACTTCAAAAGGGCCTAAGCAATAACAACAACATCTAAGCTACCCTTACAAAGCATCCCCACATATGGTTTGATCACGAAATAAGCCAATTAAAAACAACGGGAATCCTAACAGTAGCCTTACACACAACAAAATAAACCAAGAAAGACATACATAGACAATGTGAGAATATAATCATGTGCACAAGGTCTAAGTATATCACCTAGTTGTGTAAGGTATAAAAACAAATAAACACAACAACAAATAAAGCTTGTATTTCAATAGATGTTCAACGAGTTACAATAGTGATCAAATATCACTATACAAAAATTACAATATACAAAAGAATCAAATATACAAAAATGTTCAAAAGAATGAATTCACAAATCACACTTTATAAATACTTGCTTCACTATACATCACAAGTGAGTAATATGAAACAAGATAATAACATACACAAATAAAATATAAAAGATAGAGATATGAAGAATTAACACAAGAGATTTTTTAACGTGGTAAAACCTCTAAGGAGGAAACATCCACAGGTTGAAATACAACCATTAGGGTACTATATATATTGGATGATAAAAATAGAGAATCCACAAAGTGACCAATCTTTAGCTCACCCAACCTAGTGGAGTCTAAGTCTACCCAACCCTATTGGAAAGTATGAGATCCCTCAACGATGCGAAACCACCATATATTGGACAACACACAAAACCAACATCGATGGAAGATTAGAAATTCCTCAAGAGTGCATACACCTCCCGTGTACCCCGCTCTTTTGGAGTCTATGTCTAACCATACGCCTAGGCTTTCCAATATAATAGCCAACTCCCTATCCAAGGCACTCTTGCCTCTAGGGAGCCTCCCATGCATGACTATCCGAGTCCTCCCGACTCTAGCCATGACTTCTTGCTTACCTATCTGAGTCATCCCGACTCTAACCAAGACTTCATGCCTTTTACAAGGACTTCCTAGTGTGATCAAGTGAATGCAGATGATGCAAACAACCAATTCAACATAGAACATGTGATCAATACTTTCCATGGTACAAATAGACCTAAACATGTGATATCACAAGTAATAAAAGTCTAGATGCAAAATACAAGAATAAAACCTAAAGCATGTGTAAACACCAAACACATAAGCTCAAAGTCTCATTCACACATACAACACTTGAACAAAATATATTCATGAAGTACAAGTTCAAGATGCTATCAACATACAATAAATGCTAGATATATGAGATTTAATCAATCAATATTCTAGCCAAAAATATAGAGCAAGGATTCAAGATATAAATCAATCAAATCCTAGATTGCTCTAAAACACATACAAATACAATAATCCTAGATTTCATCAATCAAAGGATCAAATCAAATCTCAAGGTCATTTATCACAAAATTGATTCAATCAAGTCACAAACAACCTAAGATGCCATTCTAATCATAACACAACTCACAAACATGTGAAAAACCTAGAATCATGGAAACTAGTCCACATTTGTCTCTAAATAGACTTTTGATTAGAATGATTATGAAGCTATCTTTCTCAATAGCTTTCACCAAACATAAACATACATATAGAAGAAGAAATCCCAAGCAAATTGAAGGTTAAAAAGAAAGAAACCCCATGGATAAGACCAGTACCTTGGATTCACGAGCTGGTTCGGATTTCCATGTGAAACCACCAGAAAACTCGATCAAACAGCCACCAAACCACTTGAAAAGGTAGAGGACTCGATTACGAATGTTCTCCAACTTGAATCACTCTGTATGAAGAAGTTATGGTGTCTGGAAGATGAGAAAATTGGGAGAAAAAATCTGACGGGAATTTTTCTATTTTTCTTTGTAAGTGCCTCACTTTTGATTGGCGTATTTCGTTGGCAAAATCACAATGGGGTTCTATATGTAAGGGTAGCTTAGAATGGAAGAAAACCTCATTATGGAATCAAGAGCTTCAAGGAAGGTAAATTTCTTGACTTAACTCTAATTTGAAGAGATGTAGTTGCACACACACACAACACTTGCATAATTCTTACTTGTATGATTGTGTTTGTATTTTTTGTGTGCATCTTTGATTATTTAATCTCTCTTCTTGCATGCTTATTGATTGCATCTAGCCTATTTTTGTCATAACAAGTTTAGCATAAGAATGCAATGTTGTCACCTCACACACTTGCACATTTGCATGTTGGTTCTATGTGAGGAGCTGCTGAGAAGGCCAAGACCTTCTCTGCCGCGGTTATGGTGCCGCGGTGGCCCAACCGCGGCATGCAAGTGACAGAGATTTTCCCTGTCTCTGCCGCTGTGCACCTGCCGCGGTGGCCTAACCGCGGCAGTTGAGCGACAGCAATAATCTTGCTTGCCGCTGTTGTAGTGCCGCGGTTGTGCAACCGCGGCGGTCTAGCCACAGAGATCTTTTTGTCTCTGCCGCGGTGCAGCTGCCGCGGTGCCTCAACCGCGGCAGTCGAGACCGCGGCAGTACGTCAGCGAGAAGCTGAAACGTTTTTGATAAAATGACCTCACTTCATTTGAATCTAGTATATATATGTCTTATTTGCCTTAGCTCGTTTCACACACCAAAAATTACTCATTTGAGAGCCTCTTGAGCATCTTTCACTTCAAGGCATCAAGACTTCATCTTTAAGGTTTCAAATCACAAAACCCTTCATCTTGTATCTTTCATTCATCATCTAGTATGATTCTAGGTTGATTTCATTTAGGGTTTTTAGTTTTGCTCACATGACTTGTATCTAGAACATCATTCTCATATCTATATGTTCTTGCTTTACAAGATAGCTTTTTTATCACTTGAATTGATTCAAGATTGCATATTTATGACTTGACTTAGCTTCAAGATTGTTTTATTGTGGTTTGTGAGTTGTTTTGTGATATATAATGCATATAGGTCCTTGGTTGCTTATTTGGTGTTGTTTTATGCATGTCATCTAGTGAAATGATATCTAGGAATGTTTAACATGTTCATCCATGCCTAGATAAACTTAAATGTCTAACCTTGCATTTTTAGCATCTTGAGTATTTCACATATTCACCTTAGGTTGTGTTATCTCTTCACTTTAGAGACAAGTCTTGTATTTACCTCTTAGGTAGTTTGCAAGCAAGGAACTAGAGTCACTGTTAAAGGCCTGCGGGTAGCAAAGACAGATTAGTAAATTTAGGTGTGATGTGGTCAACCTAATTTGTAATCGTATTTGCAAATAGTGGATTCGAGGTTCTCGTGTGGCGCACATAACAACCTGTGGTTTTTCCCCGTGTGGGTTTCCACGTAAATATCGTGTGTCCTTTATTTTCCGCACTTGCATGCTTGTTTTTGTATATTGACTAGATTGGGGTTTTTCGTAATTTGGACTAATCTCGAAAAATTGGGTAAAATTGTTTAAAATCTATTCACCCCCCCCCCCCCCCCCTCTAGATTACTTTAGGACACGTTTATATTTATTTTCAATTGGTATCAGAGCGGGTTCCTTAACATAATTAGGAGATCCCTTGCTCTTGTTAGAGTCTCTTGCATTTGTTTGCATTGTTGTGTGTGCTTAGCTTGTTTGTGTGCATTCATTTCATTCAAACCCAAACACAATGAGTGGAAATGGAATGGGAGGTGAGGGTGCCTCTAGCACAAGACCCCCCTTGCTCACCGGGGTCAATTACGCCTCATGGAAAGGTAAAATGGAAGCCTATGTGAGTCAAATTCATGACTGGGCATGGATGGCGATTGAAGATAGATACACTTCTCCTATGATGACTCCTACGAGAGGTGGAGAGGAAGTTCTCAAGCCGAAGGCACAATGGACTCCACAAGAATTTGAGGCTTCAAAATGGAACAACAAAGCCATGCATGCAATCCTATATGCCATGGATGACAACCAATACAAGCTCATTCAAACTACAAGGATAGCAAAGGAAGCTTGGGACATATTAGAGACGGCTCATGAAGGAACCGATGTGGTTAAGGATTCCAAGCTCCAAGTTCTCCAAACGCAATTTGAGACCTTAAGGATGGAGGATGATGAGTGCTTCAATGACTTCCAAGTGAAGCTCATGGATATAGTGAACCAAAGTCACCAACTTGGTGATCCCTACTCGGATAGAAGAATCAAGCAAAAGATCATGAGGTCACTTCCCGAGAGGTTTGAATCCAAAGTGACGGCATTGGAGGAAAATAGTGACTACTCAAGAATGAAGCCAAGTGAAGTTATTGGAAGGCTCTTGGCCTATGAATCTAGGAAAGGTCCTACAACTACACCTCCAAAGAAGCAAAAGAGTCTTGCCTTGAAGAGTGTCAAGGTTGAGAAGGACGAAGAAGACTCGGATGAAGAAATTGCTTTGATGGCAAAGAAGTTCAAGCAATTTATGAGATTTGAGAAGAGAGGGTTTGGCTCCAAGGGAAAGTTTGTAAAGAAGAAGGCTCCTTTCAAGAAAGTGGAGCAAGCTCAAGAGAAGGACCATAAGAAGGGTGTCCAATGCTATGAGTGTAGTGGGTTTGGACACATTGCTCCGGAGTGTGCTAATTTGAAAAAGAAGAAAGGAAGAGCCATGGCGGTTACTTGGAGTGATAGTGATGACTTAGAAGATGAAGACAAGTCTTCGGATGATGAGGAAAAACAAGTTGCCAACTTCATTGCTTTCGCATCCTCTCACAATAGCAATGAAGTCATGAGTGATAAAAAAGAAGTAGATGAAAATGACTCAAATGGAGAGAGCAACTCCTCAATGTCTAATTTTGAGTTTGATGAAGAGATGGACTATGATGACTTCATGAGATTTTTTGAAAACTCAAGATTGAAGAAGAAAAAGGAGATACAAAAGTTGAAAGGGGAGAAGCTCGAGTTGACTTCCAAGGTGACTCAATTGAGTAAAGAAATGAGTAAGGCAAAAGAAATGGAAGAAGGGTTAAAGATGGAGTTAGTCTTGGTCAAGAAGAATGAGGAAAGCTTAAGAAAAGAGCTTATGGAAGCAAATGAGTTGATTGCTAAGATGACTTCCGGAACCGAGAAGCTTGATAAGATGCTATCTTGTGGGAAGAGTCCAAGTGACAAGAAGGGGTTAGGTTATATGGAAGAAGTGGAAGCCATTTCCTTGAAGAAGACTACATTTGTCAAGAGCAAAGAGGTCGAAAATGCTCAAACCCCTCAACAATCAACAAAATGGGTTGAAGTTGGTGAATCCTCTAAGCAAGCACAAGCAAGGATTCCAACAAGAGCTCCACCACCACAAGCTAGAGCTCCACAACCAAAACCTCCACAACCAAGACCTCTTCAACAAAGGATCCCACAAGTTCAACATGAGGTCTTCCATGCTCAACCTAAAAGACGTGCCAACTTGGCTCAACCACAAAGGAGAGAGTTGCCTCAACTCCCAAGAGCAACTCAAAATAGAAGGAGACCACAAATGCTTGCACAAAGCTATGGTATGAATTCCTACTTTACTCCTACTTGCCATTTTTGTGGAATTGAGGGCCATATTAGGCCTAATTGCTTTAAGTATATTAAATTGTGCAGAAGAGAAAATATGATTGAGAAAAATATGCTTAGAAGAGCCACAATGCATGCACCTAGGAATTTTAGAGCTAATGGACCAATGGCTCCTAGAAATGACCATGTTTCACCTAGGATGAGTAGACATGATGACTATTATTGCTATGTGGCCCAAGTTGCCTTAAAAGCAAATGCCTCTAACACTTGGTACCTTGATAGTGGGTGTTCTAGGCACATGACCGGAAACAAGAGTTTCTTTGAATCTCTTGTAATGGAGGATGGTGGGTTTGTCACCTTTGGTGATGGATCTAAGAAAAAAGTCATAGGGAAAGGTAATATATCTATTCCCGGTTTACCCTCCTTGCCCAATGCTCTCTATGTTGATGGCTTGCAAGCCAATCTCATTAGTATATCACACTTAAGTGATGAAGGGCTTTCGGTTATGTTTGGAAAAATTGATTGCTCCATTCTTAAGGAAAATGGACAAGTTTTGTTGAAAGGCAAGAGATCAAGTGACAATTGTTATTGTCTTGAGTCTAATCTCATCTCTTGTAACTTGTCTACTAGTGAGCAAATTGAGGTGTGACACCAAAGACTTGGCCATATGAACTATAGGGACTTGAAAGTCCTTGATAGGTTGAATGTTGTTAGGGGCCTTCCCAAGTTTGGGAAAAAGGTTGAGGGAGTTTGTGGACCTTGTCAACAAGGAAAGCAAACTAAAAGTGTGCACAAGAAAGGCAAATACCTCTCCACCAAAGAGCCATTGGAGCTCATCCATATAGACCTTATGGGTCCCATCCAAACCGAAAGTTTAGGTGGTAGAAGGTACATTCTTGTTGTTGTTGATGACTTCTCTAGGTTCACTTGGACTTACTTCCTTAGAGAAAAGTCCGAAGCCTTTGAGAAATTTAAAATGCTTTGTGTCAAAATTCAAAATGAGAAAACTTCTTACATTAAAAGCATTAAGAAAATTAGAAGTGATCATGGGAAAGAATTTGAAAATGCTAAGTTTGAAAACTTTTGCAATAACTTAGGCATTTCCCATGAATTTTCGGCCCCTAGGACTCCTCAACAAAATGGTGTTGTTGAGAGGAAGAATAGAGTCCTCCAAGAGATGGCCCGTGTGATGTTGCTTAGCAACAAAGTCCCTAAAAATCTTTGGGCTGAAGCCATCAATACGGCTTGCTACATAGGAAATAGAGTTTTCCTTAGGCCCGGGACTAAACAAACATCCTATGAGCTATGGAAGGGTAGAAAACCCAATGTGAGCTACTTCCACATCTTTGGGAGTAAGTGCTATATACTAAATAACCGGGATCAACTTGGGAAGTTTGATGCCAAGAGTGATGAGGGTATTTTCATTGGGTATGCACTTAATAGCAAGGCCTATAGAGTTTTTAATCTAAAGACTTAAAGTGTTATGGAATCATCAAATGTTGTCTTTGATGATTGTAGGCCCAAACATGATGACCGTGAGGAGGATGTTTGTGAGGTGAATGACCTTCCTTTGAAGGAAAGTGGTGAGACTTCAAGTGGTGTGAAGTCAAACCAAGATGAAGGGGATGATTTGCCTCTTAATAGAGTTCCTCCTTTGGACTTTAATGAACCCGCTCCTTGGGTTAGAAAGCTCCATGATAAGGATGATATCATTGGAGAGGTTAGAGAGGGTGTTAGGACTAGGCGTCAAATAGCTAATCAAATTAGCTACACTTGTTACACCTCTCAAATAGAACCCAAAAAGGTTGATGAAGCCTTGGAAGAAGAGTTTTGGGTTCTTGCCATGCAAGAAGAGTTAAACCAATTTGAGAGAAATGAGGTTTGGACTCTTGTTCCTAGACCTAGAAACACCAATGTCATAGGCACTAAATGGGTGTTTAGGAACAAATCGGATGAGGATGACAACATTGTGCGAAACAAGGCAAGGCTTGTTGCACAAGGGTACTCTTAAATTGAGGGTATTGACTTTGAGGAGACTTTTGCTCCCGTTGCTCGTCTTGAGTCCATAAGGCTTCTCTTATCCATTTCTTGTGTGTACAAGTTCAAGTTACACCAAATGGATGTCAAGAGTGCCTTCCTCAATGGCTTATTGCATGAGGAAGTGTTTGTTGAACAACCCAAGGGGTTTGTGGATCCACACCACCCCTCTCATGTCTATCGCCTCAAGAAGGCTCTATATGGGTTGAAACAAGCACCGAGGGCTTGGTATGAGCGCCTCACTCTTTATCTTGTTGACAATGGCTACTCTAGAGGTAGTGTTGACAAGACCTTGTTCATCAAGTGCACTAAAGATGAGCTATTAATAGCTCAAATTTATGTTGATGACATAGTATTTGGTTCCACCAACCAATCCAAAGTTAGACAATTTGTTGATGTCATGTCTCATGAGTTTGAAATGAGCATGGTTGGTGAACTAAATTATTTCCTAGGCTTGCAAATCAAGCAAATGCATGATGGGATCTTCATATCCCAAGCTAAGTATGCTAAGAGCCTAGTGAAAAAGTTTGGCCTTGAGAATGCCAAACATTGTGACACACCCATGAGCACCACCTTGAAACTTAGCAAAGATGCTAGTGGAAAGGATGTGGAACAAAGCCTATATCGTGGCATGATAGGTAGCTTGCTTTACTTGACCGCAAGTAGGCCCGATATTTGTTTTAGTGTGGGTGTTTGTGCTAGGTACCAAGCTAATCCCAAAGAGTCTCACCTTGTGGCGGTGAAGAGGATCATTCAGTTTGTGAATGGTACCTCAAATCATGGGATATGGTACTCCTTTGACACTAATCCAAGTCTTGTTGGATTTAGTGATGCCGATTGGGCGGGAAATTGTGATGATAGGAAGAGTACATCGGGCGGTTGCTTCTTCCTTGGGAACAATTTGGTCTCTTGGTTTTGCAAGAAGCAAAACTCAATTTCCCTATCCACGGCCGAGGCGGAATATATTGCCGCCGGTAGTGCTTGCACTCAATTGATGTGGATGAAACAAATGCTAGCTGATTATGGCTTAGAGCAAGGTACTCTTACTTTATTTTGTGATAATATGAGTGCCATTAACATTTCTAAGAATCCCGTCCAACATTCTAGGACAAAGCACATTGACATTAGACACCATTTCATAAGAGAGCTAGTTGAGAGCAAAACCATTGCATTGGAACATGTGGGAACAAATGACCAACTAGCGGATTTGCTTACAAAGCCTTTAGACACCATTAGATTTGGGAACCTTAGCAAGTCTATTGGGATTTGTCAATTGGGTTGATTTGGTGTGTCTTGACCCCATATGGGGAGCTCAAGCAAAGAGAGCAAAGTTGCATGATCATGCATTGTACCATTTTGATATATTTTATGCCTTTTAGTTAATTGCTTGAGATGATTGGTTGTGCATACTTATATGTATTTTTCTTAATAAGTGTGCTACATTGCCTTGCTTGCAATCCATGTCATATTTATGCTCAAACATGCATTTTTGGAATGGGAGATGTACTTTGGAAGTACTTTTGAATGACCTTTAATTGATCTCCATGACATGATGATTCTTTTTAAATGACATGCTTAAGTTGAAAAGTATGAGATGAAAATGTGAAATGTTTGATTGCAAATGTTAAATGCAAAGATGTGTGCAAAAGCAATATTGAGACTTAAATCAATAAGGATTTTAATATCCAAAGTCTCTCTTTCTTTATTTGTAGAACAAGGCTACTATCATACGGGTATTTCACCCGGAAAAATCAAATAGGGTGCAAAGTCTGTAAGGTTCACTATTTGTATTGGCTTGATTCCATTGCAAAACACTCTATGATTGTATTAGTTGTTGCTTAGGACATTATTTGAAGAAAGGAAGCTCAAAGAGTGAAGAGCAACATCTCGTGCAAAAGTCGTCTTCAAGAGGTGAAAATCGTCAAAGGTAAAACTTGACTTCCACCCTCTTGCAAGGCGTTAGCGCACACACACACAATTCATACATGTGTGTCCCTGCATCGTGGTTCAAACATTTGGTATAACACATTCACACACTTCATAGCATGCTCATGCATTGATCTTGTATTGACAAACTTTGTGAAATTGCATGCTTTATGACTATCTCTTTGATATGGCATGTTTATGTGAATATGTGTTTATTTGTTTTCGTATTTTGTGTTTAGGACTTGAACATGTTTTCATTTAATGCCTTATTGAGTTCCGGTCGTTTCGGTTACTCATACATAAGGTTTCGAGTCCAAACAAGTTGACTATGCTACTTTTCGTTCTCATTTGTTGTGTTGTCTTCATCGTCGGATTCCGAGATGATATCTCAACCATTTTTCAAAGTTGAGTAGTCGTAGTCATGCGTGAGGGAGTCACGGTTCGTAATCCGAAAACGGATTCGAAATCGGAGGTCGGATGCTCAAGATATGGGGCAACGAACCGAGGGAGCGCGCGAGAGGTGGGCAAACCACGTGTGGCCACTTGGCCAGCCCGTGTGGGAGGCCGTGGGCCCCACGGGCAAGGGAGCCTTCTGCTCCCGTGGGCCCCACGCGCCCCCCACGGGGTGCTGATGTGGCACCACTGTGATTTGCTCGGAAATCTTCTCCTTTTCCCTCCTTTTAATCAAACCTCCTTCCCTCCAACACTTATGCAATTTTTTGAAGAACACCTCAATCCCGCATCAGTTTTTCAATATTTTTGCTTACTTGTTTTGATCATATCTCTCTCATACGAACTCGAAATCATTCGATTCAAAAACCAAAATTGTTGGTCTCGAAGAGAGCTACAAACCCCAAGCATTTCCAGAGGCAGTTGACTTCGGCATTTTTCTCAGTAGGTCAATTTCCAGTCCGTGGTCAGTATTGGATTTTCAACTTCTTGTTTTTCAATTTCATTTTTGATCAACTATTGATTCTTTCCATTTGATTGATGAAATTTGTTAAGAAGTATGTTAGATCACATGCTAGGGTTATTTGATCATTTGTTAATTGAGTTTTAGCTTTGTAATGTGTTTTGAACATATTTGTGCTAAACTTGATTTATCATGAAATTGATTCTAGAAAACATATATGTGATGTGCTTCATGTTATTTTCTATGTTTTATTTCATGATCTAAGAACTAGGTTTTTAGTGTGCTAAATTGAATATTGATACCTTTGTTCTTATTGTTTTGCATGTTTTGATTTCTAGATAACTTTTGTGATTGAGTGTTGAAATCATATTCTAGACTATCATTGAACATGTACATTTTGCTTGATTGATCATCTAGCTTAATTTGTTTGTGCTTGCATCATTTGCATCACTTTAGATCATAGCCTTGCATTAGGTTGAAGTCTCTAGCAAAGTGAGTGAAGCTTTGTGGATAGAGCAAGGGAGCCTTGATTAGAGTCGGGAGGACTCGGATAATCAAGCAAGGAAGTCTTGTCTAGGGTCGGGAGGATCCGGATAGGCAAGCAAGAAATCTTCCTAGAGACGTGAGCGTCTTGGATAGGAAGTTGCTTCCTAGAGGTGTAGGACACATCTCGGATAGGGAGTAGGCTAGGTGGTTCACTAGGCCCGAGGGTAGACTAGGAGTTGATAGCTTGAGCGGATATCATGAGTTGGTAGCTTGAGTGTGTAAGTCCTTTTCATCATAGTGAATTGCTTCGCCGGTGGTTGTGGTATCAACCCGTGGATGTTTCCTCATTGAGGTTTTACCACGTTAAAATCATTGTGTTCAATTTTGCTTTACTTTCCTTTATCTTCCATATATTACATTGATTGCACTTCTTGTAATTTGATTAACTCTTGTCTTAGTTAATCCAATTCATTTGCTAAATCTATTCAAGTGTGCATTTGTCTTGTAATTTTCCGCATTAATTTTTGATTGGAAGAATTTGGAGCCTATACCTATTCACCCCCCCTCTAGGTATATTTCACTACTACATTGAGGGAAATTTCATTTGGTATCAGAGCGGGTGTCTAGACGCACTTAGATTGATCCTTTCTTTGTAGTATTTTTGTGTTTGTTTTTTTTTGTTTGTGATAAAATCATGATTAAGGAAGTATATTCCTATGTGGCTTCTTTTGTTGAACATATTGACTTAGATGAGAAAAAGATCAATGATCTTACTTTTGAAAATGAACGTTTATCTAAAGTCAATATGTCCCTCAACAAGAAGCTAGAAGATCATGCTCTTGGCTCAAAAGAATTCGATGAACTTAAAGACAAGATTCTAAGTCTAGAATTGAATCTTAAAGATAGCAATGATAGACTTGGTATCTTGAAGCAAGAAATTGAGCAAAGAGATTGTTCTCTTGTTAATGCTAAGAAACTTGAAAATGTGCTTAAATCCAAACTTAATGAGCATTTAAATCAAGAGAAAAAGTATGAACAATGGCTTGATAAATCACATAAAGATGTTTTGTTTAGTGATAACAAAGCGGAAAAATATGCCATTGAACTTAGGATGCTTCGTGAGAAACTTGATGAGGCTAATAGGGATGATTAGCAAGATGTCATCTAGTTCTAATAAAGTTGAAACCCTCATTAAAAGTGGAAAGCATCCATGTGACAAAAGAGGTTTGGGTTATATCAATGAGAAGGAGACTCCTTCATCTAACAAATCTACTTTTGTCAAAGCAAGCATTGAATCAATTGTAGGTACACTCTCTCAAGGTAAAGCTATGAAAGCTACCGGAGGTGCCTCTTCATCAACAAGGATGTTCAATGGGAGAACTCAACAACTTAAGCATCAAGAAGCAACAACCTCAAATGCAAGAGGTGAAGCATCAAGGGTTGCTCTTCAAAGAGGTAAAATTGTGAGAAGACCAAATGCTATGGAAGCAAATGCAAATGGTAAACTTCTCAAATTTACTCCTATTTGTCATCATTGTAATATGATAGGACATATTCGACCTAGATGCTTTGAGTACATTCGGAAATGCAAACTTGATAATGCTTTTCATGATATGTCTTTGAATGGACCTAGGCAATCATCCATGTATGGATATAGTAATAGACCTAGGAAGACCTTGGAAAAGCATGTTGTTGAAAGAGTTGTTGATGACTTGCTTGCTAAATCTTGTGTTGTGCCTCACTCTACTATGCATAAGAAAATTGATAATGCTTTGTTTGATATTTTTGAAGATGTGACCAATGAGGTCAAGGTGCATGTTGAAAAGCCTAATATTGAGTCAAAGCATGTTAGAAGTAAGAGTGAGAAGCATGTTGTGAAAAATGTGTGGATTAGAAAAGACACATCTAAATGTAATGTTGCACAATATGCTTTACGTGCCAACTCCTCCTATTCTTGGTACCTAGATAGCGGTTGCTCTAGGAACATGACCGGGAACAAAGAGTTCTTTAAGAATCTTGTTTTAAAGGATGGAGGTTGGGTTACTTTTGGTGATGGTACCAAAAAGCAAGTTCTTGGCAAGGGAACAATTTGTATCCCCGGATTGCCTAAACTTCGCAATACTTTGTATGTTGATGGGTTACAAGCTAACTTGATAAGCATTACTCACTTGTGTGAAATTTTTCAAGAAGTTAGTTTTAACAAAGATGTATGCACTATAATTGATAAAAAGGGCGATGTCGTCCTAAGAGTCAAAAGGTCTATAGACAATTGCTATTGTCTTGAGATAGATCCTCTCACATGCAACATGGCACATGAGTGCAATAAGCTTGATTTGTGGCATCAACGTTTGGGTCACATGAATTTTAAAGATTTGAAAAAGCTTGAAAAACATGGCATTGTTAGAGGTCTTCCTAATCTTGGTAAAAAGCTTGAGGTGGTTTGTGAACCTTGCCAATTAGGTAAGCAAACCAAAGTGCCTCATAAGAAAAATTCTTACATAGCTACCAAGAGACCTTTAGAACTTGTGCATATGGACCTAATGGGGCCAATTCAAACCGAGAGCATTAATGGCAAAAAGTACATTTTTGTATGCGTTGATGACTTCTCTAGGTTTACTTGGGTTTATTTTCTTAGAAACAAGACCGAGGCTTTTGATTACTTTAAAAAGTTTTGTAATCAAGTTCAAAATGAAAAAGGTCTTGATATCAAGAAAATATGTCGCATTAGGAGTGATCATGGGACGGAATTTGAAAATGCAAAATTTAGTGAGTTTTGTGATGGTTTAGGGATTTCTCATGAGTTCTCCGCACCTAGAACTCCTCAACAAAATGGTGTTGTTGAGAGGAAAAATCGTGTCTTGCAAGAGATGGCTAGGGTCATGCTCAATAGCAAGAAAGTCCCTAGAAACCTATGGGCCGAGGCGGTCAATACCGCTTGTTATGTGTCAAATCGTGTTTTCAAAAGGCCCGGCACAAAACAAACGTCCTATGAACTTTGGAAAGGCAAGAAGCCTAATGTGAGTTACTTCCACACTTTTGGGAGTAAATGTTATATTTTGAATGATAGAGATCACTTAGGAAAGTTTGATGCAAAAAGTGATGTTGGTCTCTTTCTTGGGTATGCTATTAATAGTCGTGCATATAGAGTCTTTAACTTGACTACTAAGACTATCATGGAGTCTATCAATGTGAAGATAGATGATCTTAGCATGCTTAATTTGTGTGATGATAATGGTGTCAATGAATCTAAAGAAAACATGTTAAATGACACTAATACACCTATTGATGTGGCTAGTAGTGTTTCTAGTCAAGATGATGAAATTGATAGTAATGTTGAAGTTGTAAGTCAAGGGTTGGAAAATGCTTTAAATGATAATCAACAAAATGACCAAGTTGTTGAACATTCTCACCCAAGACTTAGAAACTTACACTATCAAGGAGACATCATAGGTGATTTAAATGAAGGGGTTAGAACAAGAAATCAAATTGCTAACCAAATATCCTATGCTTGCTACACTTCTCAAATTGAACCCAAAAACATTAATGAAGCAATTGTTGATGAATATTGGGTTGGGGCTATGCAAGATGAACTTAATCAATTTGAGAGGAATGAAGTGTGGTCTTTAGTTCCTAGACCCAAAGATATAAATGTAATTGGCACTAAATGGGTGTTTAGGAATAAGACCGATGAAAGTGGCAAGATTGTGAGGAATAAAGCTAGACTAGTGGCTCAAGGTTACACTCAAGTGGAGGGTGTTGACTTTGATGAGACGTTTGCCCCGGTTGCTCGTCTCGAGTCCATTAGACTTTTGTTGTCCATTGCATGCATTAAAAAGTTCAAATTATTTCAAATGGATGTCAAAAGTGCTTTTCTCAATGGATACCTTCAAGAAGAAGTGTATGTTGAACAACCTAAGGGTTTTGTAGACCCACACTCTCCTAATCATGTGTTTAAATTGAAAAAGGCTCTCTATGGCCTTAAACAAGCTCCAAGAGCTTGGTATGATAGGTTGACTCAATATCTTGTTGACAACCAATATAGGAGAGGTGGCATTGATAGAACTTTGTTTATCAAACATCATGATCATGATATTTTTGTTGCACAAATATATGTTGATGACATTGTTTTTGGGTCTACTAATAAAACCAAGGTTGATGAATTTGTTAGTGTTATGTCAAGTGAATTTGAAATGAGTATGGTGGGTGAGTTGAATTATTTTCTAGGTATGCAAGTGAAGCAAACTAGCATGGGCATAATGTTGAATCAATCTAAATATGCTAAAAATCTAGTTAAGAGATTTGGCCTAGAAAATGGAAAAGATTTTGAAACTCCCATGAGCACCACTTTAAAACTTGACAAAGATGAAAAAGGGAAAAGTGTTGACCAAAGCCTTTATAGAAGCATGATAGGTAGTCTACTTTACCTAACGGCTAGTAGACCCGATATTTGCTTTAGTGTTGGCTTGTGTGCTAGATTCCAAGCAAATCCCAAGGAATCTCACTTAAAAGCCGTCAAGAGGATCATTAGGTACATCAAAGGAACTCATAGTCTTGGTCTATTCTATTCATTTGATACCAATGATATCCTTGTAGGCTATTGTGATGCGGATTGGGCGGGAAACATAGATGACCGAAAAAGCACATCGGGCGGTTGCTTTTATGTTGGTAATAACTTGGTTTCTTGGTCAAGTAAGAAACAAAATTCGGTTTCCCTTTCCTCTTCCGAAGCCGAATACATTGCGGCCGGAAGTGCTTGCACACAATTACTTTGGATGAAACAAATCCTTAAGGATTATGAGATAGAACAAGGAAAAATGACACTTTATTGTGATAATTTAAGTGCCATTAACATCTCTAAAAATCCGGTTCAACACTCCCGCACTAAACACATAGACATTAGGCATCATTTCATTAGAGATCTAGTTGAACATTCTATTGTTACTCTAGAGCATTTGCCTACTAAAAATCAACTTGCGGACTTGTTCACTAAGCCCTTGGACAAAGAGAGGTTTAAAACTCTTAGAATGTCCATTGGCATGATTTGTGTTGATTGATGTCTTTGTGTGATTGTGAGTGGCTTGATGAGCAAAACTTTAATTGTATATCATTGTCTTTGAGAGCTACTCACTTGAGAAGTAATGATCTTTAACAAGTATCTTTTATTGTTTTTAGATCATGCACTTAAGCTTGAAAATCTTATTTTTGAAAAGTGCACTAATGCTTCTCTTATATGTTTTAGTTTTTGAGTTTATGTGGTTGAATATGTGTAGATAATGGATGCATCTAGAAGTTTATTGTTAAGTACATGATAGATGACCTATGGTATGTATCCATTTTGCTTCGGCACTACATAGTAATCAACGAGCACCCTCATGGAAAGGGCTACACACCTTGGTTGTGAAGCCACCCAATGTAGGAAAGGGCTACGCCATTGTGATGAGTGAAAGCCACCATGAGGAGTATATGTTTTTGTTAGTAAAATCAAAGAAGTGTTGAAATGAATCATTAAAAAAAAAAAATTCTTTGATTCTAAGCCTAAAAGAAATGAAAAATAAAAGGCTTATTGGTGTATAGTTGAGAATTGTGAAATAGCTCGGGTTGACAAATAGAAACGGGAAAACGAGCCACATGCACACACACGCTCATATGTTGATATCTATTCATTTTAAAAGCAAAAACCGGATGAATATCGGTTTGACCTATTTTTGGAAAGGCTTTAGATGGATAGGTGTGGATAGAGTTTGCATGTTGATATCACAATTACTCCTACTATATATTTGAGAAGCATTCACACACACACACTTTGCTTATGTGCTTGATTCATTAGCAATGTGAGAATATTTTTGAGAGATTAATGAAAATCTATGATTCTCTCTTGAACTTTGACAAGTTATGAAATATTTTCTCTTATTGCTTGATTGTGTGATTGTGTGATGTCCCTTGTGAACAAATCTTACTTGTTGATAATATGTGGAGCATATGTTAAGGGGGAGCTTTAGTTTATTCAACTTTCGCTTTCTATACGATTTGTTTGCTTAATATCTCGTTCTTTATCTCTTGTGTCCCTTGTCTATTCCTTGACAAAAAGGGGGAGAAAATGTATACCTCACCATGTTTGATATTGGGGAGTTTTTGTATACTTCACACCTTGTGTGGAAATTGTTCCAATTGTGTGAATTTATTCCTCTTTGTGCTTAATTGTGACTTTGTCTTAAGGGGGAGAAAGAATTCTTTCTTGACAATGTTAAGGATAGTTGGTTCTTGGAAATTGGGAAACTAAGGGAATGCTTTAACTTGAACATATTTTATTCACTTGAGATAATGCATTTGTGTATGAGATAAGGGATATCTTCTTTGTTTGTTGTTTGGTTAAATAACTCACCATTCTTCTTTAGAGAAGATCTCTTGTTTTGGTTGCTATTTTCTCTCATAGGTACTTTGAAGACCGAAAGAGGAATTCTTGAAGACTTGAAGATTTTTAGTCTAGGAATTTCTTTGTAATGTGAGATTGAGAGTATGCTATCATCTTGAGTTTATTTGAGAGAAACATTGTATGGTGAGGTTGAGTGTTTTTGCCAATGGAATAGCCAAAGGGGGAGATTGTAAGGTTCACTATTTGTATTGGCTTGATTCCATTGCAAAACACTCTATGATTGTATTAGTTGTTGCTTAGGACATTATTTGAAGAAAGGAAGCTCAAAGAGTGAAGAGCAACATCTCGTGCAAAAGTCGTCTTCAAGAGGTGAAAATCGTCAAAGGTAAAACTTGACTTCCACCCTCTTGCAAGGCGTTAGCGCACACACACACAATTCATACATGTGTGTCCCTGCATCGTGGTTCAAACATTTGGTATAACACATTCACACACTTCATAGCATGCTCATGCATTGATCTTGTATTGACAAACTTTGTGAAATTGCATGCTTTATGACTATCTCTTTGATATGGCATGTTTATGTGAATATGTGTTTATTTGTTTTCGTATTTTGTGTTTAGGACTTGAACATGTTTTCATTTAATGCCTTATTGAGTTCCGGTCGTTTCGGTTACTCATACATAAGGTTTCGAGTCCAAACAAGTTGACTATGCTACTTTTCGTTCTCATTTGTTGTGTTGTCTTCATCGTCAGATTCCGAGATGATATCTCAACCATTTTTCAAAGTTGAGTAGTCGTAGTCAGTGCGTGAGGGAGTCACGGTTCGTAATCCGAAAACGGATTCGAAATCGGAGGTCGGATGCTCAAGATATGGGGCAACGAACCGAGGGAGCGCGCGAGAGGTGGGCAAACCACGTGTGGCCACTTGGCCAGCCCGTGTGGGAGGCCGTGGGCCCCACGGGCAAGGGAGCCTTCTGCTCCCGTGGGCCCCACGCGCCCCCCACGGGGTGCTGACGTGGCACCACGTGATTTGCTCGGAAATCTTCTCCTTTTCCCTCCTTTTAATCAAACCTCCTTCCCTCCAACACTTATGCAATTTTTTGAAGAACACCTCAATCCCGCATCAGTTTTTCAATATTTTTGCTTACTTGTTTTGATCATATCTCTCTCATACGAACTCGAAATCATTCGATTCAAAAACCAAAATTGTTGGTCTCGAAGAGAGCTACAAACCCCAAGCATTTCCAGAGGCAGTTGACTTCGGCATTTTTCTCAGTAGGTCAATTTCCAGTCCGTGGTCAGTATTGGATTTTCAACTTCTTGTTTTTCAATTTCATTTTTGATCAACTATTGATTCTTTCCATTTGATTGATGAAATTTGTTAAGAAGTATGTTAGATCACATGCTAGGGTTATTTGATCATTTGTTAATTGAGTTTTAGCTTTGTAATGTGTTTTGAACATATTTGTGCTAAACTTGATTTATCATGAAATTGATTCTAGAAAACATATATGTGATGTGCTTCATGTTATTTTCTATGTTTTATTTCATGATCTAAGAACTAGGTTTTTAGTGTGCTAAATTGAATATTGATACCTTTGTTCTTATTGTTTTGCATGTTTTGATTTCTAGATAACTTTTGTGATTGAGTGTTGAAATCATATTCTAGACTATCATTGAACATGTACATTTTGCTTGATTGATCATCTAGCTTAATTTGTTTGTGCTTGCATCATTTGCATCACTTTAGATCATAGCCTTGCATTAGGTTGAAGTCTCTAGCAAAGTGAGTGAAGCTTTGTGGATAGAGCAAGGGAGCCTTGATTAGAGTCGGGAGGACTCGGATAATCAAGCAAGGAAGTCTTGTCTAGGGTCGGGAGGATCCGGATAGGCAAGCAAGAAATCTTCCTAGAGACGTGAGCGTCTTGGATAGGAAGTTGCTTCCTAGAGGTGTAGGACACATCTCGGATAGGGAGTAGGCTAGGTGGTTCACTAGGCCCGAGGGTAGACTAGGAGTTGATAGCTTGAGCGGATATCATGAGTTGGTAGCTTGAGTGTGTAAGTCCTTTTCATCATAGTGAATTGCTTCGCCGGTGGTTGTGGTATCAACCCGTGGATGTTTCCTCATTGAGGTTTTACCACGTTAAAATCATTGTGTTCAATTTTGCTTTACTTTCCTTTATCTTCCATATATTACATTGATTGCACTTCTTGTAATTGATTAACTCTTGTCTTAGTTAATCCAATTCATTTGCTAAATCTATTCAAGTGTGCATTTGTCTTGTAATTTTCCGCATTAATTTTTGATTGGAAGAATTTGGAGCCTATACCTATTCACCCCCCCTCTAGGTATATTTCACTACTACATTGAGGGAAATTTCAAAGTCGCTCATGTCTTGTTTTGCCTATAATGTTGGATATAGTTGCTCTTTATTTTTGAAATGCTAAAAATTCTATATCCTTGCTTTTTCCATGACAAAGGGTGATATTGGTTTGAATTCTATTGGAAACCTTTGTTGTTTGCTTTGCCAAATACCATTGTTTTGGTCTTAGATGCAACATGTCTTGCATGCAAAGCATTATTGTCACACATTTTTCATAAAATAAAACTCCGTGAATCTCTCTTACTTGATTGAGGTGCATAGAATTGCCTTTATGATTGCATATGTGTTCGTGCTACAAGCTCTCCTTGCTAATGCTTACCCATTAGGGGGGACTCCCTTTGCCTATCTCATGACAAAAAGGGGGAGTAAGGTTTGGGGAGAATTTTTGCTTCTAGGCATTGCATGTAGGGGGAGTTGAGAGTAATTAACCCATGTTGGGAGATGATTGCATTTAGGGGGAGTTGCATTGCATTGCTTGTTTGATGTCATTAGCATCTCTCACACACTTGTTCTTGGAAAGAATATTTCTTGTTGTTTGTGTGTAGGTTGGATTTTTCTACAAGCTTGGAATTGACTTGAAGATGTTCAAGACTTAGTCTAGGAGCTCTATTGTAATGTAGAAAATATTTGTTGACCAATTTTTTTGTTTTGTGAGGATGCTATGTGAGTGGTGATTTTGTCACGAAATAGCCAAAGGGGGAGATTGTAAGTGCCTCACTTTTGATTGGCGTATTTCGTTGGCAAAATCACAATAGGGTTCTATATGTAAGGGTAGCTTAGAATGGAAGAAAACCTCATTATGGAATCAAGAGCTTCAAGGAAGGTAAATTTCTTGACTTAACTCTAATTTGAAGAGATGTAGTTGCACACACACACAACACTTGCATAATTCTTACTTGTATGATTGTGTTTGTATTTTTTGTGTGCATCTTTGATTATTTAATCTCTCTTCTTGCATGCTTATTGATTGCATCTAGCCTATTTTTGTCATAACATGTTTAGCATAAGAATGCAATGTTGTCACCTCACACACTTGCACATTTGCATGTTGGTTCTATGTGAGGAGCTGCTGAGAAGGCCAAGACCTTCTCTGCCGCAGTTATGGTGCCGCGGTGGCCCAACCGCGGCATGCAAGTGACAGAGATTTTCCCTGTCTCTGCCGCTGTGCACCTGCCGCGGTGGCCCAACCGCGGCAGTTGAGCGACAACAATAATCTTGCTTGCCGTTGTTATAGTGCCGCGGTTGTGCAACCGCGGCGGTCTGGCCACAGAGATCTTTTTGTCTCTGCCGCGGTGCAGCTGCCACGGTGCCTCAACCGCGGCAGTCGAGACCGCGGCAGTACGTCAGCGAGAAGCTGAAACGTTTTTGATAAAACGACCTCACTTCATTTGAATCTAGTATATATATGTCTTATTTGCCTTAGCTCGTTTCACACACCAAAAATTACTCATTTGAGAGCCTCTTGAGCATCTTTCACTTCAAGGCATCAAGACTTCATCTTTAAGGTTTCAAATCACAAAACCCTTCATCTTGCATCTTTCATTCATCATCTAGTATGATTCTAGGTTGATTTCATTTAGGGTTTTTAGTTTTGCTCACATGACTTGTATCTAGAACATCATTCTCATATCTATATGTTCTTGCTTTACAAGATAGCTTTTTTATCACTTGAATTGATTCAAGATTGCATCTTTATGACTTGACTTAGCTTCAAGATTGTTTTATTGTGGTTTGTGAGTTGTTTTGTGATAGATAATGCATATAGGTCCTTGGTTGCTTATTTGGTGTTGTTTTATGCATGTCATCTAGTGAAATGATATCTAGGAATGTTTAACATGTTCATCCATGCCTAGATAAACTTAAATGTCTAACCTTGCATTTTTAGCATCTTGAGTATTTCACATATTCACCTTAGGTTGTGTTATCTCTTCACTTTAGAGACAAGTCTTGTATTTACCTCTTAGGTAGTTTGCAAGCAAGGAACTAGAGTAACTGTTAAAGGCCTGCGGGTAGCAAAGACGGATTAGTAAATTTAGGTGTGATGTGGTCAACCTAATTTGTAATCATATTTGTAAATAGTGGATTCGAGGTTCTCGTGTGGCGTACATAACAGCCCGTGGTTTTTCCCCGTGTGGGTTTCCACGTAAATATCGTGTGTCCTTTATTTTCCGCACTTGCATGCTTTTTTTTGTATATTGACTAGATTGGGGTTTTTCGTAATTTGGACTAATCTCGAAAAATTGGGTAAAATTGTTTAAAATCTATTCACCCCCCCCCCCCCCCCCTCTAGATTACTTTAGGACACGTTTATATTTATTTTCATTCTTCTTGGAATGAAATGGAGGGAATGGAGGGAAATAAAAAGGAGGAGAAAGAAGACAAAAATTGGCCAACCACAAGGGGCCACGTCAGCCCAGCCCAGCCCCGTGGGGGGCTCGTGGGCCACACGGTGGCAGAGAGCCCTTTTGGCCGTGGGGCCCACGGCTTGGGCCACACGTGGCCTCTTGGCCACTTACGCTCTCGCGTGCTCCCTCACATTCTTCAGCCGTATCTTGGGCATCCGAACTCTGATTTTGAATTATGAACCATGACTCCCTCACGCACGACAACGACTACACAACTTTGAAAAATGGTTGAGAAATCATCTTAGAAAACGACGATGAAGTCAACTCAACGAATGAGAACAAAAAGTAGCGTAGCTACATCGTTTGGACTCGAAACTAAATGAATGAGTAACCGAAACAACCGGAACTCAATAAGGAATCATAATAGAGCATATTCAAGTCCAAATACAAAAGTACAGAAACATACAAACACAAAGACACACACATATGCTATTTCCTAGACATAGTCCTAGAACATGCAATAAGCAAAGTTTGTCAAGATAGTATAAATGCATGAGCATATACTAGCAAGTGTGTGAAAGTGATATATCAATGATGTTTAACCATGAAGGAACACACAAGGATGCCATGTGTGTGTGTGTGCCTAGCCTTGTAAGAGATATGAGGTCTTATATTACCTTTGATGATCAATGATGCACATATCTCTTTAATGCCGGCTTCTTACATGAATTGTGGTCTAGACATTCTTCGTCTTCTTAAATCTTCAATATATGAACCACTAAACATTACAAGAGAAACACGTTTTGATATGGAATTTATGCCAACACAAACTATAAACCTAACAGAAAGTTAGATCCCAAGTCTGTGGTCTGCTTGTTTATAGGATACTCCAAGGAGACCAGAGGTGGATACTTCTATAGTCCTGAAGATAACAAAGTATTTGTATCGACAAATGCAACGTTTCTTGAGGATAACTATATTAGTGACCATGAACCTTGTTCTAAAATTGTATTGAATGAGTTGGAGCCTGGTGAGACCAGTACTCAGTCAACAAGAGTTGTTGATCCATTAACATCTGAGTCAGATGATTCCTATTCAGGATACACTACCACCTAGGCATAGTGTTAGGGTTGTGAGACAACCTGAACGCTATTTGGGTGCAAGTGAGTGACAAGATGTTGTCTCTGTTGATAGTATGGATGATCCATTGACATTTAAGAATGCAATGAAAGATCCTGATAAAGAGGAATGGCTTAAAGCCATGAATCTCGAGATAGAGTCCATGTACTCTAACTCAGTCTGGGAACTTGTAGACTTACCGGATGGGGTGAAACCCATAGGGTGTAAGTGGATCTACAAGAGAAAGAGGAGTAGACGGGAAGGTAGAGACCTTTAAGGCAAGGCTAGTGGCCAAGGGTTATACTGATGTGTAAAATCATGTTATAAAAACCTAACTCGCAAGTGCACGAATCGTGAGATAAGTACAGCGACAAGTAGGGATCGTTCCCACGAGGAAAAGTGATTTACTAGTTATAACTAATTCTAATTAAACCTAAGCAATTAAAAGTAACCAAGAGAGTTTGTTTGATGATTGATTTGATTAAAACTAAATTAAACTAAGAAAGCAATTAACAAGAATATGTGAATGTGATCAAGAGGTGAGAGGACTAGGTCATCAATGCTCCCCAACTATGTTTACTCAATGCTTCGAATTGACTTTGATAAAAGATGTAACTCAAGTTAAGGATTCGTTCTTATCTTATTTATGATTGTTACCGTATGATCCTGGGATGAATCAAGTGTTCTCAATTATAATTTACCCATAGATCAATGGCGCAAACTACAACCGAGAACCCATTAAGTGCAAGAACTAATGAACCAAAACCTACTTGCATAGATCAATGCTAAGATCAGTTTTACCCATTCAATTGAATATTAATTAAGGTTACGTGTAGATCAACACCCCAAACTTAATTGTTAAATTATCAAAACCCTAAATTCATGCCAACGTATGATCATGCATCAACACAAACAAAGAATTGAGACGTAGAATGAATTGAATGAATCAAAACTTAAATTAAGAAAATATAGTCAATTCTAACAAAGAGTATTCATAGAGGTTCACATTGATTCCCTAGTATGGATTAGTTACACATCATGAAAATAACAAGACAAGAGATAGAGGAGATAAAACCCATTGAGGCCTTCAACGACTTCTTCCCATCTTCCATGGTGAGTCTTCTTCGTCTTGCAAACCCTCGATGTGTAAAGATGGATGATGGTGATGGGGGATGGCCCCCTTGGTGGCTTGGGACCTCCCTTGGGTGGTTCTCCATCTCATCTTCCTCGCTTTTCCAAAATTAGGCTTACAAGGGGTTTAAATAGGTGTAGATGCAAGGCCATGACCTAAAACAACAAGGAAATCTATTCCCTTTGAGAATACAAGCGTATTTGGAATTCTATTTCTTTCCTAATCCATCCAAATTGATTACTTATTGAAGGAAGATAAGGATTAGATGTCTACTTGCTTCCCAAGACTCCCACACATGTCCAAGAAGGTAATATTTCCCGTTCTGACAACTTGCGAAACAAATCCCAAAAGTATTCGCGGATTTTATAACTGACTGATCTGACCTTCGGTCACTTAAATGGGCATAACTTCTTCTAAAAAATTCGGATCAACAATCCGTAAATTGGGTTGGAAACTAGACCTTTGGGGCTTCAAATCCGTAGGTGGCAGGACACACAGTTCAATCAGAGCTGAGAGATATGGGCCCCGCAATATTAATGATCTGCACTGAGACGGGCTACCGCTGCGCTACCGCTGCGAGAGCCAGAGCGGTTCCGCAGCGGTATACACTGTTTTTGCACCGCTTGCATGCCGTTGTGTGGAAATTGACAGCGGTCTTTCATGATGGTTGATGGCCATTTGCATAAACGTCCCTCAAATCTACCAAAATCACATTTTTTCTCTGAAATACTTCAAACATATCATTTGGATCCAATAACCTGAAAAATGCTCAAACACACAAATTAAATCCCAAAAGGACTCGAGAAACAAGCAATTGATTGGAGGAATGGGGATCAAAAACATATACAATAAATGACTGATCATATACCCAGAAAGAGGGGGTCGATTATGAAGAGACCTTCTCGCCAGTAGCCATGTTTAAGTCTATTCGGATTCTCTTATCCATTGCTGCTTATTTTGATTACGAAATTTGGCAAATGGACGTCAAGACTGCATTCTTGAATGGGAATCTTGAAGAGAGCATCTGCATGATGCAACCAGAGGGATTCGTGTCTCCAGATCAAGAGCAAAAAGTTTGCAAGTTGGAAAGATCTATTTATGGACTTAAGCAAGCATCTAGATCTTGGAACATAAGGTTTGATGATGTGATCACAACCTATGGCTTCAAGCAAAATGTTGATGAGCCTTGTGTCTACAAGCGCATCATTGACAAGAAGGTAGTTTTCTTAGTTCTTTACATAGATGATATCCTACTCATTGGGAATGATGTAGGGGTATTATCTGAAATAAAGTGCTGGCTGGCTAGCCAATTCCAAATGAAAGATTTGGGAGAGGCGAGTTATGTTCTAGGGATCCAACTTGTAAGGGATCGTAAGAACAAACTCATAGCACTGTCTCAGGCATCGTACATCGACAAGATTCTTGTGCGATTTTTGATGTAGAACTCCAAGAAAGGTAATTTACCAACCAAACATGGATTTCACTTGTCTAAGGAACAGTGTCCTAAGACACCTCAAGAAGTTGAGGATATGAGATGTGTTCCCTATTGTAAGGATTCCCGTTGTTTTTTAATTGGCTTATTTCGTGATCAAACCATACGTGGGGATCATGTAAGGGTAGCTTAGGAATGTGTTCAAGCTCAAGGCCCTTGCAAGTGTTAAGCACTCCAAAGGTAATACTCTAAGTGCTTACTTGTCTTGAAGAGATAGTTGCACACACTCACAACTCATGCATATGCCTATTCCTTGTATGTTGTGTTTCTTATTGATGTGCATTAATGTTCATTAACATCTCTTCTTGCTTTTTATTTTGATTGCATCTTGTGATTATATGTCATAGCATTTTAGGCTTTTAGGATGCATCTTAATTTACCTTTTTACCCCTTGCATGATTTCTTGTGAGGTTCAAAGGAGTGGACTGTGCGCTGGTCGTCGAGCGCCAGACCAGCGCAGCTCACTAGCGCAGATCGCCCAGTGGTCTGCTCCTTGTCGTGCGCTGGTCCACCAGCACAAGCCCACCAGCGCAGATCACCCAGTGGTCTGTCGCTGGTCGTGCGCTGGTTCACACCAGCGCAAGTCCACCAGCGCAAAACACCCAATGGCGTGCCGCTGGTCTAGCGCCTGTGTGAGCGTTGGTCGTCAAGCGCCCTTGCAAAAATGTGCTTGTGCGCTGGTCGTGCGCCTGTCGTCCAGCGCAGGCCCACCAGCGCACAAAGCAATTTTCTAGCGCGTTTTCAAAACGACCTCACTTCACTTATGGCCCCTATATATATGCTAACTTGATTTTAGGTCAATTAAGAGAGTTCATATTCAAGCTTCATACTTAGGATATTTTTCAAGACAAGAAAAATACACAAAGAACTCATTTTTAATTACTCAAACACTTTTCCATGATCATCAATCATCATCTAGCATCATCTTTGATCATCTAGATGTCATCTAGCATGGATTCTTCATCATACTTTACTTGGTAAGCTTTTCACTAATATCTTACATATTTTGTGTTTCTCTTATCTAGCAATCTCAATTAATTACTTGTTTGTTATTTGTATGCTTTGGATACAAGATTGAGATTAGTATGATGTATGTTTGAGAAGTTGTATTGTGCTAGCATATTAGGTTTTATGCTTAATATTGATTAGCTAAACTAATTGACATGTCATTTAGTTTTGATATCTAGGATTGTTCTTAATTGCGAATTCATCATCTTAGATAAGCATATAGGGTTTCCCTTGCTCTATGTTGCATTTAGATATTCATATATTCACTTAGGGTTGTTATTCTCTTCTAGAGAAAGTAAGTCTTGTGTGTAGCAACCGGGATTAGGTTGCTTAGATCGCAAGCAAATTGGACTAGGTTCACTCATACCGGGATTAGGTAGGTGTGTGATTACTTCCGGGATTAGGTTGCAATTGTTTACACATTTAGTGGATTCGAGGTTCGAGTGTGGCTTACTTACTAGCCCGTGGTTTTTCCCGTGAAGGTTTCCACGTAAAAATCAAGTCTTATTTAATTTCCGCATATTTTACTTGATTTATTGCTTTATCTATTTAGGGGTAATTTCGTAATTTTGACTAACACGAAAAATTGGGTAAAAAGCGTAAAATCTATTCACCCCCCCCCCCCCCCCCCCCCCCCCCACCCCCTCTAGATAGCTTTATACACACCGTGCTATATTTAGTTTCACCTATGCGTCAGTAGTAGGTAATCTCATGTATGCTAAGTTATGCACGAGACCAGACATCTGCTTCGCAGTGGGAGTAGCCAGCAGATACCAGTCCAACGCAGGATTGGATCATTGGGTTGCTGTCAAGACTATTCTCAAGTATCTTCGGAGAACGAGAAACTATATGATAGTGTATTCATGACAGGATTTGATCCCATTAGTATGTACGGATTGCTGATCCATTTACGAAGACCTTAACGGCTAAAGTGTTTACGGGTCACCTAGAGAGTCTAGGTTTACAAGACATGTCTCACATGCTTTAGTGCAAGTGGGAGATTATTGGGGTTTTTGCCCTAAAGCTTGTAATTTGTAAATGTGAATTGAACATAAATAAAAGAAGTAGTTTATTCATTCAAATTGTCTCATACATTTATATATAACATGTGTATTTAACATCCAAGATTGTCGGATGTAATTTCAAACCGAGTATATTAGTGTCATATATAGATGGATTCAGTTTGAAATGAGCAATCTAAAGAGTCTGTAGATAGCAAATAAAGCTGGGTACTTTATTTGTGGTTAATCTACAGCTGCGGTCTATTTCCTAGTATACGGTGATTCTATCCTGGATCATTCATATGGAGATATGAGAATGGAGGCACCTTGTATGATGTGATCATATAGGACTGGGCCATAATCTATATGAATCTCTCACTAAGATCCGTTTAACGATGAGATTCATATATATCAACTAATGATGGCTATATGTGGGTGATCTTAATCCTGAGTGTCTTATCGACTCCTTCAGGTTAGATCGTTGTCTTTGATATACCATAGGTGAGGTCAGAGTTACATTCCTGATCAATATGCTCCGTATGTTGGGATCGCGGTTTGGCTTATGGCTGGGAAGGTTTGTACACAATAGTGGAATCCACTCCTTCTTGCGAGAAGTAGATGGTAGTTCCCTTAAGGGTTTATTCGGGGCTTGAACAATATGAGCGCTCTCTTAATTCCATAAGGAATGTATGATTTATTGTTCATTAGAGAATCAATGGTACTTAAAGGAAAGATATAATTAGAGGGGTATAACGGACATTATGACCCAGCTCTAATTATGAATTACTTGTGGAGGATTATACCATATGTAATAGCTATATCGATAGACACCGAAAGTTATTGATTTGTGTAAAAACGTCTACAGTTGAGAGAGTGCAATTTCTGGTTTTTAGTGGAATAACACCGAAGTTAATAATCATGAAATATTAATTAAAGAGTTTAATTAATTATTTTTAAGGATTATTGGAGCTCAAAATACTGTGGGTCCATTAGGTCCCCTTGCTAGCCCGATCGATTTAGGTAACAAGGGTCACGGTTAATTAATTGGATTGTCCAATTAATTGTGTTACGAAAGTGACACATATCTATTCGGGAACTAATTGAATAATTAGATTATTTAATTAATGATTTTAATGATTATGACAATTAAATAATAAGATTATTTAATTGTGTAATTAATCATTATATGGAGGGTGTTGATTGATATTTAATTTTGAATGAAGAAAAGATAATTTGATTATTTTATTTTCATTAAAGTAAATATTTAAATTTGAATTTAAAAGAGTTTTGAATTGAAATCAAATCAAATTAATTAATTAATATCTTTAAAGATATTAGATATCTTAAAAAGATTTAATTGATTATTTTATTTTAAAAATATATCTGATATATATTTTATATATAAAACACTGATAAGGATCAGTGATTTTTTTTTATTTGGTGAACAACACGAAATTAAAAAGAGAAACAGAGGTGTGCAGCACACACATAAAACAACAAAAATTAAAATATTTATTCTTGTTTAGTGGCCGCACTTCACCACATTAAGAAGAACAAGTTTGTGTGTTCTTTTGTATGTTCTTCTTTTCTACCTCCATACAGGTTCCTGAGTACCGTGATGTGCCCACACGCTGTTACCAATCCCAGGTCATAGCGAGGAAGATCTCGTGGTTCAAATCAAGAAGCAGTTCGAAAAGAAAGAAGGAGTCTACAAACGTTGGTATGAAATCGTTTCACCTTCTTTATTGTATTCGATTATTACTGTACAAATAGGTTTACTTGATGATTGCATAAAAATTTTAAAACCCTTCTGCTGCACAATCTGTAACCCTAGGTTCCTACAGTAGCTGACCAGCTCTCCAAGATCTTCGACATTTTAGTAGGAAAGGCTGCTAGAGTGGAACTAGATGGGTCAAATAGCAAGAACAAAGGAATTTTGGGTTTCGCACCAAGAGGATCTACCAACGAACAGAGAAACCCAGGACAGACCAATACCCCTACTAAGGTATACTCTGACTCCACTTTGAGACCCCCAAAATTAACCTTCCCTAAGTTTGATGGATCTGACCCAAAAATATGGGTTAGGAAATGTGAAAGATTTTTTATAATCCATCCTGTACCACCTGATCAAAAGGTAATTATGGCCTCAATACATTTTGAAAAAAAGGCTGAAGCATGGTTTCAATCCTTTTATTCTCTTAGAGAAGGAGTTAGCTGGAGGGAATTTACTGAGGCAGTGATGGATAGGTTTATGAATGTAGAGCAAGAAGATGTGGTGGGAGAACTTTATAGGCTAAGACAGACTACCACAGTGGCTGAGTACCAAGATCGTTTTGAGGAAATACAACTCAGGCTTTTAGCTAAAAACCTTGGGCTTAATGATGAGTTCTTTATTGCTAGTTTTCTAAGTGGTCTTAAGGGAGAAATTAAACATGATGTGAAAAAATTTAACCCCACAAGTCTGAAGACAGCCATTCACATTGCAAGATTATAGGAGGCATCTATAGATGCAAAACGAGTCAAGCCTTGGGCAGCTAAGACAACCAAAAACAACTACCATAGCACCTATCAGAACCCCCCACAATTCAGAAACATCAACCACAAACAGTTCCCTACCCTCACTTATCCAAACCCGAAAATGATTGAACCATTACCAATTAAAAGGCTAACACAAGCAGAAATGAAGGCAAGGAGAGACAAGGGGTTGTGTTACAATTGCGATGAAACCTATGTTTATGGGCACCAATGCGCAAAGCAACAGTTATATATGCTCTGTGGTGAAAGGGAAGAAGAGGAAGTTGAGGAGGAAAAACCTGAGGAACCAACTGGTGTGACAGAGGAAGAGAATGAGGAAGAGATTACAGTTTCTCACCATGCATTGACAGAGAGCATGGGAATTCAGACAATTAGACTCCGCGGTAGAGTGAAAATAGAGACATCACCATTTTGGTTGATAGTGGGTCTACCCACAACTTTCTAGACCCGGAGACTGCTAAGTTTACAGGGGTTACAGTAGAAAACACAGACAGAATATGGGTTACAGTTGGAGGAGGAAGAAAGATTAGTAGCCAGGCAAAGTGTAAGGCATTTACATGGTCAATGCAAGGGGTGGATTTCACCACAGAAATGAGGTTGCTTACCTTGGGTGGATGTGATGTAGTTTTGGGAATGCAATGGATGAGAGAAATTGGACATATACTACTTGATGCAAAACAGCTCAGTATGAGCTTTATGAGGCAAGAAAAATGGTTAACACTTCAAGGTATAAGGGAAGGTAGCAGACTTACCTCTTTAACTGGGAAGAATGTGGCAACCCAGTTGTTGAAGGCACAAGAAAGAGCTGAGACCTTCATCCAGCTTTACTCCTTAGAAGCAGAGGAAAAAATTGAAGCTGTTCCTACTGAGTTGGAGCCAATCCTTGCCTCCTTTGAGGATGTTTTCGCTGAACCAAAAGGCCTACCTCCACATAGGGCTCATGATCATCATATACCCTTGTTATAGGTAAAAATCGTCATAAAGGACACGTCATCACCATAAGAAGCCACATAAGTAGGAGTCCAGAGAAGTCAACTCGAAGGGGCAGAAATCCCCCAAAGTAACTTACTCGGCAAAGATCAAAGCAACCCGATCATAAACGAAGAGAATCGGCTCGGGCAGCAAAGCCTGCTCGGGCATACTCGGGATTCGATAAAAAAGATAGCCACCAACGTTCTCATCCCTAATGTGTGGGCAGAATCAACAACCAGCATCCCCACGATAAACAACGGTGTGGCTGCCCAGAGTTCAACAAGGAAACAAATAGGTTTCCCGCAAATAAAGGAGAAGGAATCAGGCCCAAACTCGGACTCAGCCAAAGCGGGAAACATGCTACACTCAAGAAGGAAACAGAATCCGTCTAGGACTGGACAATCACCCAAAACTTGGGCACCATGACACCAAACCCTAGAGGCACCCACAAACCCTAGTAATATTATGTATAAATACCCCTGTAACACACAAAATAAGGGGTACGTGAGAATTAGCAAGAGAGAGCAGAGCGTAATATTTTGTAACAGTTCTTCATAGTGGATTTGACTTCGTTGCTTAGGAAACAACCCGTGGACGTTTCTCTGGCCTTCGGAGTTTTATCACGTATTTTTATTCGTTATTGCTAATATCTTATTGTGTTACTTTCAATCATTCTCAGTCACAAAACTAATCAAATCATTGGCTGAGTGATCACGAAAAATCACTGTCAAGCACACGCTGAAAGCGAAGCTTGAGGCAAGGAAGGGTTGCTGGGCGGACAAGCTGCCTGAGGTACTATAGGCATACCGAACAACTATGAGGTCATCCACAGGGGAAACTCCTTTTGCATTAGCATTTGGAACGGAGGCTGTTATCCCGGCAGAAACAACTTTCACCTCCCCTAGGGTTCGGTTATACAACTCAGAGCACAATGTCAACATGTTGCAGCAAAACTTAGATGAATTGGAAGAAGTCAGAGACGCAGCACAAGTAAGGAATGCAGCGTACCAGTAAAGGGCTACGAGGTACTACAACTCTCACGTTCACATGCGTAAATTCCAGCTCAGAGATTTGGTGCTGAGAAGGTTATCCCCAAACACCAAAGACAAATCAACAGGATCTCTTGCTGACAAATGGGAGGGACCGTACATCATTAAAGGAGTCGTTGGACATGGAGCTTACATGATAGCCCGACCAGAGGGTAGCCTAGTGCCCCGACCATGCAATGCACAGTACCTCAAAATCTTCTATCCTTAAAAAGGAACCTATCCCCACCTTTTGCTTTAGTTAGTTTCAAATTTCTCATTTTGTTGTATTTTAGTTTTCAGATTGACATTTTTGCTAATAAAAAGATTATTTGTTGAAGTAAATGAATACACCGTCAGAAAGGAATAACAGCCACTCAAAAGCCGACCAAATAAACATTGAAAAAGAAAAAAAATTCCGGCGCTATGAAGCTGCAAGAGGGCGGACGAATAGTGCTCGAAGGGTGAAAAAGCTGAAGTAGCGTGCCCGCCTACTTAAGATGGTAAAAACGCAACTCTTAGCAAAAAGGCAAACCCGAGGTACCAGGATAACTGGAAAACTGCTCGGAGGCACCGCCAGAAAGACTGGTGAGATGCACAGCCGTGTTGGCCGATACACAGATACCCCAACGATTCGACGAAACCTTGCACAGACAAAACCGGGAGACGTCCTAGGTGACATGTGTAAGGGCCTTGGCGTATGGTTGTGGTGAGCCTCGACGTAACGCTAGGGCAAAGTAACTTCAAACATGAGGTTGTATTAATCGATTGCCAGTTAATAAGATACTCAACTAGACTAATTAATTTCCAGCTAAATAAGATACTCGGCTGAACTAATTAATTGCCAGTTAAATGAGACACTCGGCTCAAATTCACAAGCGCCAGTTAAATAAGATACTCGGCTGAACTAATTAATTGCCAGTTAAATGAGACACTCGGCTCAAATTCGCAAACGCCAGTAAATGAGATACTCGGCTAGAGTAAAGGATTCCGAAAATCCTTAAGATCAGAGACAGCCGAATATAGGCTATCAAATAAAATATATTCAATACAGATTTAGTTCATCCCATTTATGTGTTTATCATGCAGGGAGTTAGAAACAGCAGAACAACATAAGAATAAAGATTTATATAGATATGAGTAAAGGTGAATACAAAGATCATTACAAAAATAACCAAATAAAAGATCAAGAAGACGGCGCTGGGGGTTGTGAGCTGCTCTCGCCGACACTCGAGTCAGGTTCCATTATATACTCGCTCAGGAGGCTATCGTCAAAGGGCCACACGATCACATCTTCTTCTTCATCATCCATCAAGGCACTATAGTCAGTCCCAGGGATGGGCCCAAAGTCGGGGTTCTCACCGTCGATCCCCGCTTTCTGACAAGCATGAAAAGTACAAAAGAAATCGGCAGTGGGAACCTCCAGGTGCATGGGATGTGGTGCCTTACCTTTACTCCGACAATACGCTCGCCACTCTTTCATCTGGATCCGAAGAGACTCTAGAGACGTATCCACATGCTTTTTGATCGAAAGGCTCCAGTTGGCCTTAGCCCGGTCAGTCTCCCTATTCTTCATCTTGAAGAACTCTCCAGCCGAGACCATCCCTCGCTGGAACTCCCGGAGAAGCAAAGCATCATAGGCCGGAGATCTCTTAAAATGATCGACACCTTGTATCTTCAGTTCCAGCCTAGCTTCCTTCGATAGGGACTTGACTGTCAAAGCCTGACGCTCCAAGTCTTCGATTCGGCGCTCATAAGATGATTTGGCGTCTTCAGCATTCTGCTCGGCCTGGAGCAAAGCATCCTGAGTAGAGGACAATTGATCTTGCAAGGTCTTAACTTCCTCAGCAGCGAAAGACGCCTTCTGCTCAGCCTCCATCTGACGTGCAAGACATTAACCCAGGAGCACCTGATTTGACTTGGCACCTTCCTGACAAGCCAGCTCGACCCGAGTGCAACGATCTTCACTCTCTTTCAATTGGGCCTCTAGCCGCCTTATTCTTTCCGCCTAGGCTTCACTAGCTTTCCAAGCCTCGGACATCTCAGCTACCATCTGTAGCAAATCAATAGTGAATAACAAAATAAAGCAACAATAGCAAAAGAAAATACAAAATCATACATATATTCGAGGCGTCACTCACATAGGAAGCACTGTTGAAGAAGCTGCAGAGTCGATCAGATGAAGTACCAACCCTAAAGCGACTCCAATGATCCTCCCCAATATAAGCACGGCCCGAGGACATGGCTCTCAACATGGACTAGGGGGTGGGATCACTAGGCTGGCCCGGTAACCTCGAGCCACTAGAGCCAGCATCGGGCATAACGGTAGATGTTTGAGCTTGGGGAAAAGAGCTACCGAAGTTTCCAGCCTGAGTTTCAGCATGATCTCTGGGGGGGTAGGAAAAAGCCTATTTTCAACCCTAACGCCAGTTTCCTCGTCGCCCGAAAACGAGTCAACATAGGCAACCACCCGAGGAATCTTGGGAGCAGGACGCCCAGGAGAAAATGAAGCTTTCCTTTTTCTGGGTTGCCTCCCGTGAGTGTCAAGGTTGGAAGCAGGATCCTCCACCTCAAAATCAACCCCAACCCCAACCCCAACCCAGGTGATAAGGGGACAGAAGTTGGTGCAGGAACCGAAACCACAACAGGTGCAGTACCAGAGGGCCCCCCAGCCCCGTCGACGCCTTGAGACGCGGCAGCCGCTTCATCAAAAGCATGATCTTCAGAATCTGGATCAGGATGTCTCAACTTAGCACCACCACCCGTGGAAGAAGGGACAGGGGCCGACTCGGGAGGGACCGAAATTTCGGGGGCCATCGCACCAAGGGGCTCCCAAGCTGTCTTAGCATCCCGAGGTGCATTATCCGGCTCGTTTACAACAGAGCGAGGTGAGGAAGTCCCGGGAGAAAGAGCTATTGGCTCAGAAGGCTCCCCAACCTTCTCCTTACCCTTGAGCTTTGAGCAGGCAAGACTGTCTGTTTATGTAGCTGCCTCGCCTACAGGGGTTCACCTGGATTTTGCAAGTCCCCCGCTAGGTCAGCCTCCTCACCAGCTCTGCGAGTCTCCTGAGGTGTGTATTCGGGAATACCCTCATTATGTTCCTCCTTAGAGGGATCTTCTGGAGAACTCTCGTCAGAATCACCTTCTGGAGGCGTAATCCCAACCGCTTCTTGGCGCAAAGCCTTTTTCCGACTGGCCTCAACCACAGATTTCATCCGGCGTGCCTGAACATCACAAAACATATCTACATCGTACACTGGAAAAGAGGGAACTTGTGATTATTGAGCCGACTAAACAAAAGATTAGTTACCCAAAAATAACTTGGAAAGGAAACAAGAAAAACTCACGGCGTATCTGATGGGCAGAAATCTGAGGGAAAATGCGAGCTTTTATCATCTTGCTCTTGCAGTAGAGGTATGGCCTGCCTCTTTTCGCCAAAGGTCGCACCGCAGCCCGGGCCAGAGCCACAAGCTCATTATCAGTATAAGTCAGAGTTGCTCGGTTCCAACGCTCAGGTAAGTAAAAATATCGAGGGACCTTGTACGTCACTCGAGTCTCATCGAGGTCAAAAGAAATCGATTGGCCCTAATGACCACCAACGAAGAACCATCTATTCTTCCAAAATTTATTAGAAGAAGGGAAGCCCCAGACGAACCCCTTCATCTTCTCGTCAGCGGTCGAATCAACTTGCCCACGGACTTCCACATCCTTAGGAATCCAATGTTCGGGCTTGGTTGAATAAAGAAAATAAATTCCCGACTTGCCCAGCGGTCTCAATGAGTAAAAGTGCCTGATCTCGTGAGGAGTAGGAGGTGACCGCTTCATTCGATGCCACATGTGCCACATGCACATCAAAATCCTGTAACTGTTTAGGGTCAACAGAGCAGGGGCGAGTTGGGCTTCCGCAAGAAACTAAGTAATGAAAGGCTGGAGTGGAAGGGTCACACCGTAAGAAAGCATTGCCCCATAAACCGCCACCATGCCCGGCGGGGGATTCCATGCCACGTGACCTTCAGTCGAGCTCAACTAAACGCAGTTGGTGTCCAAGTCAAATTAACTTATGTATTTACTTATCTCGGTGGGACCAACCACATTCGGCTCAACATCGCAAGCGCATGCTTGCTCGGGAGAAAAAATAAGACGAGCTGCCCTATGCTCCTCCTCCACGTCACTCTCATGCAATCTCTGAGAGCCGATACGACTCTCTCGGGAATGGGAGTCCTTATACACCTTGCGCTTGCTAGCATGCTTCCCCATTCAACTCCACCACTGCCGAGTAGAACTAGGGTTAGAAGTAGAGGAATCCGACTAAACCTCGGAGTGATAAGACTCCTCAAGATGGTAAGACTCGGGGATTGAAAAATTTGAAGAAACGGAATGAACTTCAGGAGTGGGAGGAACTTCGGAAGTGGCAGGGTTGTCACGAAAAATTCCAGAAACATCAGCGTCAGTAAAATGTAGTTGATTAAAGGGAGGGTCCTCTAATAACCTGTGAACATGCGCAGCAGTGAAAGTATCATTTCGCTCAATAGCAATCATACCAATAGTAAAAAGACGACGTCTAGCTTCAAAGTCCATGAGAACTAACCTTAGGACAATGAGAAGCTGGAGAAGTATTAACCGCGAAAGAAGAACCTCCAAGCAGAAATCAAGGGGTACCCGAGATTTAAAACGAGTTGAGGGTTCAAGAAGACTTTTCAGGAAACTTTTCTAGAAAATCTATAGTAAAGATCAGAGTAGTTTCTTGAAGGAAGACGAAAATGGCGGAGAAAAAAATAAAGATTTTCCCATAAGTGCAAAGCTCATATATATAGGCACGATATCGATTTCAAAAAAGACCAAAACCCTAGGAGATGTGGGGAAGCAGGAAAGTAGAAAGACGTGGGTCGTGACGTGGGCTATGCACACGCGAGCAGAAGGGTTATGTCTCATAAATGCCTTGTACCACGACTAAACAGGAGGAGACAGGTGGCAACCAGAAAGCCAAAACGTCACTATCAAGAGATTTCTGAATGAGTGGTAAATCGGATGCGTGCGGACGTAATTAAGACACGTCATTTAATGCTTCGAATCAAACAAGGATACATAAATGTAGAAAATGACGAACGAGGACAAGTTATAACAAAAAGAAGTATATGAAGTTAAATATTTGTCCCGAGAAGACTTGATTCGACACAGTCGGCTCAAATATTCAAGGGGGTATTGTTATAGGTAAAAATCGTCATAAAGGACACGTCATCACCATAAGAAGCCACGTAAGCAGGAGTCAAGAGAAGTCAACTCGAAGGGGCAGAAACGAAGAGAATCGGCTCGGGCAGCAAAGCCTGCTCAGGCATACTCGGGATTCGATAAAAAAGATAGCCACCAGCGTTCATGTCTCGAATGCGTGGGCAGAATCAACAACCAGCATCCCCACGATAAACAACGGTGTGACTGCCCAGAGTTCAACAAGGAAACAAATAGGTTTCCCGCAAATAAAAGGGAAGGAATCAGACCCAAACTCGGACTCAGCCAAATCGGGAAACATGCTACACTCAAGAAGGAAACAGAACCCGTCTAGGACTGGACAATCGCCCAAAACTTGGGCACCACGACACCAAACCCTAGCGGCACCCATAAACCCTAGTAATATTATGTATAAATACCCCTATAACACACAAAATAAGGGGTACGTGAGAATTAGCAAGAGAGAGCAGAGCGTAATATTTTGTAACAGTTCTTCATAGTGGATTTGACTTCGTTGCTTAGGCAACAACCCGTGGATGTTTCTCCGGCCTTCGGAGTTTTACCACGTATTTTTGTTCGTTATTGCTAATATCTTATTGTGTTACTTTCAATCATTCTCAGTCACAAAACTAATCAAATCATTGGCTGAGTGATCATGAAAAATCACTGTCAATAACCCCTACAACCAAACAGCAACACTATCAATGTCAAGACTTACAGGCAACCTTACATACAAAAAAATGAAATCGAAAGAATCGTTAAAGAAATGCTGGAAAGTGGTATAATTAAGACAAGTAACAGTCTTTTTGCTTCTCCAATACTATTGGTCAAGAAGAAAGACGGCTCATGGAGATTTTGTTTAGATTATAGGGAATTGAATAAGGTGACAGTCAAGGACAAATTCCCCATTCCCATAATAGATGAATTATTGGACGAATTAAATGGTGCAACGGTGTTTACCAAGCTGGATTTGAGGGCTGGTTACCACCAAATTCGTGTGGTAGAGGAAGATGTTTACAAGACAGCATTCCGCACACATCAAGGGCACTACGAGTTTAGGGTAATGCCATTTGGGCTTACTAATGCCCCGGTGACTTTTCAAAGTTTAATGAACGACATATTTAGGCCCTATCTTAGGAAGATGATCCTAGTGTATTTTGACGACATTCTTATTTATAGCAAGACCAAGCAAGAGCACCTAGACCACCTAAGGTTGACTTTAACCATACTCAGGCAGCACCACTTATTTGTTAAAATGAGCAAGTGTGAGTTTGGGAGAACATAATTGGAGTACTTAGGACATATCATATCAGCTAGAGGGGTGGCAGCTGAGAGTAAGAAGGTCCAAGGTATGATTGATTGGCCAAGACCAAGTTCGGTGAAGGCCTTAAGGGGATTCTTAAGACTCACAGGCTATTATAGAAAATTTGTGAGAAACTATGGGATTATTAGTAAGCCACTCATATATTTGCTTAAGAAAGAAGGATTCAAATGGAATGAGGCTACAGAAAAGGCTTTTGGGGATCTTAAGGTGGCTATGACTACATCTCCAGTGTTGGCCTTGCCTAATTTCACTAAGCCTTTCACGGTGGAGACAGATGCCTGTCACATAGGCATAGGGGCTGTATTAATGCAAGAGGGAAGGCCGTTGGCTTATATTAGCAAATCACTACCACCTAGGAAATTAGGTTTATCGACCTATGAAAAGGAGTTATTAGCCATTGTTCATGCTGTCCAGAAATGGAGGTCTTACTTATATGGGAATAGGTTCATTATCAAGACCGATCATCAAAGTCTCAAGTTTTTCCTAGAGCAAAGGATGTCTACTTTAATACAGCAGAAATGGCTCTCCAAGTTGCTTGGTTTCGACTACGAGATCACATATAAGAAGGGCAGTGAGAATTTGGTTGTAGATGGTCTATCTCTGAGCTATCTTTTGATGCTCTAACCACTACGCAACCTGCTTGGGTGCAAGAGCTAGAGGAAAGCTACCAACAAGATTCAGTTGCTAAGGCATTAATTCCTGAGCTGCTAATTAATCCAGGAAGTCACCAGGAGTTCACATTACAGGGGGGCATATTAAGGAGGAAAGGATTGATATATGTGGGCAAAACAGGTTCATTAAGAGAAAAATTAGTAGATAAGGCTCACTCTTTGGCTACCGGAGGTCACTCAGGGATTAAAGGAACACTCAAGAGGCTGCAACTATATTTCTACTAGGTATCTATGGTCAAGGATGTGATGACCAAGGTTGCTAACTGTCCTATTTGTCAACAATGCAAATGAGAGCATAACAGACCACCAGGCCTTCTACAACCACTCCCAATTCCCGCAGCTCCTTGGCATGATATAGCCATGGATTTCATTGAAGGACTACCCTCCTCTCAAGGTAAGAACACTATCTTAGTAGTGATAGACAGGTTGACTAAATATGCTCATTTCTTGACCCTATCCCACCCTTACAATGCTCAACAAGTGGCTCAAGTGTTCTTTGATCAAATTCACAAGTTTCATGGGATTCCTACAACTATTGTAAGTGACAAGGACAAGGTTTTTACTAGTACTTTTTGGCAACATTTGTTTAAAATTGTAGGAACCAAATTATGCCTCAGCACAGCCTATCACCCCTAAACAGATGGGCAGAGTGAGAGGTTGAACCAGTGTTTAGAGAATTACCTCAGGTGTATGACCAGTGCAAGACCGATTAAGTGGCAAGTTGGTTACCTATGGCCGAATGGTGGTACAACACCAACTATCATACAGCCCTAACCATGACCCCGTTTGAGGCCCTTTATGGTTACAAACCACCTATCTTTACACTCACTAACCTAGAAGACAACTGAACTAAAGTGAAGGACTTTGCTAAAGACCGTTTACACTTGCAATCGGTTCTAAAGGAGGATCTTACTCAGGCCCAGGCCAGAATGAAATTTTACGCGGATAAAAAGAGATCAGAAAGGGAATTTATTGTTGGGGATTGGGTTTACCTTCGATTACAGCCCTATAGACAAAAATACGGTGGCTCTTCAACGAAATCTTAAGTTAGCCCCTAAGTTCTATGGACCATACCAAATACTAGCTAAGATAGGGAAGGTAGCTTACTGTTTACAGCTGCCTCCAAGCTCCATGGTCCACCCGGTGTTCCATATCTCACAATTGAAGAAGAAAGTTGGGGATCTGGTGTCTGTCAACCCCGAGCTGCCTTGAGTTGGACCAGATGGGCAATTTTTGGTCTACCCTGTAGCCGTCCTCAAACAGAAGCTTGTTAAGCGCCACAATAGTGCCGTGGTTCAGTTCCTAGTGCAGTGGTCAAACGCCGGGCCGGAGGACGCAACTTGGGAGGACTCGTCGGTTCTCACACGCCATTTTCCAGATTTTCAACCTTGAGGTCAAGGTTGTTTCGAAGAGAGAGGAAGTGTTAAGGTTGAAGAAATGGCAGATAAGGTTTGGAACTCAAAACGTCTGCGTTTGGTGGTGTGAGTTTTAGGATTGAAATGTTGTCGTTTTATTAAGTAGTTGTTATTTTCAATTTCAATTAAACGGGCCCGTTTTGGGGAAGCCTTGAGAGTCTATGTTAAGTCAGTATGTGGGAGTTACAGGGAATCATTGGATGACCTGGCCTTTCTGTTAGAGTCCTTATCAGGTGGAAAATTGTAATGTTCTGATATGAAAAATTATTACATTCTTCTTAACAAATCTCTCTCTCTCTCTCTCTCAATCTCTCTTTCTGCATTTTCTATTCCCGATCTACTTTCTCTTTCATCTATTCTCACTAAATTCTTCAGATCATTTCACTTGAACCTGCACAAACAACACACAGTAAGTTGATAATCACAGGTTTAATCCACAAGAATTCAAGTCATAACATAATCCTAGAGCGACTAATTCTTTCGCGTATTGCTAGCTAAAAGGGGATCGAGCATGATAGGGGATATTTTAGAGTGGGGTGAGATAGGGTTGTGTGGGGTGGAGTTGCTGTGCTCCTCTACTTCGTTTTTTATTGAGTATCTGTTGTTTGCGTTTAGGTTCTTTATCGCTGGGTGTGGGTTGTTTGCTTTGGTTTGCTCTTTAGTTTTTAGCTTTATGGGCTGTCAGGTTTTTGGCTTCTTGTTAGCCTTGCTTCTCTTGTTGTGTTGTAAGGTTCTTCCTTGCTTTCTTATTAAATAAAATTAATTTGCAGTTAAAAATAAAATAAAATAAAATAAAAAACACTTTCAAGTTCACCAAAGAATTAGAATTAGTTAACAATTTTAAGGCTTGTATTATTAGAGACTTAAATATTACGGTAACCGGACCTATCAACTGAAATTTCCAAAGATCAAAACAAGGAATTACAAGCTGCATGTCCAACAAGGTCATGATGAATTAATTTCAAATTTACCTAAAACTCAAAAAAAAAAAAAAAAAAAAAAAAAAAAAAAAAAAAAAAAAAAAACCCTTTGAAGTCCTCAAAAGACAAAATTGAAAACATATACTGATATACGGCCCTGCAAACACATGGCTCTATTCCTCATGATCAATATTCCAGTAAAAAAAAAACCAAGGGACCCTTGCTTATTAGTTAGAGACTTCAAACTCAAGCTCCACCACCAGGTTCAGATCACCCTGGTAGTTTAAATATAGGGGCCAAAAATTAAATATCACTTTTTGGAGGAGGGCTTGTGCAAATAGCACCACTTTAATAAGTCATGTTTAAATAGCACCAAAGTAAGTGATGAGACCAAAATACCCCCACTTGCTCTTTTCCTTTTTATTTTTTTTCTCGAAAATTCGAGATTTTTTTATGCATTTTCGAGACTTATTCATGCGTTTCGAGACTTATTCATGCGTTTTCGAGACTTAATTCAAGTTTGTTCGGGACTTATTCTGTTCGACCTCCATTAATGGCGACAGTGACGATCCGACGACGGCGCTGGTTGACTCTGGAAATAGTTGGATCTGGAAGATTGAACGATGCCGAGTTCGTTGGTGCCATCGATTTCATCAGATTCGCGACGGATCGTCATAAATCGGACAATGAAGATTCGCGACGATTTGGGTTTTGTTTCGTTTCTCTCTCTACACAACTCGAAAATGAAAATGAAAACGAACACTTCGGTTACAATTATTGGCACTCGACGAACATTTTCCCGGTGGTTTTGCCGGTCAACTCGCCGGTCGACGATGGCACCTCCATTGAAGCTCCATCAATGGAGGTTTTGGAAAAAGGAAGAAGAAGGTGAGGACACACCAGAGAAAAGAAAAGAAGCTAGAGGGTATTTTTGTCCAAATTTCATTTTTGGTGCTATTAAAACAAGAGTTATTAAAGTTTGATATTTGTACAATTCAAAATTAAAAAAGTGCTATATACTCCTATTTCCTCTTAAAGGGGCTAATATATACCCACATTTGCTCATTAAACCTTAAAGTGTGGGGAGATCTCTCCACTAGAGTCGGTCCGGGCCGTGCTTTTAGAGCCTGATCTCACCAGTTCTCAACAGACCCCGCTTCACATTAATGGTGTCAGTTTTTTTAAAAAAAAAAACAGAAGATCGATCTTAAAAGTTGTGAATCATTAATGATCAAGTTGAAGCAGGAGAGGGCTTCGCTATATATGTAGGGTGGTCATCTCCAGCCATAATTACAATGAGTTTCGGCTCCAAATCAACCGGAAGTTGAATGTTTTTGGTGGATTTAATTTGTCTTCTTTCTCATCACCATGCAATTCTGAGGAGTTGTTGTGACAGCAAGCAAGAAAGAGCAAAACAAGTGCTATGACTTCCATTGGAAACCCCCAACGCTTGTTGTGGAAGTGCTTATAGGCCTCATATTCTCTCTCTCTCTCTCTTTAAGTTGATTACTTTCTTGTATTTGAGTGCTTTTACCTTGAACAACAAGTCTACAAGTGAGATTTGATCTCTCTATTTATATGAATATAAATTTGATAATACATGTAATAAAATATACATACTGGTGCCAACTTTAACTTTACATTACAAAAATGCCCTTGAATCAATTAATTAGTTTATACAAATTTGATTCTTTTTTTGTTCTTCAGTGCATGTATTTTTAGTGCGATATTATTAAAAATGATAATTAACCAAGTTGATTGGGTACTTGAAAGAAGCTTAGAATTACGAAAATAAATAATGGTAAGTATTAGTGCGATTGGTGTGTTATAATTTAAAAAGAACCCCTTGATCTATTCTTTATATGGAAATGGAGAATAAAAGGACAAAACATGTGATCTAGAACCCAACAACATGGTTCTCCTATGTTTTTTATAATTAATTTCCCACATTTGATATTCCATTTTTTGTTAGATTCACTAAAATGTAGAGAAACTTTAATTTAATTTGGTGGGTAGACTGTATATAGGAATTGCAGTACTGGAATTTCCACCGGTAACATGTAAGTAGATTTATGCCAAATTCTAGAAAATGAATCTCTATGAACTTAATTTTGAAGTCAGAAGTTAAAAATCCATTGTAAGAGAATATATAAAATTAGATATACTAAATCTAACAAGTTACCTAATTTCAGAATCAGAATCAATCAGGTAATTAATATTCCCTTCACTTTTTTTCCAAATCAAATATAAGTTCAATCCCACCACAAACGTGCCACTCCAGCGGAATCAAATAATTTGGTGAAGTCAACTCAATTTTCGACTATCTTAATTATGATCTTGTGTTATCATCAGGTCTGGCCAAACTTCTAACCCAATAACTCATACTCTAACTGGTGTCAAATTATTAAAAAAATAAAATAAAAAATAAACAAATACCAACTTTATATTCTATTAAGATGTTATAATTGGCTGAGCCACAAGGAGACCTCGAGGAACCATAACCCAATTTTTAAAAAATATATATAATGAAATTTCAGGGGGAATTGCACAAACATACCATAAGGCTTGATAAAATTGCACGTATATGGTGTACAAACTTCCCTTAACATTTGAAAATTGTAGTACAAACATTTAGAAAATTTAGCTTGTGAAATCCCCCTTGATTTTAAATAAATTTAAAATTTAAAATTTATTTATTATTAAATTGTTTAAAAAACTTTTATTTGTATTTGTAAGGATGAATTTTTTTCCAAGTTTCAAATTTAAGATACATTCATGTTTTATAAAATATTTTTTTAATAATTTTTATCTTTCTTTTTAATTTTTTAGTTTATTTAAAATAAAAATAAAGGGGATTTTATACTTCTTACATGTTTTACCATTGACTAACAGATCTATCTAATGGTAAGGGATGTTTGTGCAACAATTTTTAAATGTTGAGGGAAGTTTGTGTGTATATGGCCAAAACTGCCATATCCGTGTAATTTTATCAAACCTCGACGGAGGTTTGTGCAATTCCCCCGATATTTTATATTCTTTTCCCAAGATTTTTGTTATTTACATTTTTGTTTTAAATTATTTACCATGGCCCTTTAAGCCCCCAAAATTGAATGAAGCTAGCTTTGTCTCTATATGTGATTGAATTCTTAAAACAATCTTATTGTTCAAAATTAGATCGAAAAAAAAAAAAAATTTGTTGGAAATTTTTCCATATCATTCTTAAGAAAGATGTGAGCTCTTACCCAAAAAAAAAAAAAAAAAAAAAAAAATGTGAGCTATATGTGGCAAACATAGAAAGAAAATGACTTTTTTACCCTTTATTTAGTTAATTATTACAGCAGTTTGATCTTTTACACTTGAATAATCAGTGAAAATGACAAATATATTGGTATTTTCAATAAAAATATTTAAATTAGTTAATAAAAATACAAATATATAAAATAACAATTAAATTAAATTAAATATCTTAACTAAGTGTTAATAATCTTAGTAAATTAGATTTTAATTAAAAATTTAATTATTGAAAGAAATTACATATAACAAATTAAGAAAATATTTTTTAAAAATGGAACTGAAAATAAAAAATAAAATTAAAAATTAAAAAAGAATTGGAGGAAGCAGCATTAATATGCTCCACAAGCACATCCATTGAGGAGGTACGTGTGACACCTGCATAGAGATCCCTCGTAGGAGGCCTCGCCTTTACATACAATCTTACATTTTATTTTCTTAATAGTAAGTAATTACAGTTAGAAATCAGAAGCATCTAACTTTTTGAGACATTAACAAAAATTTACATAGATATAAAGAAGCTTCTCTCAAATTTCTATCTTTTAGTAATTACAGTCAGAAATCAGAAGCATCTAACTTTCGCGGCCTTGTTGAGGCTGCTCAAAAAACATTCCCCTGATTTAGTCTTCTTATCGGAGACGAAAATCAACGGTTCTAAGGTAGAAAATCTCAAATTCTCGCTTGGTTTTAATAGCTATTTTTGTGTTGATAGTGTTGGCAACAGTGGGGGCCTTCTCCTCCTCTGGAAAGATTCGATGGATATCACCATCCTCTCTTTTTCCTCGGGCCACATAGATGCTCAGGTGGGAATGCCGAATGGGTTTGTGTGGCGGTTTTTGGGTTTTTATGGTGACCCAATAGCAAATAACAGAAAGTCTTCCTGGTCTCTGCTTAGGCGCCTTAGTGATACGGATAATCTGCCTTGGGTTTGTGGGGGTGAGTTCAATGAGCTCCTCAGTTCAAACGAGAAAGTGGGTGGTTCTAACAAAAATGCTCGTGGCATGCTGAATTTCAGGCAAACGGTTGACAAGTGCAATCTCTACGATCTGGGATTTTCTGGCCCTATGCTAACATGGAATAATAAAAGAGATGGAAGCACAACATCCAAGAGAGACTAGACAGATACCTGGCTAATAGTGGCTGGAGAGATCATTTTAAGGATGCTCAGGTTACGAATTTGGGTTTTTACACATCAGACCATCGTCCCATCCTCCTTCATTGCTCTCCCAAAGTGCCGTTCCTTGCTGGTAGAGAAAGGAAGTTCCGGTTTGAGCCCTATTGGTTGAAAGAAACAGATTATGGTGAAATGGTTGCTGCAGCCTGGAAGGAATGTGGTACCTCTGAGCGTTCGCTAAATTTAACGGAAAAGCTCAACTGGTGTGTAGTCAGACTCAGTGACTAGAGTCTGTATCGTTTCGGAAATGTCAAGAAGAAGATTGAAGAAAAAAGCAAGGAAATTGAGAGGCTGTATTCTCAATGTGATAAACCGGGTGTTATGGTGTCTATTAAAGCTCTGGAAAAGGAAGTGGAAGGGCTCATAGACTGTGACGAGCTGTATTGGCGTCAACGCTCGAGGATTAACTGGCTCCAAGCAGGGGACAGAAATACGAAATATTTCCACACTCAAGCGATAGCTAGAAAAAGAAAGAACTTTATCTCTAGCCTAAAGGATGAGATGGCAACGCTCGAGGATTAACTGGCTCCAAGCAGGGGACAGAAATACGAAATATTTCCACACTCAAGCGACGGCTAGAAAAAGAAAGAACTTTATCTCTAGCCTAAAGGATGAGATGGGGTGCCTTTAGGATTCTGAGGAGAACTTGACTCGGACCATCAGCAATTTCTTCTCTTCTCTTTTCACTTCTTCCAACCCTTCAGAGGTCGACATTCATAAAGCTTCTAGTGCCATTGAAGCTAGGCTGTCGCCTACTATGAGAGTTGACCTCACTGCTCGCTTCACTCCGGAGGAAATTAAATCTGCTGTCTTTGATTTGAACCCGACTAAAGTGCCTGGTCCAGACGGATTTCACGCTCTTTTCTTCCAAAAAGCCTGGAAAGTGATCGGTACTAATGTCACAACAGTGTGTCTCCGGATTCTGAATAGAGAAATGTCTGTTAGTGCCTTCAACAACACCAATGTTGTTCTCATTCCTAAAACAAAATGCCCTACCAAGCTTAAGGACTTTCGGCCTATTTCTCTCTGTAGTGTGATCTATAAGGTTATCGTGAAGGTGTTGGCAGTAAGACTGAAAGCAATTCTCCCAAAGATTATCTCCCCTGCTCAGTCCGCCTTCGTGGGAGGCAGACAGATTTTTGATAACATCCTTGTCGCTTTCGAAAGCTTACACTCCATTGGTCGTATGAAGTCAGTTAAAAAGGGCCAAACGGCGCTCAAATTGGACATGAGCAAAGCCTACGATCGGGTCGAGTGGAGATTCCTGGAAAAGGTAATGCTGAAAATGGACTTTCCGTCAGAATGGGTTTCGCTGGTCTTAGATTGTATCTCCACATCATCTCTATCTTTTCTTCTGAATGGCCACCCTGTTTGCTCGATCTCTCCATCTAGGGGGCTTAGACAGGGTTGCCCGTTATCTCCGTACCCATTCATCTTGTGTGCGGAAGCTTTCTCCTGTCTCATTATGAAATCCGAAAGAACAGAGAGGGGTTTGGGTCTCAGAAGTAGTAGGGGGGGGCCTGTTGTTAGGCACCTTTTCTTTGCGGATGACAGCATCTTGTTCTGTAAGGCTTCGTCGGTGAACTGTGATTGTATTAAGGACATCCTCACAGTGTATGAAAAGGGATCGAGTTAACAGATTAATCTTTCTAAATCCAAAATTACTTTCAGCCTTAAGGTTTCTCAAGCTTCCATATGGGAGATTCAGACGGCTCTGGCGATTCAGGTGTGTAATACTCAGGACAATTATTTAGGCCTTCCTTCTATGGTAGGGAGGAACAAAATTCAGACCTTTAACGACATCGAGGGCAGAGTCTGGAAGAAGATTCAGAGCTGGAAAGGTAGCCATTTCTCTTTTGGCGACAAAGAGACCCTTATCAAAGCTGTAGTTCAGGCAATCCCATCATATGCTATGAGTATGTTTAAGATCCCTCTTGCTTTGTGTAATGATCTTGGTTCTATGTCCTCAAAATTCTGGTGGGGGTCTAAAGATGGTAAGAGGAAGGTTAGCTGGGTTAGTTGGCAGAATTTATGCCTGCCCAAAAATTAAAGTGGCTTGGGTTTTAAGGATATCTCCCTCTTTAACCAAGCCATGCTCGCAAAGCAAGCCTGGCGGATTCATTCAAACCCCTCCTCTTTGGCTGCCCAAGTCCTCCAAGCCAAGTATTTCAGTTGCTCTGATTTCCTCTCTGCTCCCGTCAAAGCGGGCTGTTCTTTCATCTGGAGAAGTCTAGTTTGGGGAGGGAATTATTATCAAAAGGCCTGATATGGTCTGTGGGAGATGGCTGTAGTATTCTTGCTTTTCAGGATAAATGGGTGCCTCGTTCGAGCTCCTATAAACTGATCACCATTGATCCAGGGCTAAATCTGCGAGTTTCAGACCTTATGGATGAGTCCCAGAGAGAGTGGAATATTCAGAGGCTCCACCAGTTGTTGCTTCCGATTGACGGAGAGGCAATTCTTTCGATCCCAATTAGCTGGAATGGGGGAAGAGACCTTATCAGATGGCACTACGACAAGAAAGGGGAATGTACTGTGCGCAGCGGGTACGAACTGGCCATACACGAGAAGCTGCAATCTCGGGCTTCGACTTCTACTTCATCGTGCAAATGGTGGAGTCGTTTATGGAAGCTAAATCTTCCCCCAAAAGTAAGAATTTTCATCTAGCGTGCTTGTTTAAATGCTCTCCCATCTACGGATAACCTCTGGAGGAGGAAAGTAATAAACTCGCCGAGTTGCCCAAACTGTGCATCTCACACAGAATCCCTAAGTCATGCTCTTTTTTGCTATAAAGGTGTTAGACAGGTCTGGGAGATTTCTGTTTTTAGTGTTAAATTGTTAAAGCTTAAAATGCTCCCTGTGTTGGATGTTTTTGTAAAGATGTTAGTTTGGTGCCTGGATGAAGCTCTCTGCTTATTCTGTATGACAGCTTGGTCGATTTGAGAGAATCGTAATTTGTTGTGGGTTGGAGGCAATGCTAGGCTGCGGACCCTGGTGGTTTCTAGGGCTGCTGATTTTCTATCCAAGTTTCAGTCTTCAAAACTAGCTGTTTCCCCTGCTACTCCCCCTCCGGTTTGCCTTCCTGTTGAGTGGACTGCTCCTCCCCCGGGTCTGTTAAACATGAATTCAGCAGCTTTTACTTGAGCCTCATCTAAGGTCCTTGGTGTTGGTTCTGCCATCCGGGACTGCAAGGGAAAGGTGATTGCCGTGTGTTCTCTTCGACTGCAGGGCGCTTTTCCCCCAGAGGTGGGCCAGTTACTGGCCATCCGACAGAGTCTTCATCTGGCTAGACTGTTTGGGCTCCCTATCTCTGTGTTTGAATCTTCTTCACCTAGAGTGGTCTCTATTGTCAATAGCTCTTCTATGTATCTAGGGGATGGATACTCAATTGTTTTAGATATTAAGGCTCTGTGTGCTGAAGCTAGTCTATCTAAGTGCCAAGGGGGATGGATACTCAATTGTTTTAGATATTAAGGCTCTATGTGCTGAAGCTAGTCTATCTAAGTGCCAAGCAATCCCGTGCTCGGGAAATTCCTTGGCCCTTAATCTAGCTTCGCTAGCCTTCTCCTCTGCGAAGGAGTTGTTCTGGGTAGATCCCAGTCTCATTTATGTTCCCTAGTTGTTGCTGTTCTCTTTTTATGTCAAAAAATATATATATATATTTTTTAAATTCATAAAAAGATCTATATTTTGGAAACCAGAACTATGAATTGAAATTTTCAAAGATCAAAACAAATTAAGGATTACAAGCGGTACAATAAAGCGATGAACTAATTGATTCTACCTGAAAACGTACTCTAGATTCCAAGTCCTTAAAATACAAAATTGAAAACATTTACAACCCTACAAACACATGACTTTGTTCTATTAATTCCTGACCGATCGATCATCAAGTTGAAACAAGAGAGAGCTTTGCTATATAAGTGGGTTGGTCATCTCCAGCCATTATTACAACGACTTTCGGCTCCGAATCAGCCTCAAGTTCCATGGTTTTACTGGACTTTTCTTCTTTCTCTTCATCACCAAGATATTCTGATGAGGAATTGTTGTAACAGCAAGCAAGAAAGAGCAAAGTAATAGCTATGACTCCGAAAAAAAGCAGCAGCCCTCCAAAGAGGTATGGAACCGGAGATTTCCACTGGAAAAGCCCAGCGCTTGATGCAGAAATGCTTATGGGCCTCATATGTTTTCTCTCGTAATTTTTTATTTTTTTTTTTAAGATGAGATTGTTGGTGATCGGAATCTCCTCTCATAATCAAGTAGTGGGATTTGATCTCTCTATTTATACATCAACATCTGTATATCGATAATGCATGCAATAACATATATACTACTGATGGTGCCAACTTTGACCTTACATTACAAACTTATCCTATAATCAATCAATTAGTTTACACAAATTGGATGCTTTTCTTGTTCTTCACATTTATTTAGTGATCTAATGCGATAATTATTAACAAAATGATTATTAATTAAATCAAGTTGATTCGGCATGTGGGTGTGTTGAGAGACTATTGGTACTTGGAAGAACCTAGCTTATAAGAATTATAAATATAGATCAACTTAAATATTAATAGGATTAATTGGAACTTTCAATGAATCTATATATTTTATTTAAAAGAACCGCATAATTTATGTACTTCTTTATACGGAAATGGAGAATAAAAGAACAAATTAAAGAAACGAATGAAAAGTTGAAGTAGTGTGCTATATCTAACCCAACAACACGTTTCTAACTTCTCCTAGGACCATAATTTTGTGTATCCAGACTAAACAGTTGCAGCAAATTAGTGTTGTAGATCCACCAAGAGCACATCCCAAAATAAAGACACCAATTTAGGTGAGCCAAACATGCGTATAATAATATAAATATAAATATATATATACAATTTTTCCATTATCAGTTCGAACTGACAAAAGATATATCAGTTCCTTGCATGTGGGACATTGGATTTAAATACTTTGACTTGGCTGCATACACTTGTCAAAGTATCTTTTAAATCAAATGGCTCACATGTAAGGAACTAATATATTTTATATTAGTTCGAACTGATAATAGAAAGACTGTATATATATATATATATATTTTCTATTATCAGTTCGTCCTGACAATAAATATATCATAACGAAAAATGTGGACCACTAGATTTACATACTTTGACTCAAAGTGTATGCATTTGTCAAAACTTCTCCATAATCTGTGGTCCACATTCTTCGTCCTGATATATTTATTATCAGGACGAACTGACAATAGAAAGTCTTGATATTTTTACTGTCAAGACGAACTGACAATAATATATATATATATGTATATATATATATATATATATATATATATAATGTGTTTGTCCACTAGCAACATGCTACATTATAAAGCCAACAAGGGCGTAGCTCGATCAACTAGTAGATGGATGGGCTTGAAGTTTGGGCAAATGACTCTCAGGGCCATTTTGGTATTGTTTTTGAGAAGTTAAAATCAGTTTATTTTATAATTTTAACATAAAATGATGTTTGGTAAAACTTCCAAAAGTGATTAATTGATAATTTGGCAAGTTTTGACAATGATTTTGAGAAGTAGGTGGAGGGTTACTTTTTGAAAGTGATTATGGAATAATCTATTTCATTGTTTAATGAATATTTTAAAATATCATTATTATCCTTATGAAATTAAATTAAATCATTTATATTCCTTATTTCATCTTAAAATTAAAGATTCTAATTAAATATTGATTTGATTTATAAAATCTTTTAAAAATATTTATATTATTCTTATGGAATTTATTTTTCTAATTTAAATATTCTACTTAAATATTGATTTAATATATATACTTAATGAAAAAAAAAAAAAAAAAAAGGGTTCTAAAATCATGTACATTTTAGTCATTGTAACTAATTTCAACAATTTTGAAATAAAATTACCAAACATACGTATACTGCTTTTGAACTATACAATAGTTTTAAAAGTATAACTAACCAAACATCTGCTGATTAACTTCAACACTGATGATTTCTTTAGAACAACTAACAGTGATTATTATAAAAGTTACAGCAATACCAAGCTGGCCCTCAGTTTAGCGGCTTTAATTTAAATCCATAAAATTAAACTTTCTCTTTCAATTTGCTTAAAACCTTTTAAACATAGTGGAAATTGTTAAAAAGACAACATATTTTATATGAAATTTATTTTTTAACCACATACAAAGTTTTAACCGTAAATAATCATATTGTATTTTTTTTTTTTTTTTTTGTCAATACATAACCACAAATTATGAAAATACCTATACAACTTCTTTTATATTGTTTTCTGTTTGAGGAATTTTAATCAACTTTAACACGTCAATATAGAGAAGCCAGAATTAGGTATCCACATCACAAGACCGTGTCATCAGCAAGTCAAAAAGGGACACGAGGCAACACCGCGTGTAGAAGCAACCTTAGGTCACCAGACCTTTTCGCTAACACATGAACTAGGTCGCCTAACTCATGACAGTTTGCTAAAGCAACCTAATGTGGCGTGTAGGATCAACTTGCCACACAAGCAAGATTCATGATAAACGATATTTTTGACAAATCACTAACAATTTGGAAATCCACGAAAGAATAAAGAAAGACAATCATCACCATAATGAATAAACCAACAAGAAAGAAATAATCCCAGAAATCTGAAAGATTGACTTCTACAAAGAAAGAGATTCCTATACAGGACCGGAAGATCATCAAGATAAGATCCTCCCAGGATCTCATGTCAATGTATGACTTTACTTGGATGACAAGAATTATGGGCGACACCCTGGTTCTCTTATAAATGCATGTCTTAGGCAAAGGAAAGATATATAGCAATACAACACTAGAAAGAAGGCATTAAGCTTGTAATTATACCCATATTTTACATAGTGGAACTCCTATTTTCATGTCGATACGACGACCGTGGTTTTTTCTCTGCCTTAGGGTTATCTACATACAAAATTATGGTGTTTTTATTGCTTTAATTCATGTAATTCTTTTCATATTGCATTCACATGGTGGGAAGGTGTTTCAATTATAAGTCTCTTAGCATATATAAGCATCGGCTTGCATACGTGTCATTATTGGCAACTGATTTATCTACAAGCCAAAAAATCACCGTCAACAATTAGTGGTAGAATGGGGCGGGGGTGGTAAGTCAAACATCAACTTTGAGGAACCCCCTTGTGAATCTAAACAATAAACACCCACAAATGAAGAAAAACAAGAACGACAATTACCAGTCTTTGCTCCACAGTTTTCCTAGGGGCAAAGGCAAGAAAAAGATCGAGGAAACTAAAGAAATCCCAAGCAAGTTCGAATTCGACCCCCAGATAGGTGCTAGAGGTAGGAAGTAGAGAGGAGACAACCGAAGAAGTCATTTTGGATCGATCTAAGCCCATCAAGATAGTTAAGCATGAGGCAAGGCCAACAACTCAAGTTAAAACCAATTTGACAACTTTGCTACAGAATATCATAATGTGTTGGCCTGAAGCCATGAAGACATGCCAGGGATCGACACATATGTCATCTCACACTATTTGTCAATAAACGAGAAATACAAGCCTATTGTCTATAAACGACACAGCTTCAACGTAGAAAGAAACGTAACAATTAAAGAAGAAGTGGCAAAGTTGCTTGTAGCAGGTTCCATCCGCGAAGTCAAGTACTCGGAATGGGTCGCGAATGTTGTGCTTGTAAAGAAGAAGAGCAAGCAATGGTGGATGTATATGGATTTCACATACTTTAACAAGGCATGCCTAAAAGATAGTTTCCCACTCCCTAGAATTGACCAACTAGTAAATGCATTCGCTGGTTATGAGCTCCTCAGTTTTATGGAAGCTTACTCAGGATACAATCAAATTAAGATGCACGGCCCAGATGAGGAGAAGACATCTTTCACCATCGACCAGGGGGAGTACTGTTATACAGTTATGCCTTTTGGGTTAAAAAACATAGGAGCCACGTATCAGTGGTTGGTCAACAAGATGTTCGCAAGACAAATTGGGAAGACAATGGATGTATACGTGGATGACATGCTAACAAAAAACAAGCATGCAAACAACCATATCTATTACCTATAAGTAGCGTTGTAAAAGTCGCTATGCGTTAGTTGGGCGGCGACCCACTGCCTAGCACCTAGGGGGACTAATCGGGGACTAGTTAGGGATTAGGCGAATGGCCGGAAGTCAACTGTAGGCCGACTAACGGCAGACCGGTGGCCGATCCGATTTTTTTTTTTAAAATATTGTTTTTTCTGTAATTGAATAAATATCATAATATTTCATATATTTTCATATATTGAACCTAAAATAGAAAATCAAACTCCAAAAAACTCAATATTGACTATTGAGAATCAAGTCAAGTCAAGTCAAAGTCAAGTCAGCTAATTAATGTTGTTGTGGTGAGCTCACTGTATGGGATTATTTCCCAAGCCACCAACTGTATTCCATAAATTCTCTCTTTCTCTTTATCTATCCCACTCAATTATGTTCTCATCTTCTTGATCTTCTTCCTCTTTTTAACTCTTCAACAATACACCATTAAAATTCAACACAAAATACAACAAAAGACTTCCATCCACTTTTGTCCCCAAAATCCCTAATCTTCAAATCCCTAAATTTCTCTCGCTTGACATAACTCACCAAACAAATTGAAGAAGACTAAAAGTGAAGAAGAAGAACTCAAGAAAGGACTGTCACGACCAGCCGATGGCGACGGCGACGGCGACGGCGATGAGCGACGGAACTGGAGGCGTCATCGGAGAGAGAAGAGAGCTCAAGATCAATTGCGTTTTTGGTTATTACTTTTTTGTCAAAAGCAGTATTGTGACTGCGAATGGTTCTCTGTTGAACCAAATTTCTTTTTTGTTTCAAGTTTTTTTAAAAAAAAAATGGCACAAGTCGGTCAACATTGATTTGACCGACCAAGCCGACTTCCTTCGACTTTTTTCGACTTTCTCCGACTTGCCTGTTTCCCACCTAGTCATACTGACTTCCTCCAAATCGAGGCGTCAGCCTTCCGACCACCAACTAGGCATCGACTAATCGGCCCTAGTCGACGACTTTTGCAACACTGCATGTAAGAGACCTTTGACGTGCTACAGCGAGTTCCGATCCTTTTGTTGGAAATTTCTTCGTTCGTACCGAACCGCTTGCAGAATCAAATCCTGTTCCACAAGATCCTATATCAGCTATACATCCTCCTTGCATTTATGCCGGAGATGAGGTTGAATTCTGCCAAATGCATATTTGGGGTACCCTTCAGGAAATTCCTTGGCTTCCATGTCCATCAACGGGGAATAGAGGTGAACCAGGAAAAAAATATATGCGTTGAAAAGAATGAAGACCCTAGCGACACTCAAGGAGTTTCAATGTTTAATTGGGTGCCTAGCATCCTTGAACAAATTTGTTTTAAAATCAAGGGATATTATTCATTTAGTCCCTATGTTTTTTTGAAATATCTATCTTTTACTCACTTATACATTTTCAGAAGATTAGGCTCTATATTTTCAAAAACCACTCAATTTGATCCCTCTGGCCTAATTTTTAATGGTTGATGGTCACAAAAAAATTGAATGACTATTTTACCCCTATACATTTATTTTATTTTTAAAAATAAAATAAAAGAAAATTTACAGAAAACAAAAAGAAAAAATTAATAGTTGAAGATCCAGATTCAGTGTCCACCATCTATTTCAGATGATGGACGGTAGGGATCATGATCAAAGCCAAATAAAAAAATTAAAAAAAATTTGAAAAGAAAAATACATCTCAGTTCATCATTATCATCTAAAATCATCATCAATTTGAATCTCAAACAACAAAATCATTTAATCTCAATTAACATCATCAATCTGAATCTCAAACACAAATCTTATTCATAGCAAACAAAATCTATAAAAACCTGAATCTCAAACATCATCGATCTGAATCTCAAACACCAAAAATTCATCCCAGTTCAACATAATCATCATCTGAAATCATCTGAAATCTGAATCTCAAACAACAACACCAATCTCAAACCATACCAGAAAACCAAACACTAATCTATGAATAGCAAACAAAATCTATCAAAATCAAAATCAAAATCAAACCCATACAGAATCAAACAAAATCAAAAATCAAAATCAAACCCATTCAAAATCAAACAAACCACACCAGAGAAAACAATCGAAAATCAAAATCAAACCTAGACAAAATCAAACAAAATTACACCAAAAAACAAATCTAACAAAATCAAAATCAAACCCAGACACCCCAGCGTCAACCAACACCACCATTTGATTCATTTCAAACCCAGATTTTCTCTATCGTAAACCCAGATGTTCTCTCGGCTTCTCTATCGCCAATCACCCAACATAAAAAAATACTTGGATTTTCTTCAAACACCATTGATCGATCATTTATTGTATATGTTTTTTATCCTCATTCCTCCAGTCAATTGCTTATTTCTCGAGTCTTTTTGGGATTTAATGTGTGTGTTTGAGCATTTTCAGGATTTTGGATCCAGCTGAATAGTTTAAAGAATATCAGGCAAAAAGTGCTATTTTAGAAGATTCTAGGGACTTGCTTGCAAATAGGCAAAAGTGCTTCAAGGCCGCTCCTAATTAAATTGGCAGCGGGTCAGCAGCGTTCCAAA